>CATIUR010000006.1:51775625-52483750 GCA_949592205.1 Helichrysum umbraculigerum
CCGATTCATTGTATACTTTGAAAAAGCATACTTATATAAAATGTACAAGTTAGTCCAAAAATTAAAGTGAATCAAAAACTGGTCACGGGGCTCACCCGTGACCTTTGACATCAAAGTATACACCTTAGCCAGTGGACTATGAGCCTTTCTTTGCTTATATGTTACTAAATTTATCCTTATGTGTATTTATAAGTAGTTTAGTCAAAAATTAATCAAACAAAACAAGTCATAGGGCTGGTTCGAACCTATGACCTTTCACCACAAACAACAAGCCATTACCACTAGGCTAAGGGCCTACTTTGTTTATATTTTCCCAAGTATATGTATTTATGTGCCTTTACTTGTTCATGTTAAATTTATCAAACTAGATTCAACCCATCGGCTACAATCTCTAGTACTCGTTCAGTTGTAAACATGCAGTAACTCATTCCCGATCTGCTATACATATTATCTCATAGCCGATCGGCTATGTGCCTCGAGCCGATCGGTTGTTACGTGTTTATGGGTTTTTATTTACGACTCGCACGATCAAATTACCAACACGTTTTTAACTTTTAATCTCGATATAACATACGAAATATAACAATTTAAATATACGAATGTATGATGATATACACTTCATAAGCTCGAAATACATCTCGAGAAGAATGGAGATTCTCACAGTAAGGGTGGTTGTGGCGAGAAGATTGTGAGGCACGGTGGTGATGTTGATGCCGAGGAAGTGAGGATGATCGAAGATGATGGTATTACTTTTGGTTCCACTCCTGCTGCTGCTCGTGTTGTTTTGGTAGCCGAAGGTGGAGTGGTAACCGGTGGTGATGGTACTCGGTGGTAGTGATGCTCGGTGGTGGTGATGAACCGAGAAGAGGAAGACAAAGATGATGATGAAGACGTTGATATGATGATGATTATAAATGATCATTTTAGCTAGTTATTTGTTTGAATATTTGAATGAGTTGAAGGTAATAATGGTTGAAGAGATGAAGACTTGACTCTGCTCTTTTCTCTGCTTCCAATCGCCAACAAAGAGAGGGAGCAAATACAGTGTATAACAATTATTGTTGTTAGGTGATATGTGATAACTGAGTTTGTGAGTATGGAGTATATAATATTATGTTTTAGTTCCAAAATTTCAAAGGGAGCATGGTGTGTACGTGAATTGTCTGGTAGATATTTTCATTGTGTTAGTAGCTTAGGTTTTTAGCCCATTAGTTCCGTGTACGGGTCCTATTGTGTGTCAAATTTCGGTTGAATTTGGAAATTATATTTTGAGGTAATCTTTCAAATACTAAAACAGAAATGGGAAAAATAATACTTTTATTATTCTTGACCTTTAGGTACATTTTGTAATTGTTTCTGTTCGTGTATAACGTGTTCTAAATAATCATCTAAAAGTTTCCGTTTTATTTTTGTTATAACTATTTTCTATAATAATTTTAAACAAAAATTATCCAAAAGTATTTTGTAAAATTATTTCTAACAAGATGTAAAAATATATCGTTGTTGTTATTTCGTTTTACGGATAGTTTTCTGTATCTAAAAATGTTTGAAAGAATTTCTAAGTGAAGAAATATTATTTTCCCCAATAATATTTCAGTTGGGGATGTTTTGTACTAACTTTTATTTCAAAAGTTTTGAGTGCTTTCAAAGTGAATAAACATTATTACATAATCTTTTATCGTTATTATATATATTTATATGTATAATACTTGTACACTTCAGTAGTAGTTTGAGTATATATAATACTTGAATTTAAAAGTTTAAATTTGGACCAAATTTTGGGTTATTTTGACCGGGTGTCACAGAATGCTTATGAGAATTCAAGATTTTATAAAGAAAGGACGAAGAAATGGCAGGATGCAAGACTTCGGGGAGATAAAGAGTTTGTTGCTGGAGAACGTGTGTTTTTATATAATTCACGTATTCAGTTATTTCCGGGTAAATTGAAATCTAGATGGAGCGGACCGTTTGTTATTCACCAAGTTCTTACAAATGGAAGTGTGGATTTAATAGCCTTCGATGGAGCTATTTTTACAGTTAATGGACATCGATTGAAGAAATATTATGAAGATACTGTTATTGAACATACTTCAGGTGTAACTCTGGAAGAATAAGTTACCAGATCACGTCGAACTTACCGACACTTAAACAAAAGTGCTTCTTGGGAGACAACCCATGTTTATTTTTATATGTCATGTTTATTTTATATGTTTTTATTTTCAGGATTGAACTTTGTGGGTATGTTCACTGGAAACCCTCACGAGACTATAACTCATCCACTCGGGATACCGAGGGGTTTAAAGGCTTATTGCATATGCTAAATGCAATCGTGATTAACTACGAAAGTGTGGATGTTGTATATTATTTTTCAAGAGATGAAGGAACCAACCAAGCAGATTTTTCTTAGCCGATGATGAAATTCGTAATTTTAGTCAGGGGAGTTTTCTGTTCTATTTTTCTTTCCCTTACTCACTTTTGTTTATCAATTTTTATACAATGAGGGCATTGTATAATTTAAGTGTGGGGATAGGGTTCGCAAGAAAAAGAATTTCTTTAATTAATTAGTTAAGTTTCTATTGTTCTTAAATTTTATTAAAAATTTAAAATTTTTAAGTTAATAACTAAGTATTTATTAGTTAGAATACTTTTGTTAAAAGTTTTGTTTTGTATTTAAAAGTTTAGACTTTAATATGGATTAACTCTTTTGTATATATAACGTAAGCTACTTAATAATAAGTAATATATAGTTATGTGATATGATGTACTAATAGGCAATCTATATGAAGATTTCTGAATTTTAATAAAATTAATAATTAATAATATAACTTGTTTATTATTTTATGGTACATAATATGATGTATGACATAAAAGTCTTAATTTTTAAATTTATTATGCAATAATTTTATATCTTTTTACTTATGTGAATACATTTGGGGGTATATATTGATGGTTTCCTCTGTTATACGAAAGTATAGACCTGGTCTCTATTAATATATACTTAAAAATTAAGCAAACACAAGTCAAAAGTACTTGAAAAGTCTTAAAAATAAAAGATACCTAATAAGGTCGCCAAAATGGTTTTACCAAGTTTGGTTTTGCTTAAACCTGAATCAAGTTATGTCGCTCTGTTGCATGAAAATGCAGACATGTCACCAATGTCTTGATTCTTAAAAATGGATTTCATATATTTAATGGGAATATAAAAGTAAATTGCATGATTAAGTTTAAGAGTATATCATATATGGAAATCATAAGTAATATACATACTAACAATAAAAGTGTATTCAGAAATATAAATATAGATTGTTTAAAGTGAACAAATATATTAGTAATCATTAATGAGCTATATATTACACAAATAATAACAATTTTATTTATACATTATAGTTATCCATGTTAATTAAATTGTTTAAATTTTAATTTATGTAACAGATTTTTAGTATTGGTATTCTGATTCTTAAATATTAGTTTGATGCTTATTTTTAAATTTTATTCAGTATTCTACTTAAGGACAAGCAGAACTTAAGTGTGGGGATATTTGATAAGCATCAAATAGATAGTATATTTTATAGTAATTTATCCCTATATTTATATACATTTTAGTGCATTTATATGATTTTAGATACTTATTTTTCACTACTACAAAATGAACCTAATGCAACACCTAGAAAGTGTTGTATTAGACCTTAAAAGTGTTGCATTATGGCTAATGCGACACTTTATCATGTTGGAACATAGATTGTGACAACAGATCTAGCTTGAAAAAGGACTGGTGTAATTATTATTACGTTTGTATATTGGTTTAGATTTGTAAATAAATATTTGTTTTGTTAGTAATATTCGTTAAAAATATTATTGTGCTAAGTTAGACGAATGTTTAAAGACGAAATAAATAATAGACGTTTAATGCGAGGCGAGTCGAGATCTCAGGTCGCAGCGAGTTGAGCTGTGAGGTGATACCTGAACTCGCGAAGCATTAGTCTGGCGAGCCGAGTCCTTTACTAGGCTTGGGCTGCGAGTTGGACCGAACTCGCAGGCCCATGCGAGCCGAGGTGAGCTGGACGTATATAATGTTTTTTACTCCGTGAAAAACATAACTTTTGGCTATTCGTCTTTCTGATCTGCGAACTCGACAACCAGAGAAAACATATACCTAACGGCTAGGCTTTGACGTATTATTCGTTTAAAGTTAAGCTTTAATATACGCAATTACGAACATATTCGTTGTTAGTAAGATAACACCGTATTGAGGGATTCCGCACCTTAATACTACAGATAACGAAGTTATCGATCCTAAAACTAGGGGACTTACATCTGGTATCAGAGCTTTCGGGCTAAATACGAGTGTGTTCATAAGTTTTAGTGTTATTGCGTTTTTGATTCGGGTCGTTTTTACGTGCATTCTTGCAATACTAACGATCAAAATCATTCTCTGGACGTTTTAGGGTTTGTTTACAGCCGAAATTCTAAGTTTCAGTCGTAAAAATACCTTAAAAATTCGTTTTCGGGTTTAACATCCGTTTCGCGAGTCGAGATTATGGTTCCAGTGTCACCTGCGAACCGAGTTGAACTAGCGAGTCGAATTGAGGCTTGCGAGTCGAACTGAGATCCCTCGCGAATCGACATCACTTGCGAATCGACATCTTTAGCAATCCGAACTGAGGCTTGCGAATCCGCGAATTCTGCGAGTCGAGCTGAGATTGCGAGTTGAGCTGAGTCTTGCGAGTTGAGTTTTCTGAATTCGCTGAAACAGTTTAATTTTACGTTTTTAAGATGTCTGACTTAAGTAGAATGATCGAAATGGACCACGAGGTGGGAAAGTCAAACGTTCAACCTAAGTTGTTAAGAATCGAGGATTACTACAATTGGAAGGACAGATTTGAATCTTACTGTAGATTCCATGACCTGTCAATCTGGATGTGTATCAAGAGTGGATACACCACACCTACACAAACTGTTCAGAATGCCACTGTGGTTCTTACCTATGCGAACATGAGTGATCAAGAGAAGGAAGCTTACAGAAATGAGAATAAAGCACATTCATGCATAAAGATGTGTCATCTTAAAGAGATTGCTCATCAACTGAAATCTTTTCATACTGCCGCTCTGGGAAGCTCTAGAGAAAAGAGGTGAGGGAAGTCCACAAGTGAGAGCTGGCAAGAGAAGTCTTCTTAAAAAGCAGTTTACTATGTTTAAAGCTTTAAAAGGAGAAGATCTTGATGCCTATGTCACATGTTTCTACCATCTACTAAGTGAACTGGAATACCATGAAATTGTTGAAGAAGAAGTAGCTAAAACCGACAAGTTTCTTGAGGGTTTGCCTTCTAAATGGGAAATGTATGGCGTTATGATTAAGGATAACGAAACTAGGTATTCTACTATGACCTTAGAGCAAGTCATTGACAAGCTGAAAGGTTATGATTTCTCCAAGAAGTCAAGAGATAGTGATTCTGATCAGGTTCAGAACCCTGGGTTGTATCATGGAAAGTCAAGTCTTTCGACTGCGTCATCTAGTTCGACCACTGCACTGTTAGTTGGTGATACTAGTGAAAATGGAGAAATGATTACTGAAGATCTATGCTTTATTTCCTCCTCTGGTGATGAGACAAAGGGAAAGAATTCTGAGAAGTCACCTCAAGAGCATCAGAAGATGCCGATGAGTGTGAAATCTGCTGAACAGCAACTATCTGTTCTTGCTTCCTTTGTGGCATCATATGAGAACTACATTGAGGGAAAGATCAATGATCCTATTCTGTTTGATGAGGATTATGAGCAGATAGATTCTGATTATCTTGAGGAATTGGAGCTTCAAGATCAACTAGCGTTGATATCTAGAAAGGTGAAGAATTTCCTCAAGAGAACTGGTAGAAAGGTGTTGGGCAATAGATCAGGGTTTGACAAAACCAAGGTCAGATGCTTTAACTGTCAGGGTATTGGTCATTTTGCTAGAGAATGCCAAAGACCTAAAGTAGAGGCACAAGGAAAACAAGGTTCGGGAAGTACTCTCGCTTCCAAAGCCTTAGTGGTGAAGCAGTTGGATGGCTCTTATGATTGGCAAGCTCATTCTGAGGAAGCTTTGATGTCCGAGATCGAAGAGACAACTGCAGGATCAGTGTCCTACATGCCCACTGATATGGAACAGAAAGTAGAGGTGCCTGAGTCTGAAGTGAAGGCAAGTGATGATGACGTGCTATATATGGATTCAGCTCCAGATATGAGTCCTGAAGAATTCGTGGCACGCATGGCTGAATTACAAACTGACAAGAAGAAGGTATGTTTAGATATTCTTAATCTTGCTGATGTTTGTTACTTAGTTACTGATTTACAATCTCAGAATAGTGTCTTAACTGTGTCAAATAGCAACCTGTCATCACAATTAAATATGGATAAGGAATCTTATAAAACTGTTAGATCTGAACTTGATCAAGCTGTTATGGATATTCGTAGATTAAGTGATGATAAACAAGTCTTAAAAGATAAAATTAAGTCTGATGCTTCGGATAGAACAAAACTTAGAGATACCATAAGTGAAAAATCTGTTATCATAGATGGTCTCTATATAAATATCAAAGACTTAAATGAGACGATTGCTAGTAAGGATCAGGAAATAGTGAACCTTAACTTAAGGTTAATTGAGCAAAATCGTAAACTTGAGAACTATAGGACATCTCAAATGGACAATATGTTAGATGCTCAACGTAGTGTAAAGGACAAGACTGGGTTAGGTTACAATGATGTATCCCCACCTTTTAATGCCAATTACACTCCTATTCCTGAAGATTCTGAAATGACAGATGCTACTCCTGAAATTTCAGTAACTAATGATCAGGAAAAGTTAGAGGCACAGAAGGATGTTATTAAGAACCCTTCATCAGATAATAGTAAGGCTTCTCATTTCACCAAAATACAATTTGTATCGGGTGGAGTGATTAACGATGCTAAGACTGATGATACGGTTAATAAGGAACAACCTAAACCTTTAGTGCCTAAGACTCCGGATGAGAAAGCAAAAGTGAGTAAATCACGCAAGCAGATGTCATGTTTCAAGTGTCATCAAAAGGGACACGTGGCTTCGTGTTGTCCTAACAAAAAGCCTGAAACACCATATAAGCTTGTGATTGATGAAAAGACACAGACCGACTCTAGTATGACTGTAGATAGGTTAGATACCAAACTTAAGTTAGGTAATAAACCTGTTAACATTCTTAAAAGAGATGGTAAGCATAGTGTCTCCCCACCTAAACCTAAACAGCCATATACACAAGGTGATAATTCTGTCAATAAGTCTAGAGATGTGACACCGTCGAGGTTTAGAACTACAAGTAGAGGCCATAGTCATTATGAGAGTGGTACTACTTCACGATCACATGAGTTTAATTATAATAATAGAGCTCATAATTATGTGCCTAAGAGGTTCTCCTTAAATTAACCTCTTAAGGCTGATCGTCCACAACCTAAAGCTACTTCGAAAGTAACCAAAGCTCCTGATGGGAAGGATGGTTATTTTAAAGAGCTTAAGTTTGTTGATGATAAGGGACAAACCAAGACCGTAATGGCTTGGGTCCCTCTTGATAACTGATTATGTTCTGTGTTATGTGCAGGAGCATGCTGTGAACAAGGACAGCTGGTGGTATGTAGACAGTGGATGCTCGAGGCACATGACCGGAGAAAGAAGTCTACTGAAGGACTTCAAGGAGAGTCTCAAGCAAAAAGTAAATTTTGCAGGAGATAAAGGAGGAGTAATTTCGGGAAAAGGAAAAGTTTCAAATGGAACTTTGACTCTTGAGGATGTGAACTATGTTGAAGAACTAACTCACAACCTAGTGAGTGTTTCCCAAGTCTGTGATAAAGGTCACCCAGTTTATTTTAATGAAAAGGAGGCCTTAGTCCTGAAGCCAGGTTTCAAAATTCCTGAAAAATGGATATTGATGAGGGCGCCAAGGAAGAAGGACATCTATGCTATCAACATGGGTGTTCCTAACTCTTCAATGGTGTCTACATGTTTATTATCCAAGGCTTCGGAAACAGACGCATTATTATGGCATAGGAGAATGGCACACCTGAACTGGAGAAAGATGAATTATATAACCAAAAATGGTTTGGTTCTAGGTGTACCACAAAAACGTTTCGAGTCTGAGGATAAGTGTGCTCCTTGCATGAAAGGAAAGCAGCACAAGAAACCACACAGACCTAAGACTGAAAACTCTATCTCCTCGCCATTTGAATTGCTACATATGGATCTCTTCGGCCCTATAAGTAAGAGAAGTATAGGTGGCAAATGGTACTGTTTGGTTGTCACAGATGATTATTCTAGATTCTCATGGGTATTCTTTTTGGGATCAAAGGATGAGACTTCAGGAATTCTAATTGAGTTCTTTGATCTAGTAGAGAATGTCTATAAAAAGAGAGTTAAGCGTATTCGTAGTGACAATGGAACAGAATTCATGAATTCAACGTTGAATATCTATTGCTTAAGCAAATGGATATTACATCAATTCAGTGCACCTTATGAACCTCAACAGAATGGTGTTGCTGAAAGGAAAAATAGGACGTTGATTGAAGCTGCAAGAACAATGCTTGCTGATTCAAAGCTTCCGGTCATTTTTTGGGCAGAAGCAGTAAATACAGCATGTTATGTTCTTAATAGAGTTCTTACGGTTAAGAGACATAACAAGACTTGTTATGAGCTTTTGAATAATAAGAAACCAAACTTAAAAGGGTTTGAACCCTTTGGAGTTTCATGCACCATATTAAAGACTGGACATCAAGCAAAATTTGGTGAGAAGGCTGACGAAGGATTTTTCCTAGGTTATATGCCAAATTCGCCAAACAAGAGAGTCTTTAATAAAGTCACAGGACGTTTGGAGGTAGTTTATAATATTGAGGTTACGAGCTACTCACCTGATGTTCATAAGGGCTTAGATTGGCAATTTGATTATTCTGATCTCTTTGCATCATTTAAAGTTCCTATTAGTGACTATGTCAGTGATTCAGAGATAGCTGAACATTTATTGTTTGAAGATGAGAATATTGGTCCCACTTCAACATCAAGTGATAAGCAGTCTGGAATTAAGACTAATGTTGACTCAGATAAAGCTTCCACAAGTGAGTCACAACAACCTTCAGAGGATAAGTCTCAAGAAACAGAAGATCCTGATGATCTTTCTACAAAGTTTGATGATATACTTACTCCTTTGAAACACTTAAGGATATCTTCAGCACGTACGGAAGATGTACCTGAATTGGAAGAGATTGGTATTAATTTAGGAGATGATATACCGGTTGAACCAGTTACTACAACTAGAATGAGTAAGAATCATCCCGTTGAAAACATCATCGGTGATATTAATACTCCGGTTCAAACTAGACATCAATCCAGAGCTAGTACATCTGAGAATTTAGAATACCAAAGCTTGTATACTACAATGAAAGAGACAGGGATTCCTAATCAATGTCTATATTCATGCTTTATCTCACAAATCGAGCCTAAAAATGTTCAAATGGCTTTAAAAGAAAGCTCGTGGGTAGAAGCAATGCAAGAAGAACTATCACAGTTTTCTAAATTACAAGTATGGGAGTTGGTTGACCTACCAAAGGGAGAATATCCAATTGGAACTAGAAGGGTATTTAAGTGCAAGAGAGATGATAAATGAATGGTTACTCGCAATAAAGCTCGTCTAGTGGTTCAAGGTTTTAATCAACAAGAAGGTATTGACTACAATGAAGTGTTTGCACCAGTTGCTAGGCTAGAAGCAATTAGAGTGTTCTTAGCATTCGCATCTTATTTTGGTATAAAAGTGTATCAGTTGGATGTTAAGAGTGCCTTTTTGTATGGCAAAGTGGAAGAATTGGTGTATGTTTCACAACCGCCAGGGTTTGCTGATCCTGAGTATCCAGATAGAGTATATCGTTTGAATAAGGCTCTATATGGATTACATCAAGCACCTAGGGCATGGTATGGAACACTATCAACGTATCTACTTGAGAATGGATTTACAAGAGGATCGATTGATAGTACACTGTTTGTGAAGTGGAAAAAGAAAGACTTTCTTCTGGTACAAGTTTATGTTGATGACATTATCTTTGGATCGTCTGATGAAAAGATGTGTCAAGAATTTGAGAAAGTCATGAGAAAAAGATTTGAAATGTCTGCAATGGGAGAGTTGAATTTCTTCTTAGGATTACAAGTTGATCAAAAGAAGGATGGATTCTTTATTCATCAATCTAAATATACATATGAGCTATTAGAACGCTTTAAGATGGATGAAAGTAAGGTCTACAATACTCCAATTCCAGTCAATCATGGACTAGGTCCAGATACATCGAGTGATAGCTATGTGGATCCAACTCTTTATAGAGCCATGATCGGATCACTAATGTATCTTACAGCCTCTAGGCCTGACATAATGTTTGCTGTCTGTTTATGTGCAAGATATCAGGCTAATCCGAAAGAGTCACACATGCAAGCTGTTAAACGAATCTTTCGTTACCTCAAAGGGAAACCTAAGCTGGGACTTTGGTATCCGACTGATGGAGACTTAGATCTCGTAGCATATACTGATTCGGATTACGGAGGATGCAATCAGAATAGGAAATCTACGACCGGAGGATGTCAATTCCTAGGAGGTAGATTAGTATCCTGGCAGTGCAAGAAGCAAACCTCGGTAGCCATTTCTACATGTGAAGCTGAGTATGTTGCAGCTGGCAGCTGTTGCTCTCAAGTACTTTGGATTCAACAGCAACTGCGGGATTACGGGTTAAATATAACCAATACTCCTATGATGATTGATAATGAATCTACTATGTCGATCACCAATAATCATGTGAAGCACAGTAAAACTAAGTATATTGATATTCGACATCATTTTATTAGAGATTGTGCTGAGAAAAAGTTGATAAAGTTAGTTAAGGTTCCATCATTGGATAACTTAGCAGACTTATACACAAAGGCGTTCGACAGAGCAAGATTTGAAATGTTGGTTCAACTAAACGGAATGAGAAATCCCGAGTGATTAGTCTTCCAAGGGTATTTTTGTAATAGTTAGTATTTCTGTGTTCATTTAAAAAAAAAAAAAAAAAAGGGGCGTATGGCATTCATTTGCTTGTTACCTAAGGGGAATCGCCTTCATTTAAGTTTTTATTTGCAAAAACTAAGGGATATGATAGTACATTAGGAGAATAAGCTTTACAATAATAATCTTAAGTCCTAAGTATGATATGGTAGTAGGTTCAAATAAAGTTGCTTTAGAACTACAGCGGTTCTATCAGGTATGTGTTTATATTTATTTGATTATACACCTATATCCACAAGTTATAATTTGTCTATTTTTAGTGAAAACTTTAGATGGCTTCATCATATGATGTACTGGTAGGCAAATTATATGAAATTTTCTAAGCCTTAAGAAGTTAATTAACTACTTGTTTACTATTTTGTGTTACTATTCTATGATTTATGACATTATGTCTTAAATGTTGAATGATGGTATTACTATACACTGTTATCATGCATCTTAATTTAAAGTGACAAATAGTAGCAATATGGGTATTAACTTAATTACTGGTAACTTTGTTGTACTAAGTACAGAACTGAAACCTTTAATTAAATTAATATTCTTAAATATATTTTAAATTATGCTAGAAGGGATCTTTTGTTGTACTACGTACAGACTTAGATAACATAGCATATTCAAAATATGTTTGATATTTGTCTAATCTTTAGAATTCAAGTGTATGTTATATGTTTCGAAAAGATACATCATTTACTAACCGCTACCTTGAAATTTAATGATGCAGTGTTATGTGTTTTACTTGAATTCTTCAGTATGTCATATAATAGGAAGCACTTGATAATATTCATACTAACAATAAAGAGTTTGCTTAGAAAATTGAGTATAATTTGTTTATGTGGATCATAATACCGGTAATCGTCTTGGACTGTCTATAATAAAATATTCACTTTATGTGAGTAATGCATTTATTATGCTATGTGGATAAAGGTACCTAAGATATAGTTTTATAAATATAAATGTATTAATGATGAATTTAGTTGTAATTTTACAGTGATTTATTTGAATTTCATGAGGTATGTATACTACCAATCTGCTCAGACTTTTTAATATATAATTAATTGCTTATTCTTACTAATATGATCCCTAAGCAGATAAAATCTTATTTACTTTGTATATTTACTTTGTTTCGAGTGATTAATAAAATGGTACTTGATACCAATGTTTATATCGTTGTATTTTTATCGTATGTTTATTTATTTATTTTTATTTATTTAAGTTTTTATGTTTATCTGAATTAACCCTTCTGTAACACCCGCCAAATTAGGACTAGTAATTAGCGCCTAATCATATGTTAATACATGTAATTAGTTCTGTGTTAGGCTAATTAATGTATCGAAATATATATTGTTGAATATATACGAAAATGCGATTTGATTAAATCGTACGCAAATTAAATCGAATGTAGTTCGGTTCCATAAATACGGACGTTGGTGATCAATTTTATTAAGTAACACGATTATGTTAAAAATATTATTCTAATAATGTTCAAATTACAATTCGTATCGTACAAACAAAACAAACTAACCTACATTTTATAACTCAAATATAAATTGGCTGGTAAAATATTTAACTAAAATACCGCGTAATAAATTTGTATTTTAAAAACTTTCCATTTAATATGTAAAATAATTATTTAACATTTGAACGACGGAGTAAAGAAACACCACACGGAGCGCAAACACGGAGTTAAAAGTGGAGACCCGCACCTCGATGGGCCCCCCACGAAATCAGCCAAAAGGGGAGGGACCCCATCCCCTCTCCCTCACTTTCTCCTTTTCTCTCTCTCTTTCCTCTCTTTTTCTCTCAATTCACCAAACACACACACACTCACAAAATCGCCAAATAAATATACTAAACCCGCTCGGATCACCTCGGCCCTTTGGAAGAAAACGTTCACCGCATCACGATCTATCATCCTATCTTTTCGGATTTTTCATCCGACACTTTGTAAGTTTCCGACAAATCCCGAAACCTCTCGTTTTTAAGTGTTTGTACTTGTTTGCGGTTTGTATCAACTTATAATGTCCAAATATGGGTTGGGTAAAAGATTTGGACCGAACGGAAGCCTTTCGACCGATTTTCCGGCCACCGGAATCTGAACAGACTCCGACGTCGCATCTGGGTTGGCCCAATTGCGACGTCAATTGCAACGTCGCAATACCAGTCACCACGTCGCATATAGCGACATCGTCATTAACGTCGCATTAAGTTGCCGACGTCGCGTATAGCGACGCAGGCCCTTACGTCGCAGAAATCAACAACGTCACATATAGCGACGCCACGCACAACGTCGCATGAAATTGCGAAAGTCGCACATAGCGACGCCATACTCAACGTCTCAGTCGGGACCTGTGACGTCGCACCCAACGTCGCACCCAACGTCGCACAAACCAGAACCTCAAAAACACAGATTTTTACTAAGTATCGAGACTCGAAATTTATCACTCGATTTTACCCAAATTCAGATCCCAGATGCGTTTTTCGTCAAAGCAATATAGTAGAAATAAAATTTTTCCAAGCTGACCTGGCAGCTCGACCCCAGCCAGGGGCTCTGCCCCTTGGACCCCGCCAGGGGCTGCCGCCCCTTGGACCCCGCTACCAGGGGCGCTGCCCCCGGACCCCCGTACTTAGATTTCGTAACGGCTTCTAAAACACAATCAAAACACATTTTTTCAAGTAAAACGCCACGAAATCAAAATAATAATAATTGAGATTATTATTACAAATCCGTCACCAACGGGCCATACATATTTTCAAACATTCGAATCAATCAACCAAATCGTAGTAATTTGGACATATATAGTTGTGAAACAACTACAAGGGTGATCTTTTGAGATACCCAATCATGTTTATAACCATCGCGTGTCATGGACACCCTCAGGCTACAAGTCTTTGGACTTCATTTCTCGGCTAATCAACTTACGTTTGTTTAAACGCTTTCAGACTCAGGTGAGTCTCATAGCCCCTCTTTTACTGTTTTACTTAGGGGTGTGATATATTGCTCAACTTTTACATGTGAACGCAAGTACAAACATTTCATATACTACATGAGTTTTTCGAAACTAATCATTTAAAGTCCTACGTCAGCATAGTTGTTAATACGTTATAGCGTGAATATTAGTATATGGTACCATATAGGATTGACCCTCCTCGTTCGGGTTAGCAAGCACTAACCGGGTAAATGGACGTACTAATATTTGGGAAGACGAATGTTGATTAGGCATTCGTGGAGGCACCTCGCCCGGAATTCTCTATAGGGGACCCGGCCCTCGAGTTAAGCTCAACTATGTGCTCATGGCTGTATACACGATTACTATCATTAAATTGCTAGATGCAATTCATTATTAAATCTTGCGGTTCATACTATATTACTTGATTTTAAACCTGTGAGCTCACCAGCTTTAGCTGACCCATTTAGCATGTATCGCAGGTACCAAGCAGTAGGTTGCTTCTGCTTCAAGACTTTTAGCTCGAGTCAGCATACAGACGATTGAGATTTTCTTGCATTAGTATATTTTGTACAAGTACTTATGTACTGAAATCTCCTTTTTATTTAAACTCGAGCTATGTAAAGCTTTACATGTTGTAAACATTTCAATATTAATATATTTTGTTAAAACGACGCATATAGAGTCGTTTACTATATATCTTTGTGCTTTGTTATTGATTAGTAACACCCAAATCGAGCTTCCGCAAATCATCAAATTTGGGGGTGTTACACCTTCGGAATTAAATTATACTGAATATTTTTAAGTTGAACAAATGTGACAAATACAAGTGAAAATTAATTATAATTTAGACTTGTAAAATATCGGGTTTTTATTTATACTTAGAATTAAATTCGCGTTTTTATTTATTTCTGCGAGTTGACATCAACTTGCGGATCCGCATCACATCTCGCGAATCGGATACAAAGTATAAAGGGGGTCAAACGAGTCAAGCTCACCCACCGAACCCACAAACTTCGCGAGTTCAGTAAAACTTTGCGAATCCGTCACACAGGTGAAACGAGGCGATTTTATCTTTTCGCTTGATTTCGATTTTTAGAGTACGGGAACGAGATTTTGAATCCATAGACTTTATACACCTTCAATTTACGAACATTTTGAGGTATATATCAACGGATTTCACCGTGTAAATAACAAGAAATCAAAGTTTTTATAAACTTAGGGTTTCGGATTATAAACTAATTGATTTGCGTCGATTACGATGTTATTGGACATAGATCTTTAGGGTTTATGTTAAACGACAATTAATGAACGTAAATCAATCGATAGATCATGTTAAAATCAACGGATTAATCGATTTTAAGTGTAAATTCGCGACGGCAGTTCATCGAACGAGTTGACATTGTGAAATCAACTCGCAGCGAGTTGACTAGCGAATCGGTGTGATTAGCGAGTTCACTTCAATAGCTGCTTGATGAGTATAGCGAGTTGATCAATGTAGCGAGTTGATGAGTATAGCGAGTTGATAAGCAAAACGAGTTGACCTCAACTCGTTAGGCCAGTTTATGCGAGTCCGGGACTTAGATAAATTTTATTTTTACGTAGTTATATAATTGTTAAGGTTTTAAATAATAACTTTTATATAATTAATTTAAATTAGACTTAAGACTTTTTAGTTATAAGTTAAATTTTTATATACGACTTGAGACTATTTTGTAACAAGTTATATATAATTTCAATTTTAAACTAAGATGTTTGATGAATCTTGATTCATAATACGTAATAGTTTAAATATTTTTAATCGTGCATTAAATTATATCTGTTGTTTGTGTTTATTTTACAGATATGGCTAGAGCATTTGACAAGGGTCACAACATTTTGGTTGATCTGAACCTTGAAGCCAAGCGGGCTGATAGGGTTGCTGATATACTACTATTCCTTGCACGATCACGGATTAGATACGCCATTACGGCCAATCCTCCTATCTCTCAGGCTATACTGAACGATTTCTGGACGGATATAGTATACGACGAATCTGTCAACCCGCCAGAGATTAGAGCTACGGTTAGTGGTCAGCCTGTTACATTTTCAGCTGGAAATCTCCGTGAGATTTTGCAGCTTGGTACAGTAGAACAGGAGAATGGAGATATTGAGTACCCTATGGATTTTATAGAGGGTGCGATAGGTTGTATGGGTTATACAGGAGATAGACGTGGAAGTCAGTTCCAGAAACCTCTGGTCATTGGTCAGTGGAGTTTTCTTTGGCACGTGATGAATATCGTTTTTGCAGCGAAGAAGGGTGGTTTTGATGAGTTGAGCCCTGCAATTCTATCAGCTGCACTGTCACTGGTTTATAATAAACCATACAGTTTTTGTGATTATATTTTTGGTGAGATTGCGAAACAGATATCGGGGTCTGTTAGATCAAGAGTTTTGGTTTACCCGCGATTTTGCATGTTGATTATCCGTGCGCGTCTACCGGATTTGGCTATACCTGAACCACATCTTGTGGTTAACACGATTGACCATCGTGGGTATAACGCTATGTTTATGCAGACGGTTAGGAAGGAGGGAGTGGTGAAACCTGAAGTTAGACCACTTTTTGGGTATGTTATTGACCCGAACTACGTTGCACCGCCAAATCATGGGTGGTTAGACGTTGCTCCTGCTGCTGCTGTTGCTCCTGCTGATGCTGATGTTGTACCAGAACCTGCAGCTGAGGAAGCTCAACCTGAAGATCCACAAGGGCTCCTTGAGGATGTTCTTATTCAGGTTGGTCAGGTTGATCAGCAAGTGAACCAAGAGGTTGCTGCACAGGTTGTGCAAGAGGTTTTGGAGCATAATGATGATGCGACAAATCCTTTGCTTCAAGATATTGAGAGTTATTTAGCACCACCTGAGGTAATATTTTATTTTATTTATATAATAATATAGATGCTTAGTTGATAGATTGTTTTTATTAATCATAGATGCATAATATTATTATCTAATGCTTATGATATTAGATATTTAGTTAATTGGATATTATTTCTAATTTTAAAATATAAATATCATTAATCAAACAGGAAGCTGAAGCTGAGGCTGCGAACCCAGAAGTTATATTACTTGAGGGGGAGCAGACACAGCTTGATGGATCAGTTGTTGTACCAACTAAGGTATTATATCTGATTAATCTTAAATATATAGAACTTGTATGATAGAGCTTACGCTAATCATAAATGTTTAATATATTTAAACTTTCGGATCCTGTTAGATCATCTAGAGATCGTGATGGTGAGACGGCTTCAGATGATGATTCTGAGAATACATCTTCTCCTCCTCCATCTGCTTCTGAAAAGAAGAGGAAAGGTAAGAGTGTTATGGAGGAAGGTACTGAGGAAGTTGAGATTCCTTTGATGAAGCGTCCGAGAACGCTGACTATTCGAGAAGGTTTGTATTGATTATAAAAGTTAAATAATCTTAACTTGTTGTTTATCAGGAGTTAAACTGAGACAGTTAATTCTGTATACAGTTGCTCAGGATACACCACAGGTGGAGATGGATGCACCGGTGGTTACTGAACCGATGTCTTTACCGCTTCAGGTATGAGATATAAGTTCTATAACTATGAGTGTTATGCAATTAATTAGAGTTTGAGACAGAATAATCTGTAACAATAACTGATTTTAATTGTGTTTAACTTTACAGCATGAGGTTGCTGATCTAGTTCGTGGAGCTAATTTTCCGACGAACAAAATAGCTAGATTTGCGACAAGTTTGCTTACGCAAGCTTTGTCTCAACCTCATACACCGCTGACCAGAGACTGGCATATTGAGTCTCTTACACCGCCTGGACCCAGAACGATACCTGTTACTCCAACGACTGATCCTGAAAGGATTACATCCTTAGAGTCGAGGGTAAAGGATTTAGAGAAGCTTACTTCTCAGATTCCAGAGTTGGTGTCGAGCAATCTTCTTCTTTCTCAGCAGATACTCAAGCAGAGTGAATCGTACAATTTGTTGATGAAGACTCATGAGACTTTGCTTGCGGACTTCACTGTACAGAGACTGAAGTTATCTTCTTTGGAGAGTCTGGTCTTGAGATCGCATTCAGGACAGTCTACTCAAGGGGAGATATTGGTATATCTGGAGTCTTGCAGAGAGGATGAGCTGAAGAGGAAGAGAGATTCTGACAAGGACGATGATCCCAATGCACCGAGTGGTGAGCAGACTGGTCCTTCAAAGACTGGTGAGCTAGCTACAACTCAGGGGGAGTCTGATGCTGGTGCTAGTGGTTCTGGATTGGATACAAGTGCAGATAAGACTGTACCGGGTGATACTGAAGCTGGTAAGATAGCTTAGTATTATCATAGTACTGTAATATTTGTAATAGTTTGTAGTGAACAAATGTAAACTTAATTATTGTGTAAATATATTTGGCTTAGAGTTATTATTATTTTAAGTAAAAGATGTTTGGTAATTTAAGTTTATATAATTTTGTTAAGATAAAATAGTGATCGAAAGACTTCCGACTCATTGAGTAGTCGGGCGGCGTGTTCCGATTAATGTCGGCGGTCAAAATTTTATAATAACATATGCATTTTAGATTTGATTATGGACTTAATACCGTAAGGTATATAAGTAATTAACAAATTAAAAATGTATTCGTATTAACTAGACAAATGATATATAATTTAAAGGTTAAATTGGTAATAAATGAGATCAATTAACACTTGGAAATTATATAAGGTAATTAATAGTAAATTTAAATGTTTGGTGATTATTCACGATGCATTAGAATTTAAAGTTAATTAATATTTGTTAAGTAGACTTAAGAGATTTTGGATTGATTCAGGGTAATCAATAAAAGATTTTATAAGTTATATGTAAATTGCGTTTATATGTTAGGTTAAAATATACAAAAGAATTAATAAAGAAATTCTTAGATTGGTTCAGGAAAATCAATGAAGAATTTGAATTATTAATATATTTGTATTTATGTTTTTCTCTAGGAATGGAAATGCTTAATCTATCAGATTCAGAAGATGACATTTTGGATGAGATAGATGAAGAGATTGATTATGATATTGAAGAAGGAGAGTTCAAACTTCCTGAAGACTGGACTGCAGTATTTGAATCTGTGATAGATGAAGGTGTTGATCTGGATGCAAATGTAGATGAACATGTTGTGAATCCATCAACGACTGAATTTGTTTTTGTAAATGAACAAGGAGAATCAGTTATTGATTTAGAAGCTTTTGAGAATGCTTCTGAAGATTCTGATACTGAAGTTGAAGAAATAGAGGATAAATACAAACATTTGGTTGGTAATCCAATGTTTATCCAAGGAATGCTTAAGAAGAAAAAGGAAAATAAGCCACGCATTTTGAAAGAAGTTGATATTACTGGAAAGTGTGTACTTAAAACTGGCATTATTGGATGGTATTATGACTCTGACCTGAAGCTCTTCGCGATCAAAAGGTTTGACGGGGTTCAATATTTTGAGAAGAAGCTTGCAGTGTTTAGTTCGTTGCCTCGATATGAGATTCGAGACTTGGCTAGATTAGATATGATAAATTCAAGTGATGATGACTATGCTAAGTATGTTGAGCGTATCATTAGGACTGAAGGATTATCTATGAAGTTTTCAAAGATTAAGCCAAGGAAAGGAAAAACGATAAAGTTGAACGAACTCAATCAGAGAACTGGAAGAAGAAGAAAGAAGGTTTATCCAGCGGTCAACTGTATTAAGCAAATACCTATGAAGACTATGCCTCAGAATATTTTGGGAAAATTAAAATATTGGGGGGTAGATGCTGGAACAGGAGAAGCCTTTATGATTGAAGCTGATGATGATTATCCTGATGGCGAAAAAGAGATTCTTCGTGTATATGATCACAGACATCTGATGAACTTATCAAAGGAAGATCTGATTATGTTATACAAGAACAAGATCAAATCTACTATTGGTTGGGGTGATTTAGCACGAGATTATCATAGGATGGTTAAAACATGCATCAAGCTTAAAATTTTTGCAGGAAGTAAGATTTACAAATGAAGACCAAAGACAGCGTGAAGATAAAGACGCTAGAGCTATTGTCAAGGGGGAGTCTGTTGGAACATAGATTGTGACAACAGATCTAGCTTGAAAAAGGACTGGTGTAATTATTATTACGTTTGTATATTGGTTTAGATTTGTAAATAAATATTTGTTTTGTTAGTAATATTCGTTAAACATATTATTGTGCTAAGTTAGACGAATATTTAAAGACGAAATAAATAATAGACGTTTAATGCGAGGCGAGTCGAGATCTCAGGTCGCAGCGAGTTGAGCTGTGAGGTGATACCTGAACTCGCGAAGCATTAGTCTGGCGAGCCGAGTCCTTTACTGGGCTTGGGCTGCGAGTTGGACCGAACTCGCAGGCCCATGCGAGCCGAGGTGAGCTGGACGTATATAATGTTTTTTACTCCGTGAAAAACATAACTTTTGGCTATTCGTCTTTCTGATCTGCGAACTCGACAACCAGAGAAAACATATACCTAACGGCTAGGCTTTGGTATTATTCGTTTAAAGTTAAGCTTTAATATACGCAATTACGAACATATTCGTTGTTAGTAAGATAACACCGTATTGAGGGATTCCGCACCTTAATACTACAGATAACGAAGTTATCGATCCTAAAACTAGGGGACTTACATATCAGATGCTGCCTTAGCTAACGTCGCCTTAGGTCTAAAGCAACACTTTTATTTTTTAATGCAACACTTTTAGAAAGTGTTGCTTAAATTTTAACAAATACCACACTTTTAAAGTGCAACACTTTTAACACTCTAATGCAACACTTTTTTTAACTCAAGTGCAATGGTTTTCATTCTCTAATGCAACACTTATAATAATCTAATGCAACACATTTTTTACTCAATTGCAACAATTTTACACTTTAATACAACACTTTTTACGATCAAATGCAACACACTTTAAACTCTAATGTAACATATCAATCGCAACGCCTTTACATTTACATAATTTATATACAATGCATTTTCGTTATTGTTTATCAAATAGTAAAATACATTAGTCTTTTCATTTTGTATCATGACTACAATCGTAACAATTTACAATCGTATAATTATATAATTCCTTCATGAAAATCTTCACTCTTCCCTTGACTTTGCCAATCTAACATAGTCTGGTACAAATGATCTCCGTCCATCTCTCATCGCATAGCAATCAACTTGCTCTTTTCAAATTATAAATCTGCATTCTCACCACCATGCACCTTTTGAGCAATTGATTAATAATATATCAACCGTAAATCCTACAATATCCATCATACACTTTGTTCATCACAATTGTACTAGTCGTAGTTACCTGAGTGCTTTCCTCTTCATCTAGTGACTCGTAGTTCTTCATTTGTTCCTTCAAGATTATTCATAAAAGAAACTTTTACTTGAGTTATAGAGAGCTACGAGTACATGTAAGATGGAATTCTGAATATTATCTTACAATTTTCTTGAATCTGTCGTCATTTGTATCAACATATATATTATGTTCTTTTGAATACGCACTCAAACATTGGGGTCAAGTTTCGTGGTTCCTTGTTTATGCCCTCATTTACCTGTATTGATAATAACAAACAAAAACAAGAAAGTACAAATAATTACAACGTAAAAACAATTAAAAGATATATTGCTATTTCCTCAAAAATATGGCAATACTTGTCTATTCCGTAGATACTTGCTTTCAGGTACATCATTAATCACGTTAGCTTCTAGATTCGTAATTATATAACAAAACACAAAGTAAGTATCAAATATGTATAGTTTGTATGTGTCTTTTATACATGACAAACAAGATTAGCAAGTTTTAATGGTAAATTTTAGTAATTGAAGCGAAGTTAGCTTGTTTAAACTACAAGATTAAAAGAATACTAAATTCATGTATTATTATTTGCTTAGCTCAAAGGATTAAGAGCTATGGGATCTCTCATCTCGTGAAGCCATTAGTGCCTACTCCACAATATATTTTTATTAACAAAGCCTACTCCACAAATTAATTCTTCACATATGAGCAAAAAAAAAAAAAAAATACACCCTATTAACGAATATAACATTGCTAAACTTATATATGGGCTAACATACAATACATGTATATATCCATAGAAGAGAACGAATAAGGAATACGAGATATTTGAGAGGGATTTTAGATACCTCAAAAGCAAAGTAATATCTTGTTGTACCTATATAATCTGGTTTCCATGTAAGCCGTATGAACCCAAACATTGGGAGACCTAAGATCCAAAGAGAAAGTGAACTAACAATTAGTAGTTTCTTTTTTAAATCCTCCAATTTCTCCATGTGTACACCTCCCCCAACTATTTTTAAGCTCTGCAACACAGTTGATTTCCAGATAAAAAGTGTCAGTCTTTTACCTTTTTAAAGGAGCACTGTGAAAATATTTCAATAGCAATGAAAGTCATAGTATTATTTATCATGCATAATAAATGAGGTTCTAACAATCCTATTGAATTTAATAGAGACATCTGGAATCAAGTATACTATTCAGTGTCTATTAAACAATTCAACAAACAACTGGTGGATGATGAAAATATGTGGTTTTTAAATTTGGTGATTAAAAACCGATTTTCAGAAAGGGAAATTAACACTGAGAAAAGCTTAATTCGCCTTTGAACTTGATATGGTTTGTTGCAAAATTAAGAGGACAGCACCGGATAGATGTTAGAAAGTTTTAAACAAACAAAAACCTATTGAAATTCAAGATGCTTAAAATTCATAATCATCAATAGAAAAACTTACTCCTTGAATCAGATGATGAGTCGGGGCCAGCATGATTGATACGATTTGATTCAATGGAAACTGAGATGCATGAGAGATAATTGTGAATTTGTGGGTGATGTGAAATGGATTATCGATGCCTGGAGAGGAAAATGGAGCTGCGGTTTTTTGACTTGGTGAAAAATGGGGGCGGAAGTGGTAAAAAGTAGAGGGGGAGATTCAAAACCACTAAAATTTTACTATGATATTATTTATTTGTAAAAGATATTATTTTCAAAATATTTTAACAGTTTCAATTTTCACAATAAAAGTAAATTATAGGATCTATCATTCTTGTTATAGCACATAGAGTTGTGACGGCCTAAACACAGTGTTCTGAGTGAGAATTTTGTGGCGAGGATTTTGTGGAGTGGTAACAGTGTTCTGGACAGTGTTCTGGAGTTTTTTGTGGAGTTTTTTTTTCTTTAAATCCACCGTTAATACTAAAAAAAAAAAAAGGTATTAAAATATTGAGGATTTTGTTCGGAACAGCGTCTGGCAGAGGATTTTGACGCAAAAACGCCGACAAGAATAGCGCGAGAACGCCGTAACGGAATGGGTGAACGCCGTTTTACGGCGTTCTCGACGGAGTATTTTGATGAGGATTTTGCCACTCCGTGTGCTCTTATAATGTTATCATTGAACATATTTTTTAATTCTATAAACAATTCGTCTATTCTTTCACTTTAACACCAACTTTTTTATGTAGTTTTAAATTTAAAATAGTTTTTCTATGAACTTGATAAATAGTTAAAAAAAATATAAATTTCAGTCTTTTATTACTTTTTTACTTCTTTATAATAGGCTTAATATAATATGACACACATACATTTTATTATTAAAAACATTCTTACGCTTTTTAATTATGTTTTACCTTTCTATTGATCGCGCAAAACTCTAACTTAATTTTTGGCATTGACAATTACAACATTCATCGAAGAAACTACTTATTTATAAACTTCCCAACACTTTAAAAAAAAAGTGTTGCCTTCTAACTTAGACAAATGCAACATTTCTTTGAAGTGTTGCATTTTCCTTATAAAACTTGCAACACTTTTTAATAAACGTCGCATTAGAGCTTTATATGCAACACTTTTTTAATAAGTGTTGCTTTGTATACGATGTAGTGAAAAAGGCAACATTTTTTTAAAGTGTTGCTTCCAAAACGTTGCATTAGCTTCATTTTGTAGTAGTGTTGTTAATATTTGTAGAGATGTATTTTAATTGAAGATTGAAGAAAAAGGAACAAGAACGAATCCAAAACTGAAAGAAACTGAAGAAAATGAAGAAATGAATACTAAAAGTGTTAAAATGAAGAATTGGGCCAAGAAAGAAGTTAAAGTCGTAGATAAAGTTAAGAGAGTCCAAAAGTGAAGCCCATCCCGTTTTTAAGAATATTCTGGAATTCAGTCAAACCGGCAGTTGGAAAGCCCAACCGGCGGTTATTGTATTAGGGTTGTAATGCGGTGGAGACACATGGAGTTGGACCAGGATTCAAAAAGCCCAACCGGCAGTTGAAGGTCCCAACCGGCGGTTGGGAGGTCGGCCAGAAAAAGTATAAATAGAGGCTTAAGTTTAGGTTTTTGATATACAATTAAAGAATACCAAAACCGATTATTAGGGTTTAAGGTCGACTTAAGGTGCGATTTTGGAGGTTAAGGAGCTAGGGTTTGAAGGTTTTTAACCCTAGGAGAAGCTGGTTCGACAATTGGTTCGGTTTCTTTATCCTTGTAACTTTAATAACCTTATTGAGTTAATTTATGGATATTGTTTATTTGAATTACTTGTTAATTAGGTTTTCGTTATAGTTATTGGAATGAATGTTTATTGAGTTTATTATATGAATTATATGTTTATGTTGGAACTATATTATTGAATGTTTATTATACAAGAATTGTCTTTATTATGATATATTGATGATTGTTCTTGACATAGTTAGACTGATTTATATTAAACAAGGATGACCATATTAAGTTTATATAAATTAAGTGACTGTGTTTATGTCTTGATCTTAACCTTATGCAATAGACGAAGAATGATTCATTAATATAAAGTAATACTGTGATTCACGCCATACCGATGAAATTGTATTGATAAACTGTTGATAGATCTTATTAATTAGTGATACTTTGCGTAACCTTATGATTGTATTGCTATGATGAAGATTAGCTTAACCTTAAGTAATTTTCTACATTAGTAATTCACCAGTAATAATAGACAACAAAGCAAATAGACATAAGTACACATAATAGGTTTAATAAATAATAGTTTGAAAAATTATAATCTTCTATCCATCTGAGTATTATTAAGTTGTTCCTGAAACTTATCCATTAGAATCTGTATCAAAATATAAATATAAATATGTTCGTTCGGAACTAAAACATCCCCCTTATCTTGTAGATTATTGTAAATTGGATCCTTTATTCATTTGTATTATAATTGTAAATATTTGTAATTAGAAATAAATAGATAATTAGTAATAAATAAGAATCACGTTTCTTGTGTTCGAATTTGGACTTACTTATTAAGCTATATTACATGAACGGGTTAATCTTGCCTGAATTGTGTGATAGTATTATTTAGTATTTCCTTAATTTAAAACTTGTGATTATAATTGCCTGTACTTTCATCAGCTCACCATGACTAACTATTATAAACGTGTTTAAAAAGGGCGATTTTACACAAGCTAAATCCAAACGATACTTTAAAGAGAAGACTTGTCATACACCAACATCGAGTAATCCACACTAGTCATCCTTAATTTCCTTCCCTTTTCACTTGCCCACTTCCACCTAAAACATAAAACACTTAAACAATAAGCACTTTTGCTTAGTGAGAATATAAGCAACTTAATCAATTAATTCATAACAAAGCTACATAAACACTATGCTAGCAAAACTAGCAACTCTAAATCATAAACTTCATATCACTATTGTATGATTGTGCCCACCTCTAGCTCGGAAGCTATCCGGTAACATGCACAAACATAACTCGTATAACAACAATCATAATCAATTAAACACAAGTAAAACAAATAATTCACAATTAACTTCCACATGGTTGTATGACCCTCTTACTCGGGAGTAATCCGGAAACACATACAACCATTTACTTGATTAATCCTTATACTACTCACCTTTGTCTTGAATTGATGATTCACAAGATAAAACCAATCGTAATACTTCCAACTTCTTAGCACCTATTCACATATCACATAATAACATATTTAAATTCAATGAAATCATAGCTCTAAACTAATAACCATTCTTAAAACCTCCCCCACTTTGATTTATCTAGTTATCTTATTAAAAATTTCAATTAAATCATGTTCTATCATCATTCTCATACTCTAGTTACTCTATAATTCATTCTTTTAGCTAACTAACACCAACTCATACATATTTAGCCAAAATCCCATGATTATTCAAGAACACCTACAACCAATTCATCACTTTCAAGTTATAATTTCATCATTAACTAGTTCAAGAACACTAATAAACAACAATTCTAACAATTCCTAACCCTAATTTCGTATTAATTTCAGTAATTAAACCAAACCCCTTGGAAACCCCTCAAAACCCAAAAACTAGTTTAAGAATCTTAGAAGGAATCAACTTACAATGATTAGAGATGAAAAGGAAATGATTACTTGAAGATTTCTAGTGTTTAATTTGATGTTTGAAGATGAGAGAATGTTCCTGCGTTTTTTCTGAATACTCTGTGTATGTTCTGGAGCTTGAAAGAAAAAAATGGGATAAACACAGACATCTCACTTATCTACCTACTCATTTATTTTATTTCCTTTAATTTTACAGTCTGGAACTGATAATTTGTTTTACGATTTTCACTATATCTCATTATTTACACAATATTACTTCATAATAAGATTATATTCGCGTACGAAATTAAATTCCTGAAATTTGGGGTGTTATAACTCTCCCCCACTTAAACTGTTCGTGTCCTACGAACAACTCTAAATACACGCTAATACTCTAATCAAACCATAAGAATGCTTAAACACCGATAACAACAGTAATGCTAGAGATTCAACGGCGTCAGAGTCAAGAAATGTAGGCAGGTATAGAGTTAAAATATGGGTACCTGACGTCACATCTGATGACTCTTTCACCTCTCCAGCAGTTATCTGGTAAGCACGGGTCTTAGGCCTCGGAACAGTCATTGTTACTTTCTCCTCCATTCTCTTACGCTTATCTCTTGCCTTATCAGGACAATCAGCCTGAAGATGATCCTCTTTAAAGCAATAATAACACAAACGAAGAGGGCTTGGGCAATTCGATGCCATGTGCCCCGGTCTCCCACACTTGAAACATTTACATTCCCCTGTATGTTTTCTACCACATTTATCACAAGGTGGTATTTCTCTTGGTTGGGTTTGGGAACTAAATTGTTGTAATGGTTGTGGTTGCGGTAAGGTCTCCTCAGTACATGGTTTCTTAAGTAATGAAGATGATGAAGTGGTGGTGTGTTCTACTTTCCTCTTACTTACTGATTCAACAACTCTAGCTTGTAAATCCTTCTCACGCACTAAAGCTCGGTTCAGTATCTTAGCAATAGTATCATAGATGATTGGGTCAATGGATTCGCGAATCTCTAGGTTTAGATGACGATAGAAGTGGTCGGTCAACAACTTTGGGTTAGAAGTATACTCAGGACAAAACCTAGCTTTCTCATGGAATACTCTAGAATATTCCGCCACTGATCTACTTCCATGTTCAATCGCTAAAAACTCTCCTTTTAACTTCTCTAATTCAGCCGGTGGTGAAAATTCTTCTCTAAATATCTCTTTAAACTTATTCCATGTAAACTTTAAAGCTACCTCAAAACCGTACGTTTCTACCTGCGAATTCCACCACCCATGAGCACTTTCCTTAAGTTGGTGGGCTTCAAGTATCACTATTGATTCATCTGGACATTTACACAACATAAACGTCTCCTCAAGTTCATTTAACCAACGATTGCTAATTACTGGATTCATCTCTCCACGAAACTCAGGCGGGTTACAAGTGGCAAAACTCTTATACTCAAATTTCTCTTTTTCTTTATTGTTCTCTACTTGGTTTGAAGAAGTTCCAACATTTCGTAAGGGAGCTATGTGTTGTCTGTCAAACTCATTAAACCTCTCAGTCAGAATATTCTCCATTCTATTTATCCAAGTTGGGGTGAAAGCTTCTAAAGATTGTCCAACTATCCTTTTTATTATTACTTCTTCCCCATGAGTTAAATTTCGGTTCCCCTCACGCGGGGGAGAACGTCCCTGGTTAATCTCTCCACTAGGATTTACGTCCATCTATAAAAATCAACAATTTAGTTTACACATTCTATCTCCACATAACATAACATAAACAATACATAAACTTCATACTTAAATCATCATAAACTACTTTTCACTTAAACCGGGTTGCATTTTAGAGCTTTGAATTACCCATGTGCAACTTTACAATATAACTGCATTGGCCAGACATAGTAATATTATACTAAATACACACTTCAATTCAACACTTTTAAACACAGTCATCACATAGCAAAATCATTTTCATTATCATACTCATAATTCTACACTACTAAAACATAACTACAAAACATAACCATATATTCATAATAGTTTAAGATTATGAAATCCTAAAGTGGATCACATAATTCTCTTACACTATCTCTCTGATACCAACTTGAAACGCCCCAAATTCGTGAATTTTTTTTTTTTATTCTTTATAATGTCCCATAACTTTATTTTATACATATAAACTCGACACATAAGTTAGAACATCATTTTTGAGGCATGGTGAAGGGACATGGCCATGGCGTTTATATGACATGGTCATGGCATCGTGCTGATAGAAAGTGAGCCTACTGTTAAGGGACATGGCCATGGCGTTTATATGACATGGCCATGGCATTCTGCTCAGCAACACTTGTAATTTTACGAAATTGAAACACTCATAACTTTTTACTCGTTACGAGTTGGACCACCAAATTTTGCAAGCACCTCCAATATGCCAAAATGAAACTTTCCCTTTTACACTTTTTCAAAATACGCATTTATCGAGAAAATGGATGTATGACCAATTTTGACAATAAAATGACCATTTTAGTGCACTAACCAAATCTCAAACCATGAAGGCTGAAATGTTGAGCTTTTAACCACATATCATATATACCAAAATAAAGTTGTAAGACTCCTTACCATACTCTTAATCTTTCTCTAATCCATTTTAGATCATAGGTGCACTTAACGACCCATTTTGACCCTTTTGACCCGCTGATCCACAATGACTACTTTGACCCATTCACTAGCCAAACACAACCCATAATTGACCAATGAAATGTTTGACTACGTGTCAACACTTCATATCAAAGGAAACACATTTTTGACTACTTTCAACCATGAACCCATTTCAATAACACTAATCATATTCAAACACTACTTTAAATTACAAGACCATAATATACATCATTTATAAGTGTCTTTGACTTTAGAAGTCAACCTATTCCAAAAATGTATATGTCATGGCTCACCATGACTAACTTTTATAAACGTGTTTAAAAAGGGCGAATTTACACAAGCTAAATCCAAACGATACTTTAAAGAGAAGACTTGCCATACACCAACATCGAGTAATCCACACTAGTCATCCTTAATTTCCTTCCCTTTTCACTTGCCCACTTCCACCTAAAACATAAAACACTTAAACAATAAGCACTTTTGCTTAGTGAGAATATAAGCAACTTAATCAATTAATTCATAACAAAGCTACATAAACACTATGCTAGCAAAACTAGCAACTCTAAATAATAAACTTCATATCACTATTGTATGATTGTGCCCACCTCTAGCTCGGAAGCTATCCGGTAACATGCACAAACATAACTCGTATAACAACAATCATAATCAATTAAACACAAGTAAAACAAATAATTCACAATTAACTTCCACATGGTTGTATGATCCTCTTACTCGGGAGTAATCCGGAAACACATACAACCATTTACTTGATTAATCCTTATACTACTCACCTTTGTCTTGAATTGATGATTCACAAGATAAAACCAATCGTAATACTTCCAACTTCTTAGCACCTATTCACATATCACATAATAACATATTTAAATTCAATGAAATCATAGCTCTAAACTAATAACCATTCTTAAACCCTCCCCCACTTTGATTTATCTAGTTATCTTATTAACAATTTCACTTAAATCATGTTCTATCATCATTCTCATACTCTAGTTACTCTATAATTCATTCTTTTAGCTAACTAACACTAACTCATACATATTTAGCCAAAATCCCATGATTATTCAGGAACACCTACAACCAATTCATCACTTTCAAGTTATAATTTCATCATTAACTAGTTCAAGAACACTAATAAACAAAAATTCTAACAATTCCTAACCCTAATTTCGTATTAATTTCACTAATTAAACCAAACCTCATGGAAACCCCTCAAAACCCAAAAACTAGGTTAAGAATCTTAGAAGGAATCAACTTACAATGATTAGAGATGAAAAGGAAATGATTACTTGAAGATTTCTAGTGTTTAATTTGATGTTTGAAGATGAGAGAATGTTCCTGTGTGTTTTCTGAATACTCTGTGTATGTTCTGGAGCTTGAAAGAAAAAAATGGGATAAACACAGACATCTCACGTATCTACCTACTCATTTATTTTATTTCCTTTAATTTTACAGTCTGGAACTGATAATTTGTTTTACGATTTTCACTATATCTCATTATTTACACAATATTACTTCATAATAAAATTATATTCGCGTACGAAATTAAATTCCTGAAATTTGGGGTGTTACAACTCTCCCCCACTTAAACTGTTCGTGTCCTACGAACAACTCTAAATACACGCTAATACTCTAATCAAACCATAAGAATGCTTAAACACAGATAACAACAGTAATGCTAGAGATTCAACGGCGTCAGAGTCAAGAAATGTAGGCAGGTATAGAGTTAAAATATGTGTACCTGATGTCACATCTGATGACTCTTTCACCTCTCCAGCAGTTATCTGGTAAGCATGGGTCTTAGGCCTCGGAACAGTCATTGCTACTTTCTCCTCCATTCTATTATGCTTAACTCTTGCCTTATCAGGACAATCAGCCTGAAGATGATCCTCTTTAAAGCAATAATAACACAAACGAAGAGGGCTTGGGCAATTCGATGCCATGTGCCCCGGTCTCCCACACTTGAAACATTTACATTCCCCTGTATGTTTTCTACCACATTTATCACAAGGTGGTATTTCTCTTGGTTGGGTTTGGGAACTAAATTGTTGTAATGGTTGTGGTTGCGGTAAGGTCTCCTCAATACATGGTTTCTTATGTAATGAAGATGATGAAGTGGTGGTGTATTATACTATCCTCTTACTTACTGATTCAACAACTCTAGCTTGTAAATCCTTCTCACGCACTAAAGCTCGGTTCAGTATCTTAGCAATAGTATCATAGATGATACTATTCAGTAGATTCGCGAATCTCTAGGTTTAGATGACGATAGAAGTGGTCGGTCAACAACTTTGGGTTAGAAGTATACTCAGGACAAAACCTAGCTTTCTCATGGAATACTCTAGAATATACCGCCACTGATCTACTTCCATGTTCAATCGCTAAAAACTCTCCTTTTAACTTCTCTAATTCAGCCGGTGGTGAAAATTCTACTCTAAATATCTCTTTAAACTTATTCCATGTAAACTTTGAAGCTACCTCAAAACCGTACGTTTCTACCTGCGAATTCCACCACCCATGAGCACTTTCCTTAAGTTGGTTGTAACACCCGGCATTTTAGGCTATCATTTCTGTGCCTAATTATGTACTTATTACTTGTATTTAGTACGAAATAGGACTAAGTACAGTGCTTACTTAATTATGTATATATGATGATTGTATATGTATATATATATATACACGTATACTACTTGAACAAATCGTACAAACTGTGTCAGATTGAAATCTAACGACACAATATGGACGTTGGTGACAAATTTATAAATAATGTGGAATTATCCAAACAAACGTTATTTACCTTAATATATTGTGAGAATATATTACAAGTGTTACTTATTGATAAAAACATACCCTACACGACAAAACTGCGCGAAACGCACCCCAACGACGATTAATAACAAAAATTATATTTTTATAATTTTATGACTTGAAATGGAGTATCTTGATAAAATACTTCGACTAAAAATAATTTGGACACACTTTAACATATAACGCGAAACAACATTTAAACAACTACGGGATTTAACAGATTACAACTCGTGATACAAAATTCGGAAACATCACCACGCGAGCCGAGACCCAAACGGGTCACCCCGACCCGCGGACCCAACCCCACCTTCTCCTTTTTTCTCCCTTTCTACACCCACACCAACCTCATTCTCATCTTCCATCTCTCTCTCTAAAAACAAAAACTCTCCTCCTTTCTCTCTCTATAAAACGGCTCCAAGAGCCACCACCACACCACCGCCGAACCACCACCACCGTCGGAATCATCATCATCATCAAAACACAAGCATAAGGATCATCATCACCATCTCCATCCTCATTTTCCCCATTTTCGATTTCTTGGTATGGAGCTCTAGAACTCTTTTAATTACTTGAAAAGCGTTTATTTACATGTTAATGAGTCCACTCAACAAGATTATGTCCAAAAATCCGGCCGAAAACCCTTTAAAAATCGAAACCCATCTAAAAATCGCTGACAGTTCATCTCGCGAGTCGAGATCTGTTCGTCCAACGAGGCGAGTCGAAATTCGACTCGCGAAGCCACCCTGCGAATCGGAATCAACTACGAACCGAACTGGCCCGCGAGTTGACCTGCGAGTCGGGTTGACCTGCGAGTCGAGTTGACCTGCGAGTCGAGTTGACCTGCTAGTCGAGTTCTCCCAGCTCGGTTCGCAGCCCACTTTGTCTTTCGAACCCGAATTCAATAATAAAAGCACTAATATGAACTAAAATTTATCACTTGATTTTACAACGAAATTAGATTTCAAATGCATTTTCGATAAAACAATATAGTAGAAATAAAAATTTTCCAAGCTGACCTGGCAGCTCGACCCCAGCCAGGGGCTGCCGCCCCTTGGACCCCGCTACCAGGGGCGCTGCCCCCGGACCCCCATCATCCAGGAACTTGTAAATACTTTTTGCACTAAATGTTGAACGCATACGACAACCGAACTTTATACGATAATACCGGGACATACAAACACTTATACTTTGAAAAGTATACACTACAGACATATGAGATTACACTCACACTTATACGAGCTTACACTCGCTCGAACCTACTTTCGAAAAACACTTTCACATCTCGATACAAATGACAGACTTACAAATATACCTTACAAGGATATGACACCACGAGATATATAATAATAATACTTGGATTATTATTACAAAACCGTCACCAATGGGCCATACTTGTTTTCAAACTACAAACGAAATACTAAACAAAAACACATTGGACATTAACTAGTTGAGTGGACAACTAGCATGGGTGATCTTTCAAGACACCAACTTATGTACTTACTTGCTTACAACCTTGTGCGTTTCGGACGCCAGAAGGTTGCAGGGTTCAGAGAACCGACTTACTTACGGATTTACATCCGCGTTACTTGCTCAATTTCTATACGTACTTACTAGGCTCGGGTGAGTCTCACGGCCCCTATTTTTACTGTTTTCACTCAGGGGTGAGATGCATTACTTGTTTTATTTGAACACATGTACAGACTTTACAGATTATACAAACCATACAGACTTACAGACTTACTGATATACTAAATTGCATGAGTTACGATTAATCCACTGAAGGCCTCTGAATCATAGTTGTTAATTATAGGATAAGCGCGAGTTTTAGTATATGGATCCATATGGGACTGACAATCCCCGCCCGGGGTAGCACGCACTACCACGAACCGTACTGTATAAACGGGCGTTTCTTACTCGTTACTTCTGAGTGTTTTTGGATTAGCACTCACGGGGGCAAATTACTGGTACTTGATTGTACTTTACTGACGTGTTAAGCTTCGACTATGATGCTCATGGCAATGTATATCAACCCGATTGCATTCGTGCAATCATTACTTATTACTTGGTTAAACTGTACAGATACTTTTATCACTGAATGTGTTCAAACTGATTATTTACTACAAACCTGTGAGATTCACCAACCTTTTGGTTGACCTTTTTAGTGATGCATTCTCAGGTACACAGCAACAGTAGGGTTGCCCAGCAGGACTATCTATTATCTCGAGTCGCATGCATTCACACGCTTGGAGATTTTCTACATGACTTATGTAATAGATGTTATGTATTAAAAATCTATAGAATTTACTAGCGAACTCGACACTTATGTATTTTGGAATACTTATGTAACGTATTATTTTTCGAACGTCTCATATAGAGTCGTTCACTATATCCTTTGTGCTTGATTACTTGATTAGTAGCACCCCAAAGCTTGCTTCCGCTAAACTGTAAATTTGGGGGTGTTACAGATTGGTATCAGAGCCTAAGGTTATAGTGAACTAGGTTGCATTTAGTGGGCCTAGACTATGACCGTTAGGCAGTATTCCCTATTAGGTATAACCGGTTCAGTGATCACATCATAAGAGTTTAATTTAACATAGCCTGATCAACTATGTACAATTAAATGAAGATGATGTGAGATCTGAAATGGGTTATGTTGAACAGGAATGCACTAGCTGACTCTGACCACGAGAGAACTGAGACTCTTACTTGTTTTGTGCTAGACATACACTAGGCTATTATGTGATATACGAGTATATACATACATAGGCCTCACTCACTGACTATACTACTAGGCTATTATATATTGAATATATATGAATAGGCCTCGCACGTTAACACACTCGCTATAGTGATAGTCGACTTCTCGCTCGTGACACATACGAGTTTCTTTCATCGGATTGCAGACTTGCTTACCGTCACACCACGTTGTGGCGCACTCTAATGATTTTATGAAAATCACATCTAACACCCGAAATCAACGTATTTTCAAGGACTAAGATCCTCTCTGCCATTTCTATAGATCTCAAAGCAGCAAACTCCTAAATGGACGACTACACGTCAGATAGTGACCAAGACCATGAGGAACAGATTCAGTACACTTACCTCGATGGGGATATCATACCAGGAGGAGAAATCGTACTGGAGGGAAACGAAAATCAAAATTTCGAAATGACTGGCATTGACATTGAAGAATATGAAAGAGTGCGAGATCAGGCCGTGGGACTAGACGGCCGAAATTGGGCACTTAAGCGTAAGTGCATAGACTATGAACAAAGATTGAGAATCTCAAACCGATCTGTCCCTACACGAATCAAAGATAAGATCCGTTACTGGAAGAAAGTGGCCACCAACCTAACCCGTAAGACCAAAACGTGGATCAAACGTTTGGGCAGGAAGTCAACGGAGGAGACTAAGTACCGCTCCACGACTCAAAGATACAGGGACATGCTTGAGGCACGCTACCACCCACACGATTTGAACCTGGAGTCGGAAGACGAATCCGAAGGCCAGGAACCCTAACTAAGAATGACCCAACGACAACCAGAATCGAATTTTGTTAAACCCATGTACAGCGGATGTGTAATCGCGATGTATCGTACTAGAAACTCTATTCTGATGGCTATATAGTGATACCATCACATTTTGTATTAGGTTCCTTATGTTCAACCGGATGTAACAATTCCCGGTACCCTTTTTGTAAACCTTAACGTTTGTAATCTGCATGTAAATGGATTACAACCTATTATGTATAACATATCGATATGTCATGTTTTGACACGTATTCCCAAAATCTACACAACTGTGATAACCGTATCTTTCATGTGTTCCACCGTACCATTAACAAAGACGTATAAAAACTGCGTGTATTATACACGACTAGATAGACCGATGTATCATCACGAACAGAACCCAACGCTGGCGGTATTACAAATGATGCACCTTCCCCATTAAGACACGTCATCGTATTGACGCCCACCAAGGTTATTGGTCAACCACAACTCCTACGCATTGGAAAATCTTCCAACCATTGGATGAAACTCAACGGTTAACATTTGACTCAATTCGCTATTTAATTGTTCAATTTTCAACTGGATTAGTGCCGCTAGGGACCCTCGCGACGAGTAAGTCCACCACTATTCCCATGACAAATCGATCATTCTGATCATTACGGAAATGAGGACTTGCCACGACAGGACTACTCACTACTCATACTGAATGTTTGTTCACCTCGAAATAGTAGCACGGCCGCGATTGACTACTTTTCAAACACGATCCGAGCATTGATATGCATACTTTTAACTAAATTTACGATTTGGAAATTCGCTACAGTACCCATCGCAGCTGAGCAATACACCTATTTAAATCTCACAATTTACTCATCTACAAAATTTGAAATACCTAAACAAAAGTTTTTTTTAGTTCAAGCATACTACCCAACCCTTGTTATGATATTCGCTTTTAATTCCATCACTTCGTATTCACCGTATAACAAACAACAACTAGCTAGTAGCGGGATACCAAACATGACGTCGTTAGAACCTTCATGCACCACTCTTTTACGCCATTTTTCCCATTTTACCACCAACAACACCTGACAACTGCATTTCGAAAGACCGCTGTTTTCCTTACACAGCAATTCACTTACTTCGGTACTGACCGACCCTAGAAATCAGATACTTCGCAAACAAACTCGTCATCGTCAATCTCATAACTGCCAAGATCGGAAGTTTTGACATCATCGTCGGGTATGGGTTGGCTATCTAAGCACCATGACACGAGCTCCTTTACCGACTAGTCCCATCTTCTGGTGACAATAACAAAAGGAAGTTTGATGGAAACCTCAACTTTCTAAACCACACCAACAGAAAGTTTGCGGTTACTAAGGCCTATGCTACCTGTTCTGACAACTCGAAGACGTACAACGGGAGCAAGCCCTACTGCTCCGAATGTAGCCTTCATCATGGCAGTTCGTGTTCTTACACCAAATGCAAACGATTTGGATATCAAGCCAAAGATTGTGGAACAATCATAACTGGTACCAACACTAGTGCACCAAGACTTTCCACGGGTGCAACGGTACCGAGCCTTTCAGGAAGGACTGCCCAAAACTAAGGAACCAAAACAACTATGCACGGGACAAACTTATATCATCAACGCTGGAAACAATCATCAAGACCCAAAACTGGATGCGGATACGATTCACTCTTAATCAACCCAATTACTTCTATACTACTTGATTGACAAGTCCTAATCCGTGACACCCCCAAATTTAATGATTTGCGGAAGCTCGATTTGGGTGTCACTAATCAATATACAAAGCACATAAGATATATAATGAACGACCACTATATGCGTCGTTTTAAACTTGTATTAATAAAGTAAACGTTTACATCAAAAATAATGTTACATTAGCTCGGTTCCTGAAATTGAGAGATTACATAGCATAATTACTTTTACAAAATATAATAATGCAATCAAATCTCTAGTTGTATGTATGATGACTCGAGCTAAAAGTCCCTGCTTGTGCAGCCAACCTACTGCTGGGTACCTGTGATAAATACTAAAATGGGTCAGCGAAAACACTGGTGAGCTCACAGGTTTGTATATCAATGTATAGTTGTAAGAACCGCAAGATTTATATTGAATTTAAAATGCAATTAAGCAAAATAAAAGTTATACAATCCATGAGCACATAGTCTGAGCTTAACTTGGGCGCTAGGTCCAATTAAGGAAACCTAACTGATTTGCCTCCTACGAGTGTCTAATCCACACTCGTCTTCCCAAATGCTAATACATCCGTTTGACCGGTTAGTGCGTGCTAACTCGGATGAGGATTGTCAATCCCATATGATATCATATACTAACATTCACGCTAAAATATTAGAGACTATGCTATAGAGGTCTTTAAATTGATTAGCTTGAAACTCATGTAGTATTTGAAGGTTGGTACTTGCGTTCTACTTGTAAAACAAAATAGAGTAGTAATATCACACCCCTAATTGTAAAATAGTGAAAAAATGGGGCCATGAAACTCACCTGAGTCTTGAAGTGTTTAATTTAATAAACTTGAAGTAATTAGCTGTGAATTGATGTCCAAAGACTTGCAACCTGAATGTGTCCACGACACTTGAATTGTTATTAATTGTACCGGTATCCCGAAAGACTACCTTTGTAGTTGTTATACAACTATATATATATATGTCCAAATTACTACGATTTGGTTGATTGAATTGATACAAGTTACAACGACTTGTTTGATTGAATTGATACAAGTTACAACGACTTGTTTGAGTAAATTGATACAAGTTACAACGACTTGTTTGATTCTGAAATATGTTTGAAAACACGTACGGCCCGTTGGTGATTAATTGTAACAATAGTCTTGATGTTACCACATTGATTTCGAAACGTTATACTTGAAAAACAAATTCCATTATGTTTGAAAAGTTATATCGTATAAGTGTCTTGAAGTTGTACAAGTTTGACACTTGGTAAAAAAAATTGTAAATATTCTGTTTTATGCGACACAATATGCGACATAATAATTTGTTATGCGACACAAGGGTTGTGTCGCATAAGTATGCGACACAATACCTATACGACACAAGGGTTGTGTCGCATAGGTTCGGAATGCTAAATCAATAGCGACATAGTGGTTGTGTCGTATAGAAATACGACATAGTTTGCGACACAATATTGTGTCGCATGGGTTGCGACACTAAAGGTTTGGTACGACACAAGATGCGACAATAAGGGTTTTATGCGACATAGTATGCGACACAAGGCTTGTGTCGCACTGAAGAACACTCAGACAGTGAACAACGGCTGTCTCGATTTTTCAATCCCAAAATCAAAATCAAACTCATTTTCAGGTTGTAAATTCGTGTTTTCTTCATATATTTGGACATATACATGTTATATAACTCATAGATATGTAAAAACAAGCTAAAACGAGAAGTTTCGAGAATTTGTCGGAAACTTACGCGGTGTCGGATTGAAAATCCGAGAAGATGGAAGAGTAGATCGTGTCGAGGTGGTTCCGTTTCTATAAAAATCTTGACGTTTTGATGTCGTTTAGTGTCCCAATCTTGTGATTTTTGATGAATTTGTGGTGGTGGAATTTGAGAGAGAAATTGGTAGAGAGAGAGAGATGAGAAGATAGAAATGAAAAGAAAAGAAGAAAGGAGGGGGTTTTGGTGGAAATCCCCACCATTTTCAGTCTACGCCTAGCGCTCCGTGCGGTGTTCGTTTTCCCGATTATTTAAACGTTTACATTATTCTTAGTTAACTTCAAATATACGTTTTGAAGTATAAATAATTCCCCAAAATTTTGATTGACTTATTTTACAAAATACCTTGTGTTTACGTTTTAAAATTTTAACTTCTTTTTGTTTTGTCGGTTGGTCGAATTTTTGTAGAGTTCGGTAACGTTTTAAACAGAACGCATGTGTTTATTATATTTTCGACATAATATAAAGTAGTTATTTGTGAAATTAAATTATTCCACATAATTAATATTTGCATCACCAACGTCCGTGTTTAATTGAATCGAAATGTATTCGATTTGAAACTTGTACGTAGGGGTGTTCAGTATTTGGTTTGAAACCGTTTAACCCGAAAACCGAACCGAATAAAAACCGAAAAAAAACCGAACCGAAATTTGAAAACGGTTTTTGGATCGATAAAACCGAAAACCGAATTCGAATTCGGTTTTCGGTTCGGTTTTCAGTTTTAAAAAATTTGAATTCGGTTTAACCGAAAACCGAATTCAAAACCGAATTAATAAAAATAATATTATTTTTTCGGTTTTTTCGGTTCGGTTTTCGGTTTTTTCGGTTCGGTTTTCGGTTTTTCGGTTCGGTTTTCGGTTTTTATGTTCGGTTTTTCGGTTTTTTTGTACGGTTTTCAGTTTTTTTTTAAAGTTTTTCGGGTTTTTGTTCGAATTCGGTTTTTTCGGTTTTAACCGAAACCGAACCGAATTCGGTTTTCGGTTTTCGGTTTGAATTCGGTGTTCGGTTCGGTTTTCGGTTTTGCCCAAAAAAATTTCAAAACCGAACAACCCGAACCGAATAAACCGAGGAAACCGAAAACCGAACCGATGAACACCCCTACTTGTACGATTTAAACAAACCGCATAATTGTGTAGATATATATTCAACAATATATATAATAATTGATACATTAATTAGCCTAACACAGAACTAATTACATGTATTAAAACTTGATTAGGCACTAAATTCTAGTCCTAAATTGACGGGTGTCACATTCTCCCCCTGTTAGAAGAATTTCGTCCCGAAATTTATGTTGAAGTCGTGTTGGATGTTGAGTCAGTGAAGAGTTGAGGATACTTGAGTCGCATTTAGTCTTCCCGTTCCCAGGTGAATTTCGGACCACGCCGCGAATTCCACCTGACTTTGACAATGGGAATACGACTTTGTTTGAGTTGTTTGACCTCACGGTCCATAATTTCGGCGGGTTCTTCAACGAAATGAAGCTTGTCGTCAACTCGAATCTCATCGAGTGGAATGATAAGTGTCTCATCAGACAGACACTTCTTCGGATTTGAAACATGAAATGTGGGATGCACGCTGCTGAGTTCGGATGGCAGCTGCAATCGATATGCTACTGGGCCAATTCTCTCGAGGATCTCGAATGGTCCAATGTATCTGGGGTTTAACTTCCCTCGTTTGCCAAACCGGATTACTCCTTTCCAAGGCGATACTTTGAGTAGTACTCGATCCCCAACTTGGAACTCGAGTGGTTTGCGTCTCACGTCAGCATAACTTTTCTGACGATCACGCGCGGCTTTGAGTTTGTTTTGAATTTCGACAATTTTCTCGGTTGTCTCGTGAATGATTTATGGACCAGTGAGTTTGCTATCCCCAACTTCGGTCCAACAAATAGGTGACCGGCACTTACGACCGTACAGTGCCTCGAAGGGTGCAGCCTTAATGCTGGCATGATAACTGTTGTTGTACGAGAACTCGCACAATGGTAGGTGTTTTTCCCAGTTTACACCGAATTCTACTACGCAGGCCCGTAGCATGTCTTCTAGTGTTTGAATTGTTCTTTCACTTTGGCCATCGGTTTGAGGATGATATGCGGTACTCATATCAAGTCGAGTACCCAGGGATTTTTGAAGTGATTGCCAAAATTGTGAAGTGAAACGACTATCCCTATCAGAGATAATTGAGATTGGAACACCGTGTTTGGTCACGATTTCCTTCAAATAAATTTTGGTGAGGCGTTCCATTTTGTCAGATTCTTTAATTGCTAGGAAGTGAGCAGACTTTGTGAGACGATCCACGATCACCCAAATAGTATCGCAACCGCTCGAGGACTTGGGTAGTTGGGTTATGAAGTCCATGGCAATTTGTTCCCATTTCCATTCAGGAAGACTGGGTTGTTGAAGTAAACCAGAAGGTTTTTGATATTCGATTTTGACCTTGGAGCAAGTAAGGCACTTGCTGACATAGGTGGCGATTTCAGCTTTCATGTTCGGCCACCAGTAGAAGTCCTTGATACCGTGATACATTTTATCGGATCCCGGATGGATAGAATATTTGGACTTGTGAGCTTCATCCATCACCAATTCTCGTAGGTTCCCAAATTTAGGCAACCAGATTCGGTTTGAGAAACACCTAATCCCGTTAGGTTTGATTTCGAATTGTTTATCCATGCCCTGCAAGGCTTCATCTTTGACATTTTCGGGTTTCAAGGCTTCGAGTTGAGCAGTGAAAATTTGAACGTTTAAATTGTTGTGAATGGTCATACTGAGGGCTCGGACCCGAAGTGGTTTCACTCGTTCTTTTCGACTGAGGGCATCAGCAACAACATTTGCTTTGCCTGGATGATATTTGAGTTCGCAGTCGTAATCAGTAAGCAACTCGACCCATCGACGTTGCCTCATATTGAGATCCTTCTGATCGAATATATGTTGGAGACTTTTGTGGTCTGTAAAAATTGTGCACCTAGTGCCATAGAGGTAATGTCTCCAAATTTTGAGGGCGAAAATGACGGCTCCTAACTCGAGGTCGTGGGTGGTGTAATTCTTTTCATGAATCTTGAGCTGTCGTGAAGCATAAGCTATGACTTTGTCTCGTTGCATAAGCACACAACCGAGACCCTGATGAGAAGCATCGCAGTATACCACGAAGTCATCGGTGCCTTCGGGTAATGATAGAATAGGAGCACTGCAAAGCTTTTGCTTTAAGAGTTGGAATGCCGACTCTAGTTTACCAGTCCAGTCAAACTTTTTGTCTTTCTGGGTCAGAGTCGTGAGTGGTAAGGCTATCTTGGAGAAATTTTCAATGAATCGTCGGTAATACCTGGCAAGACCCAAAAATTGGCGTACTTCGGTCGGAGTGGTGGGTGCTTGCCAGCCCTTGATAGCTTCAATTTTTGATGGGTCAACGTGAATCCCCTGACTGTCGATCACGTGACCAAGGAATTGAACTGTTTTTATCCAGAACTCACACTTAGAGAATTTGGCGTAAAGCTCTTCGTGTCTAAGTAGCTCTAGGATGGTTTTGAGGTGTTGCGTATGTTCTTGTTCGTTTCGTGAGTATATGAGAATGTCATCGATGAAGACAATGACAAACTTATCGAGATAAGGCTTGCACACCCGATTCATAAGGTCCATGAATATAGCCGGTGCGTTGGTTAGGCCGAATGGCATCACTTGGAATTCGTAATGCCCATAGCGTGTTCGGAAAGCGGTTTTTGGAATGTCGGCATCGCGAACACGCAATTGATGATAACCGGATCGGAGATCAATCTTTGAATAACAACTCGATCCTTGAAGTTGGTCGAACAAATCATCAATTCGAGGTAATGGGTATCGGTTCTTGACGGTCAACTTTTTTCACTCTCGATAGTCTATACACATTCGGAAAGTGCCATCTTTCTTTTTGACAAATAGGACCGGAGCTCCCCAAGGCGAAGAACTCGGCCTAATGAATCCTCTTTCCAGAAGTTCCTGTAATTGAGCAGACAACTCCTGAAGTTCGGATGGAGCTAAACGGTATGGTGCTCGTGCCACCGGCGCAGCACCCGGCACGAGATCAATTGAGAACTCAACCTGTCTTGGTGGTGGTAGACCAAGCAGTTCTTCAGGAAAGACTTCAGGAAAGTCTCGGACAATTGGCACCTCCTCAAGTCGCTTCTCCTCCGACTTTTTCTCCATGATGTGTGCGAGGATTGAGGGATAGCCCTTTTTCAGAAATTTGCGGGTTTTCAAGCAAGACATGATATTGAGTCTCGTCCCACCGGTCTCCCCCTGTATGATTAAAGTTCCACCGGTGGCGAGAGGTATACGAACAACTTTGTCGCCACATATAATTTCAGCCCGATGCTTGGACAACCAGTCCATTCCAACAATGACATCGAAACTTCCTATCTTAACAGGCATGAGATCTATTGAGAAAATTTCGTCGGCTAGATTTAAAGTGCAATTAGGGATTACACTCTTGGTTTCCATAAGTTTACCGTTTGCAAGCTCTACAGTGAACTTAACATCTAAGGCCACTGGGGTGATGTCAAGTAGGGGGCAAAACTCATCGGAAATAAAACTCCTATCAGCACCAGTATCAAACAGAATTGAAGCAGTTAAATTGTTGAGGAGGAATATACCCGTGACCACATTCGGGTCTTGACGGGCGTCCCCAGCTTTGAGCACGAAGGCTTTTCCCTTGACGTTGTTGTTGTTGTTCTTCCGTTTGGGACATGCATCTCTGAAATGTCCCGTCTCCCCGCATCCATAACAGGTTTTGGGTTGTTGGTTGTTGTTTTGTGATCTAGGGGCTTGGCAGTCTTTGGATGAATGCCCCTACTTCCTGCAGTTGTTGCAAGGAGATCTGCAAGGGCCATGGTGGTGGTAGTTACACTTGGAACAATATGGTCTGTCCCCAGTGTAGGTGCGTTTGGGTTCGGTGTTGGTGTTGTAAGCTTGGATGGTGTTGGACCTTTTGTTTTGGTGGTTGCTGTGGGATTCGGTGGATTTGCGTTTGTTGTTGTTAGATTTCTCACGGCTGACCACCAGTGCCATGAGCTCATGTGCTAGCCTGATAGCACTTTCGGTGGTGGTTGGTTGTGATGAGGCGACACTTCCCTGGATGCTCTCGGGAAGGCCACGGATGTATTTCTTAACCCCCTTTTTCTCTGGTTCCACCAGACTAGGGCACAGGGACGCGTATTGCTGGAACTTGATGGTGTATCCCTCAATATCGGTCCCCTGCATAGCTAGTTGCCAGAACTCCTCTTCTAATCGGTGTATCTCTTCCTCGGGGCAATACTTCTCTCTCATTTTGTTCTTCAACTCGGCCCAAGGTAGCTGATTAGCTATCTCAAGACCCACAGAGTTGGCATGGGCGTTCCACCATGTGAGGGCTCCTTCCTGAAAAGTGTAGGCGGCAAACTTTACCTTGTTTTCTTCGGTGCAGTTGCATAGGCTGAAAACAGATTCTATACGTTCTATCCATCGGCTCAAACCAATAGCACCTTCCGTGCCCTTGAAGTATAGTGGTTTGCAGCTCAGAAAGTCCTTATAGGAGCAGGGTCTGGGTGGTGGAGCATTGTTGGCTGTGTCCTCGCTACTGGGTGGTGGTGTTCGGGCAGCCAAGGCTTGGGTCACACTGCGGGCAATCAGTCCCGCGATCTCAGCTTCACTAAGGGTGATTTGTCGGCGAGGAGGCATGATGCTGAGCAAGAAAGAACAAGGAAAGGAAGTGAGATACTAGTCCGAAATTCATGATATATCTCCACAGATATACATATATAAAATGGTAATATATATATCTCAAGAATAACGTGAAAAAATTAATAGAAATCGTCAATTGATATTTCGAAGCCAAATGATTACAGACGATTTTGAGTCACAAGTTTCAAAAGTTACAGACTTAGATGTTTTACAAAAGCGCCGGGAATTGTTACATCCGGTTGAATTACATAGATCCTACAAAAGCATATTAGGGTACAGATTCAGCCTAAGCTAATTCTGACGTAAGTTGAGTTGTGGTAGCAGTGCAGTGAGATGATTCACAGACTCTGCAAGTCTGTTGGCAGTCCGGAGGGCGTCTTCGGTTTCCCTTAGACGTGTCTCGCACTGATGCAGCCTTGATTGTAAAACAGAGATTTCATTTCGGTTGCCAATCACTTGGTTGTGGACAACCTCCATGGTATCGACTGTTCCTTCCACCTGATTTTGAAGAGTGTTCATGTTGTTAACAGTGTGATCGTGGTCCTCGGAGACTTGCTCGATTCGTTCCATTGCAGTAAGTCTCCAGAGCTCATGGGTCTCTTGCAGCTCAATATCCATCTCATGGATTTGTTGGTCGTGATGGTGTACTCTAGCGGCTAAGTCCGGTAGAGTGAAGTGAGTGGGGTACGGGCTAGCTCGAGGCGACGCGGTGTCCCTCCTAGCCACTCTCGGGTTTCGCGATCCATGTGGATAAGAGCGAGAGGAGCTGGGTGGTGTATTTGCCATTCTGAGACAAGGTGTGAAAAGAGTGAGGTCTACTTATGTATATATATAAGTATGTAACACATAATAGCCTAGGGTGTCTAGCACAGACTTGTTTTGAGTCCCGGTTCTCTCGAGGTCAGAGTCAACTAGTGTATTCCTGTTCAACCATAACTTCCTTCAGATCTTACATCATCTTTATTTAATTGTACATAGTTGATCAAGCTATGTTAAATTAAATTCGTATGCTGTAATCTCTGAACTGGTTATACCTAATAGGAAATACTGCCTAACGGTCATAGTCTAGGCCCACTAAATGCAACCTAGTTCACTATAACCTTAGGCTCTGATACCAATCTGTGACACCCCCAAATTTAATGATTTGCGGAAGCTCGATTTGGGTGTCACTAATCAATATACAAAGCACATAAGATATATAATGAACGACCACTATATGCGTCGTTTTAAACTTGTATTAATAAAGTAAACGTTTACATCAAAAATAATGTCACATTAGCTCGGTTCCTGAAATTGAGAGATTACATAGCATAATTACTTTTACAAAATATAATAATGCAATCAAATCTCTAGTTGTATGTATGATGACTCGAGCTAAAAGTCCCTGCTTGTGCAGCCAACCTACTGCTGGGTACCTGTGATAAATACTAAACTAGGTCAGCGAAAACGCTGGTGAGCTCACATGTTTGTATATCAATCTATAGTTGTAAGAACCGCAAGATTTATATTGAATTTAAAATGCAATTAAGCAAAATAAAAGTTATACAATCCATGAGCACATAGTCTGAGCTAAACTTGGGCGCTAGGTCCAATTAAGGAAACCTAACTGATTTGCCTCCTACGAGTGTCTAATCCACACTCGTCTTCCCAAATGCTAATACATCCGTTTGACCGGTTAGTGCGTGCTAACCCGGATGAGGATTGTCAATCCCATATGATATCATATACTAACATTCACGCTAAAATATTAGAGACTATGCTATAGAGGTCTTTAAATTGATTAGCTTGAAACTCATGTAGTATTTGAAGGTTGGTACTTGCGTTCTACTTGTAAAACAAAATAGAGTAGTAATATCACACCCCTAATTGTAAAATAGTGAAAAAGGGGCCATGAAACTCACCTGAGTCTTGAAGTGTTTAATTTAATAAACTTGAAGTAATTAGCTATGAATTGATGTCCAAAGACTTGCAACCTGAATGTATCCACGACACTTGAATTGTTATTAATTGTACCGGTATCCCGAAAGACTACCTTTGTAGTTGTTATACAACTATATATATATGTCCAAATTACTACGATTTGGTTGATTGAATTGATACAAGTTACAACGACTTGTTTGATTGAATTGATACAAGTTACAACGACTTGTTTGAGTAAATTGATACAAGTTACAACGACTTGTTTTATTCTGAAATATGTTTGAAAACACGTACGGCCCGTTGGTGATTAATTGTAACAATAGTCTTGATGTTACCACATTGATTTCGAAACGTTATACTTGAAAAACAAATTCCATTATGTTTGAAAAGTTATATCGTATAAGTGTCTTGAAGTTGTACAAGTTCGACACTTGGTAAAAAAAATTGTAAATATTCTGTTTTATGCGACACAATATGCGACATAATAATTTGTTATGCGACACAAGGGTTGTGTCGCATAAGTATGCGACACAATACCTATACGACACAAGGGTTGTGTCGCATAGGTTCGGAATGCTAAATCAATAGCGACATAGTGGTTGTGTCGTATAGAAATACGACATAGTTTGCGACACAATATTGTGTCGCATGGGTTGCGACACTAAAGGTTTGGTACGACACAAGATGCGACAATAAGGGTTTTATGCGACACAGTATGCGACACAAGGCTTGTGTCGCACTGAAGAACACTCAGACAGTGAACAACGGCTGTCTCGATTTTTCAATCCCAAAATCAAAATCAAACTCATTTTCAGGTTGTAAATTCGTGTTTTCTTCATATATTTGGACATATACATGTTATATAACTCATAGATATGTAAAAACAAGCTAAAACGAGAAGTTTCGAGAATTTGTCGGAAACTTACGCTGTGTCGGATTGAAAATCCGAGAAGATGGAAGAGTAGATCGTGTCGAGGTGGTTCCGTTTCTATAAAAATCTTGACGTTTTGATGTCGTTTAGTGTCCCAATCTTGTGATTTTTGATGAATTTGTGGTGGTGGAATTTGAGAGAGAAATTGGTAGAGAGAGAGAGAGATAAGAAGATAGAAATGAAAAGAAAAGAAGAATGGAGGGGGTTTTGGTGGAAATCCCCACCATTTTCAGTCTACGCCTAGCGCTCCGTGCGGTGTTCGTTTTCCCGATTATTTAAACGTTTACATTATTCTTAGTTAACTTCAAATATACGTTTTGAAGTATAAATAATTACCCAAAATTTTGATTGAAGTATTTTACAAAATACCTTGTGTTTACGTTTTAAAAATTTAACTTCTTTTTGTTTTGTCGGTTGGTCGAATTTTTGTAGAGTTCGGTAACGTTTTAAACAGAACGCATGTGTTTATTATATTTTCAACATAATATAAAGTAGTTATTTGTGAAATTAAATTATTCCACATAATTAATATTTGCATCACCAACGTCCGTGTTTAATTGAATCGAAATGCATTCGATTTGAAACTTGTACGATTTAAACAAACCGTATAATTGTGTAGATATATATTCAACAATATATATAATAATTGATACATTAATTAGCCTAACACAGAACTAATTACATGTATTAAAACTTGATTAGGCACTAAATTCTAGTCCTAAATTGACGGGTGTCACATAATCACTACTCAATGTTCCCTTTATTGCTATAGATCTTAGGCACAACCTAGGATAAACAAACTACTTATAGGCCGATAGGCGTAATACGTAATTACACTATGAACTTAACAAACCGACTTTTCCCATACATCTCACACTGGTTGAGACCGGGAACCATAGAACTATTGTCTTTACGCGTCATCTGCTCGAACTTTACGCCGCAAATCGTCGGTTTCGAGAGAACCGTTTGTACTTTTATTGTCTTCGCGGAAATTCAAATTGTATACTTTAAAACTCATACTTGCCATTATACAATACCAAATGTCATCATTAGAACATCGTTTTAACAAAACACCCATTCCGTAGGAAATGACGAACTACTCCACCGATAGCCACATGTCGAATGACGACCGACTTGAGGAGGAACAGTCAATGTTTCCTTACCTACGTACTCTCGAAAGTGACACCGAGACAGTAATCAAAGAACCTTCGGAAGAAATGGCACACCCAGGAGTAATTGGAGAGGTTTCACCTCAACTCGTAGCTATAGATGCTACTCAAATAACACGAGCAAATTCCACTTCAAACTCTGCTACTGATAACCTTACCCCAGCTACCGCTATCACCGCTTCTCCTACTGTCACCACTCCTCCTACTATTACCCCTCCGATCATTGTCAATGTAAACACTAACAACTCCCAGCATACAAACGAAACACTGAATGCATTGCGCAATCAGCTAGCTACTGTTCAGGAGGAAATCAACAATTTGCGCCAACACGCCCTCGAGCAGGGATTGCGCCTGCGAACTCTAGAGTTCTATTGGGAACAATTAAGATTCCTGTGCCCAACTCTAGGAAATGTACTCCAGATGGTTTCTAACTCTGTTTCACAGACAACTCAAGCTAGTATTCCTGTTGAAAAGGATACCAAAGCCCAACTGACAAACCTCGAAAGGGTCCCGGGAGAAAGCTCCAACACAGACTTTACTCTGCCCCGAACAAAAAGGACAAAAATGACTCAAACTCACACTTCTGGATCTAAGGGGAAGACCTATAAAGGAAACCTACCCCACTGCACCTCATGCAATCACCATCATAAAGGATCATGCATCTCTCCATGCAGCAGATGCAACAAGTCTGGACACCAGGTCCAGAACTACAAACTTCCCCAAACGGACACCAACTCTAAAGCATTGAAGGCTTGCTTCGAATGCGGGAGCACTGGGCACCTCAAGGCTAATTGCCCGTCACTGACTACCAAGGATAACAACGAAAAGGGAAACACTCGTGCTGGAACCTCTACAGAATGTAACAATACCATAGGTACGTCGCCACGCCACCTCCTGAAATCTCACACGATACTGATATAGTTAGTTTACTCTATGACCCTACAACTATTACAGACGTTATAAACACAATAGACTTTACGGATTACTGTAGGCTACTAGTACACATTGTAGCTACACTCTAATTACCGACTAACCCCGTCCATTGAACATGATCGACGCACATCGAAACTCTTTGTCGGTGAGACACCATCCTAACAGGGGGAGGAAGACCCCATGAGGCAGACATTTCATCACTGACACACCTCACCGGCATTCTTAGATGACTTACTGATGAGTACTTGAGCATACATACTACTACTTAGAACAAATTTCGGGACGAAATTCTCCTAACAGGGGGAGAATGTAACACCCGGCATTTTAGGCTATCATTTCTGTGCCTAATTATGTACTTATTACTTGTATTTAGTACGAAATAGGACTAAGTACAGTGCTTACTTAATTATGTATATATGATGATTGTATATGTATATATATATATACACGTATACTACTTGAACAAATCGTACAAACGGTGTCAGATTGAAATCTAACGACACAATATGGACGTTGGTGACAAATTTATAAATAATGTGGAATTATCCAAACAAACGTTATTTACCTTAATATATTGTGAGAATATATTACAAGTGTTACTTATTGATAAAAACATACCCTACACGACAAAACTGCGCGAAACGCACCCCAACGAACGATTAATAACAAAAATTATATTTTTATAATTTTATGACTTGAAATGGAGTATCTTGATAAAATACTTCGACTAAAAATAATTTGGACACACTTTAACATATAACGCGAAACAACATTTAAACAACTACGGGATTTAACAGATTACAACTCGTGATACAAAATTCGGAAACATCACCACGCGAGCCGAGACCCAAACGGGTCACCCCGACCCGCGGACCCAACCCCACCTTCTCCTTTTTTCTCCCTTTCTACACCCACACCAACCTCATTCTCATCTTCCATCTCTCTCTCTAAAAACAAAAACTCTCCTCCTTTCTCTCTCTATAAAACGGCTCCAAGAGCCACCACCACACCACCGCCGAACCACCACCACCGTCGGAATCATCATCATCATCAAAACACAAGCATAAGGATCATCATCACCATCTCATTTTCCCCATTTTCGATTTCTTGGTATGGAGCTCTAGAACTCTTTTAATTACTTGAAAAGCGTTTATTTACATGTTAATGAGTCCACTCAACAAGATTATGTCCAAAAATCCGGCCGAAAACCCTTTAAAAATCGAAACCCATCTAAAAATCGCTGACAGTTCATCTCGCGAGTCGAGATCTGTTCGTCCAACGAGGCGAGTCGAAATTCGACTCGCGAAGCCACCCTGCGAATCGGAATCAACTACGAACCGAACTGGCCCGCGAGTTGACCTGCGAGTCGGGTTGACCTGCGAGTCGAGTTGACCTGCGAGTCGAGTTGACCTGCTAGTCGAGTTCTCCCAGCTCGGTTCGCAGCCCACTTTGTCTTTCGAACCCGAATTCAATAATAAAAGCACTAATATGAACTAAAATTTATCACTTGATTTTACAACGAAATTAGATTTCAAATGCATTTTCGATAAAACAATATAGTAGAAATAAAAATTTTCCAAGCTGACCTGGCAGCTCGACCCCAACCAGGGGCTCTGCCCCTTGGACCCCGCCAGGGGCTGCCGCCCCTTGGACCCCGCTACCAGGGGCGCTGCCCCCGGACCCCCATCATCCAGGAACTTGTAAATACTTTTTGCACTAAATGTTGAACGTATACGACAACCGAACTTTATACGATAATACCGGGACATACAAACACTTATACTTTGAAAAGTATACACTACAGACATATGAGATTACACTCACACTTATACGAGCTTACACTCGCTCGAACCTACTTTCGAAAAACACTTTCACATCGCGATACAAATGACAGACTTACAAATATACCTTACAAGGATATGACACCACGAGATATATAATAATAATACTTGGATTATTATTACAAAACCGTCACCAACGGGCCATACTTGTTTTCAAACTACAAACGAAATACTAAACAAACAAACATTGGACATTAACTAGTTGAGTGGACAACTAGTGTAACACCCCCAATTCTCGGGTTGCGGAAGCGGTCGGGTCGGGTGTTACCAAATCAAATATCACAAGCACAAAGGTAAATAATGAACTACTCTAAATGAGACGTTTGAAAATAGTTATACATTTCCAAAATAAAAGTGTATACAAGTTGCGAGTTCGCAAAATAACTTCATTACATGACTAATAGTACAAAAGTAAATGCAATGAAATCCAGTGTTGAAAAGCATGCGACTCGAGCTAGGATCCTGACGGGCCGATCCTACTAGCAGTACCTGAAATGCATACTAAAACATGTCAGCGATAAGCTGGTGAGTCCATAGGTTTAGTTGACAAGGATTAAAGTATGAGATTATAATCCTATGCTGGAAGTACACCCCTGTGTACAGTGTTGAATTCCTGAGTTTCTTAGATTGAGTGATGAACTCAATTGAAGTGATTCTTGAACTAGTTCCTTGATCTAAGCAGTTCACACAATAATAACACAAGTAATAATATCACAGAGTAGCAATTAACACGTATAAATTAATTCAAATAAATAGCACATATCACATAAGGAAAGTAAAACGCAAGTATGTTCTTGAAAATCTTGTTTACTGATCTTGTCCTTGAAAATCTTGATCTTGAAAACCTTGTTTTATTGATCTTGAAAACCTTGAATTCTTGACCTTGCACATAGTTCTTGATCTTGCAAATAGGTTCTTGATCTTGCAAATAAGTTCTTGACCTAGCACATAATCCTTGATCTAATCTTGTTTTCTAGTTTCTTGATTCTTGTATGTTCTTGTATTCTTGACCTTGAATTCTAGTTCTTGATTCTAGTGTTCTAGTCCTTGAATTCTTGTTCTTGATCTTAGTGTTTCTTGTATTCTAGACCTTGAGTTCTTGTTCTTGATTCTAGGGTTCTAGTCCTTGAATTCTTATTCTTGATCTTAGTGTTTCTTGTATTCTAGACCTTGAGTTCTAGTTTCTTGTTGTCTAAGTTTCTTGTTATCTGATTTCTTGTTATCTTGAGTTCTTGATATTCTTGCTACTTGTTCTAGGTTTCTTGGATCTAGTTCTTGTTTCTTGTATTTCTGAAATCTAGTTTCTTGGGTTCTAGTCCTTGATACTACGGTTTCTTGGATTCTGAATTAATGTACTCAACCTCGAGTATTATGCTTTCTAATGTTTCAGTATTTACAATGATAGCCTACAGCTATTGAGGTTCTTGGAATCTTGGTTAAGTGTCTAGATAATCCATCTCATCTAGAAGTGTTTGTGTTCATGAAACCTATCTCTTATAAGTTTTGCAACAGTGACTAGTGCTCTAGTCTAGTATGAGTAGTTATAAATCATTTGCAATGATTGATTTCATAAATAGGTTTTTGAATAGTAAATAACGAGTATGCATCTCACCCCAAAACAGTAGAAACAGTTTGAAAAGAGGGGCTATGAAACTCACCTGTGAGTTGTCAGCGATCCTACGATACGTGTGTTGTCCGAATGGTAACCTCTGTTAGTCCCTGTTTAACTTAATAAACAATCTTACGTAATAAGCCTTGAATATATTATTGAGAAGTTGCGGAATCACACTCAATAATATTAAGAAGATCAATGAATATTAATTAAATTAATGAACACAATAATATACCGAAAGCTTCAATCTTATTAATGATATAAGACGAATACACTTGATGTATTAGGGTTACAGAAAACCTTGAAGCTGCGAAAAAATCATTAACCTATCTAGGTCTAAAGGATCTCTATTTATAACATATAGAGTCCTATACAATCTCCTACAAATATGGAATAAAATAACTTCCATAACCGACTCATACTTATCACAAAATCATAAACAGTTTTAACTACCATTCTGATGTAAACAGTTGTAACTGTTACACATTCAGTTGTAACTGCTTCAATTGTAATATACGACTAAGTACAAATATATAATCAGTGTTAACTGTTTCATATATAACTAACAGTTACTAATACATAAGCAGTTTTAACTACTTACAGACACATAACTATCAGTTGTAATCTATCTTCAATCAGTTGTAACACTTGTCTTCTCATCAGTTTTCTTCTATCAGTTGTAACTTCATAAAGACAGTTTTAACTTTCAAAGCAAACAGTTTTAATCACTTATACTCTGTCTTCTCATCAGAACTTCAACTCAGACCTGAAACAGTTTTGACCCAACAATCTCCCCCTAAACTTAATCTGTCCTTCACAGCATTAAGTTTCCTCTAATCCTCCATTATAAGCTTCACAAAATTCTTTCAAAACTGTTAGTCATTTCTCCTCTTCTTCCTATCAATCTCCTCCTTCTTATGAATCTGATTCAGCACCATATATACCAATTCCAGAGCTACATCATCTAAAACTGCAGCTTGTAGCCTTGCATTTCTCAAGCCCATCAAAAATCTCAGATTTATATCATAAAATCTATCTGTCAATAACCACATAAACACTGCATCCTCCATAACAATCTGATGTACTCCAGGTTTGGCATGATAAATCCAATTTCTGACCTTGCTAAAAGTAGCAAACTGAAATGGAAACTCTTCTGGTTCAAACATAGCTTTAATCCAATGCCATGTAACCTTTTCAACCAGATTATCAAACCTTTTCAAATCTAAATTCTTTTCCATCCCAATCTCATACATTCTCACCAAATCAGTCCTACTAATTCTCTTTATCAAATCCCTAAAAGATCTCCACCAAGATACATTTCTATCTGCTCTTTCAACTTTAATCTTGTGAATCTTAACAGGATTGACAAATTGCTCAATAGACCAATCAATGATACCAGGTAATTCAACATTAATTACCTCAGATTCCATAGGCTGTAACAAAATAAACTCCTTCAATTCATCAATATTCCTTTCTCTATCAGGAATTTCATCTAACTCTCTCTTCTTTTGCTCAAATTCATCTTTCCTCCTCTTCTCAGCTTCTATCTTTTCTCTTTTTTCTTTTTCTTCCTTTTCTTTCAATTTTCTTTCTTTTTCAGCCTCTTTCTTTTCCTTTTCAACTTCCTGCTTTTTCTTCTCAGCTTCTTTCTTTTCTCTTTGTTTCTTTTCAATCACATCAGGATTCAACTCATCTTTATCCCATAACTCCTGCAATCTCTCTAAACTCATCTGTTTCAATGCATTCAAAGGAATATACCCACCTTTCAACTTTGCAATCAAGTTCTTCTTCATTTGAGCTTTTGTTGGTGGTTTTGCAGCTTTTTTCTTTCTTGCTTCCTCTGCTTTTCTTTTCTTAACCTGCTCAACAAGATATTCAATATCATCCTGTCTTTGTTCTTTCAGTAAATATTCATCCCACTCTGCCACTTGCTCTTTTGTCATTTTCACAAACTTTCCTTCCTCAATCTCAACATCAATCAATCCCTCTGCATTTAGCTCAGCCTGTAACCTTTGAGCATACTCAATATCATGAGCAGTTACTTCTGGTGGCACTGGTTTTTGCTTTTTCTTCTTTGGTTCTTCTACCAGTTTTCCCTTGCCTTTATCTTTTGGATCAATCTTTGGCAATTCTTTCTGTTGAACAGGAACAGCAGCAGGTTCTCTAATTTGAAATCCAGGCAAAGATGGTTGTTGTGTAGATTTCTTCTTTGGAGTTTCAACCTTCTTTCCTGTTCCAGTCATCTTAGCAGTTTTAACTGGAATGCTCTTCTTCCTAGTCTTTTCAACTTGTTGAGCATCAGTTTTTGCTTCTTTTTCCACTGCTATCTCTGGTTTACTCACCTCTTCACCATCATCCTCATCAATCTTTAACTCCTCAGTCTTATCATCCAAATTAACCTCTACAGTCTGCTCCACTGACCCAACAACCTCAGTATGTTCAGAATTATTTTCATCTGCCACTGGGTCATTCATCTCTGTTTCCACTGTCTCAAACACTGACTCATTAACCTCTGGCTCTGTAGGTGGTGTTGGAGGTGTATGCACAAATTCATCATCCACTGGTTGTTCCATTTCAATCTCTTCATCAACTTTTTCATCATCAGACACAACCTTATCATTCTCATTCCTCTTATCACCCAAATTTGTCCAGACCTTCTCCCCCTTTTTGAAAGCATTTTGTTTAAAATTATAAGTCTCCTCAGGTTCTGAAGTATCATGAACCACATATTTCCTCCCTTTCTTCAAACATTGAATAACAATCCTCTCTAACTGCTTCACTTTCCTCTGCAACTGAGTAATAACTTCATCCTTTGCCTTATTCTTCTTCCTCTCCTGTACAAACTCAGCCCATACATAATCAACCATTTTCGTCAATTCCAAGTTAGTTCTAGCCTCAACACCTTCAGGATGTGAATCCTTTGGTGAATCATTGACATCATCAAACTCTGACTCATGCCTAGCATGATCATCAAAGTCCCCTTGGTTCTTGGTACTGGGACCACTAGGATCATCTACAGGTGTAGAATCATATCCATGTGTTGCCTCTGATTGGGTCTTATTAATGTTACTTCTGTCCTGCTCTGCCAGTGGGCTAGAAGCAGTAGAAGCAGCCCTCTCAGAATGATCATCCTCCTCCTCATTGATCATCTGCTGTGATGAATCATTTGTCTGAGACACCTGAGCAGCAGCAGCCTCAGATGCCTGGTTTTTAGCCTTTTTGGCTTTAGTAGGTTTAGCTGTTGTGGTCCCTTGTTTTCTCTTAGTACCCCTAACTACTGTGGGTTGAGAAGTGGTGGGTGGAACCATTCTCTCAGTAGTTGGTTCAGCTTCAGTTGGTAGTACTGATGCTGTGGTGGAAGGTGCAGGAAGCATTGTAGAAAATAATGCTGTAACCTTCCCAGAAAATTTAGTATCTCTCTTCATATTTACAAAAACTTTTGGTTTAAAAGAGACAATACCAATAATCTTTTCAAGTGCAGTTATATTAGGAATTTGTTCATTTAAGAACAACTGCACAAAACGTGGATACATCAAAAACTTAATCTTTGGCTGCTCAATGTTTCTAAGCATACCAGAAAATATCAGATTTGAAAAATTAAACCTTTGACCAGTTGCAAGACAAGTAATTGCATAAGCAATGTTGCTTCCAAACTGCTCAAAAGATGATCTCTTAGATGATAAGCAGTGTAAAATTGTATGTATTAAAAATCTCCACTGATGAGAAAATAAGGTTTTCTGAAAAGTAAAAATTTCAAAAGAACCCTCATAACTCATCAATCGTAAAGTATCATACATAACAGTATCCTCTAAAGAAGATATACCTGCCTCATCATCTAGTTGTAATGAAGCTCTAACAGTAGCTTCTGTGATTACAACACGTGTATCCATAACTTCTGAAACGATTCTTTTAATCCCCTGTTCCTCTTCTATTGATGCATTCACCCAGAAATTGTTGATATGATCGTGAGATATTCTGGGTGCTACAGTGAGAGCATGACGAATATGTGAAGCACGAAGGAAATCAATGATTTCCACATACTCGTTTGCCTCTGCAGGTTTCATTAAGAATGCAATCATATTGTGATCTTTTCCAATCGGTAGTTGAACAGTAGACGAAGTTGATGCCATGATAAGAAATCATGATAAGAAATCAAGTAATCGAGAAGAATCGAAGATGATTTTACAGAATCGAAAATCAATGAGACTTATCGCAGTTGTTTGTATGTGAAATTTTGAAAGCGTAATGAGAAACCCTAAGTGTTGAGAGTTAAGTACTGAAATTAAATCAGTTGTAAGCCCTAATTTGATCAGATCCCCAATTATAACTAAAACAGTGTTAATTAAATAAAATAACACGTTCAGTGATAACTGTGAAAATAACCATTAGTGGTAATCAACACTTGGTTTCTCAAATGCATCATTTACATAATTAAGCTAGCAGTGCTAACTTGTACAAGCAGTACCAACCGACCAAGGCAGTGCTAACTTAATACAAGTAGTACTTCAGTTCTAGCAAAATCATATAAACAAAGCAGTGGCTCTAGGTGCTTGATGTAAGCCATAAAGAGCTTTATCCAGTTTGAAAACTTTATCAGGAAATTTAGAATCTTCAAACCCTGGTGGTTGACATACATAGACCTCTTCCTGTATAGTGCCATACAAAAAAGCACTCTTAACATCCATCTGATACACAATGAATCCCTTGAATGAAGCATAAGCCAAAAACAATCTAATTGCCTCTATCCTTGCAACAGGTGCAAAAACCTCATCATAATCAATCCCCTCTTCTTGTGAATACCCCTGTGCAACCAATCTAGCCTTGTTTTTTATCACTATACCTCTTTCATCCTTCTTGTTCTTGAAAATCCATTTAGTACCAATTGCCCTCTTCTCTTTAGGCAAATCAACCAATGTCCAAACTTCTTGAATCTTAAACTGAAGCAACTCTTCTTGCATAGCTTCAATCCAACTAGGATCTCTCAAAGCTTCAGTAACCTTCTTTGGTTCTGTTTGAGACAGAAAACAGGCAAACAAAGAAGTATTAACAGCTTCTGTATCAAGATTTACTTCTTCCTCATTTGCTGAAGCTTCAAACACCTGACTTTGATTTCTTGTTTTAACAGCTGATTCAATATCTCCTATTACATTCTCAAGTGGATGATCTTTATGAGTAATGTATTTAGATGCTGCTGTTTCTTGAATACTCTCCTCTAAGTTGGTAAAATTTCCTTCTTGACCAGACTCACTACTTGACACTTCTCTTGCAATTCTCTTTGACAAAGGAGTAGAACTCATCAAATGTAGATAATTCAAATGTTCCTGCTCTGTGTCAAGATGCTTTGTAGGTGTCTGATCAACATTCACACCTGCCTTTGTATTCTTCTGTACTGGACTCATATCACTGTCTTCTGTACTGTCTTCAATAACAGGTCTATCAGAATCATCAACATGAGAAAATGATGTTTCATCTGATTTTCCTGTTTCCACATCCTGTGATGTCGTTGGTTGATCAGTATCAAACACTTCTGGGGGATCAGGAGACCAAATTGGAAATAATATATATTCCAATGAATCATTCTTCTTTCCAACTGATATTCCTGATTTTGCTCTACCTTCTTCATCACCTGTTCCTGCATTTGTACCTGCACTTGTACCTGCACTAGTATCCACATTTGTATATCTAAAAGCAGTATTAAGTGCATCAATATCAAACAGTGATTCAGGACCTTTTCCCTCAGGATTAACAGTGTTTTCATTAAAAGTAATGTGCACTGTTTCTTCTATGATTCTGGTCCTTTGATTGAATACCCTATAAGATTTACTTTGAATAGAATAACCAACAAATATCCCCTCATCAGCCTTACTCTGAAACTTACCTAAGTGATCTTTGGTATTTAAGATTGTACAAGGACACCCAAAAGATTTTAAGAAACTAACCAAAGGCTTTCTCTTAAACAACAGTTCATATGGTGTCTTGTTATGAGGCTTAACAACTAATACTCTATTCTGAACATAACAAGCTGTGCTAACTGCCTCTGCCCAAAAAGACATAGGTAGCTTTGCATCAGATAGCATGGTTCTAGCAGCCTCAATCAGTGTCCTATTCCTCCTTTCAGCTACTCCATTTTGTTGAGGAGTTCTAGGTGCACTAAATTCTCTCTTAATACCTTTAACTTCACAGAATTTATCCATCTCATGATTTTTAAATTCTGTTCCATTATCACTTCTGATGATTTTTACTCTTTTATCCAATTGATTCTCCATCTTAGTTATAAATAATCCAGTCTTAAGTTTATCATGAATCTGTGAATTAATAAGTTTATTTACACTCTTTGAAGCATGTTCTAATTTACTTACATCAAGCCTTATACTATCTCTTTCACATGTGACCTCAGTAAGTTTCTTAGATAACAAATCAACTTTATCTTTAAAAGAGTCTCTCTCCCACCTAGCATATTCAATGTCATACTTAAACTGTGTTGCATTGACTTCATATGCCTTTATTTGATTTTCCAGATTTTCAATGACTGCTATGGTGTGTTTACTTTAGATTTCCCATTGTTTTAGTTCATCACACACTTTTATATTATGATCTCTGTAGTGTTTAACAGTTTGTTTACAAACAGCAGAACATAATTTATTTTGTACCTCAGTAGGAACTTCTGACTTTTTGTCAGATTCTGCAATGGCCATGAGACATTGATTCTTCACAACATGCTCTTCTTGATCACTCCAATCCCATCCACAGCCATCCATAGACACCAAAGCATTTGCTGAAGCCCCCTGAATTGGAATGTTTCTTGTCTGTGTTCCAGTGCTTCCAGATCTCTGACCATTACCATTCTGCTCTTGCCTAGGGTTTCTGCATTCTCTGGCAAAGTGTCCCATCTTGTGACAGTTGAAACACTCAATCTTGCTCTTATCAAACCAATTTGCATCATTCCTCTTGTATGCAAAGTTATTTCTACCAGTCCTCTGCATGAACCTTTTTGCTCTCTGAGTAATCAATGCAATTTGCCACTTGATGTCCATCTCCTCTAGATCATCACCATCAAATTGTTCCAGATCTTCATTAGTAAGTGAAGAATTCACATTACTTGCAAAGAAAGATTCTAATATTTGATCATTAGAACTATTTGATGATGATCCTGCTCCCCCTGAAACATGAGTAGAACCCATTTGACTTGATTCTGCTTTTGTTCCAGCCATAGACATAAAAGCAACATTATGACTGTATCCAGTTGCTTGCTTCTTACTTTCCACCTCAGACTCAAAGTTCCTCAGATCATTGTATATATCTTCTAGTTCCTTAACTTCAATGTCTGAACTCTGCCTCAATCCAACAGTATAGATTGTCCATTCATCACCTAGTGATCTCAAGAACTTTCTGTTAAGATCTTCTTTGTCAATCTTAACCTTGTGATTTTCCAATTCTCCAACTAATTTTGTAAACCTATCAAAGGTTTGAGTTAGAGTTTCAGATTTCACATGGCTAAAATTTTCAAATTGTTGTTTTAACAGAGATCTTTTATTCTTTTTGGTGTTATCATTACCACCAAACCTCTTCTCAATTGCCTCCATCAGTACCTTGGGATCTTCACAATTATCAAATCTGCTCTGATGCTCATTCGGAATGGAAAGCAACAGAGTACTAAGTGCTTTGTACTCAGTAGATCTGATTTTCCTCTCTGCTTCAGATGTTGGTGGTGCTCTTGGTTGCTTTACTCCATCTCCATCAAGCGTTACTGGTATACCATTAACAACAACTTCCCACATCTGATAATCCGTGAGAAGCATATATTGTCTGATTCTGACCTTCCATAGGTCAAACTCATCAGGTTTAAGCATTGGTATCTTTGTTGCTTGAATTCCTTCATTGCCTTCAGACGCCATTGAAATCAAAACTTAATATCTGAACTAAACTCAAATACTGATACTAATAATCCCAGATCTTCCTGTCTTCAAAGCTACACAAGCTTTGATACCACTTTGTTAGTCCCTGTTTAACTTAATAAACAATCTTACGTAATAAGCCTTGAATATATTATTGAGAAGTTGCGGAATCACACTCAATAATATTAAGAAGATCAATGAATATTAATTAAATTAATGAACACAATAATATACCGAAAGCTTCAATCTTATTAATGATATAAGACGAATACACTTGATGTATTAGGGTTACAGAAAACCTTGAAGCTGCGAAAAAATCATTAACCTATCTAGGTCTAAAGGATCTCTATTTATAACATATAGAGTCCTATACAATCTCCTACAAATATGGAATAAAATAACTTCCATAACCGACTCATACTTATCACAAAATCATAAACAGTTTTAACTACCATTCTGATGTAAACAGTTGTAACTGTTACACATTCAGTTGTAACTGCTTCAATTGTAATATACGACTAAGTACAAATATATAATCAGTGTTAACTGTTTCATATATAACTAACAGTTACTAATACATAAGCATTTTTAACTACTTACAGACACATAACTATCAGTTGTAATCTATCTTCAATCAGTTGTAACACTTGTCTTCTCATCAGTTTTCTTCTATCAGTTGTAACTTCATAAAGACAGTTTTAACCTTCAAAGCAAACAGTTTTAATCACTTATACTCTGTCTTCTCATCAGAACTTCAACTCAGACCTGAAACAGTTTTGACCCAACAACCTCCTAGTGTCCTAAACACGTGAGGTTATATGAGTAAGATACTATTCGGTTTAACTAAAAGTGTCATGAAAGTACACTTCTATTGTTTAGTTTTTAGAATTGCGTACAGTCCGTTTGTGACGGTTTGTAATAGTAATAATTCTTAGTTAAATCATTATTGAAATCATTTCGTTGTCTATTTTACAAAAATATAATTTTTGTTCGTAATTCATCGTTGTAAAAAAAAGTGTAGTTGTTATTACGCGAAAGTCAAATCGTTGGGCAAAAACTCATTTCGCAGATCAGATCAGTTCAGGAAGCTCGACTCGGCTCGAAGCTCGACTCGGCTCGCAGCTCGACTCGGCTCGCTACTCGATCCGGTTCGTAGCTAGGCTCGGTTCACTGCTCGGATCGACTCGTATTTCGGCTCGGTTCGCTGCTCGGTCCGGTTCGTAGCTCGACTCGGCTCGTTACTCGACTCGGCTCGCTCGACGAACTGAGATCTGGAATCTCGACTCGCCCGACGAGCTGTTCGCATTTTTGGTTTCAAAAACACATTTCTGAGTCGTTTTTGGACATAATCAGTTTATACAATGTTTATACATGATAATATAAGTGATATAAACACAAATTTAAGTGGAAATCGGAGGTTTTCTTACCAAATCAAAATGGAACCGAAATTGGGTATGGTGATGATGAAACCGAGATCGATGATGAAGGAGATGAAGATGGTGATGATGGTGAGCTGTTGCTGCTGATCTTGTTGTTGTTGATGACGGAGGTGGTGGTGGTGGCAGCCGGCGGTGGAGAGGGGAGGAGAGGGAGAGAGTAAAAGGTGAGTGTGTGTGTAAAAATGAGTGGATGGGGAAAGAATGGGGGTTTGGAGGTGGTTATATCCATTTCCAGATCCCCACTTCGGATACTGTGGTCTCCAACCACAGTGTAAAATGCCCGCGTTTTTGTATCCGATTGAAATATAAATTAATACTTTTAATTTATAACATTCGTTTATTTGTTTTCGAAATATTTTCAAGTTGAAATATTTTATAAAAATAAAATATTCGTGTTAAAATTCTTATAACTTTATTCCGCGCGTTTTTAGTTTATTCAAACGTGATTATTAAATAATCGTTTCGTGTTACGTATATATATATATTTATATATATAATACTTGAATACTTTGGTAATACGCGTACATAATACGTGATTTGAAAGTTTAAATTGGGCCCGAAATTTGGCCCTTTTTGTCCGGGTGTTACATTCTCCCCTTGTTAAGAAAATTTCGTCCCGAAATTTCATGTGAAGTCGTGTTCGCGTGGGGTCTGGGGAGACATGTAGGTACGAAAGGTTTGTCGAATGGGTTGTAGACATATAATGTCTATGTTAGGTTTGAAAGCAGTCAATCCATGACTGTGTCGTGGTTTAACATAGTAGTCAGTCACTGACTATTTCATTCGTTCCAGTTTTAGCTATATCGTGGTTACAGGGTAACCATTTACGTGGTAGTCCATCCAGGACTAGATAATTGTCACAAAGTGACCGTTTAGAGAGTAGTCCCATCAGGACTGAGTGATTGGTAAACGTTCTGTTTGTCCAGTCTGCTGAAAGCAAACTTTGAGTTTTATGTGGCCTAGGTCAACCAGACTTATGATGCATTCGGCATTAAGTCGATGAAATGGTATCCAGGAGTAGGAGTACACGCTTAGTGTAAACCAAAATTAAGGGTTATGTTTTTTTTTTTTTTCGAGGAAGGATGTACCTACATCATTGTCGGAATTTGTTCAGTTCATTCAGAGCTGACCAGCTGAATTTTGCGTTTCCGTTTTGGGCGCGAGATCTTAGGAGTAAGACAATTGAGTTGCTTAGGCGTTTCGTTCTAATGATTCTTGTCGCGATCTGAGTTTTAGATTTCTTGATCTATAGTTTCTTGCCTTATAATTTCTTGACCTACGGTCTCTTGGCCTTGAATTTTCTTGTTTAACGGTTCTTGACCTATGGTTTCTTGAGTTACAGTTTCTTGTCCTATTATTTCTTGGTATATGGTTTCTTGAGTTACAGTTTCTTGTCCTATTATTTCTTGGTATATGGTTTCTTGATCTTGAGTTTCTTGGCCTACTGTTTCTTGATCTACAAATTCTTGATTTAGTGTTCCTTGATTCTATGAATTCTTGGCTTAGTGATTCTTGATTCTATGAATTCTTGACTAGTCTATTCTGGTAACAGCACCCTATCTCCTAATATGGGCGTATAGAAATTTGGGTCTCACATCCGTATGTTGTCTAGTTCCTACCTTATCTTGCTCCCCCTGTTAGGATTGACGTCCTACAGACGGCGTGAAGATTCAAAACCCTTAGTTAATATCGGGAATATGTGAGGAGTAAGTTTTCATTGTCAATGACTACCAACAGTAGTGCGAATCTTGAAATAAATGAGAGTGAAATGAGTAGGGTCACAGTGAGATACGTACCCTAATATTATGTAGCGTCTTAGCAGACGTGGTTGTTCTAATCTTGACGTTTCGGACAGTCCTTCATGAAATGTCCTGAGTTACCGCACACAAAGCAGACTCTTGGTGCGTTGGGATTGACGGGTGTGGTTGGAAATTTACATTACTGAGCCAAGTGTCCCCTAAGATTGCATCTTGCACAAGGTGCGCTACAGGGGCCTACATGATGATGTTTGCAGTTGGAACACTATGGAAGATAGCCTCCATAACCGCTACTACCTTCAGTTCTAGCGACGTAAGCCTTAGGCGCTTCCAGTCGCTTGGTTGGTGATCGGTACTGGTCGTTGTCATTGGGATTCCCGTCCCAAATACGTTTGTGGTGATTTCCGGTAGGGGTCACAGGTGTTTCCCTTTGGTCGATCATGGCCATAAGTTCATGAGCCAGACGGATGGCACTCCGGATAGTGGTAGGTTGGGATGAGGCGACATTCCCTCGGACAGGTTCCGAAAGGCCTCGAATGTACTTCTTGATACGTTTGGATTCAGGATCCACCATGTTTGGGCATAAGAGCGCTAGTTGTTGAAATCGAGTGGTGTAGCCTTGAATGTCGTTTCCCTGAACAGTTAGGTGCCAGAATTCTTCTTCCAGCTTTTGTATCTCCTCCGGGGGACAGTACTCTTCCCTGAGCATGGTTTTCAGTTCTTCCCATGGGAGTTGGTAAGCAGCATCAATTCCCACATACTGAATGTAAGAGTTCCACCACGTGAGAGCACCTTCTTGAAATGTGCAAGTGGCGAATTTAACCTTGCACTCCTCGGTGCAATTGCAGATGCGAAGGACTGATTCCATTCTTTCGAACCATCGGACCAAACCGATAGCCCCTTCGGTGCCAGTAAAATCGAGAGGTTTGCAATTTTGGAATTCCTTGTAGGTGCATGTTTTGACAGCAGGTGTGTTTTTCGGGGGTGTCGGTATTCCTCCGAGGGTTTTGTGGTCGTTCCCGAGACAAAGCCTCAGTCACTGCTTGAGAGATGATGGATGCCATCTGAGCATCAGTGTAGTTTCTTGACTTTGGCGGCATGGTTCTTTAAGAAAGAGAAACGAAGATACATGAGATTTGATTTTGTAATTGTGGAGGTTAACGCCGACATAGTATTAAGAAAAGTGTAGGAAACGAGTTGATATACAACATGAATGTGCACAGAATCATATAATATACGAAGATGTGTCATTGATTTTTTTGAACGTATTACAAGTTTTCAAAAAGTTGTGCCGGATAGTTTTTGTCACGAGAGGGGAGAAATACTCCATGTTTTAGCAAGATATGGTAGCGTTCGCGCGATGTAATAGGTGAAATAGGTGACGCATCGTTTCTAAATGTCGTGTTTTAGGTGACGTGAACGTCAGCGAGTAAGGCCTATGTATATATAACCCAATATATGATAGCCTAATAAGTATAGCATACGCTAAGTCGGTCCAGCTCTAGCGAGATCAGAGTCATCTAATGTATTCCCGCTCAGTATAACTCCTTTCAGATTTCACATCATCCGTATTTAATTATACATAGTTAGCTACGCTATGTTAAATTAAACCCGTAGGACGTGATTTCTGAACCAAGTCATACCTAGTGGAAAATACTGCCTAACGGTCACAGTCTAGGCCCACTAAATGCAACCTAGTTCACTATAACCTTAGGCTCTGATACCAATCTGTAACACCCCCAATTCTCGGGTTGCGGAAGCGGTCGGGTCGGGTGTTACCAAATCAAATATCACAAGCACAAAGGTAAATAATGAACGACTCTAAATGAGACGTTTGAAAACAGTTATACATTTCCAAAATAAAAGTGTATACAAGTTGCGAGTTCGCAAAATAACTTCATTACATGACTAATAGTACAAAAGTAAATGCAATGAAATCCAGTGTTGAAAAGCATGCGACTCGAGCTAGGATCCTGACGGGCCGATCCTACTAGCAGTACCTGAAATGCATACTAAAACACGTCAGCGATAAGCTGGTGAGTCCATAGGTTTAGTTGACAAGGATTAAAGTATGAGATTATAATCCTATGCTGGAAGTACACCCCTGTGTACAGTGTTGAATTCCTGAGTTTCTTAGATTGAGTGATGAACTCAATTGAAGTGATTCTTGAACTAGTTCCTTGATCTAAGCAGTTCACACAATAATAACACAAGTAATAATATCACAGAGTAGCAATTAACACGTATCAATTAATTCAAATAAATAGCACATATCGCATAAGGAAAGTAAAACGCAAGTATGTTCTTGAAAATCTTGTTTACTGATCTTGTCCTTGAAAATCTTGATCTTGAAAACCTTGTTTTATTGATCTTGAAAACCTTGAATTCTTGACCTTGCACATAGTTCTTGATCTTGCAAATAGGTTCTTGATCTTGCAAATAAGTTCTTGACCTAGCACATAATCCTTGATCTAATCTTGTTTTCTAGTTTCTTGATTCTTGTATGTTCTTGTATTCTTGACCTTGAATTCTAGTTCTTGATTCTAGTGTTCTAGTCCTTGAATTCTTGTTCTTGATCTTAGTGTTTCTTGTATTCTAGACCTTGAGTTCTTGTTCTTGATTCTAGGGTTCTAGTCCTTGAATTCTTATTCTTGATCTTAGTGTTTCTTGTATTCTAGACCTTGAGTTCTAGTTTCTTGTTGTCTAAGTTTCTTGTTATCTGATTTCTTGTTATCTTGAGTTCTTGATATTCTTGCTACTTGTTCTAGGTTTCTTGGATCTAGTTCTTGTTTCTTGTATTTCTGAAATCTAGTTTCTTGGGTTCTAGTCCTTGATACTACGGTTTCTTGGATTCTGAATTAATGTACTCAACCTCGAGTATTATGCTTTCTAATGTTTCAGTATTTACAATGATAGCCTACAGCTATTGAGGTTCTTGGAATCTTGGTTAAGTGTCTAGATAATCCATCTCATCTAGAAGTGTTTGTGTTCATGAAACCTATCTCTTATAAGTTTTGCAACAGTGACTAGTACTCTAGTCTAGTATGAGTAGTTATAAATCATTTGCAATGATTGATTTCATAAATAGGTTTTTGAATAGTAAATAACGAGTATGCATCTCACCCCAAAACAGTAGAAACAGTTTGAAAAGAGGGGCTATGAAACTCACCTGTGAGTTGTCAGCGATCCTACGATACGTGTGTTATCCGAATGGTAACCTCCTAGTGTCCTAAACACGTGAGGTTATATGAGTAAGATACTATTCGGTTTAACTAAAAGTGTCATGAAAGTACACTTCTATTGTTTAGTTTTTAGAATTGCGTACAGTCCGTTTGTGACGGTTTGTAATAGTAATAATTCTTAGTTAAATCATTATTGAAATCGTTTCGTTGTCTATTTTACAAAAATATAATTTTTGTTCGTAATTCATCGTTGTAAACAAAAGTGTAGTTGTTATTACGCGAAAGTCAAATCGTTGGGCAAAAACTCATTTCGCAGATCAGATCAGTTCAGGAAGCTCGACTCGGCTTGAAGCTCGACTCGGCTCGCAGCTCGACTCGGCTCGCTACTCGATCCGGTTCGTAGTTAGGCTCGGTTCACTGCTCGGTTCGACTCGCATTTCGGCTCGGTTCGCTGCTCGGTCCTGTTCGTAGCTCGACTCGGCTCGTTACTCGACTCGGCTCGCTCGACGAACTGAGATCTGGAATCTCGACTCGCCCGACGAGCTGTTCGCATTTTTGGTTTCAAAAACACATTTCTGAGTCGTTTTTGGACATAATCAGTTTATACAATGTTTATACATGATAATATAAGTGATATAAACACAAATTTAAGTGGAAATCGGAGGTTTTCTTACCAAATCAAAATGGAACCGAAATTGGGTATGGTGATGATGAAACCGAGATCGATGATGAAGGAGATGAAGATGGTGATGATGGTGAGCTGTTGCTGCTGATCTTGTTGTTGTTGATGACGGAGGTGGTGGTGGTGGCAGCCGGCGGTGGAGAGGGGAGGAGAGGGAGAGAGTAAAAGGTGAGTGTGTGTGTAAAAATGAGTGGATGGGGAAAGAATGGGGGTTTGGAGGTGGTTATATCCATTTCCAGATCCCCACTTCGGATACTGTGGTCTCCAACCACAGTGTAAAATGCCCGCGTTTTTGTATCCGATTGAAATATAAATTAATACTTTTAATTTATAACATTCGTTTATTTGTTTTCGAAATATTTTCAAGTTGAAATATTTTATAAAAATAAAATATTCGTGTTAAAATTCTTATAACTTTATTCCGCGCGTTTTTAGTTTATTCAAACGTGATTATTAAATAATCGTTTCGTGTTACGTATATATATATATTTATATATATAATACTTGAATACTTTGGTAATACGCGTACATAATACGTGATTTGAAAGTTTAAATTGGGCCCGAAATTTGGCCCTTTTTGTCCGGGTGTTACAACTAGCATGGGTGATCTTTCAAGACACCAACTTATGTACTTACTTGCTTACAACCTTGTGCGTTTCGGACGCCAGAAGGTTGCAGGGTTCAGAGAACCGACTTACTTACGGATTTACATCCGCGTTACTTGCTCGATTTCTATACGTACTTACTAGGCTCGGGTGAGTCTCACGGCCCCTATTTTTACTGTTTTCACTCAGGGGTGAGATGCATTACTTGTTTTATTTGAACACATGTACAGACTTTACAGATTATACAAACCATACAGACTTACAGACTTACTGATATACTAAATTGCATGAGTTACGATTAATCCACTGAAGGCCTCTGAATCATAGTTGTTAATTATAGGATAAGCGCGAGTTTTAGTATATGGATCCATATGGGACTGACAATCCCCGCCCGGGGTAGCACGCACTACCACGAACCGTACTGTATAAACGGGCGTTTCTTACTCGTTACTTCTGAGTGTTTTTGGATTAGCACTCACGGGGGCAAATTACTGGTACTTGATTGTACTTTACTGACGTGTTAAGCTTCGACTATGATGCTCATGGCAATGTATATCAACCCGATTGCATTCGTGCAATCATTACTTATTACTTGGTTAAACTGTACAGATACTTTTATCACTGAATGTGTTCAAACTGATTATTTACTACAAACCTGTGAGATTCACCAACCTTTTGGTTGACCTTTTTAGTGATGCATTCTCAGGTACACAGCAACAGTAGGGTTGCCCAGCAGGACTATCTATTATCTCGAGTCGCATGCATTCACACGCTTGGAGATTTTCTACATGACTTATGTAATAGATGTTATGTATTAAAAATCTATAGAATTTACTAGCGAACTCGACACTTATGTATTTTGGAATACTTATGTAACGTATTATTTTTCGAACGTCTCATATAGAGTCGTTCACTATATCCTTTGTGCTTGATTACTTGATTAGTAGCACCCCAAGGCTTGCTTCCGCTAAACTGTAAATTTGGGGGTGTTACATTGGTGGGCTGCAAATATCACTTTTGATTCATCCGGACATTTACACAACATAAACGTCTCCTCAAGTTCACTTAACCAACGATTTCTAATTACTGGATTCATCTCTCCACGAAACTCAGGCGGGTTACAAGTGGCAAAACTCTTATACTCAAATTTCTCTTTTTATTTATTGGTCTCTACTTGGTTTGAAGAAGTTCCAACATTTCGTAAGGGAGCTATGTGTTGTCCCTCAAACTCATTGAACCTCTTAGTCAGAATATTCTCCATTCTATTTATCCAAGTTGGGGTGAAAGCTTCTAAAGATTGTCCAACTATCCTTTTTATTATTACTTTTTCCTCATGAGTTAAATTTCGGTTCCCCTCACGCGGGGGAGAACGTCCCTGGTTAATCACTCCACTAGGATTTGCGTCCATCTACAAACATCAACAATTTAATTTACACATTCTATCTCCACATAACATAACATAAACAATACGTAAACTTCATACTTAAATCATCATAAACAACTTTTCACTTAAACCGGGTTGCATTTAAGAGCTTGAATTACCCATGTGCAACATTAAAATATAACTGCGTTGGCCAGACATAGTAATACTATACTAAATACACACTTCAATTCGACACTTTTAAACACAATCATCACATAGCAAAATCACTTTCATTATCATACTCATAATTCTACACTACTAAAACATAACTACAAGACATAACCATATATTCATAATAGTTTAAGATTATGAAATCCTAAAGTGGATCACATAATTCTCTTACACTATCGCTCTGATACCAACTTGAAACGCCCCAAATTCGTGAAATTTTTTTTTTTTATTCTTTATAATGTCCCATAATATATTTTATACATATAAACTCGACACATAAGTTAGAACATCATTTTTGAGGCATGGTGAAGGGACATGGCCATGGCGTTTATATGACATGGTCATGGCATCGTGCTGATAGAAAGTGAGCCTACTGTTAAGGGACATGGCGTTTATATGACATGGCCATGGCATGTCTGCTCAGCAACACTTGAAATTTTACGAAATTGAAACACGCATAACTTTTTACTCGTTATGAGTTAGACCACCAAATTTTGCAGGAACCTTCAATATGCCAAAATAAAAATTTTCCTTTTACACTTTTTCAAAATTCGCGTTTATCGAGAAAACGGACGTTTGACCAATTTTGACAATAAAATGTCCGTTTTAGTGCACTAACCAAATCTCAAACCATGAAGGCTGAGATGTTGAGCTTTTAACCACATATCATATATACCAAAATAAAGTTGTAAGACTCCTTACCATACTCTTAATCTTTCTCTAATCCATTTTAGACCATAGGTGCACTTAACGACCTATTTTGACCCTTTTTGACCCGCTGATCCACAATGACTACTTTGACCCATTCACTAGCCAAACACAACCCGTATTTGACCAATGAAATGTTTGACTACGTGTCAACACTTCATATCAAATGAAACACATTTTTTTGACTACTTTCAACCATGAACCCATTTCAATAACACTAATCATATTCAAACACTACTTTAAATTACAAGACCATAATATACATCATTTATAAGTGTCTTTGACTTTAGAAGTCAACCTATTCCAAAAATGTATATGTCATGGCTCACCATGATTAACTTTTATAAACGTGTTTAAAAAGGGCGATTTTACACAAGCTAAATCCAAACGATACTTTAAAGAGAAGACTTGCCATACACCAACATCGAGTAAGCCACACTAGTTATCCTTAATTTCCTTCCCTTTTCACTTGCCCACTTCCACCTAAAACATAAAACACTTAAACAATAAGCACTTTTGCTTAGTGAGAATATAAGTAACTTAATCAATTAATTCATAACAAAGCTGCATAAACACTATGCTAGCAAAACTAGCAACTCTAAATCATATCACTATTGTATGATTGTGCCCACCTCTAGCTCGGAAGTTATCCGGTAACATGCACAAACATAACTCGTATAACAACAATCATAATCAATTAAACACAAGTAAAACAAATAATTCACAATTAACTTCCACATGGTTGTATGATCCTCTTACTCATGAGTAATCCGGAAACACATACAACCATTTACTTGATTAATCCTTATACTACTCACCTTTGTCTTGAATTGATGATTCACAAGATAAAACCAATGGTAATACTTCCAACTTCTTAGCACCAATTTACATATCACATAATAACATATTTAAATTCAATGAAATCATAGCTCTAAACTGTAACATCCATTCCTCGGGTCTGTTAGTATTTTAATATTTTCTGACGGTAAAGTATTATTTAATGTGTCAGAAAATAGGTACGTTGTGTTATTTGAAAATAAATGGGGAAAAGAGTCAAATAATTTATTGTGACTAATAAATTATTATTTTTTTTAATTTAATTCAGTTGACGGTACAATAAAAATAATGTTTCCCCGTAAATGATTTTTTAAGTTCCTGGCAATGATAAGTACGGGGAACGAAATTTAACAAATTATGTAATAGACTCATACTTTGAGTCGGTTTCTTTTTCTCAACCATATCTACATACACACGTACGATACATACATACTATACATGTGAAACACTAAATTGATTCAAGAAATCATATGAAAACATTAAATTGAAGCTTCTAAACTGGATTCAAGCTTCTTTCATCATCACAAACAAGGTATGATCATGTGTTCTTGATTTCTATAAACCTGGAATTTGGGGGTTTTGGGGTTTTTGATAATTAGTGGGTTTAAATCTGAAATTAATGGTTGAGGTTGTTAAATTGATGTTAGTTGAGCTCACTAATGAAGATGATTAGCATTATTCAAGCTAAAAATGTGTGAATTGATCAAGTGTTCATGAGAGTATTGATGTTTATGATGAGTTTGATGGATTAATGGTTTTAATCCGAAATTAAAGCTTGATATTAGTTAAAATAGTGTTACTAAATGTTAACAAGGTGGTTAGTAACTTTAAGCTAACCTAAAAGTGGATTAATCAAGTTATATGAGTTGTAATCCAAGTGGGTTTTGTGAAAAGTGTGATGATTAGGTGTTAATTCACCTTGATTGGTAACAAGATATGTTGTTAAAGTGTTATTATTGAAAAGTGAGTTAGTAAACCAAGTTGTTAATCATTGAAACTATGATGATCATGAGGATGATCATGGGTTATTAAAGAATTAATGGATGTGATGAATTGGGAATTATTAATATGTGAGGTTAATGATTTGATTATGTTAATTAACCATGATTGAGGTGGATTAATATGGTGAAGTGATCCTAATGATCATAGAGTGATAAATGATTATGAAATTTGATGTTTAAAGTGGTTATTCATAATCTTGAAATGATGAAAGTTGAATTAATACAAGTTAGTGATAAGTTATTTAATGTAATTACAATTGTATGATGTTATATCAATATTGAGACAAGTGTAAAGTGACTAACTTGTGTTGTTCTGTTGTGTTTTCAGACAAATAGAAGATTCAGTGACATTAGACTACTGAGTGGATGACTGAGGTATTCGGTGAGTGGATATTAATCCTCAGTGTGATTTAGTTGTAACAGGTTTGGTTACAACGGGTAAACGTATTATTATTGCTTTTGTTTGCCATGATGATTTTAGTTTAATAGTAATAATACTGTTGATAGACTGTTTAGTCTGATACGTTGACCCGATTGAGTATGTGGATATGTGATCACTTGATATATTTGGCCTTCGGGCATCAGTTGTTAATGAGGTCAACAAGTTGAATTGGTTGGTTGGGCTAGTTGGTCATTGTGTGAATTACACAAGGTTTTGCTTCATTTGTTGTGTGTAGAACCTGTGTTTGAGTATAATAACCATTAGTTATCGGTCTCGTCCGTTATGGCCATACGGATATGGTTGGGTAAGTGTTCTTGAGAGCCACCACGGCAGTAGGGTTTCTCAAGAGCCACCGATCCTCATTATTGAATTGTGAGATTGTTGAATAGTTGACCAGTTGAATTGTTGTATTGTGTAACATGTGTTTACGGTTATTTAGTGTAAACAAAGTTGTTGTGCTAAGTTAGACTGTTGATTAATTATTCACTCACTTAGCGTTATGCTAATCCCCCACATTAACACTTCTTGCAGGTTTTGGATTTTATCGGGTGGGCAAGAAGTTAGACTGGAGGAATGTTTGACAATTTGGCGTTACTCTGATATTAGATTTGCATAAATCAATGTTATATTCTGTTTTTGAAATAACACCCAGGTTGATAAATTATGATTTAAATTAGTTTGATTTTATAATGTAACTTGTGCTTTTATAAGTATTTTAAATGATGTAATTTATAAAAGTTGAAATTTGGACTTGCGCTTCCGATATATTGTATTTAAATGGTTGTAAATGAGGGGTGTTATAAGTTGGTATCAGAGCATAGGTTTGGGCTAATTGGACATTGTAATGTGTTCAATCCCAAATCTATAGTTGTGTCAAGTCAAACATTCCAGGTGTGGGATTAGTGGTTGTATGAGAAAGTGGTTGTATGAGAAAGTGGTTATTAAATGTGTACTAACCTATAACAAGTTGCAAGATTGTTGTTTTGGTTGCAGAGACGGAGGAATATGAGGAACCCAAGGGTATTCTCAATGATTCCTCAATACTCGTGGGCCTAAGTGTATCAGGTACTTTTTGATAAGCTTGGTGTATTTAAATAAGCTTGAATTGTTTACTTTGCTATGATATGAATAGTTGTAAAGTAAATTGAGTCAGACTGATATGATTCCCCAGTGATGAGTCCTTGATGATTGTTGCTTGTTAGTGTGATGATGAGAGTATTAAATAAGACGTTTAACGTCGTGGGGAAGGTGTAATACATTGTTGAATTGAGTAGACACATTGTGAATAAGGTGTAATAGTTGTATTATGTGGATTTAATTGTGTCTACAATATGAAATTAAAATATGAAATCGGTTGTATGAATTGTGTATGTTGAATTACTTGCTATTGTGAAATAATAATTTTGGGAGTAATATGATTAAGTGTAGTAGTAATTCATGATAGCCTTAATTGATATGACTCCATGTAGTGAAATGAGATGTTGGTATATCTCAATTGAGGTGATTTGGAGTTATGTTGTTGTTCAAATTAAAAAGTGTCCATTAATGATAATGTGTGTTGTTGACTTGGAAAAGTCAAAGTTGAAATTGGTAGAGTCAAATTGTGTAATGACTATGTTATAAGGTGGCAAATGTGGCTAGATGAGTATGTTTAGCATTGATCATGATTTTGGGGTCAAATTATGATCTATGTATTAAAATAGAATATTAATTAAATCAAAGTGATCACATGAGCTTTTATATTTGTTGACAAGTTTGGAAGAAGTCAATGTTGAATATTTGTTGCAATTGGTATTAATATGATGATTTTAATGTGAAATTGGTGTTTTGAGGGTATAATAGGACACCAATAGTGAAAGTGGGTTAGTTTGACTTATGTGAAATGGGTGATGAAACGGTAGTTATATGGGTTGAAACCCAAATGGGTTAGATAAGTGCCCAAATGGGTCACTTAATGGCTTTATGGTTAAAACGAGTAGTGGTTTGAGTAAAATGAATGTTAAAATGACTTTAAGTCATAAATATAGTAGTAAAGTGTGTTGACAATGTTTTGGGTAGTCAATGTGGTTGAATTGGTTAAAAGTGTCCAATTGGACCCCTAAACGGGTCAAGGAGTTAAAACATGATAGAATGGGTATATAAGGGTGATGAATGTGCCCACACATCACAAATATATGTATAAACATGTTGTTAAAAAGTTAGAGTTAGAAACCATGTGGATTGGATTTTGACGTGTCAACCAAATTGAGCTAAAATGGTCCAAAATGAGTCGCACGTCCGTTTTCTTGTAAGACGTGTAAATTGAAAAAGTGTAAAAAGAGAAAGTTTCATTTTGGTTATATGAAGGTTCCTACAAAATTTCAGGCCCTAACTATTTACGGTTTAGGAGATATGATCATTTGAAATTCGGAAAATTGCATAGAGAATCGGCCTGGAAAAGTGAGCCGATCGGCTATGGTTATCCAGCCGATCGGGTATATAATTTCAGCTGAACGGGTAAAATGAGCTGAACTTCTTAAATAGAACAAAATGTTTACAGTACGTTGCATCGGAACAAAAAGTCTCGAAATCGTTGTGATAGCCGATCGGTTAGTGGTGAGCCGATCAGGTGTATTTACTTAGCCGATCGGCTATGACTCTTCAGCCGATCGGGTATGTGTGTTTGAGCCGAACGGCTGAAAAGAAGAAAAGTGGTGTTTGCAAATTTTAAAAGTGCACAAGTGTTAGTAGTGTTTTTAGCGATGTAAACTTGACAAATTTTCTTTAAACTCGGATTGAGCTGAAATTTACATGGTCACTTGAAAATGGACCAATGATCAAGGCTCTATTTTAAGAGCCTAGGCGGTTTTTGGCCATTCAGGGTCGTTTGGGGCCCAAAAATCGGGTTTTATAGTTTTTCGAACCTTATTTCGGACTTTTAGCTTAAGTGTTGTATTGGGCTTTTGTTTCTTTGAGCCCAGGGATCATTCCTATGACTCAATATAATATAAAAACTTGTTTTAAGAGGTCCACATATTTTATTGTGTATGAGCCATTTGTAAGCGGTTTATTCAACTGCAAAATTATACGAGTAAATGGTATTGCTGATTGTTGCTAACAAGGGTTAGTAAACATTGATTATAGAATTAGGTGGGTTATATTATGTGGACTAATTTAAATGTGATGAAGTAATTGAATCATGTAGAGTATAAGAAAGTGTTGAATTGAGTATTTTAAGAAATTGTGAAATAAATACATGAGCTTATATATATGTAATAGTTGAACATGAAATGCTCAATTGAAATTTCAACTAAAGGTGTATAGATGGATGAATATGTGTTAAATATTACACCTAGTATTGACAAAGTGTTTAGTACTAAATGTAATATAAATATTAATTGTCATACTAGTAATTAATTTTGAATCAGGTAATAAAAATGTTGATTGATGTAATTATGTTGGACATTACATCTGTACTAATGAAATAGTGATAAGAGTTATATCTACCTGATTATGTGATTAGTTGATCATTCAAAGTGATAAGTTGAAAATAGTAGCAAGTTAATATTGGTGATATACTTGCTACTACGGGTTGTTATAGTTGTGCAAATAGTTGATATCATTGTTATGATATATGTAAGAGTAAAGATTAATAACTCTGAAGATTGATGGTATGAAGTGGCCTGAAAATGAAATGTAAATGACATAATATGGCGACGTCTGGCCAACGTATTTGTATTATGCCATTTCACAATGAATTGTTGAGGCTACTAAGTACCAGATAAAGTTAAGTGGTTTTAAAATAACAGGTAAGATATGTTGACCTGTAGTTGAGAAATAGTCAATGATTGACTGAAATGAAAGAGTAATAAACCACAAAATTGTTGTTAATATGGTACCTATGGTACAAGAGATGTCTATATGGTTAATTGCAACTAGTAATAATAAAAGATGATTTAAGCAAAGTAGAGGTCAGTTGACTGCAAATAATATTGTGTTGATATTGTTGAATAGGTGATTAATGATAGCACCTTGTGTTGTTAAAATACCACTGCTGATGATGCATGGTATTAACAGGTGTTGATTTGGCATCCAAATTGGTGTGATAGGATGCTAGTTGATTATGTGAGAATGATTTTAACCATGAGATTTGACCTCTACACACTGCTTACTGATTTTTCGTGCGTGTGGATGGTTATATGATTTTGATTCCCTTAGAGTAAAGAGTTTCATATAACCTAGTTGTATTTATAATTATAAGTTGTAAAGTAGTAATTAACTAGTTGCAAAAGTGAGAAAAAAATTTTTTTTAGCAAGTTGTAAGCTAAAGAAATACATAGTGGTTAGCTAAATTGCTAATTGTGAATTGAGTTGAACTTTTATTGTTAATGTCGATATCGGAGTATTCATTACCACTTGTCGTGGCTGTTGCGAAGATGAAATGTTCACATGCTATATATATTACACTTGCTTTAAGTGAAATTAGGTACATGGCTAGTTATGACTGGTCATGTAAGTAGTCGATTAACTTATTAGAGACAAAGTTTATGCACAGTATTTGTGCAGTGGAAAATATAGAAACCTGTACATGAGGATATGTGCATATAGAAAGAATTGTAATTGTGAAGTAGTTGATGATATTACAATTGTTGTGGAATAATGTGATTAGTATTAGCAAATTAAATTGAGTACAAAGCATAACATATGTGTTTGTGTGAATTTAATTGAGATACACACTGGTGGTGTGTAAGTTGATAAGATATATACACATTTTGTGTTTGAATGGTTAAATATATGCAAATGTAGTTAATGTCGGTGTGATTAAAGATATGCATAATGATGATATGCATAAGTGAATTGAATTTGTAACACCCCCGAAATTCACTGTTTTGCGGAAGCATACTTTGGGTGTTACTAATCAATATACAAAGCACAAGATATACAGCAAACGACCTCTAAATGAGACGTTTTGTAAATTAGTTACATTCCATAGATATAATGTTTGAAAACTTAGTGTTTTCGTATACAAAATATAGTTTCCCCTAGAGTCCACGCGTATAGCGGGAGATTCTATTACATAATCAAAATATACAAAAGATAATGCTAAGAATCTCCGTTAATGCAGTTGTGTTGAAATCATGCGACTCTAGCTAAAAATCCTGGAGTAATCCTACTCCATCCGGGTACCTGAGAAAACATGCTAAAAAGTGTCAACCAAAAAGGTTGGTGAATCTCACAGGTTTGTAAATAATATCGGCTTTGAACACGAGATTTCATTAGTAGTGCCCGTAGGCGTAAAATCAGCCATTGCAAACCAGCAATCGTAAAATCAGTATTTGCAATCCAGCAAATGTAAATAAATAAGTTTATACCGTTGCCATGAGGCTCATAATCGAAGCTTAACCCGTAAATAATATGTTTGCTCCCGTGACATGCTCGTAAGTGAGCAAGCATCAGTAACGAATAAGTTGTCACCCGTTTATACGTGTAAATCGGTACGTGGCAGCGCTACTGCCCCGGGTGGGGAGGGTCATTTCCCTAATGGATCCATTAACTACTGTTCGCGCTTAAGTCCATAACTAACGATATATGATGGAGAGACTTCTGTTTGTAAGGAAAAAGTAGTAGCATGTATCTCCCCCAATAAGAATAAAACAGTAAAAGTGGGGCCGTAAGACTCACCTGAGTCTTTGCAAGTACGTTTATATCAATAAACGAGTAAATAATATCAACCGTAGGTTCTCCGAACCCGTAACCTTCAAATGCCTAAACATATAAAGTTAAGTAAGTAGATGTCTCGCAAGACCATCTAGGCTAGTTGTTTACACAACTCATTATGTCCAAGTGTTTGTTTAGTAATCCGTTTGTAGTTTGAAAACAAATATGGCCCGTTGGTGACGGTTTGTAATAATGATTCAAAGTGTTATCATTTATAACGCAATTTAGTGTAATTGTAATAGAAAGTATGTTCTATGACGTTTGTTAAGTCGTATGACATAAGTATTTGAAGTTGTGTAAGTTCGACACTTAGTAAAATCTGACTTTTCAAGGTTCTGGTTTGTGCGACGTAGCATGCGACGTAGGGTGCGACGTAGGCATGTACGTCGCATGATGCGACCTTCGCAAATCAATGCGACGTAGGGGCTGGCGTCGCTAGGCGCGACGTCACAACTTAATGCGACGTAGTGACGGACGTCGCACAATGCCACGTCACGAAGGGTTGTGCGACGTAGGCCGCGACGTCGCTAAGTGCGACGTTGGCCACATAATGCGACGTTTTGAGCTACGTCGCAGATAGCCCAGCGTCTCTGCGACGTAGCGGTCTGATCGGAAATTGGTGGCCGGAAAATCGGTCGAAAAGCTTCCGTTTGGTCCAAATCTTTTACCCAACCCATTTTTGGACATTTTAAGCATATATAAACCATAAAAACGTAAAAATGAGCAAAAACGGAGAGTTTCGGGTTTTGTCGGAAACTTACAAAATGTCGGATCGAAAATCCGAAAAGATGGAAAGGTAGATCGGGATGCCGGGGTTCTTTTATTCCAAAGGAGTGGTATGATTCGGCGTCGTTTCGTGGTGTTATTTTGTGATTTGGTAAGATGGTGGTGGTTTTGTTAGTTGAGAGAGAAATAAGAGAAAGAAAGAGAAAGAAATGAGAAAGTGAAAAGAAAGAGAAAAGGAAGTGGGAGGTTAAGCCTCCCATTTTCAGTCCGCGCCTCCGCGCTCCGTGCGGTGTTCGTTTTCTCCGTCGTTTAAACGTTAAATCAAGCAGTTATATTTTTAAAAGATGACGGGAATATTTTAATGAAATACCTTGAAATTAATTATAAAAATATTTGTCGAAGTGTTAAAATTTTTAACTCGCGTTTAATACATATTCGTTAAATTATTTAAATTGTCGTCGCGGTATTATAAATAATGTTTGTTCGCTGTGTATTTTATATAATAAAATACGTTCTCATTATTTAGGTAAGTTTCTGTCACCAACGTCCAAGTAACTGTGTCGGACTCCGTCCGGTTAATTCGTACGATTAATCCAAATCGCGTAAGTACACACATATATATATAAATCACCTTATATATATATACAAATAGAGTCTGCAATTAGTCCTATTACATACTAATTACAACTAGTTACAAGTAATTAGGCATAAATAATTATCCTAATTTAGCAGGTGTTACATTCTCCCCTTGTTAAAGAAATTTCGTCCCGAAATTAGCTTGAGTGCACGGACTGTGCGTTGTCTGGGAAGAGATATGGGTATTTCTGTCGCATTTGGTCTTCCCGTTCCCAGGTGAACTCAGGGCCGCGCCTAGAATTCCACCTGACTTTTACTATGGGAATACGACTCTGTTTCAATTGCTTGACCTCTCGGTCCATGATTTCCATAGGTTTCTCGACAAAATGAAGTTTATCATCGATTTGAATTTCGTCGAGCGGTATAATCAGTGTCTCGTCAGACAGACATTTCTTCAAGTTAGAAATGTGGAATGTGTTGTGTACGCTGCTAAGTTCAGCAGGAAGTTGCAGGCGATATGCCACTGGACCAATCCTTTCAAGGATTTCGAATGGTCCGATGTATCTAGGATTTAGTTTGCCTCGTTTCCCGAATCGAATAACACCTTTCCACGGTGCCACTTTGAGAAGTACCTTGTCTCCTACCTGGAACTCAAGGTGTTTGCGTCTCACGTCAGCATAGCTTTTCTGACGATCACGTGCGGCTTTCAGCCGGTTTTGAATACCAACGATTTTCTCAGTAGTTTCTTGAATGATTTCTGGACCCGTGAGTTGGGAATCTCCTAACTCAGTCCAACAGATGGGTGATCGGCACTTACGCCCGTAAAGTGCCTCAAAGGGTGCAGCCTTTATGCTGGTATGATAACTGTTGTTGTACGAGAACTCGCACAACGGTAAATGATTTTCCCAAGAAGTACCGAAGTCGACTACGCAGGCTCGTAGCATATCCTCCAGTGTTTGAATAGTTCGCTCGCTTTGGCCATCGGTTTGCGGGTGATAAGCAGTACTCATATCTAGACGAGTACCAAGAGATTTCTGTAGCGATTGCCAAAAGTTAGAAGTAAAACGGCTGTCCCTATCCGAGATGATCGAGATAGGTACACCGTGTCGCGAGATGATTTCCTTGACATAGATGCGAGTCAGACGCTCCATCTTGTCGGTTTCCTTGATGGCCAGAAAATGAGCAGATTTCGTGAGACGGTCCACGATCACCCAAATGGTATCGCAACCATTCGAAGTTTTTGGTAGTTTGGTAATGAAGTCCATGGAAATCTGTTCCCATTTCCATTGAGGAATTTCAGGTTGTTGAAGCAACCCAGAGGGTCTTTGGTGTTCGGTCTTTACTTTGGAACAGGTTAGGCATTTACTGACGTACAAGGCGATGTCAGCTTTCATGTTAGGCCACCAATACAACCCTTTGACGTCATGATACATCTTGTCAGATCCAGGATGTATAGAGTATCGAGATTTGTGAGCTTCAGCCATCACCAAATCTCGCAAGTTTCCAAATTTGGGTAACCACACCCGGTTAGAGAAGTATCGAGTTCCATCGGGTTTGATTTCGAATTGTTTATCCAAGCCTCGCAAGGCTTCATTTTTCAAGTTTTCATCGTGGAGTGCTTCAAGTTGAGCGGTAAGGATTTGAGCAGGGAGCTCGTTACGAATTGTCATAGAAAGTGCTCGGACTCGAAGGGGTTTCACTCGTTCTTTTCGGCTTAAGGCATCGGCCACTACGTTAGCCTTGCCCGGATGGTATTTGATCTCGCAGTCGTAGTCACTAAGTAACTCAACCCAGCGACGTTGTCTCATGTTTAGATCTTTCTGATCGAATATGTGTTGGAGACTTTTGTGATCGGTAAAGATAGTGCTTTTCGTACCGTAGAGATAATGTCTCCAGATTTTCAATGCGAAGACCACAGCACCTAACTCGAGGTCGTGGGTCGTATAGTTTTTCTCGTGGATTTTCAGTTGTCGTGAGGCATAGGCCATGACTTTTTCCCGTTGCATCAACACACAACCAAGTCCTTGGTGTGAGGCGTCGCAGTAAACTATGAAATCGTCGGTGCCCTCGGGTAAGGACAAGATTGGTGCACTGCAAAGTTTGTTTTTCAATAGCTGGAAGGCTGACTCTTGTTTATCCGTCCAATCGAACTTCTTATCTTTCTGAGTCAGTGTGGTTAGGGGAACAGCTATTCTTGAAAAGTTTTCGATGAATCGGCGATAATAACCAGCAAGACCTAAGAATTGTCTCACTTCGGTTGGAGTGGTCGGTGACTCCCAGCCCTTGATTGCTTCAATCTTGGCGGGATCAACATGAATTCCTTGGCTGTCAATCACGTGCCCGAGGAATTGAACGGTTCGAATCCAGAACTCACACTTAGAGAATTTGGCATATAACTCTTCGTGTTTCAGAAGTCCTAGAATGGTTTTCAGATGTTGAGCATGTTCCTGTTCGTTGCGAGAGTAAATCAGGATATCATCGATGAACACAATGACGAATTTGTCAAGATATGGTTTGCACACCCGATTCATAAGGTCCATGAATACGGCCGGTGCGTTGGTCAACCCGAATGGCATCACTTGGAATTCATAATGCCCATAACGAGTTCGGAAAGCTGTCTTTGGGATATCATTGTCACGGACTCGGGGTTGATGATAACCCGACCGTAGATCAATCTTTGAGTAAACGCTCGATCCCTGGAGTTGGTCAAACAGATCATCAATTCTAGGAAGCGGGTACCGATTCTTTATGGTTAGCTTATTCAGCTCTCGGTAGTCAATACACATGCGGAAAGATCCATCTTTCTTTTTCACGAATAAGACCGGAGCTCCCCAAGGCGAGGAACTTGGTCGAATGAATCCTCTGTCCAGGAGTTCCTGTAGTTGGTTAGACAACTCCTGCATTTCGGATGGTGCTAAACGGTAAGGGGCTCGTGCCACGGGTGCAGCTCCGGGCACAAGTTCGATTTGAAATTCAACTTGTCTAGGTGGCGGAAGTCCGGGCAAGTCTTCAGGAAAGACTTCCGGGAAATCCCGCACGATCGGAACATCCTCTAGTCGCTTCTCCTCCGACTTCTTCTCCGTTACATGTGCGAGGATGGCTTGATACCCTTTTCGTAGATATTTTCTAGTTTTCAGACAGGAGACAATATTCGGAGTCCGTCTGCCGGTCTCCCCTTGTAGAACTAAGGTTCCACCGGAGACAAGAGGTATGCGAACGAGTTTGTCATGACAGATGATTTCAGCTCGGTGCTTGGATAACCAATCCATACCGACAATAATATCGAAGCTGCCGATCTCGACAGGGATTAAATCAATGGGAAACGTTTCGTTCGTGAGGTTAAGTGTACAGTTGTGTATGATACTATCAGTCTCAATCAGTTTGCCATTAGCTAATTCAACAATGTATTTAGCATCTAAGGCAGTGGGAGTTATATCAAGTAAAGGGCTAAATTTCTCAAAAATGAAGCTTCTATCGGCACCGGTATCAAATAACACAGAAGCAGTAAGGTCGTTGAGAAGGAACGTACCCGTCACGATGTTCGGGTCTTGTCTGGCTTCCCCAGCCTTGATAACGAATGCTCTACCGCGAGCAGGGTTATTGTTGTTTTTCAGCTTTGGGCAATCTTTCTTGAAATGCCCTGTATTTCAGCACCCAAAGCAGGCCTTTGGTGCATTAGTGTTGGGGGTGGGAATGTTGGTTCGACAATCCTTGGCTAGATGCCCGAACCGTTTGCAGTTGCAGCAAGGACAAGAACCGTCATGATGGCGGCTGCATTTGGAACAGTAAGGCTTGTTCCCGCTGTACCCTTTCTTTTCCGAAGTTCCAGATGTATAAGCCTTAATGTACTCAGGCTTTTTGTTGAAGGTTTGTTTGGATGAGTTGGGGTTACCTTCCCACTTGCGTTTGTTGTTTGCAGATGGGGTTGAAGTTGTACCACGGCGGACAGAATTTGCCGTTAGTTCATGGGCCATACGGATGGCGCTCTGAATAGTACCCGGTTTGGAAGAAGTTACCAGGTCTTGGAGTCTTTCAGGAAGACCATCAACAAATTTCTCGATCCTCTTGTACTCAGGATCGACCATGGTTGGGCACAGAAGTGCCAGTTGGTGGAAACGGTTGGTGTATCCGGTGATGTCATCACCCTGCATCTTGTGGTTCCAGAATTCCACTTCTAGTTGTTTCAATTCATCCCTGGGGCAATACTCGCCCCTCAACATCTTCTTCAACTCCTCCCACGGGAGTTGGTAAGCAGTAGCAACACTCACAGTCTGGGCATAAGTGTTCCACCAGGTGAGTGCGGTGTCAGTAAAAGTACTAACGGAGAACTTAACCTTATCTCCCTCCGCACAGTTGCAGATAAGAAATACAGACTCAACTTTCTCGATCCAGCGTACTAGACCGATAGCTCCCTCAGTACCTGCAAAGTTTAGAGGTTTGCAGTTCTGAAAGTCTTTGTATGAACAGGGTTTAGCAGTAGTGGTTTCAGCGGCATCGCTGTTTCTCGAGGAGTTTGGTGGAGTATTCCGAGCCAAGGCTTCAGTAACAGCCTGGGTTATAAGGGAGGTAATCTGGGCATCGGTGTATGGTCGTGTCTTTGGCGGCATGATTCTTCAATAAAAGAAATGAAGATACATGAGATTTTGTATGAAATTGTAATTGTCACAGATGTACATGTATAAAAGCAGTAATACATAACATCAACATGGAAAATGACAATTAATGTGAGTTGAGATAACAAAGGATATCTGATAGATAAAGTGAGTTCAAAAGTTACATCCTACAGAGATATTACAAAAGGTGTCGGGAATGGTTACATCCGACTAGTTTATAAAGTAGTGCTAGATAGTCCCTAGATTACGAGGTAGATTACAAGACAAAAACTACACTATTCTTAATGTAGATTAATTTGTTCCATAGTGTGCCAAGGCGGTCCACAGTTTCTGCTAGTCGGTTGGTTCATTCTTAGTTACGGTTCCTGGCTTTCGGATTCGTCTTCCGACTCCAGGTTCAGGTCGTGTGGGTGGTAACGTGCCTCAAGCATGTCCCTGTATCTTTGAGTCGTGGAGCGGTACCTAGTCTCCTCCGTTGACTTCCTGCCCAAACGTTTGATCCATGTTTTGGTCCTACGGGTTAGGTTGGTGGCCACCTTCTTCCAGTAACGGATCTTATCTTTGATTCGTGTAGGGACAGATCGGTTTGAGATTCTCAATCTTTGTTCATATTCTATGCACTTACGCTTAAGTGCCCAATTTCGGCCGTCTAATCCCACGGCCTGATCTCGCACTCTTTCATATTCTTCAATGTCGATGCCAGTCATTCCGAAATTCTGATTTTCGTTTCCCTCCAGCATGATTTCTTCTTCTGGTACGATGTCCTCATCGAGATACGTGTACTGGATTTGTTCCTCGTGGACCTGGTCACTATCAGACACGTAGTCGTCCATTTGGGAATTCGCGGCTTTGAGTTCTATAGAAATGACAGAGAGAGGATTTTAGTCCTTGGAAGTACGTTGCTTCCGGGTGTTAGATGTGATTTTCATAAAATCATTAGAGTGCGCCACAAGGTGGTGTGACGGAAATCAAGTCTGTCATGGTCGGTGCAAACCGCTGAGAGAGATTCGTAAGTGTTACCAGAGAAACGTCGGCTATCTCTATAGCGAGTGTGTTTACGTGCGAGGCCTATTCATATATATTTAATATATAATAGCCTAGTAGTATAGTCAGTGAGTGAGGCCTATGTATGTATATACTCGTATATCACATAATAGCCTAGCGTATGTCTAGCACATAACAAGTAAGAGTCTCGGTTCCCTCGTGGTCAGAGTCTACTAACGCATTCCTGTTCGACATAACCATTTCAGACCTCACATCATCTTTCCTTAATTGTACATAGTTGATCAGGCTATGTTAAATTAAAGTCGTATGATGAAATTCCTGAACCAATCATGCCTAGTAAGGAAATACTGCCTAATGGTCATAGTCTAGGCCCACTAAATGCAACCTAGTTCACTATAACCTTAGGCTCTGATACCAATCTGTAACACCCCCGAAATTCACTGTTTTGCGGAAGCATACTTTGGGTGTTACTAATCAATATACAAAGCACAAGATATACAGCAAACGACCTCTAAATGAGACGTTTTGTAAATTAGTTACATTCCATAGATATAATGTTTGAAAACTTAGTGTTTTCGTATACAAAATATAGTTTCCCCTAGAGTCCACGCGTATAGCGGGAGATTCTATTACATAATCAAAATATACAAAAGATAATGCTAAGAATCTCCGTTAATGCAGTTGTGTTGAAATCATGCGACTCTAGCTAAAAATCCTGGAGTAATCCTACTCCATCCGGGTACCTGAGAAAACATGCTAAAAAGTGTCAACCAAAAAGGTTGGTGAATCTCACAGGTTTGTAAATAATATCGGCTTTGAACACGAGATTTCATTAGTAGTGCCCGTAGGCGTAAAATCAGCCATTGCAAACCAGCAATCGTAAAATCAGTATTTGCAATCCAGCAAATGTAAATAAATAAGTTTATACCGTTGCCATGAGGCTCATAATCGAAGCTTAACCCGTAAATAATATGTTTGCTCCCGTGACATGCTCGTAAGTGAGCAAGCATCAGTAACGAATAAGTTGTCACCCGTTTATACGTGTAAATCGGTACGTGGCAGCGCTACTGCCCCGGGTGGGGAGAGTCATTTCCCTAATGGATCCATTAACTACTGTTCGCGCTTAAGTCCATAACTAACGATATATGATGGAGAGACTTCTGTTTGTAAGTAAACTCATGCAATTTCGTTTGGTATAGTAAACAGTTTAGTACTTGTGTTCAAGGAAAAAGTAGTAGCATGTATCTCCCCCAATAAGAATAAAACAGTAAAAGTGGGGCCGTAAGACTCACCTGAGTCTTTGCAAGTACGTTTATATCAATAAACGAGTAAATAATATCAACCGTAGGTTCTCCGAACCCGTAACCTTCAAATGCCTAAACATATAAAGTTAAGTAAGTAGATGTCTCGCAAGACCATCTAGGCTAGTTGTTTACACAACTCATTATGTCCAAGTGTTTGTTTAGTAATCCGTTTGTAGTTTGAAAACAAATATGGCCCGTTGGTGACGGTTTGTAATAATGATTCAAAGTGTTATCATTTATAACGCAATTTAGTGTAATTGTAATAGAAAGTATGTTCTATGACGTTTGTTAAGTCGTATGACATAAGTATTTGAAGTTGTGTAAGTTCGACACTTAGTAAAATCTGACTTTTCAAGGTTCTGGTTTGTGCGACGTAGCATGCGACGTAGCATGCGACGTAGGGTGCGACGTAGGCATGTACGTCGCATGATGCGACCTTCGCAAATCAATGCGACGTAGGGGCTGGCGTCGCTAGGCGCGACGTCACAACTTAATGCGACGTAGTGACGGACGTCGCACAATGCGACGTCACGAAGGGTTGTGCGACGTAGGCCGCAACGTCGCTAAGTGCGACGTTGGCCACATAATGCGACGTTTTGAGCTACGTCGCAGATAGCCCAGCGTCTCTGCGACGTAGCGGTCTGATCGGAAATTGGTGGCCGGAAAATCGGTCGAAAAGCTTCCGTTTGGTCCAAATCTTTTACCCAACCCATTTTTGGACATTTTAAGCATATATAAACCATAAAAACGTAAAAATGAGCAAAAACGGAGAGTTTCGGGTTTTGTCGGAAACTTACAAAATGTCGGATCGAAAATCCGAAAAGATGGAAAGGTAGATCGGGATGCCGGGGTTCTTTTATTCCAAAGGAGTGGTATGATTCGGCGTCGTTTCGTGGTGTTATTTTGTGATTTGGTAAGATGGTGGTGGTTTTGTTAGTTGAGAGAGAAATAAGAGAAAGAAAGAGAAAGAAATGAGAAAGTGAAAAGAAAGAGAAAAGGAAGTGGGAGGTTAAGCCTCCCATTTTCAGTCCGCGCCTCCGCGCTCCGTGCGGTGTTCGTTTTCTCCGTCGTTTAAACGTTAAATCAAGCAGTTATATTTTTAAAAGATGACGGGAATATTTTAATGAAATACCTTGAAATTAATTATAAAAATATTTGTCGAAGTGTTAAAATTTTTAACTCGCGTTTAATACATATTCGTTAAATTATTTAAATTGTCGTCGCGGTATTATAAATAATGTTTGTTCGCTGTGTATTTTATATAATAAAATACGTTCTCATTATTTAGGTAAGTTTCTGTCACCAACGTCCAAGTAACTGTGTCGGACTCCGTCCGGTTAATTCGTACGATTAATCCAAATCGCGTAAGTACACACATATATATATAAATCACCTTATATATATATATACAAATAGAGTCTGCAATTAGTCCTATTACATACTAATTACAACTAGTTACAAGTAATTAGGCATAAATAATTATCCTAATTTAGCAGGTGTTACAGAATTATAATTATATCTTGTGGGCATATAACAATGAATAATTATGTAGTTAGAAGCATATGAGAACTGTATTAATAGGTGATTCTGTCACACTAGAGTGAGTAAGTGTGATCAGATTTCGAGTACGAAATCTCTTTAAGGGGGAGAGATTTGTAACATCCATTCCTCGGGTCTGGTAGTATTTTAATATTTTCTGACGGTAAAGTATTATTTAATGTGTCAGAAAATAGGTACGTTGTGTTATTTGAAAATAAATGGGGAAAAGAGTCGAATAATTTATTGTGACTAATAAATTATTGATTTTTTTAATTTAATTCAGTTGACGGTACAATAAAATGATGTTTCCCCGTAAATGATTTTTAAGTTCCAGGCAATGATAAGTACGGGGAACGAAATTTAACAAATTATGTAATAGACTCATACTTTGAGTCGGTTTCTTTTTCTCAACCATATCTACATACATACGTACGATACATACATACTATACATGTGAAACACTAAATTGATTCAAGAAATCATATGAAAACATTAAATTGAAGCTTCTAAACTGGATTCAAGCTTCTTTCATCATCACAAACAAGGTATGATCATGTGTTCTTGATTTCTATAAACCTGGAATTTGGGGGTTTTGGGGTTTTTGATAATTAGTGGGTTTAAATCTGAAATTAATGGTTGAGGTTGTTAAATTGATGTTAGTTGAGCTCACTAATGAAGATGATTAGCATTATTCAAGCTAAAAATGTGTGAATTGATCAAGTGTTCATGAGAGTATTGATGTTTATGATGAGTTTGATGGATTAATGGTTTTAATCCGAAATTAAAGCTTGATATTAGTTAAAATAGTGTTACTAAATGTTAACAAGGTGGTTAGTAACTTTAAGCTAACCTAAAAGTGGATTAAACAAGTTATATGAGTTGTAATCCAAGTGGGTTTTGTGAAAAGTGTGATGATTAGGTGTTAATTCACCTTGATTGGTAACAAGATATGTTGTTATAGTGTTATTATTGAAAAGTGAGTTAGTAAACCAAGTTGTAAATCATTGAAACTATGATGATCATGAGGATGATCATGGGTTATTAATGAATTAATGGATGTGATGAATTGGGAATTATTAATATGTGAGGTTAATGATTTGATTATGTTAATTAACCATGATTGAGGTGGATTAATATGGTGAAGTGATCCTAATGATCATAGAGTGATAAATGATTATGAAATTTGATGTTTAAAGTGGTTATTCATAATCTTGAAATAATGAAAGTTGAATTAATACAAGTTAGTGATAAGTTATTTAATGTAATTACAATTGTATTATGTTATATCAATATTGAGACAAGTGTAAAGTGACTAACTTGTGTTGTTCTGTTGTGTTTTCAGACAAATAGAAGACTCAGTGACATTAGACTACTGAGTGGATGACTGAGGTATTCGGTGAGTGGATATTAATCCTCAGTGTGATTTAGTTGTAACAGGTTTGGTTACAACGGGTACACGTATTATTACTGCTTTTGTTTGCCATGATGATTTTTGTTTAATAGTAATAATACTGTTGATAGACTGTTTAGTCTGATACATTGACCCGATTGAGTATGTGGATATGTGATCACTTGATATATTTGGCCTTCAGGCATCAGTTGTTAATGAGGTCAACAAGTTGAATTGGTTGGTTGGGCTAGTTGGTTATTGTGTGAATTACACAAGGTTTTGCTTTATTTGTTGTGTGTAGAACCTGTGTTTGAGTATAATAACCATTAGTTATCGGTCTCGTCCGTTATGGCCATACGGATATGGTTGGGTAAGTGTTCTTGAGAGCCACCACGGCAGTAGGGTTTCTCAAGAGCCACCGATCCTCATTATTGAATTGTGAGATTGTTGACTAGTTGACCAGTTGAATTGTTGTATTGTGTAACATGTGTTTACGGTTATTTGGTGTAAACAAAGTTGTTGTGCTAAGTTAGACTGTTGATTAATTATTCACTCACTTAGCGTTATGCTAATCCCCCACATTAAACACTTCTTGCAGGTTTTGGATTTTATCGGGTGGGCAAGAAGTTGGACTGGAAGGAATGTTTGACAATTTGGCGTTACTCTGATATTAGATTTGCATAAATCAATGTTATATTCTGTTTTTGAAATAACACCCAGGTTGATAAATTATGATTTAAATTAGTTTGATTTTATAATGTAACTTGTGCTTTTATAAGTATTTTAAATGATGTAATTTATAAAAGTTGAAATTTGGACTTGCGCTTCCGATATATTATATTTAAATGGTTGTAAATGAGGGGTGTTATAAGTTGGTATCAGAGCATAGGTTTGGGCTAATTGGACATTGTAATGTGTTCAATCCCAAATCTATAGTTGTGTCAAGTCAAACATTCCAGGTGTGGGATTAGTGGTTGTATGAGAAAGTGGTTATTAAATGTGTACTAACCTATAACAAGTTGCAAGATTGTTGTTTTGGTTGTAGAGACGGAGGAATATGAGGAACCCAAGGGTATTCTCAATGATTCCTCAATACTCGTGGGCCTAAGTGTATCAGGTACTTTTCGATAAGCTTGGTGTATTTAAATAAGCTTGAATTGTTTACTTTGCTATGATATGAATAGTTGTAAAGTAAATTGAGTCAGACTGATATGATTCCCCAGTGATGAGTCCTTGATGATTGTTGCTTGTTAGTGTGATGATGAGAGTATTAAATAAGACGTTTAACGTCGTAGGGAAGGTGTAATACATTGTTGAATTGACTAGACACATTGTGAATAAGGTGTAATAGTTGTATTATGTGGATTTAATTGTGTCTACAATATGAAATTAAAATATGAAATCGGTTGTATGAATTGTGTATGTGGAATTACTTGCTATTGTGAAATAATAATTTTGGGAGTAATATGATTAAGTGTAGTAGTAATTCATGATAGCCTTAATTGATATGACTCCATGTAGTGAAATGAGATGTTGGTATATCTCAATTGAGGTGATTTGGAGTTATGTTGTTGTTCAAATTAAAAAGTGTCCATTAATTATAATGTGTGTTGTTGACTTGGAAAAGTCAAAGTTGAAATTGGTAGAGTCAAATTGTGTAATGACTATGTTATGAGGTGGCAAATGTGGCTAGATGAGTATGTTTAGCATTGATCATGATTTTGGGGTCAAATTATGATCTATGTATTAAAATAGAATATTAATTAAATCAAAGTGATCACATGAGCTTTTATATTTGTTGACAAGTTTGGAAGAAGTCAATGTTGAATATTTGTTGCAATTGGTATTAATATGATGATTTTAATGTGAAATTGGTGTTTTGAGGGTATAATAGGACACCAATAGTGAAAGTGGGTTAGTTTGACTTATGTGAAATGGGTGATGAAACGGTAGTTATATGGGTTGAAACCCAAATGGGTTAGATAAGTGCCCAAATGGGTCACTTAATGGCTTTATGGTTAAAACGAGTAGTGGTTTGAGTAAAATGAATGTTAAAATGACTTTAAGTCATAAATATAGTAGTAAAGTGTGTTGACAATGTTTTGGGTAGTCAATGTGGTTGAATTGGTTAAAAGTGTCCAATTGGACCCCTAAACGGGTCAAGGAGTTAAAACATGATAGAATGGGTATATAAGGGTGATGAATGTGCCCACACATCACAAATATATGTATAAACATGTTGTTAAAAAGTTAGAGTTAGAAACCATGTGGATTGTATTTTGACGTGTCAACCAAATTGAGCTAAAATGGTCCAAAATGAGTCGCACGTCCGTTTTCTTGTAAGACGTGTAAATTGAAAAAGTGTAAAAAGAGAAAGTTTCATTTTGGTATATGAAGGTTCCTACAAAATTTCAGGCCCTAACTATTTACGGTTTAGGAGATATGATCATTTGAAATTCGGAAAATTGCATAGAGAATCGGCCTGGAAAAGTGAGCCGATCGGCTATGGTTATCCAGCCGATCGGGTATATAATTTCAGCTGAACGGGTAAAATGAGCTGAACTTCTTAAATAGAACAAAATGTTTACAGTACGTTGCATCGGAACAAAAAGTCTCGAAATCGTTGTGATAGCCGATCGGTTAGTGGTGAGCCGATCAGGTGTGTTTACTTAGTCGATCGGCTATGACTCTTCAGCCGATCGGGTATGTGTGTTTGAGCCGAACGGCTGAAAAGAAGAAAAGTGGTGTTTGCAAATTTTAAAAGTGCACAAGTGTTAGTAGTGTTTTTAGCGATGGAAAAATTGACAAATTTTCTTTAAACTCGGATTGAGCTGAAATTTACATGGTCACTTGAAAATGGACCAATGATCAAGGCTCTATTTTAAGAGCCTAGGCGGTTTTTGGCCATTCAGGGTCGTTTGGGGCCCAAAAATCGGGTTTTATAGTTTTTCGAACCTTATTTCGGACTTTTAGCTTAAGTGTTGTATTGGGCTTTTGTTTCTTTGAGCCCAGGGATCATTCCTATGACTCAATATAATATAAAAACTTGTTTTAAGAGGTCCACATATTTTATTGTGTATGAGCCATTTGTAAGCGGATTATTCAACTGCAAAATTATACGAGTAAATGGTATTGCTGATTGTTGCTAACAAGGGTTAGTAAACATTGATTATGGAATTAGGTGGGTTATATTATGTGGACTAATTTAAATATGATGAAGTAATTGAATCATGTAGAGTATAAGAAAGTGTTGAATTGAGTATTTTAAGAAATTGTGAAATAAATACATGAGCTTATATATATGTAATAGTTGAACATGAAATGCTCAATTGAAATTTCAACTAAAGGTGTATAGATGGATGAATATGTGTTAAATATTACACCTAGTATTGACAAAGTGTTTAGTACTAACTGTACTATAAATATTAATTGTCATACTAGTAATTAATTTTGAATCAGGTAATAAAATTGTTAATTGATGTAATTATGTTGGACATTACATCTGTACTAATGAAATAGTGATAAGAGTTATATCTACCTGATTATGTGATTAGTTGATCATTCAAAGTGATAAGTTGAAAATAGTAGCAAGTTAATATTGGTGATATACTTGCTACTACGGGTTGTTATAGTTGTGCAAATAGTTGATATCATTGTTATGATATATGTAAGAGTAAAGATTAATAACTCTGAAGATTGATGGTATGAAGTGGCCTGAAAATGAAATGTAAATGACATAATATGGCGACGTCTGGCCAACGTATTTGTATTATGCCATTTCACATTGAATTGTTGAGGCTACTAAGTACCAGATAAAGTTAAGTGGTTTTAAAATAACAGGTAAGATATGTTGACCTGTAGTTGAGAAATAGTCAATGATTGACTGAAATGAAAGAGTAATAAACCACAAAATTGTTGTTAATATGGTACCTATGGTACAAGAGATGTCTATATGGTTAATTGCAACTAGTAATAATAAAAGATGATTTAAGCAAAGTAGAGGTCAGTTGACTGCAAATAATATTGTGTTGATATTGTTGAATAGGTGATTAATGATAGCACCTTGTGTTGTTAAAATACCACTGCTGATGATGCATGGTATTAACAGGTGTTGATTTGGCATCCAAATTGGTGTGATAGGATGCTAGTTGATTATGTGAGAATGATTTTAACCATGAGATTTGACCTCTACACACTGCTTACTGATTTTTCGTGCGTGTGGATGGTTATATGATTTTGATTCCCTTAGAGTAAAGAGTTTCATATAACCTAGTTGTATTTATAATTATAAGTTGTAAAGTAGTAATTAACTAGTTGCAAAAGTGAGAAAAATTTTTTTTTAGCAATTTGTTAGCTAAAGAAATACATAGTGGTTAGCTAAATTGCTAATTGTGAACTGAGTTGAACTTTTATTGTTAATGTCGATATCGGAGTATTCATTACCACTTGTCGTGGCTGTTGCCAAGATGAAATGTTCACATGCTATATATATTACACTTGCTTTAAGTGAAATTAGGTACATGGCTAGTTATGACTGGTCATGTAAGTAGTCGATTAACTTATTAGAGACAAAGTTTATGCACAGTATTTGTGCAGTGGAAAATATAGAAACCTGTACATGAGGATATGTGCGTGTAGAAAGAATTGTAATTGTGAAGTAGTTGATGATATTACAATTGTTGTGGAATAATGTGATTAGTATTAGCAAATTAAATTGAGTACATAGCATAACATATGTGTTTGTGTGAATTTAATTGAGATACACACTGGTGGTGTGTAAGTTGATAAGATATATACACATTTTGTGTTTGAATGGTTAAATATATGCAAATGTAGTTAATGTCGGTGTGATTAAAGATATGCATAATGATGATATGCATAAGTGAATTGAATTATAATTATATCTTGTAGGCATATAACAATGAATAATTATGTGGTTAGAAGCATATGAGAACTGTATTAATAGGTGATTCTGTCACACTAGAGTGAGTAAGTGTGATCAGATTTCGAGTACGAAATCTCTTTAAAGGGGAGAGATTTGTAACATCCATTCCTCGGGTCTGGTAGTATTTTAATATTTTCTGACGGTAAAGTATTATTTAATGTGTCAGAAAATAGGTACGTTGTGTTATTTGAAAATAAATGGGGAAAAGAGTCGAATAATTTATTATGACTAATAAATTATTGATTTTTTTAATTTAATTCAGTTGACGGTACAATAAAATGATGTTTCCCCGTAAATGATTTTTAATTTCTAGGCAATGATAAGTACGGGGAACGAAATTTAACAAATTATGTAATAGACTCATACTTTGAGTCGGTTTCTTTTTCTCAACCATATCTACATACATACTTACGATACATACATACTATACATGTGAAACACTAAATTGATTCAAGAAATCATATGAAAACATTAAATTGAAGCTTCTAAACTGGATTCAAGCTTCTTTCATCATCACAAACAAGGTATGATCATGTGTTCTTGATTTCTATAAACCTGGAATTTGGGGGTTTTGGGGTTTTTGATAATTAGTGGGTTTAAATCTGAAATTAATGGTTGAGGTTGTTAAATTGATGTTAGTTGAGCTCACTAATGAAGATGATTAGCATTATTCAAGCTAAAAATGTGTGAATTGATCAAGTGTTCATGAGAGTATTGATGTTTATGATGAGTTTGATGGATTATTGGTTTTAATCCGAAATTAAAGCTTGATATTAGTTAAAATAGTGTTACTAAATGTTAACAAGGTGGTTAGTAACTTTAAGCTAACCTAAAAGTGGATTAATCAAGTTATATGAGTTGTAATCCAAGTGGGTTTTGTGAAAAGTGTGATGATTAGGTGTTAATTCACCTTGATTGGTAACAAGATATGTTGTTATAGTGTTATTATTGAAAACTGAGTTAGTAAACCAAGTTGTTAATCATTGAAACTATGATGATCATGAGGATGATCATGGGTTATTAATGAATTAATGGATGTGATGAATTGGGAATTATTAATATGTGAGGTTAATGATTTGATTATGTTAATTAACCATGATTGAGGTGGATTAATATGGTGAAGTGATCCTAATGATCATAGAGTGATAAATGATTATGAAATTTGATGTTTAAAGTGGTTATTCATAATCTTGAAATGATGAAAGTTGAATTAATACAAGTTAGTGATAAGTTATTTAATGTAATTACAATTGTATGATGTTATATCAATATTGAGACAAGTGTAAAGTGACTAACTTGTGTTGTTCTGTTGTGTTTTCAGACAAATAGAAGATTCGGTGACATTAGACTACTGAGTGGATAACTGAGGTATTCGGTGAGTGGATATTAATCCTCAGTGTGATTTAGTTGTAACAGGTTTGGTTACAACGGGTAAACGTATTATTACTGCTTTTGTTTGCCATGATGATTTTAGTTTAATAGTAATAATACTGTTGATAGACTGTTTAGTCTGATACGTTGACCTGATTGAGTATATGGATATGTGATCACTTGATATATTTGGCCTTCGGGCATCAGTTGTTAATGAGGTCAACAAGTTGAATTGGTTGGTTGGGCTAGTTGGTTATTGTGTGAATTACACAAGGTTTTGCTTCATTTGTTGTGTGTAGAACCTGTGTTTGTGTAACACCCGCCAAATTAGGACTAGTGAGTAGTGCCTAATTCTCTGTAATACATGTAATTAGCCCTTTGATTAGGGTAATTTATGTATCGAAATATATATTGATGAATATATACAAATATGCGATTTGATTAGATCGTACACAAATTTAAATCGAATGTAATTCGGTTCAATTAAATACGGACGTTGGTGATCAATTTTATTAAATAACGATATTATATCCAAAATATTATTTTTATAATATTTCAATTACACTTCGTATAGTACAAATAACGTCTTCGTGATTAAAATATTAAACGTATAACAATTAAAAACTAAGCTAAGTTATATTTTATAACTGAAACATTAAGTATTGGGTGAAATACTTCAACCAAAATGATTATATTTAAAACTCACAAATAAACGCGTACTAAAGTATTTAACGTTTAAACGAACGGGTAAACGAACACCACATGGAGCGCGAGTGCACGGGATTAAAAGTGGGGACCCACACCTCGGTGGGCCCCCACCGAAGTCAGCCAAGAAAAGGGGTTCCCACCCCCTTTTCCCTCCCATTCTCCATCTTCCTCTCTCTCTCTTCTCTTCTTTTCTTTCAAAACATCACCACACCACCACCACCATTAATCACCATTTACTACCACTAAACGACATCGGATCACCGGAGCCCTTTGGAAGAAAAGCATCACCACGTCACGATCTATCTTTCTATCTTTTCGGAATTTCCATTTGACACTTTGTAAGTTTCTGACAAATCCCGCAACTCTTTGATTTTAAGTGTTTTTGACTTGTGGTTGTTTAGATAAACTTGAAATGTCCATTTATGGGTTGGGTAAAATAATCGGACCAAACGGAAGCCGGAAAACTCGTTTTCGACACAAATTCCGGCCATCAGACCGTAATGTCGCTTTTGGACCAGACCTTATGCGACGTCAGCTACAACGTCGCAAAGCCTCGCACAATGTTGCATGGTGAGACATCAGCCGCAACGTCGCACTAAATTGCTAAAGTCGCACATAGCGACACCGACTTCTATGTCGCAAGAACCAACAATGTCGCATATAGCGACATAACACGTAATGTCGCATTAAATTGCGAACGTCATACTTAGCGACACCATGATCAATGTCGCAGTTACGGCCTGCGACAATACGCCTAATGTCGCAGATAACAAAACCTAGAAAACTCAGATTTTACTAAGTGTCGAGACCTGAAATTTATCACTTGATTATACCCAAATTCAAATCCTAGATGCGTTTTTCACCAAAGCAATGTAGTATAAATAAAAAATTTTCGAGCTGACTTGGCACCTCGACCCCAACCAGGGGCCAGCCCCTTGGACCCCTGTTGCGCCGTCAGAGTGCTGACTCAGCCGCGGTGGTCTAGGGTGCATGGCAGTCCTGCAGGCAACGACGCAACAATGTGGAAACGTATTAGGTTTTAAATTTATATGAGCTGGGGCTCAAACTATAATTACTACCTACTTTTGGGGAGTAAGCAGTAAGTATAACTCGAGTTTCGTTCTTAAAATCGGAGCGAATGGAACCAAAAGGGACTTACCGTAAATGAGCTTTCTGATAGGATGGGTTTATAAAAGTAGGTAGGTTTTTGGTTGGTTTATCTAAGCTAATACTAAATAAAACAAGTAAATTAAATAGAGAGTAGGCAACAGGTAGAGTGTGATTGCTGAAACTTCGATAATTAGGGTTTCCGGATGATATAGATGATAGGAGACTACCTTGGGCAAATCATCAGACGGACAATCGGTGTAAACACTAGGACCCTACGTTTTAGTCTAAAAGCCTAAAAGCATATGTCACTGAATCCTAGGTTATCCAGATGCTGATAAAAAAAATAGGTTGTTCAAACCCCCCTCACTTGCCTTGTAAGATTAAGCGACCTCTACGGATGATATATCCTGGGTGTAGGCATAAGGTAACAAACTACAATTTTCTATCTGACCTTTCTTAACACCTAAATCTATCTGAGTTTATCTAGGTAAGTACTAATTGTATGCTTTATATGTTGAGCTGTCGGTTATGTTGAGTTAAGCGGTTTAAGCATTTTGTATTACAGCCGAATACTTGCTTTCTTTTCATAACTCATTTATATCAGGTTTAAGCATAATTAACTCCGTCATGAATTAGCCTCTCCTTTGCTATCAGGCATTCATCCCTAGGAATACTCACGGTGTACAGTGCAATTGGCATATCCACAGTGTTCCAGACTCAAGGTATACTCATGGTGTACAGTGCATTTGGCATATCCACAGTGTTCCAGACTCAAGGCATACTAACGGTGTACTGTACATTAAAGTAGTTCCACAGCTGTATGTTAACCTTGGTGTACTAACGCTGTATGGTGCAGTGAGCATTTCCACAGCTGTATTTTTAACCTTGGTGTACTAACGGTGTACGGTGCAACGAGCATTTCCACAGCTTTATTGTTCCTAGACCCATATTCTAAAAGGGTGACTTCTAGGTATTCAACGATGAGATAAACCTACGGCAGTTCCTTAGCTTCCACGTATTTGTACTCCACACGAGGTGTTTCCAACGCTATACGAAGTACTGTACCATTTTACAGAATATTCATAGCTTCATACTGTAATATGAGATAACTATATCTACATAGTATTAGGGTTGATCAGATCCTATCCTAAGGCAATAGTCACGTGAAAGACTGGAAAGGGTGGACACTTTATTAAGTCTATATTCATGTAAAACTCAACCAGATACACAGCAAAACAATCACCAATCATAATATTGGGGACATTATTCCACAACGGATTGTGCCCACGACTTTCATAGCTTCCACGTTCCGTACTACACACATTCGTGATGATTCCGGCGCTATACAAATGAAAGCCGCATAACGTTACTTCCGTTATTTCATAATGTTTATCCCAATGACTTGAATATCATCCATAATCCTAATATCTACATTTCAACAATCACAGTATTAAACTAGGTAAATAGCATGGCAGTATTCGCAACACAAACAAAGATATCATGCAAACAAAACATAATAACTGTAAGTAAAGGAATAAGTAATAACCAGTATTTAAGCAGCGTAACACTGAGCAGTACAAGCCAGAATCTTGAAAACTTCAATACAATAAAATTCCCAAGCTACAGCTATCTTCCCCACTCGAACCGTGCCTACATCTCTCTAGTTCTCTAGAGAGAGAAACTAGAGAGAGAAACTAACCTAATCTAAACTAACTACAAGACTAATTCTCCTCTAACTCCTAAGAGTAGTGCTAGAGAGAGAAAGTGAGAGAATTCTATGAAATTGGTGTGTGAAATGAGGTGAATGAGGCCACTATTTATAGGCAAGCCTTGGATCCAAGAGTACAAGTCCACAAGCACACGTACAAGCAAATGAAGCAAGAAGGAGGCCGTGTGAGAGCAACAGAGGCTGTACACGGCCCTATACAGGACATACACGGCTATGTATAGGCCGTGCATGGTCATACCAAGGCCGTACACAGCTTGGTGGCGGCCGTGTGCTAGGCCGTGTGATTTATCTGACTTTTCGCGTTGCTTCGGAAGGCCGTATCTTCTTCATTTCACATCCGTTTGACTTGATTCTTTCGTCTACGGCTTCGTAATTCTGTTATGCTTCTAATGATGCCAATTTCATAGAAATTGGATGTGTGGGGCCTGGGCGTGTTCAGAATACATTTTGTAGTCTTCGGCGGTGCTGTTTCTTGCATAACTTTCTCGTCCTTGATCCGTTCTGAGCAATCCTTATATCCACGTTCTCGTAATCTTCATGGCTACAAAATAAGACTATTATGAGGCTTTGGTATGAAGTTTACTGTAGAATTAGGGTTAGGCTCAGAATAGTGCCTATTTAGGTCAGTTTTCCGCCGTTTTTGCTTGATTTTCAAAAGACCGACAAGTTTATACCTTTCTAACAAAAGTTATTGAATAATGATGATTTTAAGATGTATTTGTTAGAAAAGAACTAAATATTGGAAAATTAATGCATGTAAAAATGTGACTTTTTGCGATACATCAACCCCGCCAGGGGTTGCCACCCTTGGAACCCCGCTTACCAGGGGCGCTGCCCCCTGATGCCAGCCGAACGGTCGGACTTTAGGAATCGCTTCCTGTCGTTGCGAGCCTCCCTCTTGGCTGGGTCACCAGAGGGTTTTAAAATTTGTATTTGCGGGGCCTAAGTATACCTAGTTACTATTGGTGTATAGCAGCAAGGATGACCTAGGGTCGTTCTCTGAGTCAGTGTATTGTGGATCGTGGACGAAACAGGCGTACTTATCGATCTAGCAGGTTTTAAAAGATTTGATTGGTGGTTTGTTTTTGGTTTTTTTATACTTAGGCAGAAAATTAAAATTAAAGCAGATAAAATAAATGTAGATAGCAGATAATCTAGAGAGGGTGTTTGCTATGATTTCGGTAGCCTTATTGATTTGAATGATGTATGATGTATGAAAACGTGTTCTAAAGGTTTGTATTTTATTTATTTCAGGTATCTGTGGAGTAAGCACTAGCCCCCTACTGATAGAGTTCTCGATCAGTATGTCACTGGGCGACTAGGCTATCCTGATTCTGATCGGAGTAGTTTATCCAGCCCACAACACTAACCGGTGAAGGTATAGTGACCCTTTTCTGGGATGAAACCCTGGGTGCATGAATAAGGCGACAAACCAACTCGATGTCCGACCTTTCTTAACCCCACAATAATATCTAATCTAAATAAAACATTTAAGACCAAGTTTATAGAGTGTGCTTGATTACTTTCTATCGATGGTTTGGTGAGTCTGGGTGTAGAGTCATGATTCGTGATTCACATAGACCGATAACAACGACTCTTTCCGTGATTACTACACTGTACTCCACCGAAGGTGTTTCCATTGATGAACCAAGGACCTAGTCGGTACCAGCTCTGCTAATCACAGAGTTACCGTTATTCCACAAGGCTTAGTAACTGCGGCTTTTCCTCGGCTTCCACGTATTAACTACACCGGAGGTGTTGTCGACGCTATACAGAGTAATCAACCGACTTACGGTACCTTACATTGCTTCACAAAGGCTAACCCAGACTACTTAACTAAGTTTGTATTTAAGCATAATATTATCCATCTATGATATAAACCAGCCCTTACTTTTAAGTCCCAATAAATCCCTAACTTGTCAACAGTGTAATATTCACGTTCCGTTAGAAAACCATATTTCCACGGGTACAGTGTACTTTGCGTTCAGAATAGAAAGCATTACTTCCACGGCTCCAGTGTACTTAGGTTCAGTTAGAAAACCATATTTCCATAATCACAGTGTACTTTGCGTTCAGATTAGAAAACTGTATTTCCACGATGACGATGTACTTAGCGTTCATTTAGAAAGCGATGTTTACACGATTAACAAATCAGACCATGTTCATGTTTGACACAGATAACTAAGTACCTTTGATGGGGTTTGCGACGTCCCATCATTAAGGCCGTAATCACGTTTACTGGTTGAAAGGCGATTAGTTTAATAGGTTTAAAATCATAAACAGAAAGTGAATCAAAGCACTATAACATCATTCCAACCAATTTACGACTAACTACATCATAGCAAACACGCAATATCACTACTCGCTAATCATGGCAACCAATCCTAAATCTAGCATGACAACAGTAATAACAATCATCATAATGAAATAGATAAAGGATAGATATAACCGTAATAAGAGCGTAGCTGAATATAACTTGAACGTTACACGAGCAGAACTTCTAGTACGCGCCAAGCGATATTACAATATTGCCCCTCTAACTAACCGCTAATCTACTACTAATTACAACCTAATCTAGAGAGAGAGAGAGTAGTGAGAGAAAGTGTGTGTAGTTGCTTGTTGCTTGTTGGTGGATTGAATGTTGGAGTGTAGAATGTTGAAAATGATGAAATGAAGCCTCTATATATAGAACTCGCACAACCGTATCCGTATACCGTATCCAAAACTTCAAACGCACAACCGTATCGCAAACCCGAATAAAAATCAGATTTTTATCGCCTAAACGCATGATACGGCTGAGCTAGGGCAAATACGGGAGAGCTAGGGCGAATACGGGAGAGCATAGGCCGTATACGGCTGAACCAGGCCGTATACGGTTGAGCTTAGGCCGTATACGGTCTAGCTAGGCCGTATACGGTCTAGGTTTGGCCGTATACGGTCTAGACCAAGCCGTATACGGCTTGGTTCTCCCGTATGCTGGTTCCTCGGTTCTTCGTTTCTTCGTTTGGGCGTAACTTCTTCGTCGTTTATCCGTTTTGAGTGATTCTCACGCTCACGGTTTTGTAATTTCCTAACGAAGAAAATGACATAAGTTAGAGGTCATAATTCCAAGTATAGCTTAAATTGTGCTTAAATGCGTGAACTGAAGATTCAATGATCGTTTGTGCTCTATTTTACTCATTTTTAGGTCTTTTTGGTTGATTCTTGAAACATCGTCTATATTTTAGCCCTTATGATGAAATGTGATGTTTAAGTTCATATTTAAGTGTTTTCATTAATAATTGAGCTAAAATGGTGAGATAATGGCACACAAAAACATGACTTTTTGCGTGTCATCAAATATCCCACACTTAGACTTTGCTTGTCCTCAAGCAAAACTCAAAATTCTCACTTGCTTTTAGGAAAAACATTTTGAAAACACGAGTTTATTTTTGGGGTGAGTCAAAATATATCAAAAATAACCATCTCCATATACAAGTAACATATCCTGGAAATAAGAGAAAGTAAGGTATTCCTTTCAGAGGCATAAAATGATTTTCTTAGGCATGCTTTCAATTCTCGCGATCTTGGAATATACATGACTAGGCGATCTCACAAGGTGGTCACTCAATTCACTCAAAAAGTGTTTCGGGTTACCTATCAATCTAATCAAACGAAATCGCTCATAAGCCAGTCATGCAACATCCATCGTCATAGGCTTGCTCGAGAATCATATCTCCACCACTTAGGTGAGGACGGTGCTAGCTATCCCAGGACATTCAGAGTGGGTTGTAATGGCAGGTGAGGGTTACGGGGTATGGATAAGTGGGAATTTTTAGTTGTTGTAAAGGGTTTTGCTTATCTTAGGACTTCTAAACTTTTGAAAAACATTATTTAAACAACATTTTTAATGAAAACGGAAACGGATAACAGTACGGGAAGATAGCTATTTTGACTTCTATCTTTTGAAAATACACGACGAAATTTATGTCTTTTATAAGAGCGGGAATTTTTCGAGAGATTCGAAGCACTTAGCTTTATTCTATTTTCTTTTCTTTTTCTTTTTGTTTCTATTTTTAGGCTTTTCTAGGGATTTTATTGTTTTTCTTTCTTTTGCCCTTTTTAAAATCCTTTTCTTTCTTTCATCTTTTTCATCCTTTTGATGACTTTGCATTTACTTGGTGTCAATTTTTCACACCATAAACTCTCAACTTTCGATTTTTATTAAGGGAACGCACGCGAGAGATTTTGAGTAAACACCAGTATTTGTGATTTGGAGTGAAAGCAAAAAGGACATTTAAACGACATTTTCCACAAGTTTAAAATTTCTAAGATAAGATTTTTGGTGGGTGTGGAATAAGTGGGTTAAGATTTAAAGGGTTTTGAAAGAAACGAATAGGCTAAGGCTCAACAGGGTTATCTAAGCGGATCATCAACACTAAAGATGAGTATTGCAAGGGTTTTGGGCTTGAAGAGATATGATAAAAAAGGGGTTAAATCCTAAGGAATGTCAAGGTCATCTAACTGCACCTATACCGCGTACGGTACTCTACCAATGTGGTCTCGAAGTGCATACCAGGAGCAAGTTCTAATTCCGGATGCATGCATCGGCACACTCAAACAAACGAATAGTGAAGCATTAAAGATGAATGCTTATATTGGCTCAAGATTGTTAGTCCCTGTTTAACTTAATAAACAATCTTACTTAATAAGCCTTGAATATATTATTGAGAAGTTGCGGAATCACACTCAATAATATTAAGAAGATCAATGAATATTAATTAATTTAATGAACACAATAATATACCGAAAGCTTCAATCTTATTAATGATATAAGACGAATACACTTGATGTATTAGGGTTACAGAAAACCTTGAAGCTGCGCAATTAACATTAACCTATCTAGGTCTAAAGGATCTCTATTTATAACATATAGAGTCCTATACAATCTCCTACAAATATGGAATAAAATAACTTCCATAACCGACTCATACTTATCACAAAATCATAAACAGTTTTAACTACCATTCTGATGTAAACAGTTATAACTATTACACATTCAGTGGTAACTGCTTCAATTGTAATATGCGACTAAGTACAAATACATAATCAGTGTTAACGGTTTCATACATAACTAACAGTTACTAATACATAAGCAGTTTTAACTACTTACAGACACATAACTATCAGTTGTAATCTATCTTCAAACAGTTGTAACACTTGTCTTCTCTTCAGTTTTCTTCTATCAGTTGTAACTTTGTAAAGACAGTTTTAACCTTTAAAGCAAACAGTTTTAATCACTTGTACTCTGTCTTCTCATCAGAACTTCAACTCAGACCTGAAACAGTTTTGACCCAACAATCTCCCCCTAAACTTAATCTGTCCTTCACAGCATTAAGTTTCTTCTAATCCTCCATTATAAGCTTCACAAAATTCTTTCAAAACTGTTAGTCTTTTCTTCTCTTCCTCCTATCAATCTCTTCCTTCTTATAAATTTGATTTAACACCATATATACCAGTTCTAGAGCTACATCATCTAACACTGCAGCTTGTAACCTTGCATTTCTCAAACTCATCAAAAATCTCAGATTGATATCATAAAATCTATCTGTCAATAACCACATAAACACTGCATCCTCCATAACAATCTGATGTACTCCAGGTTTAGCATGATAAATCCAATTTCTGACCTTGCTAAAAGTAGCAAACTGAAATGGAAACTCTTCTGGCTCAAACATAGCTTTAATCCAATGCCATGTAACCTTTTCAACCAGATTATCAAATCTTTTTAAATCTAACTTCTTTTCCATTCCAATCTCATACATCCTCACCAAATCAATTCTACTAATCCTCTTTATCAAATCCCTAAAAGATCTCCACCAAGATATATTTCCATCTGCTCTTTCAACTTTAATCTTGTGAATCTTAACAGGATTGACAAATTGCTCTATAGACCAATCAATAATACCAGGTAATTCAACATTAATTACCTCAGATTCCATAGGCTGTAACAAAATAAACTCCTTCAATTCATCAATATTCCTTTCTCTATCAGGAATTTCATCTAACTCTCTCTTCTTTTGCTCAAGCTCATCTTTCCTCCTCTTTTCAGCTTCTATCTTTTCTCTTTTTTCTTTTTCTTCCTTTTCCTTCAATTTTCTTTCTTTTTCAGCCTATTTCCTTTCCTTTTTAACTTCCTGCTTTTTCTTCTCAGCTTCTTTCTTTTCTGTTTCTTTCTTTTCAATTACTTCAGGATTCAACTCATCTTTATCCCATAACTCCTGCAATCTCTCTAAACTCATTTGTTTCAATGCATTCAAAGGAATAATTCCACATTTTAGCTTTGCAATTAAATTCTTCTTCATTTGAGCTTTTGTTGGTGGTTTTGCAGCTTTCTTCTTTCTTGCTTCTTCTGCTTTCTTCTTCTTAAGCTGATCAACTAAATATTCAATATCATCCTGTCTCTGCTCTTTCAACAAATACTCATCCCATTCTGCCACTTGCTCTTTTGTCATTTTTACAAACTTTCCTTCCTCAACCTCAACATCAATCAAGCCCTCTGCATTTAGCTCAGCCTGTAATCTTTCTGCATATTCAGTATCATGAGCAGTTACTTCTGGTGGCACTGGTTTTTGCTTCTTCTTCTTTGGTTCTTCTACCAGTTTTTCCTTGCCCTTAGCTTTTGGATCTATCTTTGGCAATTCTTTCTGTTGAACAGAAGCAGCAGCAGGTTCTCTAATTTGAAATCCAGGCAAAGATGGTTGTTGTGAAGATTTCTTCTTTGGAGTTTCAACCTTCTTTCCTATTCCAGTCATCTTAGCAGTTTTAACTGGAATGCTCTTCTTTCTAGTTTTTTCAACGTGCTGAGCATCAGTTTTAACTTCAGTCTTCACTTCTTCTTTTTCAACTGCTATCTCAGGTTTACTCACCTCTTCACCATCATCCTCATCAATCTTTAACTGCTCAGTCTTATCATCCAAAATCACCTCTGTAGTCTGCTCCACTGATCCAATAACCTCAGTATGATCAGACCCAACAACCTCAGTATTATCAGACTTATCTTCATCTGCCACTGATTCCTTCATTTCTGTTTCCACTGTCTCAAACACTGACTCATTAACCTCTGGCTCTGTAGGTGGTGTTGGAGGTGTATGCACAAATTCATCTTCCACTGGTTGTTCCATTTCAATGTCTTCATCAACTTTTTCATCATCAGACACAACCTTCTCATTCTCATTCCCCTTATCACCCATATTTGTCCAGACCTTCTCCCCCTTTTTGAAAGCATTTTGTTTAAAATTATAATACTCCTCAGGTTCTGAAGTATCATGAACCACATATCTCCTTCCTTTCTTCAAACACTTAATAACAACCTTCTCTAACTGCTTCACTTTCCTCTGCAACTGAGTTATAACTTCATCCTTAGCCTTATTTTTCTTCCTCTCTTGTACAAACTCAGCCCATACATAATCAATCATTTTCGTCAATTCCAAGTTAGTTCTAGCCTCAACACCTTCAGAATGTGAATCCTTTGGTGAATCATTGACATCATTAAACTCTGACTCATGCCTAGCATGATCATCAAAGTCCCCTTGGTTCTTGGTACTGGGACCACTAGGATCATCTACATGTGTAGAATCATGTCCATGTGTTGCCTCTGATTGGGTCTTATTAATGTTACTTCTGTCCTGCTCTGCCAGTGGGCTAGAAGCAGTAGAAGCAGCCCTCTCAGAATGGTCACCCCTCTCCTTATGGACCACATGTTGTTCTGGACCACTGTCCATAGACTGAGATGACTGAGCAACATGATCCTCAGACATCTGTGTTCTAGCCTTTTTGGCTCTAGAAGATTTGGCTGTTTTGGTCCCTTGTTTTCTCTTAGTACCCCCAACTACTGTGGGTTGAGAAGTGGTGGGTGGAACCATTCTCTCAGTAGTTGGTTCAGCTTCAGTTGGTAGTACTGATGCTGTGGTGGAAGGTGCAGGAAGCATTGTAGAAAATAATGCTGTAACCTTCCCAGAAAATTTAGTATCTCTCTTCATATTTACAAAAACTTTTGGTTTAAAAGAGACAATACCAATAATCTTTTCAAGTGCAGTGATATTAGGAATTTGTTCATTTAAGAACAACTGCACAAAACGTGGATACATCAAAAACTTAATCTTTGGCTGCTCAATGTTTCTAAGCATACCAGAAAATATCAGATTTGAAAAATTAAACCTTTGACCAGTCGCAACACAAGCAATTGCATAAGCAATGTTGCTTCCAAACTGCTCAAAAGATGATCTCTTAGATGATAAGCAGTGTAAAATTGTATGTATTAGAAATCTCCACTGATGAGAAAATAAGGTTTTCTGAAAAGTAAAAATTTCAAAAGAACCCTCATAACCCATCAATCGTAAAGTATCATACATAACAGTATCCTCTAAAAAAGTTATACCTGCCTCATCATCTAGTTGTAATGAAGCTCTAACAGTAGCTTCTGTGATTACAACACGTGTATCCATAACTTCTGAAACGATTCTTTTAATCCCCTGTTCCTCTTCTATTGATGCATTCACCCAGAAATTGTTGATATGATCGTGAGATATTCTGGGTGCTACAGTGAGAGCATGACGAATATGTGAAGCACGAAGAAAATCAATGATTTCCACATACTCGTTTGCCTCCGCAGGTTTCATTAAGAATGCAATCATATTGTGATCTTTTCCAATCGGTAGTTGAACAGTAGACGAAGTCGATGCCATGATAAGAAATCAAGTAATCGAGAAGAATCGAAGATGATTTGACAGAATCGAAAATCAAGGAGACTTATCACAGTTGTTTGTATATGAAATTTTGAAAGCGTAATGAGAAACCCTAAGTGTTGAGAGTTAAGTACTGAAATTAAATCAGTTGTAAGCCCTAATTTGATCAGATCCCCAATTATAACTAAAACAGTGTTAATTAAACAAAATCACACGTTCAGTGATAACTGTGAAAATAACCATCAGTGGTAATCAACACTTGGTTTCTCAAATGCATCATTTACATAATTAAGCTAGCAGTGCTAACTTGTACAAGCAGTACCAACCGACCAAGGCAGTGCTAACTTAATACAAGTAGTACTTCAGTTCTAGCAAAATCATATAAACAAAGCAGTGGTTGAATTTTTTTTATTTTTTTTTTTTTATCTATTATTATTATTTTTTTTTTTTTTTTTTTTTTACCGAAAGCAAACCCCATAAGCAGTAAAAACGTCAAAAACACCTGCATAAGTTAGACTCCAAGACATAGCAATATAACCTGCAGTGGTAATTTCAAACAATAATACAAGTATACAGTGTTAACTATACACCAACAGTGGTGAAAGGATTATTACCACTGTTTATAATAAAAGTAAGAAACAGTGATAACGATACACATTACACACAATCAGTGTTTAATTAACAAATCAGTATTAACCCAAATTGAAATCACAGTGGATATTATTCACAGAAAACAGTAACAAGAGAAATAACTTATGACAAATTGATCATTCCAATACTAGTAACCAAGAATGTGAATCTGCCTACATCAAAAGCTTTTGTAAACAGATCAGCAAACTGATTATCAGTATGAACTTTCAAAATTTGAATAAGTCTTTTCTCATTACAATCTCTAATGAAATGATATCTGATTTCAATATGCTTTGTTTTAGAATGTTTAACTGGGTTATTAATAATACTGATTGCAGAGCTATTATCAATATAAATAGGAGTATTAAGAAAGGTAAAACCATAATCTAGCATCTGATTCTGAATCCATAGCACTTGAGCACAGCAACTTGCAGCTGCTACATATTCTGCCTCTGCTGTAGATGTAGATACAGTGGTTTGTTTCTTGCATTGCCATGAAACCAATCTTTCTCCCAAAAATTGACAACCTCCTGATGTAGATTTCCTGTCCAAGTTAGCTCCTCCATAATCACTATCTGTGTAAGCTATCAGATCAAAAGAATTAAACTTTGGATACCAAAGGCCCAATTTTGATTGACCCTTCAAATATCTAAAAATTCTTTTGACTGCTAGAAGATGTGATAGCTTTGGATTAGCTTGAAATCTTGCACATAAACACACTGCAAACATGATGTCAGGCCTTGATGAAGTGAGATACATAAGTGACCCAATCATAGATCTGTAAAGATGTTCATCCACACTCTCCCCCTCAAGATCTGCATGTAATTTCTTGTTTGTTTCAACTGGTGTGCTTGCAACTTTAGCATCTTTGTACCCAAACCGATCCAGTATATCATTCACATACTTACTTTGATGAATAAAGATTCCTTCTTTCTGTTGCTTTACTTGTAGCCCCAAGAAAAATGTTAATTCCCCCATGGAGCTCATCTTGAACTTTTCATGCATCAATGATTCAAACTCCTTGCAAAGACTATCCTTTGTTGAACCAAAAATGATATCATCTACATAAACTTGAACCAGTAGTATATCATTCTTAATTCTTTTAGTAAACAAAGTTTTATCTATTGCACCCCTTTTGAATCCATTCTGCAACAGATAATCTGAGAAAGTATCATACCAGGCTCTAGGTGCTTGATGTAAACCATAAAGAGCTTTATCCAGTTTGAAAACTTTATCAGGAAATTTAGAATCTTCAAACCCTGGTGGTTGACATACATAGACCTCTTCCTGTATAGTGCCATACAAAAAAGCACTCTTAACATCCATCTGATACACAATGAAACCCTTGAATGAAGCATAAGCCAAAAACAATCTAATTGCCTCTATCCTTGCAACAGGTGCAAAAACTTCATCATAATCAATCCCCTCTTCTTGTGAATACCCCTGTGCAACCAATCTAGCCTTGTTTTTGATCACTATACCTCTTTCATCCTTCTTGTTCTTGAAAATCCATTTAGTACCAATTGCCCTCTTCTCTTTAGGCAAATCAACCAATGTCCAAACTTCTTGAATCTTAAACTGAAGCAACTCCTCTTGCATAGCTTCAATCCAACTAGGATCTCTCAAAGCTTCAGAAACCTTCTTTGGTTCTGTTTGAGACAGAAAACAGGCAAACAAAGAAGTATTTACAGCTTCTGTATCAAGATTTACTTCTTCCTCATTTGCTGAAGCTTCAAACACCTGACTTTGATTTCTTGTTTTAACAGCTGATTCAATATCTCCTATTACATTCTCAAGTGGATGATCTTTATGAGTAATGTATTTAGATACTGCTGTTTCTTGAATACTCTCCTCTAAGTTGGTAAAATTTCCTTCTTGACCAGACTCACTACTTGACACTTCTCTTGCAATTCTCTTTGACAAAGGAGTAGAACTCATCAAATGTAGATAATTCAATTGTTCCTGCTCTGTGTCAAGATGCTTTGTAGGTGTCTGATCAACATTCACACCTGCCTTTGTAGACTTCTGTACTGGACTCATATCACTGTCTTCTGTACTGTCTTCAATAACAGGTCTATCAGAATCATCAACATGAGAAAATGATGTTTCATCTGATTTTCCTGTTTCCACATCCTGTGATGTCGTTGGTTGATCAGTATCAAACACTTCTGGAGGATCAGGAGACCAAAGGCTTTCTCTTAAACAACAGTTCATATGGTGTCTTGTTATGAGGCTTAACAACTAATACTCTATTCTGAACATAACAAGCTGTGCTAACTGCCTCTGCCCAAAAAGACATAGGTAGCTTTGCATCAGATAGCATGGTTCTAGCAGCCTCAATCAGTGTCCTATTCCTCCTTTCAGCTACTCCATTTTGTTGAGGAGTTCTAGGTGCACTAAATTCTCTCTTAATACCTTTAACTTCACAGAATTTATCCATCTCATGATTTTTAAATTCTGTTCCATTATCACTTCTGATGATTTTTACTCTTTTATCCAATTGATTTTCCATCTTAGTTATAAATGATCTAAGTATTTCACCTGTCTCATCCTTTGTCCTAAGAAAGAAAACCCATGTAAATCTAGTGTAATCATCAATAATCACAAGGCAGTAAGACTTTTTCCCCATACTACTTATACTGGTTGGTCCAAATAAGTTCATATGCAATAAGTGTAATGGTGTGATATTTGTGTTCACAGATTTGGACTTAAATGAGGATTTGTGTTGCTTTCCCTTTTGACAAGAAACACAATGGTCATCACATGAATAGACCTTTTCAGGCAAACCTCTAACAAGCTTGTTTTTGACAAGTTTATTAATGGTTTTGAAATTCATGTGACACATCCTCCTATGCCACAGTTCAGATTCATTCACACTTGCTTTAGAAATAAGACAGTTTAAATCAGGTTGAGGTGTCATATTTACTAAGTCACACTTATATACATTATCTTGTCTTGGAATTCTCATTAAAATCATGTTTTCTGGTATTTTGAATTCTTTGGACAAGATAAGGCATTCCGTGTCAGTAAAAAGAACTGGGTTCTTTTTATCTGTGATTTGACTCACACTTAGTAAATTATACCTCAGTTGCTCCACAAAATAAACATTATCAAAACTTAGCTTTTCACTCTGAACTGTTCCTTTCCCTGTGATCCTTCCTCCTTTTGGATTGCTTCCAAAAGCTACATATCCTCCATCAAAAGATTTAAAGTCCTGCAGCTTTTCTTTGTCTCCAGTCATGTGCCGTGAGCATCCACTATCAATATGCCATAAGCTCTTAGGCTTGCCCTGCACAAATAGTCAAAAAGAGAATTAATTTCTCTTGGGAACCCAAACCAATTTGGCTTTGGGTTTCCCATGTGCATTCACATAATCAACTTTCTTAAAGATTATTGATTGTGAAGCACTGTTGGTATTTGGATCTGTTAATTTATCAGACTTAATAGGTGTCCAAATCCAACTAATTTTAGACTTAACAGTGTTCTTTGGCTTAACAGTTTTAACTGTTTTACCAATTGACGATTCAGTGTTAATTTTGTTAACACTGTTTTTGAAATCAGTTACCACTGTTTTAGTCTTTGAGCTTTTGGCTAATTTTGTTATTACTGCTGCAGTAGATTTACCTGTAACAGTGTTTAACATCGTAGCCTTTGAGTTTATCTTCTGAACTCTGGCAGTATGATCAACTTTTGATTGAAAATTTTGTTTGTTAATCATATTTGCTTTTGTCCATGACTGTTTTCTAATCCTTTGAACATTCTCAGGATTATGATAGCAGTCATATTTAAGATGACCCATTTTTCCACATATAAAGCAAGACTTTTCTTTAATCACAGTAACATTATTACCCAGTTTTTGTGAAATCATTTGATTCCAATTTCTTTGATTACCTCTGGGTTTTTGATTTTGAAAACTCTGTGAAGAAGAAGCACTTGCTTTACATTTACAATTCACACAGTTATTCACAACAGATTCAACAACAGGTTTAGTAACTGAGTTAACTGTATTACTAACATATCCTAACCCATGTTTAGATTTGTTAGTATTCAAACTCACCTTCTCTAAGTCCAGTTTAACCTTCTCCTTGAACATTTTCTTACCCTCTTCTAGTTTATCAGTTTTAAGATTAACAACTAGATCAGTAATTACTCTCTTCACATCCTCACATGTTGACTCAGACTTATATGATTCAGATTTCACACTCTTCTCACTATCAGATGTTCTATCACTCTGATCATCTTCTTCAGTCCAGTCACTTACTTCACCTTCTATAAACAGATCATCATCTGAAACGCCCTTTTAATCTGAACATTTTTTTTTTTTTTTACACTGAAATGTATTTCTATTGGTCCCATTATCTAAATTATCATTCCTGTATACTAATCTATTGATCTGTATTACATTTAACTTAAAAATAAAAATCTGCTGAAAACACCACTTACCCGCCGGGTAGATGGGTTACCCGCCGGGTACCCACGTCTAGCCGCCGGGTTTTCCCCCTTAGCCACCGGGTGAATTAACTTTTGGGGTAACAGAACCTAATGCCCGTTTAAAGGCTTGAGAAGCCGCCGGGTGGGCTTAGGAAACCGTCTGCTTGATCTTAATATTGCTTTTACCCGCCGGGTACTCAGGCTACCCGCCGGGTACCCTGGCGTTTACAGCACCTGCAGTTTTCTTTCCACTATTTACCATTTTCCGAACTTTGGACGCGCATATCTTTCAAACGACAAAGAGTTAAAACATGAAACTTTGCAGGCACTTTACTATAGTCAAAATGAAACTTTCTATTTTCGCACTTTCTCAAATTTCTCAATTTATCGGAATTTGGGCTTAAGGGTCATTTTCGGCTAAATTCCAACATTTTTCTAACATACTAAGTCTCAAACCATTAAGACTTAGAAGCTGAAACTTTAGGCACACATTTCTACTATCAAAACAAACTTGCGAGACTAATCACTATACTTCCAATCTTTATCTAACTCAAATTCGTTCATAGGCATCATTAAGACCCGTTTTGACCCATTATGACCCGCTGATCCAAAAGAGCTAATTTGACCCATTCAATAACTAAACACACTTCCAAATTAACTAATAACATCGTTGACTTTCGTTAAAACTTTCCATATGTACATAATCAAAATATCACTTCTATTACAAGTTACAACTTAACACTTTCCAAACATTATCTACTAATCTTACACAACTTTACTCTATTACACATAATCAATCTAGTCATTTCTTTCAAAACCAAAACATGTCAAAACATTGTTTGGGCGATCTTTCAAGGTTCCAAAACGATAATTTAAAGAGAAAGCTTGTGTAACTTACAACAAGCTAGCACTCCACTTCTACCCTTTCGCAACTTCTTTACCCCTTCCGCTTTCACTTGTACCTACAACATAACTAAACTAATTAAGCAATTTGCTTAGTGAGAATATGAAACTACATGATACAATGCATTATTAACATAAAGCAAATAATGAACAAAGTAAGGAACTACTTCCCTTTTCTTGCAACTTCACTTTCACAATTCTAATCATATGTGCACATAACTAATCAATGTTTGGCTAACATAAGTTAACCACTAATCAAACAAAGCCAACCTTGGTTAGCTATTCTAATCAAAATATGGCTAATAACCATTAACCATTCTAATCACGAGCTTTCATCATAATCATGATATAATCATAACTAATCTTAACAAATTACATAATCATGATCTAGTCAATTCATAAACTCACCTTGTATGGTTGAATAATTTGAAACAAGATGATCAAATGATGACAATTCCTCTTTAGCACCTATTACATATACACATGGCACATAATCAATAACTAATCACAACTTTAAACTATTATCATCTAATTCTCTTCTCCCCCACTTGAGATTCACTAACTTCACTTTAACTAAACTAACTAACTTACTTATCATGATCAAAATCATAGCTTTATTATGAATTTAACTACTTTCATAATAGTTCTAACATCTACTAATACTTTAACTCTTTAAATTCAACTAATTCATGAAGTTCATAAAAACCCCATGAACTCAAATCATAATCTATCCTTTCTAGCATGAAATTAGGATTCTAATCATGATTTATATGCTATACTAACACTAACTAATCAATTACAAACTCTAATTTCGGATTAATTCATATCAATTAACTAAAACCCCATAAAACCCAAGTTCTAGGGTTTTAGAGAAGGAAGAACAACTTACAGGAATTAGAGAGTGATAGAGGATGCTGATTCTAGTAAATTAGAGCTTGAATTGAAAGACTAAATTATGATTTGATGATTGATTCTTGATTTCCTTTGTTCCCTGCGATTTTTTCTGTTTATTTTGAAGTTCTGGATGAAATGAGAAGGTACTGAAAGATAAGCACGTACGAACCATCTAAATCCTTTTAATTTCTATACTACACAGTCTGGAACTGGACAACTAGCTTAAATTTTCTATTATATATCACTATTTAGAGATCTAAAATTAAAAAGATGTATATATTATCGTACACTAAAATAATACTGTAAAACTGAACTATAAAAACATATTTTTATTTACTAAAATAATACCTTAAAAACTGGGGTGTTACAACTCTCCCCCACTTATTCTGTTCGTGTCCTCACGAACCATTCTTGGTGTACCGCAGGGTAGTATATCATCATCCACTCCTCCGGTTCCCAAGTAAATTCTGAACCCTTCCTATGTCGCCACTGAACTTTAACTATCGAAACTAATTTATTTCTGAGCTGCTTTACTTTCTGATCAAGGATTTTAACTGGCTCTTCTATATAACTTAATTTATCATTTATTTCTATTTCTGTTAGTGGTACATAAGAAGCCTCATCAACTAAACACTTTCTGAGCTGAGACACATGAAATGTATCATGTATACTACCAAGTTCTTCTGGTAATTGTAATCGATACGCAACCTTCCCAACCCTATCAATAATTTCAAAAGGTCCAATATATCTTGGACTCAACTTTCCTCGCTTTCTAAAACGTATAATCCCTTTCCAAGGTGAAACTTTAAGCATCACCTTATCACCTACTTGAAATTCAATAGGCCTTCTCCGCTTGTCTGCATATGACTTTTGTCGATCTTGTGCCATCTTTAATCTTTCTCTAATCTGATCAATCTTTTCAGTAGTCAACTGTACTATATCTGTACTCCCAAGCTCTCTCTGACCAATCTCACTCCAACAAATTGGAGTTCGACATTTTCTACCATACAACATTTCATAAGGTGGCATTTTAATCGAAGAATGATAACTATTATTATAGGAAAACTCAACCAATGGAAGATGAGTATCCCAACTACCACCAAAATCAATGGCACAAGCTCTAAGCATATCTTCAAGAGTCTGAATGGTACGTTCACTCTGACCATCAGTTTGAGGATGAAAAGCTGTACTAATATGCAATCGAGTTCCCAAATCTTCTTGAAATTTATTCCAGAATCGAGAAGTAAAACGAGTATCACGATCTGAAACTATAGAAAGTGGAACTCCATGCCTAGCAACAACTTCTTTAACATAAAGATCGGCTAACTTTTCTGAAGAAGAAGCTTCTTGAATAGGAAGGAAAATAGCACTTTTTGTCAATCGGTCCACGATCACCCAAATAGTGTCATGTTGCCTAGGGGTCTTTGGCAACTTGGTAACAAAATCCATGGTGATGTGTTCCCATTTCCATATCGGTATATCTAAAGGCTAAAGTTTACCGTATGGTTGCTGGTGCTCTGTTTTAACTTGCAGACAAGTGAGACAATTCTGAACATGTTTAACTATATCACGCTTCATACCTGGCCACCAATAGTCACGTTTCAGGTCACGGTACATCTTGGTAGCACCAGGATGAATAGAATACTTGGATTTATGCGCCTGTTCTAATAACACTTTCTTTATTTCACTCGTCCTTGGTATCCATATTCTACCAAAACGAGTCTTCAAACCTCTAGAATCGTCTACTAATTCAGAAAGTTGACCCGCTAAACGTTGATTATTCGGGTCATTAGAGGCTAAAACTTCAATCTGAGCGGTTTTAATAGAATCAAATAACTGAGGAAGCACAGTCATTTGAAGAGATTTCACTGAAAGAATAGAATGACTAACCTTTCTGCTAAGAGCATCGGCTACAACATTTGCTTTGCCAGGATGGTAAAGTATGTCGCAGTCATAATCTTTAACTAAATCTAGCCATCTTCTCTGACGATTGTTCAAATCACGCTGGTCAAAGAAATATTTAAGACTTTTGTGGTCTGTATAGATAATGAATTTAACACCATAGAGGTAATGGCGCCAAATTTTAAGAGCGAAGACCACTGCTGCTAATTCAAGATCATGAGTGGGATAGTTTTGCTCATGTGATTTTAACTGGCGTGAAGCATAAGCAATGACCTTCCCACGCTGCATAAGAACACAGCCTAATCCGAGTTTTGAAGCATCACAAAACACCACCATATCCTCGTTGCCTTCGGGTAAAACAAGAATAGGGGCTTGGCTAAGCTTTTCTTTCAACATCTGAAATGCTTGAATTGCTCCTCTCCCCACTTCCACTGAACACTCTTTCTAGTCAACTGAGTCAAAGGAGTAGCAATCCTTGAAAAATCTTGAATAAAACGACGATAATAGCCAGCTAGACCAAGAAAACTCCTGATTTCAGTAGGACTTGTAGGGGGGTCCCACTTCATTACTGCTGCTATCTTGGAAGGATCGACTTGAATGCCGTGAATATTGATCACATGTCCAAGAAATTGGATTTCTCGTAACCAAAATTCACATTTAGAAAATTTGGCAAATAACTTTTCACAACGAAGTGTTTCAAGAACTTGCCTGAGATGTGCTGCATGCTCAGCTTCACTTTTAGAATAGATAAGAATATCATCAATAAAAACTATAACAAAGATATCAAGCATGGGCCGACAAACTCTGTTCATCAAGTCCATGAATGCAGCTGGAGCATTAGTTAAGCCGAAAGGCATAACTGTAAATTCAAAGTGACCATAACGAGTACGAAAAGCAGTTTTTGCAATATCTTCTTCCCTTACTTTTAACTGATGGTAGCCAGAACGAAGATCAATCTTTGAAAAGAAACTGGCACCCTGTAACTGATCAAATAAATCATCTATTCGAGGCAAGGGATATCTGTTCTTAATGGTCACTTTATTTAGTTCCCGGTAATCTATACACATTCTTAGGGAACCATCTTTCTTCTTTACAAATAATACTGGAGCTCCCCAAGGTGAACTACTAGGACGGATGAAACCTTTATCTAAAAGTTCTTGCAATTGTTTCATCATTTCTTGCATTTCAGTTGGAGCTAACCGATAAGGAGTTTTAGCAATTGGAATAGCTCCAGGAATAAGATCAATTCGAAATTCCACTTGTCTATCAGGTGGAATACCTGGAAGTTCATCAGGAAACACTTCAGGAAATTCTTTCACCACTGGAATACTAGAAAGTTCGGGTACAGCTTTAGAATTATCAACCACGTGCGCCAAAAAGGCTTGACACCCGTGTGACAAAAATCTTTTAGCTCGAGCAAAGGTACAAACAGGAATGGATCTATTAGAACGCTCGCCATAGACAACAATCTCCCTTCCGCTAGGTGCTTTCAGGAGAACTATCTTTTCATGACAATTAATCATACCCTTATTCTTTCCCATCCAGTCCATTCCTATAACTACATGAAATTCCCCCATTTGCATAGGAATCAAATCTATTTTGAACACTTCACCTCCTATTTCAATTGTACACCCTCTATAAACATCACTAACAATAACTAATTTGCTATCGGCAATTTCAACTTCCAAAGGGCGTTCTAATTTAACAATAGGAGTATTCAACTTTTCACAAAATGATAATGATACAAAAGACTTGGTGGCTCCAGAGTCAAATAAAACATGGGCAGGTATAGTGTTAATTATGAAGGTACCTGTCACCACGTCATGTGACTCCTTTGCCTCATCTGCTGTAATCTGAAAAGAACGACCTTTAGCTTTCTGTCCGCCCGCTTCTCTTTTCTTTTCCGCTTCTTTCTTCTGTTCATTTCTTTTCATATCTTCTAGTTTAGCAGGACAGTTAGCTTGTAAGTGGTCATCCTTATAGCAATAAAAGCACATTCTATATGGATTAGGGCAATTAGCAGCGATATGCCCTTGCTGACGACATTTGTAACAAGCTGTACTCCCTAACTGACATTCTCCTGGATGCTTTCTACCACAATTATTACACTTGGGAAATTCCCGAGCTGGAGCTTGTGATTGACGGTTTGATTGTTGAGATTGTGACTTCTGTTGTTGTGGTTGTGATGACTGCTGCTTTCCGAAATTTTTAAATTTCTTTGACTGCTGTGATTGAGAAGAGGCTTGTTCTACTTTTCTCTTATTAGCGCGATCCTCTGCTTTCACTTGCAACTCCTTCTCTCGAGTCAACCCCTTATTCATCATCTTAGGAATAGAATCATAGATAGTCGGGTCAACTGCTTCTTTGATATCTATATTCAAATGTCGATAATAATGATCCTTCATTAACCCTGGATTCGAGGTATATTCGGGACAAAACTGAGATTTATCATAAAACACGTTAGTGTACTCAGTTACCGACATTTTCCCTTGATTAATAGCTAAGAACTCTCCTTTCAATCTCTCTACTTCTGCCATTGGAGCAAATTCTGCTATAAACTTTTCTTTAAACATACTCCAAGAAAACTTTGCGGCTTCTATAGCACCATGTGTTTTAACTTGAGTACCCCACCAATCCTGAGCACTATCTTTCAACTGATGAGCAGCAAACAATACACGTAGCCTTTCTGGACAGTCACAAAGTAGAAAAGTTTCTTCTATCTTACTAATCCACCTATGACTACTAATCGGGTCTCTCTCTCCATGAAATTCTGGGGGACTACAATTGGCAAAGTTTTTATATTCAAAACGTTCTTTTTCTTTGTTCATTTGTTGCTGAGCACTTAACATTTCACTATTCAACTGAGGGTTAGCTAAGACAGGATGCTTCTGTTCAAATTCTACTAATCGTGTATTAATAATTTGCTCCATTCGGGTATATACCTTAGGAGCAAATTCCTGTAGGGCTTGCCCAATCACATCTTTTAATAGCATCCGGTCCTCAGGATCTAGACTTCTTTCTGAAACATTCTCCTCTTGAGTAGGAGAACGTACATTTGAACCCTCAGCTTCTTTGTTTGGTGTGGATTCCATTTACTAAACAATATAAAAACACAATTAAACATAAGAATTCTCTACTTCAACTATTAAATAATGATTGCCTTTATCTTCACATATTTAACAACTTTGAATCTCCCACATGCTTAGCAAAATATAACCTCGTTGGCCAGACGTAGTTATATTATACTAAATACATGTTTCTATTCAAAATTCTTAAATATATTCCAATTCCAAGCAATCATTCTTACTCTAATCATAATCTACTAATCATATGCAAAACATTGCGAAAACATAACTATAATTAACTACTGCACATTTATAAGTGGTTTAAGTTTAGGCAATCCTACTGTGGATTGCTTAAATCTCTTAAACCATCGCTCTGATACCAACTTGAAACGCCCTTTTAATCTGAACATTTTTTTTTTTTTTTTTTTACACTGAAATGTATTTCTATTGGTCCCATTATCTAAATTATCATTCCTGTATACTAATCTATTGATCTGTATTACATTTAACTTAAAAATAAAAATCTGCTGAAAACACCACTTACCCGCCGGGTAGATGGGTTACCCGCCGGGTACCCACGTCTAGCCGCCGGGTTTTCCCCCTTAGCCACCGGGTGAATTAACTTTTGGGGTAACAGAACCTAATGCCCGTTTAAAGGCTTGAGAAGCCGTCGGGTGGGCTTAGGAAACCGTCTGCTTGATCTTAATATTGCTTTTACCCGCCGGGTACTCAGGCTACCCGCCGGGTACCCTGGCGTTTACAGCACCTGCAGTTTTCTTTCCACTATTTACCATTTTCCGAACTTTGGACGCGCATATCTTTCAAACGACAAAGAGTTAAAACATGAAACTTTGCAGGCACTTTACTATAGTCAAAATGAAACTTTCTATTTTCGCACTTTCTCAAATTTCTCAATTTATCGGAATTTGGGCTTAAGGGTCATTTTCGGCTAAATTCCAACATTTTTCTAACATACTAAGTCTCAAACCATTAAGACTTAGAAGCTGAAACTTTAGGCACACATTTCTACTATCAAAACAAACTTGCGAGACTAATCACTATACTTCCAATCTTTATCTAACTCAAATTCGTTCATAGGCATCATTAAGACCCGTTTTGACCCATTATGACCCGCTGATCCAAAAGAGCTAATTTGACCCATTCAATAACTAAACACACTTCCAAATTAACTAATAACATCGTTGACTTTCGTTAAAACTTTCCATATGTACATAATCAAAATATCACTTCTATTACAAGTTACAACTTAACACTTTCCAAACATTATCTACTAATCTTACACAACTTTACTCTATTACACATAATCAATCTAGTCATTTCTTTCAAAACCAAAACATGTCAAAACATTGTTTGGGCGATCTTTCAAGGTTCCAAAACGATAATTTAAAGAGAAAGCTTGTGTAACTTACAACAAGCTAGCACTCCACTTCTACCCTTTCGCAACTTCTTTACCCCTTCCGCTTTCACTTGTACCTACAACATAACTAAACTAATTAAGCAATTTGCTTAGTGAGAATATGAAACTACATGATACAATGCATTATTAACATAAAGCAAATAATGAACAAAGTAAGGAACTACTTCCCTTTTCTTGCAACTTCACTTTCACAATTCTAATCATATGTGCACATAACTAATCAATGTTTGGCTAACATAAGTTAACCACTAATCAAACAAAGCCAACCTTGGTTAGCTATTCTAATCAAAATATGGCTAATAACCATTAACCATTCTAATCACGAGCTTTCATCATAATCATGATATAATCATAACTAATCTTAACAAATTACATAATCATGATCTAGTCAATTCATAAACTCACCTTGTATGGTTGAATAATTTGAAACAAGATGATCAAATGATGACAATTCCTCTTTAGCACCTATTACATATACACATGGCACATAATCAATAACTAATCACAACTTTAAACTATTATCATCTAATTCTCTTCTCCCCCACTTGAGATTCACTAACTTCACTTTAACTAAACTAACTAACTTACTTATCATGATCAAAATCATAGCTTTATTATGAATTTAACTACTTTCATAATAGTTCTAACATCTACTAATACTTTAACTCTTTAAATTCAACTAATTCATGAAGTTCATAAAAACCCCATGAACTCAAATCATAATCTATCCTTTCTAGCATGAAATTAGGATTCTAATCATGATTTATATGCTATACTAACACTAACTAATCAATTACAAACTCTAATTTCGGATTAATTCATATCAATTAACTAAAACCCCATAAAACCCAAGTTCTAGGGTTTTAGAGAAGGAAGAACAACTTACAGGAATTAGAGAGTGATAGAGGATGCTGATTCTAGTAAATTAGAGCTTGAATTGAAAGACTAAATTATGATTTGATGATTGATTCTTGATTTCCTTTGTTCCCTGCGATTTTCCTCTGTTTATTTTGAAGTTCTGGATGAAATGAGAAGGTACTGAAAGATAAGCACGTACGAACCATCTAAATCCTTTTAATTTCTATACTACACAGTCTGGAACTGGACAACTAGCTTACGTTTTCTATTATATATCACTATTTAGAGATCTAAAATTAAAAAGATGTATATATTATCGTACACTAAAATAATACTGTAAAACTGAACTATAAAAACATATTTTTATTTACTAAAATAATACCTTAAAAACTGGGGTGTTACATCATCAGATAAACTTTTAATTGGATCAGCCTTTTTAACCTCATCTACCATTTCTCTTTTAAGTGAATTGATATCAATTTCACTTTTGGGAGGAAAGTAGGTGTGATTATAAGGTGGAGGTACATTATTGTATCCTAATCCAGTCTTAAGTTTATCATGAATCTGTGAATTAATAAGTTTATTTACACTCTTTGAAGCATGTTCTAATTTACTTACATCAAGCCTTATACTATCTCTTTCACATGTGACCTCAGTAAGTTTCTTAGATAACAAATCAACTTTATCTTTAAAAGAGTCTCTCTCCCACCTAGCATATTCAATGTCATACTTAAACTGTGTTGCATTGACTTCATATGCCTTAATTTGATTTTCCAGATTTTCAATGACAGCTATGGTGTGTTTACTTTTGATTTCCCATTGTTTTAGTTCCTCACACACTTTTATATTATGATCTCTGTAGTGTTTAACAGTTTGTTTACAAACAGCAGAACATAATTTATTTTGTACCTCAGTAGGAACTTCTGACTTTTTGTCAGATTCTGCAATGGCCATAAGACATTGATTCTTCACAACATGCTCTTCTTGATCACTCCAATCCCATCCACAGCCATCCATAGACACCAAAGCATTTGCTGAAGCCCCCTGAATTGGAATGTTTCTTGTCTGTGTCCCATTGCTTCCAGATCTCTGACCATTACCATTCTGCTCTTGCCTAGGGTTTCTGCATTCTCTGGCAAAGTGTCCCATCTTGTGACAGTTGAAACACTCAATCTTGCTCTTATCAAACCAATTTGCATCATTCCTCTTGTATGCAAAATTATTTCTACCAGTCCTCTGCATGAACCTTTTTGCTCTTTGAGTAATCAATGCAATTTGCCACTTGATGTCCATCTCCTCTAGATCATCACCATCAAATTGTTCCAGATCTTCATTAGTAAGTGAAGAATTCACATTACTTGCAAAGAAAGATTCTAATATTTGATCATTAGAACTATTTGATGATGATCCTGCTCCTCCTGAAACATGAGTAGAACCCATTTGACTTGATTCTGCTTTTGTTCCAGCCATAGACATAAAAGCAGCATTATGACTGTATCCAGTTGCTTGCTTCTTACTTTCAACCTCAGACTCAAAGTTCCTCAGATCATTGTATATATCTTCTAGTTCCTTAACTTCAATGTCTGAACTCTGCCTCAATCCAACAGTATAAATTGTCCATTCATCACCTAATGATCTCAAGAACTTTCTGTTAAGATCTTCTTTGTCAATCTTAACCTTGTGATTTTCCAATTCTCCAACTAATTTAGTAAACCTATCAAAGGTTTGAGTTAGAGTTTCAGATTTCACATGGCTAAAATTTTCAAATTGTTGTTTTAACAGAGATCTTTTATTCTTTTTGGTGTTATCATTACCACCAAACCTCTTCTCAATTGCCTCCATTAATAACTTGGGATCTTCACAATTATCAAATCTGCTCTGATGCTCATTCGGAATGGATAGCAAAAGAGTACTAAGTGCTTTGTACTCAGTAGATCTGATTTTCCTCTCTGCTTCAGATGTTGGTGGTGCTCTTGGTTGCTTTACTCCATCACCATCAAGCGTTACTGGTATACCATTAACAACAACTTCCCACATCTGATAATCCGTGAGAAGCATATATTGCCTGATTCTGACCTTCCATAGGTCTTACTCATCTGGTTTAAGCATTGGTATCTTCGTTGCTTGAATCCCTTCATTGCCTTCAGACGCCATTGAGATCAAAACTTAATATCTGAACTAAACTCAAATACTAATACTAATAATCCCAGATCTTCCTGTCTTCAAAGCTTCACAAGCTCTGATACCACTTTGTTAGTCCCTGTTTAACTTAATAAACAATCTTACTTAATAAGCCTTGAATATATTATTGAGAAGTTGCGGAATCACACTCAATAATATTAAGAAGATCAATGAATATTAATTAATTTAATGAACACAATAATATACCGAAAGCTTCAATCTTATTAATGATATAAGACGAATACACTTGATGTATTAGGGTTACAGAAAACCTTGAAGCTGCGCAATTAACATTAACCTATCTAGGTCTAAAGGATCTCTATTTATAACATATAGAGTCCTATACAATCTCCTACAAATATGGAATAAAATAACTTCCATAACCGACTCATACTTATCACAAAATCATAAACAGTTTTAACTACCATTCTGATGTAAACAGTTATAACTATTACACATTCAGTGGTAACTGCTTCAATTGTAATACGCGACTAAGTACAAATACATAATCAGTGTTAACGGTTTCATACATAACTAACAGTTACTAATACATAAGCAGTTTTAACTACTTACAGACACATAACTATCAGTTGTAATCTATCTTCAAACAGTTGTAACACTTGTCTTCTCTTCAGTTTTCTTCTATCAGTTGTAACTTCGTAAAGACAGTTTTAACCTTTAAAGCAAACAGTTTTAATCACTTGTACTCTGTCTTCTCATCAGAACTTCAACTCAGACCTGAAACAGTTTTGACCCAACAAAGATATCTCACTACAAGTTTTTGGGTTTGTTTGTGCCTAGCCATGCGATGCCCCTTTTAGATTATCATTTTAGACCTAAGAAATTCCTATCTTATTTACTCTTAATTTTCAAAATACCCTACTCATATATGAAAATGCTCCTTCTTAAGACATTTTAACTCAAAAATTTTGAAATTTTTTTAGCAAAAGTGAGATTTTTAAACAAATTGAGGAACATTTTCCGAGTTTGCTTTTGGAAACAAGAATCAAACAAGCAAACCTAAGGTATTCTATACCGCTATCCCACACTTAGAGGAACATTGTCCCTAATGTTCTCTTGAGTTGGGATTTGAGAAAAATCCCATACTTAGAGTTTAAACATATCGGAAAATGTTACTCAAATGCTTGTTTTGGGCTGGAATCCCACACTTAGTGATAAGCTGGGGATATGGCATAGACTACTTTAATGAGAATTTAAAGCTAACAATCATATCAAAAACGAGAGTGAGAACGAGAGAACTCCCCTATCGAAGTGAAGGTAGAAGGATGGATATCTGGAAGATGCGCTGAAGAGGAGATCTTGATATGAATTCTTCTTTAGCGGTGGCTCCATGAAGATCTTTCGGTTTTGGCGTGTGCAGCTTAAATAACAGCCCTGTCCTCCATCTTTACACTTCTTTCACTCTCTTGTGAAGATATCTCGTAAGTGTGAACACGTTGGGTATATTTTTACCGACTTCTTATTATAGCTTTTTACCGAAAGTGCCTAAATCCAGAATGTGAAAAGATATTTTCTAATTCAAAACGAGTTTTAAGTCATGTGTTTTTAAACGAGTTCGAGCATAATGCGTGAAAGTAGCACGCAAGTACCTCAAATGCTCGAAACACATGTCTTGTTTAAAATTTAATTCCTATTTTCCTGGATTAGGTGGTAAAAGCTGAAGTGGTGTTTTGAAAGCATTTTGATACCCAAGTGTGAAAGATAGTCAGAGATATATCACTTCTTGGAATTTAAAAACTAATATTATTAATACTAATACTAAGGATACGTATTGCACGGGTTGCCTCCCGAGAAGCGCTTCTATTTAGAGTCGAGGCCTCGACTTTTCCTCTTGGATCAGCCAGAAGAGGATCTCCCAGGACTTGGGATGCGGAATGGAAGTATCCTGGGGTTAGGTGGGTAGAATCTCATAAAATGTCGTGTGACGACTTCTGTGATGTTCGGGATTCTTGCCACATGAAGAGGATAGGTATGGAAATGCTCCTCAGCAGTCCTTTGCAAGTATAAAAGATCCATTATAGCATCTTGAACCGCCTTGGAGATTGGTCCATTAGTGTCCACAAGGGTGGCTCCATCGTGCTCAAGCGTCTCACGCACCGGTCGATCTGTCCGTAGGGTGTCCATAAATCCGAAGAAGCGTAGGTGGATGTCCTCATGAGTGGCATTGCTGATGTCCTGCCCTAGTTCTTTAATGGATCTGAATATGCCTTGGATTAGCTGTTTCTGATGGTCGGTATACGTGAGTTCTGGTTTCAGGAAGATGTTAATCATCCTGTTGTAAACCTCACGTAACCCATTGTGGAATAGCTGTCTGGGCTGCTCCCATAGGATAGAACCAAAAATGTCTTTAAGTCGTTTAGAGACGAAATATGCAACGTTAACCGTCAAACCTTCTAGAACAGAAGAAGGGATGGCACTTGCTCTCTCGTATGAACTGACGTGTTCTAATTTTTCGACGATTATCTGGGCTTGATGCTCGATAGTGCAGCTGATGAAAAACCTGTGTGGTGAGGACTCGTCAATGTGATCATTATCGGCCATAGAATCTAGAAGTCCCTTGAGATCCGCCATTAGCTGAACATCTACTTCTTTTTCAGGGTTCCCAGTAGCATAATCCAGGTTGTGTCTGAAATTTTGGAGGAACTCCATCTGTTGGCGCGAATATTGTTGGGTCAAAACTGTTTCAGGTCTGAGTTGAAGTTCTGATAAGTGATTAAAACTGTTTGCTTTGAAGGTTAAAACTGTCTTTATGAAGTTACAACTGATAGAAGAAAACTGATGAGAAGACAAGTGTTACAACTGATAGCTATGTGTCTGTAAGTAGTTAAAACTGCTTATGTATTAGTAACTGTTAGTTATATATGAAACAGTTAACACTGATTGTTTATTTGTACTTAGTTGTATATTACAATTGAAGCAGTTACAACTGAATGTGTAACAGTTACAACTGTTTACATCAGAATGGTAGTTAAAACTGTTTATGATTTTGTGATAAGTATGAGTCGGTTATGGAAGTTATTTTATTCCATATTTGTAGGAGATTGTATAGGACTCTATATGTTATAAATAGAGATCCTTTAGACCTAGATAGGTTAATGATTTTTGCGCAGCTTCAAGGTTTTCTGTAACCCTAATACATCAAGTGTATTCGTCTTATATCATTAATAAGATTGAAGCTTTCAGTATATTGTGTGTTCATTAAATTAATTAATATTCATTGATCTTCTTAATATTATTGAGTGTGATTCCGCAACTTCTCAATAATATATTCAAGGATTATTAAGTAAGATTGTTTATTAAGTTAAACAGGGACTAACAAAGTGGTATCAGAGCTTGTGAAGCTTTGAAGACAGGAAGATCTGGGATTATTAGTATCAGTATTTGAGTTTAGTTCAGATATTAAGTTTTGATTTCAATGGCGTCTGAAGGCAATGAAGGAATTCAAGCAACAAAGATACCAATGCTTAAACCTGATGAGTTTGACCTATGGAAGGTCAGAATCAGGCAATATATGCTTCTCACGGATTATCAGATGTGGGAAGTTGTTGTTAATGGTATACCAGTAACGCTTGATGGAGATGGAGTAAAGCAACCAAGAGCACCACCAACATCTGAAGCAGAGAGGAAAATCAGATCTACTGAGTACAAAGCACTTAGTACTCTGTTGCTTTCCATTCCGAATGAGCATCAGAGCAGATTTGATAATTGTGAAGATCCCAAGGTACTGATGGAGGCAATTGAGAAGAGGTTTGGTGGTAATGATAACACCAAAAAGAATAAAAGATCTCTGTTAAAACAACAATTTGAAAATTTTAGCCATGTGAAATCTGAAACACTAACTCAAACCTTTGATAGCTTTACTAAATTAGTTGGAGAATTGGAAAATCACAAGGTTAATATTGACAAAGAAGATCTTAACAGAAAGTTCTTGAGATCATTAGGTGATGAATGGACAATCTATACTGTTGGATTGAGGCAGAGTTCAGACATTGAAGTTAAGGAACTAGAAGATATATACAATGATCTGAGGAACTTTGAGTCTGAGGTGGAAAGTAAGAAGCAAGCTACTGGATACAGTCATATTGCTGCTTTTATGTCTATGGCTGGAACAAAAGCAGAATCAAGTCAAATGGGTTCTACTCATGTTTCAGGAGGAGCAGGATCATCATCAAATAGTTCTAATGATCAAATATTAGAATCTTTCTTTGCAAGTAATGTGAATTCTTCACTTACTAATGAAGATCTGGAACAATTTGATGGTGATGATCTAGAGGAGATGGACATCAAGTGGCAAATTGCATTGATTACTCAGAGAGCAAAAAGGTTCATGCAGAGGACTGGTAGAAATAACTTTGCATACAAGAGGAATGATGCAAATTGGTTTGATAAGAGCAAGATTGAGTGTTTCAACTGTCACAAGATGGGACACTTTGCCAGAGAATGCAGAAACCCTAGGCAAGAGCAGAATGGTAATGGTTAGAGATCTGGAAGCACTGGAACACAGACAAGAAACATTCCAATTCAGGGGGCTTCAGCAAATGCTTTGGTGTCTATGGATGGCTGTGGATGGGATTGGAGTGATCAAGAAGAGCATGTTGTGAAGAATCAATGTCTCATGGCCATTGCAGAATCTGACAAAAAGTCAGAAGTTCCTACTGAGGTAAAAAATAAATTATGTTCTGCTGTTTGTAAACAAACTGTTAAACACTACAGAGATCATAATATAAAAGTGTGTGAGGAACTAAAACAATGGGAAATCAAAAGTAAACACACCATAGCTGTCATTGAAAATCTGGAAAATCAAATAAAGGCATATGAAGTCAATGCAACACAGTTTAAGTATGACATTGAATATGCTAGGTGGGAGAGAGACTCTTTTAAAGATAAAGTTGATTTGTTATCTAAGAAACTTACTGAGGTCACTTGTGAAAGAGATAGTATAAGGCTTGATGTAAGTAAATTAGAACATGCTTCAAAGAGTGTAAATAAACTTATTAATTCACAGATTCATGATAAACTTAAGACTGGATTAGGATACAATAATGTACCTCCACCTTATAATCACACCTACTTTCCTCCCAAAAGTGAAATTGATATCAATTCACTTAAAAGAGAAATGGTAGATGAGGTTAAAAAGGCTGATCCAATTAAAAGTTTATCTGATGATGATCTGTTTGTAGAAGGTGAAGTTAGTGACTGGACTGAAGAAGATGATCAGAGTGATAGGACATCTGATAGTGAGAAGAGTGTGAAATCTGAATCATCTAAGTCTGAGTCAACATGTGAGGATGTGAAGAGAGTAATTACTGATCTAGTTGTTAATCTTAAAACTGATAAACTAGAAGAGGGTAAGAAAATGTTTAAGGAGAAGGTTAAACTGGACTTAGAGAAGGTGAGCTTGAATACTAACAAATCTAAACATGGGTTAGGATATGTTAGTAATACCGTTAACTCAGTTACTAAACCTGTTGTTGAATCTGTTGTGAATAACTGTGTGAATTGTAAATGTAAAGCAAGTGCTTCTTCTTCACAGAGTTTTCAAAATCAAAAACCCAGAGGTAATCAAAGAAATTGGAATCAAATGATTTCACAAAAACTGGGTAATAATGTTACTGTGATTAAAGAAATGTCATGCTTTATATGTGGAAAAATGAGTCATCTTCAATATGACTGCTATCATAATCCTGAGAATGTTCAAAGGATTAGAAAACAGTCTTGGACAAAAGCAAATATGATTAACAAACAAAATTTTCAATCAAAAGTTGATCATACTGCTAGAGTTCAGAAGATAAACTCAAAGGCTACCATGTTAAACACTGTTACAGGTAAATCTACTGCAGCAGTAATAACAAAATTAGCCAAAAGCTCAAAGACTAAAACAGTGGTAACTGATTTCAAAAACAGTGTTAACAAAATTAACACCTAATCTTCAATTGGTAAAACAGTTAAAACTGTTAAGCCAAAGAACACTGTTAAGTCTAAAATTAGTTGGATTTGGACACCTATTAAGTCTGATAAATTAACAGATCCAAATACCAACAGTGCTTCACAATCAATAATCTTTAAGAAAGTTGATTATGTGAATGCACATGGGAAACCCAAAGCCAAATTGGTTTGGGTTCCCAAGAGAAATTAATTCTCTTTTTTGACTATTTGTGCAGGGCAAGCCTAAGAGCTTATGGCATATTGATAGTGGATGCTCATGGCACACGACTGGAGACAAAGAAAAGCTGCAGGACTTTAAATCTTTTGATGGAGGATATGTAGCTTTTGGAAGCAATCCAAAAGGAGGAAGGATCACAGGGAAAGGAACAGTTCAGAGTGAAAAGCTAAGTTTTGATAATGTTTATTTTGTGGAACAACTGAGGTATAATTTACTAAGTGTGAGTCAAATCACAGATAAAAAGAACCCAGTTCTTTTTACTGACACTGAATGCCTTATCTTGTCCAAAGAATTCAAAATACCTGAAAACATGATTTTGATGAGAATTCCAAGACAAGATAATGTATACAAGTGTGACTTAGTAAATATGACACCTCAACCTGATTTAAACTGTCTTATTTCTAAAGCAAGTGTGAATGAATCTGAACTGTGGCATAGGAGGATGTGTCACATGAATTTCAAAACCATTAATAAACTTGTCAAAAACAAGCTTGTTAGAGGTTTGCCTGAAAAGGTCTATTCATGTGATGATCATTGTGTTTCTTGTCAAAAGGGAAAGCAACACAAATCCTCATTTAAATCCAAATCTGTGAACACAAATATCACACCCTTACACTTATTGCATATGGACTTATTTGGACCAACCAGTATAAGTAGTATGGGGAAAAAGTCTTACTGTCTTGTGATTATTGATGATTATTCTAGATTTACATGGGTTTTCTTTCTTAGGACAAAGGATGAGACAGGTGAAATACTTAGATCATTTATAACTAAGATGGAGAATCAATTGGATAAAAGAGTAAAGATCATCAGAAGTGATAATGGAACAGAATTTAAAAATCATGAGATGGATAAATTCTGTGAAGTTAAAGGTATTAAGAGAGAATTTAGTGCACCTAGAACTCCTCAACAAAATGGAGTAGCTGAAAGGAGGAATAGGACACTGATTGAGGCTGCTAGAACCATGCTATCTGATGCAAAGCTACCTATGTCTTTTTGGGCAGAGGCAGTTAGCACAGCTTGTTATGTTCAGAATAGAGTATTAGTTGTTAAGCCTCATAACAAGACACCATATGAACTGTTGTTTAAGAGAAAGCCTTTGGTTAGTTTCTTAAAATCTTTTGGGTGTCCTTGTACAATCTTAAATACCAAAGATCACTTAGGTAAATTTCAGAGTAAGGCTGATGAGGGGATATTTGTTGGTTATTCTATTCAAAGTAAATCTTATAGGGTATTCAATCAAAGGACCAGAATCATAGAAGAAACAGTGCACATTACTTTTAATGAAAACACTGTTAATCCTGAGGGAAAAGGTCATGAATCACTGTTTGATATTGATGCACTTAATACTGCTTTTAGATATACAAATGTGGATACTAGTGCAGGTACTAGTGCAGGTACAAGTGCAGGTACAAATGCAGGAACAAGTGATGAAGAAGGTAGAGCAAAATCAGGAATATCAGTTGGAAAGAAGAATGATTCATTGGAATATATATTATTTCCAATTTGGTCTCCTGATCCCCCAGAAGTGTTTGATACTGATCAACCAACGACATCACAGGATGTGGAAACAGGAAAATCAGATGAAACATCATTTTCTCATGTTGATGATTCTGATAGACCTGTTATTGAAGATAGTACAGAAGACAGTGATGTGAGTCCAGTACAGAAGTCTACAAAGGCAGGTGTGAATGTTGATCAGACACCTACAAAGCATCTTGACACAGAGCAGGAACAATTGAATTATCTACATTTGATGAGTTCTACTCCTTTGTCAAAGAGAATTGCAAGAGAAGTGTCAAGTAGTGAGTCTGGTCAAGAAGGAAATTTTACCAACTTAGAGGAGAGTATTCAAGAAACAGCAGCATCTAAATACATTACTCATAAAGATCATCCACTTGAGAATGTAATAGGAGATATTGAATCAGCTGTTAAAACAAGAAATCAAAGTCAGGTGTTTGAAGCTTCAGCAAATGAGGAAGAAGTAAATCTTGATACAGAAGCTGTTAATACTTCTTTGTTTGCCTGTTTTCTGTCTCAAACAGAACCAAAGAAGGTTACTGAAGCTTTGAGAGATCGTAGTTGGATTGAAGCTATGCAAGAGGAGTTGCTTCAGTTTAAGATTCAAGAAGTTTGGACATTGGTTGATTTGCCTAAAGAGAAGAGGGCAATTGGTACTAAATGGATTTTCAAGAACAAAAAGGATGAAAGAGGTATAGTGATCAAAAACAAGGCTAGATTGGTTGCTCAGGGGTATTCACAAGAAGAAGGGATTGATTATGATGAGGTTTTTGCACCTGTTGCAAGGATAGAGGCAATTAGATTGTTTTTGGCTTATGCTTCATTCAAGGGATTCATTGTGTATCAGATGTATGTTAAGAGTGCTTTTCTGTATGGCACTATACAGGAAGAGGTCTATGTATGTCAACCACCAGGGTTTGAAGATTCTAAATTTCCTGATAAAGTTTTCAAACTGGATAAAGCTCTTTATGGCTTACATCAAGCACCTAGAGCCTGGTATGATACTTTTTCAGATTATCTGTTGCAGAATGGATTCAAAAGGGGTGCAATAGATAAAACTTTGTTTACTAAAAGAATTAAGAATGATATACTACTGGTTCAAGTTTATGTAGATGATATCATTTTTGGTTCAACAAAGGATAGTCTTTGCAAGGAGTTTGAATCATTGATGCATGAAAAGTTCAAGATGAGCTCCATGGGGGAATTAACATTTTTCTTGGGGCTACAAGTAAAGCAACAGAAAGAAGGAATCTTTATTCATCAAAGTAAGTATGTGAATGATATACTGGATCGGTTTGGGTACAAAGATGCAAAAGTTGCAAGCACACCAGTTGAGACAAACAAGAAATTACATGCAGATCTTGAGGGGGAGAGTGTGGATGAACATCTTTACAGATCAATGATTGGGTCTCTTATGTATCTCACTTCATCAAGGCCTGACATCATGTTTGCAGTGTGTTTATGTGCAAGATTTCAAGCTAATCCAAAGCTATCACATCTTCTAGCAGTCAAAAGAATTTTTAGATATTTGAAGGGTCAATCAAAATTGGGCCTTTGGTATCCAAAGTTTAATTCTTTTGATCTGATAGCTTACACAGATAGTGATTATGGAGGAGCTAATTTGGACAGGAAATCTACATCAGGAGGTTGTCAATTTTTGGGAGAAAGATTGGTTTCATGGCAATGCAAGAAACAAACCACTGTATCTACATCTACAGCAGAGGCAGAATATGTAGCAGCTGCAAGTTGCTGTGGTCAAGTGCTATGGATTCAGAATCAGATGCTAGATTATGGTTTTACCTTTCTTAATACTCCTATTTTTATTGATAATAGCTCTGTAATCAGTATTATTAATAACCCAGTTAAACATTCTAAAACAAAGCATATTGAAATCAGATATCATTTCATTAGAGATTGTAATGAGAAAAGACTTATTCAAATTTTGAAAGTTCATACTGATAATCAGTTTGCTGATCTGTTTACAAAAGCTTTTGATGTAGGCAGATTCACATTCTTGGTTACTAGTATTGGAATGATCAATTTGTCATAAGTTATTTCTCTTGTTACTGCTTTCTGTGAATAATATCTACTGTGATTTCAATTTGGGTTAATACTGATTTTGTTAATTAAACACTGATTGTGTGTAATGTGTATCGTTATCACTGTTTCTTACTTTTATTATAAACAGTGGTAATAATCACTTCACCACTGTTGGTGTATAGTTAACACTGTATACTTGTATTTTTGTTTGGAATTACCACTGCACGTTATATTGCTAGGTTTTGGAGTCTAACTTATGCAGGTGTTTCTGAAGTGTCACTGCTTGTGGAGTTTGCTTTCGGTAAAAAAAAAAATAAAAAAAATAAAAAATAAAAAAAATAAAAAAAAAAAATTCAACCACTGCTTTGTTTATATGATTTTGCTAGAACTGAAGTACTACTTGTATTAAGTTAGCACTGCCTTGGTCGGTTGGTACTGCTTGTACAAGTTAGCACTGCTAGCTTAATTATGTAAATGATGCATTTGAGAAACCAAGTGTTGATTACCACTGATGGTTATTTTCACAGTTATCACTGAACGTGTTATTTTATTTAATTAACACTGTTTTAGTTATAATTGGGGATCTGATCAAATTAGGGCTTACAACTGATTTAATTTCAGTATTTAACTCTCAACACTTAGGGTTTCTCATTACGCTTTCAAAATTTCACATACAAACAACTGCGCTAAGTCTCATTGATTTTGATTCTGTAAAATCATCTTCGATTCTTCTCGATTACTTGATTTCTTATCATGGCATCGACTTCGTCTACTGTTCAACTACCGATTGGAAAAGATCACAATATGATTGCATTCTTAATGAAACCTGCAGAGGCAAACGAGTATGTGGAAATCATTGATTTCCTTCGTGCTTCACATATTCGTCATGCTCTCACTGTAGCACCCAGAATATCTCACGATCATATCAACAATTTCTGGGTGAATGCATCAATAGAAGAGGAACAGGGGATTAAAAGAATCGTTTCAGAAGTTATGGATACACGTGTTGTAATCACAGAAGCTACTGTTAGAGCTTCATTACAACTAGATGATGAGGCAGGTATATCTTCTTTAGAGGATACTGTTATGTATGATACTTTACGATTGATGGGTTATGAGGGTTCTTTTGAAATTTTTACTTTTCAGAAAACCTTATTTTCTCATCAGTGGAGATTTTTAATACATACAATTTTACACTGCTTATCATCTAAGAGATCATCTTTTGAGCAGTTTGGAAGCAACATTGCTTATGCAATTACTTGTCTTGCAACTGGTCAAAGGTTTAATTTTTCAAATCTGATATTTTCTGGTATGCTTAGAAACATTGAGCAGCCAAATATTAAGTTTTTGATGTATCCACGTTTTGTGCAGTTGTTCTTAAATGAACAAATTCCTAATATAACTGCACTTGAAAAGATTATTGGTATTGTCTCTTTTAAACCAAAAGTTTTTGTAAATATGAAGAGAGATACTAAATTTTCTGGGAAGGTTACAGCATTATTTTCTACAATGCTTCCTGCACCTTCCACCACAGCATCAGTACTACCAACTGAAGCTGAACCAACTACTGAGAGAATGGTTCCACCCACCACTTCTCAACCCACAGTAGTTGGGGGTACTAAGAGAAAACAAGGGACCAAAACAGCAAAATCTTCTAGAGCCAAAAAGGCTAGAACACAGATGTCTGAGGATCATGTTGCTCAGTCATCTCAGTCAATGGACAGTGGTCCAGAACAACATGTGGTCCATAAGGAGAGGGGTGACCATTCTGAGAGGGCTGCTTCTACTGCTTCTAGCCCACTGGCAGAGCAGGACAGAAGTAACATTAATAAGACCCAATCAGAGGCAACACATGGACATGATTCTACACCTGTAGATGATCCTAGTGGTCCCAGTACCAAGAACCAAGGGGACTTTGATGATCATGCTAGGCATGAGTCAGAGTTTGATGATGTCAATGATTCACCAAAGGATTCACATCCTGAAGGTGTTGAGGCTAGATCTAACTTGGAATTGACGAAAATGGTTGATTATGTATGGGCTGAGTTTGTACAGGAGAGGAAGAAGAATAAGGCTAAGGATGAAGTTATTACTCAGTTGCAGAGGAAAGTGAAGCAGTTAGAGAGGATTGTTATTCAATGTTTGAAGAAAGGGAGGAAATATGTGGTTCATGATACTTCAGAACCTGAGGAGACTTATAACTTTAAACAAAATGCTTTCAAAAAGGGGGAGAAGGTCTGGACAAATTTGGGTGATAAGAGGAATGAGAATGATAAGGTTGTGTCTGATGATGAAAAAGTTGATGAAGAGATTGAAATGGAACAACCAGTGGAAGATGAATTTGTGCATACACCTCCAACACCACCTACTGAGCCAGAGGTTAATGAGTCAGTGTTTGAAACAGTGGAAACAGAGATGAATGACCCATTGGCAGATGAAAATAATTCTGAACATACTGAGGTTGTTGGGTCAGTGGAGCAGACTGTAGAGGTGAATTTGGATGATAAGACTGAGGAGTTAAAGATTGATGAGGATGATGGTGAAGAGGTGAGTAAACCTGAGATAGCAGTTGAAAAAGAAGAAGTAAAGACTGATGTTAAAACTGATGCTCAACAAGTTGAAAAGACCAGGAAGAAGAGCATTCCAGTTAAAACTGCTAAGATGACTGGAACAGGAAAGAAGGTTGAAACTCCAAAGAAGAAATCTACACAACAACCATCTTTGCCTGGATTTCAAATTAGAGAACCTGCTGCTGCTCCTGTTCAACAGAAAGAATTGCCAAAGATTGATCCAAAAGATAAAGGCAAGGGAAAACTGGTAGAAGAACCAAAGAAGAAAAAGCAAAAACCAGTGCCACCAGAAGTAACTGCTCATGATACTGAATATGCAGAAAGGTTACAGGCTGAGCTAAATGCAGAGGGATTGATTGATGTTGAGATTGAGGAAGGAAAGTTTGTGAAAATGACAAAAGAGCAAGTGGTAGAATGGGATGAATATTTATTGAAAGAACAGAGACAGGATGATATTGAATATCTAGTTGATCAGCTTAAGAAGAAGAAAGCAGAAGAAGCAAGAAAGAAGAAGGCTGCAAAACCACCAACAAAAGCTCAAATGAAGAAGAATTTAATTGCAAAGCTAAAAGGTGGGTATATTCCTTTGAATGCTTTGAAACAGATGAGTTTAGAGAGATTGCAGGAGTTATGGGATAAAGATGAGTTGAATCCTGATGTGATTGAAAAGAAAGAAACAGAAAAGAAAGAAGCTGAGAAGAAAAAGCAGGAAGTTGAAAAGGAAAGGAAAAAGGCTGAAAAAGAAAGAAAATTGAAGGAAAAGGAAGAAAAAGAAAAAAGAGAAAAGATAGAAGCTGAGAAGAGGAGGAAAGATGAACTTGAGCAAAAGAAGAGAGAGTTAGATGAAATTCCTGATAGAGAAAGGAATATTGATGAATTGAAAGAGTTTATTCTGTTACAGCCTATGGAATCTGAGGTAATTAATGTTGAATTACCTGGTATAATTGATTGGTCTATAGAGCAATTTGTCAATCCTGTTAAGATTCACAAGATTAAAGTTGAAAGAGCAGATGGAAATATATCTTGGTGGAGATCTTTTAGGGATTTGATAAAGAGAATTAGTAGGACTGATTTGGTGAGAATGTATGAGATTAGGATGAAAAAAAATTTAGATTTGAAAAGGTTTGATAATCTGGTTGAAAAAGTTACATGGCATTGGATTAAGGCTATGTTTGAACCAGAAGAGTTTCCATTTCAGTTTGCTACTTTTAGCAAGGTCAGAAATTGGATTTATCATGCCAAACCTGGAGTACATCAGATTGTTATGGAGGATGCAGTGTTTATGTGGTTATTGACAGATAGATTTTATGATATCAATCTGAGATTTTTGATGGGCTTGAGAAATGCAAGGCTACAAGCTGCAGTTTTAGATGATGTAGCTCTGGAATTGGTATATATGGTGCTGAATCAGATTCATAAGAAGGAGGAGATTGATAGGAAGAAGAGAAGAAATGACTAACAGTTTTGAAAGAATTTTGTGAAGCTTATAATGGAGGATTAGAAGAAACTTAATGCTGTGAAGGACAGATTAAGTTTAGGGGGAGATTGTTGGGTCAAAACTGTTTCAGGTCTGAGTTGAAGTTCTGATGAGAAGACAGAGTATAAGTGATTAAAACTGTTTGCTTTGAAGGTTAAAACTGTCTTTATGAAGTTACAACTGATAGAAGAAAACTGATGAGAAGACAAGTGTTACAACTGATTGAAGATAGATTACAACTGATAGCTATGTGTCTGTAAGTAGTTAAAACTGCTTATGTATTAGTAACTGTTAGTTATATATGAAACAGTTAACACTGATTGTTTATTTGTACTTAGTTGTATATTACAATTGAAGCAGTTACAACTGAATGTGTAACAGTTACAACTGTTTACATCAGAATGGTAGTTAAAACTGTTTATGATTTTGTGATAAGTATGAGTCGGTTATGGAAGTTATTTTATTCCATATTTGTAGGAGATTGTATAGGACTCTATATGTTATAAATAGAGATCCTTTAGACCTAGATAGGTTAATGATTTTTGCGCAGCTTCAAGGTTTTCTGTAACCCTAATACATCAAGTGTATTCGTCTTATATCATTAATAAGATTGAAGCTTTCAGTATATTGTGTGTTCATTAAATTAATTAATATTCATTGATCTTCTTAATATTATTGAGTGTGATTCCGCAACTTCTCAATAATATATTCAAGGCTTATTAAGTAAGATTGTTTATTAAGTTAAACAGGGACTAACAAATATGGAAATGCGGACCTGATAAATGATTGATATACCCGGCCATACATGGTCTTCTGTGTTTCATAGAATTCTTCTTCATCAGGGGAAGGCTCATCATCATCTGATGACTCTCCTGCGAGGTCGTTGGCTAAGGCGTTGATGCGACTAACTAGATATTGTGGACTCAGGTAGGAGTTGGCTCGATAAACCTCATATTCAGTCTCAATGTCCTCAATAATATCCCTCTGATGTTGCGTGTATTCAATAGTAGAATCTCGTATAATTGCAATCAGAGTTCGGAAATCCTCCCCGTGTTCTTCAATAGCACTAAGCATTTCTTCTGGTTCAGACACGATCGGGATTTCGGTATTTCCTATAGTATGAGGAGGGATAATGACTGGAGGGGGAATGATTGGAGTGAGATGAAGGTGAATGGAGCGGGTATCGATCGGAACATCAATGAGAACGATATCGTCCTCATCACTCTCGGTTGCTGAAGTGTCTGGAAACTCAACAGCGTCGGTGAGTGGCTGAGACTCGTCGGTGATCTGTGAAACCGGTTGGGAAGAGGCCATCTCGATATCCCTTTCGTCCTGGGAATCAGAATCATCGCTTGATCCAAATGTACCTCCAAGCTCGAAATGTGATCGAGGCTCGGATGAGTCAAGGGGTGGAATCCCTCGAGGAGGTATATGTGGCTTAAGTAGAGACTCATCATCCAGGGAGTGGTCAATCGAAGGTTCCTCCGAGTCGCTTTCCAGTAGAGGGATGAAGTTCAAAGCATAGTCTACCTGCATGATCTCTGCGGTTGGAGGGTGTGTCTCAGGAATGTGTGGTGGTGTAGCTTCCTCTGGCTCTTCTTCTTCTTCTTCTATCTCCTCTTCTTCTTCCTCAGTCTCCTCTTCTATCTCTTCTTCCTCAATGTCGGAAGTAATCGTGATGGGCTCGTCAGACATAGGGGTGTCTGGTTCAGAATCATCATCCGTGGTGACTCTTCCTTTCAAAATCGCACATATCTCCTCATGCTCTGTGATAGACTGATCAGCTTGATCGATCTTGAAGGTGATAGTCTCTCCATGAGATCTAAGACTGATAGTCTGAGAGTAAACATCTATGATAGTGCGTGCGGTGTTCAAGAATGGTCTACCTAAGATAATAGGGATATGGACATCCTCCTGAATGTCCATTACTACAAAGTATGTGGGAAATAGGAACTTATCAACTTGAACCATGATGTTCTCAGCTATTCCCTTAGGGTGTCTAATGGATTGGTCAGCTAGTTGGACACTCATTTTGGTCGGTTTAAGGGGTCCTAATTCCAATCTAGTGTAAAGCGAATAGGGCATCAGGTTGATACTGGCTCCTAGGTCGGCTAGAGAGTGTATCATGCCCGAGTGATAGATCGAACAGGGAAGGGTGAAGCGTCCAGTATCTCCTAATTTCTCAGGGATAGAGTTCTTTATAAGAGCTGAACATTCCGCATTCAGTGGGACATTGGGTACTTCGGGTACCTTATCCTTGGTCGACAAGAGTTTCAGGATGTATTTTGAACTGGAAGGGGTTCGGGACACGGTGTCCACGAACTTTCCATCGAGACAGAAATCGTTAACCTTATAGGCTTTCTTAAGACGGCCGGGAAACGGGATGCGTACTTCCCTTTGTGTTGTAGGGACAGATGGGGACTCAACTGTCGGTGGGACAGGAGTATCTTCCTTCACCGGAGAAGGAGTGGGAGGTTGGCTCGGTGCCACCTTCTTGTCTGTAGTACTCATCTGTTTGGCCTCTTCTACGTGTGGGTTCTGTACCGTGTTACTAGGGAGATTACGCTGGGGCCTAGAGTCAAGACGTTGGGCTAGCTGTCCTATCTGGGTCTCAAGATTTTTGAGAACGGCCATTTGGTTCCTAATGAATAGGTCGGTTTGGTCCTGCCTAGCGCTAGTCTTTTGGTTAATTTGGTGCTGGCCTTGGATGAACTTAGTGAGGGTATCATCCGTACTAGTAATGGGCACTATGGTTTTAGAGGGTTCGGTCTATTGAGCTGCGTCGGGTGCAGTCAATGATAGTGGTTGGTCATAGGTGAGTTGGGGTTGTTGTTGGTAAGACGGGTACCTAGGTTGGTAGTTGGGCTGAAAGGGTGGTTGGTTTCTAGGTGGGTATTGGGTGTCTCTAGTCCTAGGCGGAGAGGTTCGAGCGAAGCCAGGTGGATTTTGTTGGCGAGCTGGAAATTGAGCATAGTAAACCATTCCGTCAGCAGGATCCTCGTACTCAACCCGATAACTTTCTGTTGGGAGGTTGGCACAGTTCTGGCATGCATGAACTTGATGGGCGTGCTGGGATGGTTTCTTCATTTCGCCGATCTGCTTCGTTAGGTGCTCGATCTTCTCTGTCAGAGACTTGATAGCTTCGGTCTGGAATGGATTGGGTGCAGCAATCGGTTCTGATGATGAGGAATGCTCACCAGAGTTCCAGTCGTGATGGTGCATCGTCATATTCTCGATCAAGTTCCAAGCTTCCTCATCGGTGAGTTGCATGAAGTTGCCCTGAGCTGCGGCATCAAGGGTAGTGCGATGGTTCAGAGCGAGACCGTTGTAAAACGTGCACAGCTGGCTGGTTTTCTCTATAAGGTGATTAGGGCATTTGTTCAACAGACTCTTGTATCTCTCCCATGCTGTGTAGATAGACTCATCATGAGCTTGGTGGAGGTTCATAATGTCATTCTTGTACTTGGTTTGCTTAGCCGGAGGAAAGTACTTAGTAAGGAATTTTGTAGCCATATCCGTCCAGGAGGTGATAGAGCCGGTCTCTAATCCCTCAAACCAAGTCAAAGCGTGGTGAGTAAGCGAATAGGGGAATAGGTATAGACAGACTATATCCTGATCAACCCCGTTCTGCTTGTATGAGTTGGTAGTCTGAATGAATCGGTTGATGTGGGCGTTAGGATCGTCATGGGGTAAACCATGGAATTGGCAGAATTCCTTGATAAGCTGAACGATATGATGTTTAAGCTCGAAGGACGCGCCGTCGATGACCGGATAGCTGATGGGTCCACCTCGACCTTCAATTGATGGTTTGGTGCTGTCGGCAAGCGTGACAAGTGCAGCCATTGGTTTTCGGTTGCGAAAGCGTTTCTCCTTGCGGATCGTTTGGATGATCGTCTCAGGATCGGGTACGAAAGTGAGAGATTCGAATCCGGATGATCGGGTCAAATATCGTTGTGTGTTGTGGGAAGGAATTTTCGAATGGAACAAGGAAAAAGGAAAAATCTAAATTAAACTACGGGGTACTAGAAAGAAAAATTCGTCTGGGACGTCTTCAGATCTTACGGCTGACTCCGCGGCAGCGGCGCCAAAAACTTGATGCCAGCCGAACGGTCGGACTTTAGGAATCGCTTCCTGTCGTTGCGAGCCTCCCGCTTGGCTGGGTCTCCAGAGGGTTTTAAAATTTGTATTTGCGGGGCCTAAGTATACCTAGTTACTATTGGTGTATAGCAGCAAGGATGACCTAGGGTCGTTCTCTGAGTCAGTGTATTGTGGATCGTGGACGAAACAGGCGTACTTATCGATCTAGCAGGTTTTAAAAGATTTGATTGGTGGTTTGTTTTTGGTTTTTTTATACTTAGGCAGAAAATTAAAATTAAAGCAGATAAAATAAATGTAGATAGCAGATAATCTAGAGAGGGTGTGTTGCTATGATTTCTGTAGCCTTATTGATTTGAATGATGTATGATGTATGAAAACGTGTTCTAAAGGTTTGTATTTTATTTATTTTAGGTATCTGTGGAGTAAGCACTAGCCCCCTACTGATAGAGTTCTCGATCAGTATGTCACTGGGCGACTAGGCTATCCTGATTCTGATCGGAGTAGTTTATCCAGCCCACAACACTAACCGGTGAAGGTATAGTGACCCTTTTCTGGGATGAAACCCTGGGTGCATGAATAAGGCGACAAACCAACTCGATGTCCGACCTTTCTTAACCCCACAATAATATCTAATCTAAATAAAACATTTAAGACCAAGTTTATAGAGTGTGCTTGATTACTTTCTATCGATGGTTTGGTGAGTCTGGGTGTAGAGTCATGACTCGTGATTCACATAGACCGATAACAACGACTCTTTCCGTGATTACTACACTGTACTCCACCGAAGGTGTTTCCATTGATGAACCAAGGACCTAGTCGGTACCAGCTCTGCTAATCACAGAGTTACCGTTATTCCACAAGGCTTAGTAACTGCGGCTTTTCCTCGGCTTCCACGTATTAACTACACCAGAGGTGTTGTCGACGTTATACATAGTAATCAACCGACTTACGGTACCTTACATTGCTTCACAAAGGCTAACCCAGACTACTTAACTAAGTTTGTATTTAAGCATAATATTATCCATCTATGATATAAACCAGCCCTTACTTTTAAGTCCCAATAAATCCCTAACTTGTCAACAGTGTAATATTCACGTTCCGTTAGAAAACCATATTTCACGGGTACAGTGTACTTTGCGTTCAGAATAGAAAGCATTACTTCCACGGCTCCAGTGTACTTTGTGTTCAGTTAGAAAACCATATTTCCATAATCACAGTGTACTTTGCGTTCAGATTAGAAAACTGTATTTCCACGATGACGATGTACTTAGCGTTCATTTAGAAAGCGATGTTTACACGATTAACAAATCAGACCATGTTCATGTTTGACACAGATAACTAAGTACCTTTGATTGGATTCACGACGTCCCATCATTAAGGCCGTAATCACGTTTACTGGTTGAAAGGCGATTAGTTTAATAGGTTTAAAATCATAAACAGAAAGTGAATCAAAGCACTATAACATCATTCCAACCAATTTACGACTAACTACATCATAGCAAACACGCAATATCACTACTCGCTAATCATGGCAACCAATCCTAAATCTAGCATGACAACAGTAATAACAATCATCATAATGAAATAGATAAAGGATAGATATAACCGTAATAAGAGCGTAGCTGAATATAACTTGAACGTTACACGAGCAGAACTTCTAGTACGCGCCAAGCGATATTACAATATTGCCCCTCTAACTAACCTCTAATCTACTACTAATTACAACCTAATCTAGAGAGAGAGTAGTGAGAGAAAGTGTGTGTAGTTGCTTGTTGCTTGTTGGTGGATTGAATGTTGGAGTGTAGAATGTTGAAAATGATGAAATGAAGCCTCTATATATAGAACTCGCACAACCGTATCCGTAGACCGTATCCAAAACTTCAAACGCACAACCGTATCGCAAACCCGAATAAAAATCAGATTTTTATCGCCTAAAACGCACGATACGGCTAAGCTAGGGCAAATACGGGAGAGCTAGGGCGAATACGAGAGAGCATAGGCCGTATACGGCTGAACCAGGCCATATACGGTTGAGCTTAGGCCGTATACGGTCTAGCTAGGCCGTATACGGTCTAGGTTTGGCCGTATACGGTCTAGACCAAGCCGTATACGGCTTGGTTCTCCCGTATGCTGGTTCCTCGGTTCTTCGTTTCTTCGTTTGGGCGTAACTTCTTCGTCGTTTATCTGTTTTGAGTGATTCTCGCGCTCACGGTTTTGTAATTTACTAAGGAAGAAAATGACATAAGTTAGAGGTCATAATTCCAAGTATAGCTTAAATTGTGCTTAAATGCGTGAACGGAAGATTCAATGATCGTTTGTGCTCTATTTTACTCATTTTTAGGTCTTTTTGGTTGATTCTTGAAACATCGTCTATATTTTAGCCCTTATGATGAAATGTGATGTTTAAGTTCATATTTAAGTGTTTTCATTAATAATTGAGCTAAAATGGTGAGATAATGGCACACAAAAACATGACTTTTTGCGTGTCATCACCCCCGGACCCCCGTCATTAAAAAGTTGTAATCACTTTTCCATCTAAGCGTCGAACACTTACAAAAACTTATACAATACAAAGAAACATGTAATAATACTTTGAGATTACTATTCCAAACCGTCACCAACGGGCTGTACACGTTTTCAAAACTCGAATTAAACAACCAAATCGTAGTAATTTGGACATTCTAGTTGAACGAACAACTACAAGGGTGATCTTTTGAGATACCCAATCATGTTTATAACCATCGCATGTCGTGGACACCCTCAGGTTACGAGTCTTCGGACAATCATTAATCGGCTAATCAACTCACGCTTATTGATTTAACGCTTCAAGACTCAGGTGAGTCTTACGGCCCCACTTTACTGTTTTACATACGGGGTGAGATACATTGCCTACTTTTCTTGAACACATGTACGAACTATTCATTTTACTATACGGGATTGCATGAGTTACTTACTTTCTACTGAATTCTCTCCATCATATATCATTAGTTATGGACTTAAGCGCGAACACTAGTTGATGGATCCATTAGGGAAATGACCCTCCCCGCCCGGGGTAGTAGCGCTACCACGAACCGTACTGTATAAACGGGAGACTATCATTCGTTACTTATGCTTGCTCAGTTACGGGCATGTCACGGGAGCAACTTATTACTTACGGGTTAAGCTTCGATTATGAGCCTCATGGCAACGGTATAACTTACTTATTTTACATTGGCAGGATTGCAAATACTTGATTTACGCCTACGGGCACTACTGATGAAATCTTGTGTTCAAAAACTGACATTACTTACAAACCTGTGAGATTCACCAACATTCGTGTTGACCTTTTAGCATGTATTCTCAGGTACACTTACGGAGTAGGATTACTCCCGGACATAGCTAGAGTCGCATGATTTCAACACAACTGCATTAACGGAGATTCTTAGCATTATCTTTTGTATATTTTGATTATGTAATAGAATCTCCCGCTATACGCGCGGACTCTAGATAACTACATTTTGTATACGAAAACATTAAGTTTTCAAACATTTAAATTATATGGAAATGAAACCGTTTTACAACGTCTCATTTGGAGGTCGTTTGCTATATTATCTTATGTTCTGTGATTATTGATTAGTAGCACCCCAAACCTTGCTTCCGCCAGACAGTGAATTTGGGGGTGTTAAAGATTGGTATCAGAGCCTAAGGTTATAGTGAACTAGGTTGCATTTAGTGGGCCTAGACTATGACCGTTAGGCAGTATTTCCTTATTAGGCATGATTGGTTCAGGAATTACAGCATACGACTTTAATTTAACATAGCCTGATCAACTATGTACAATTAAGGAAAGATGATGTAAGGCCTGAAACGATTATGTTGAACGGGGATACGTTAGTTGACTCTGACCACGAGAGAACCAGACCATTACTTGATACGTGCTAGACACTAGGCTGGATATTATGTGCTTACCTATATATTAGCCTCGTCTTACTTACACTCTACCACAGGAATGGCAAACACACCACCCAATTCGTCACGCTCTCATCCACATGGATCACGAAACCCACGAGTAGCTAGGAGAAACACTAGGCCACCTCGAAGCAGCCCCTATCCTGTTCATAACTCTCGGAACTCGGCACACCTCACGGTGCCAGTGTTGGCTACCCAACTCCGCCGTCATGAGCAAAGGCTCGAGGACCTCGAGCGAGAACAACACAGAATGACAACCCAACTGCTCCGCCAAGCCCTCGACCGCATATCACAACTCCAACGAGAGCAGGAAGATATCAACCGCTCTCTAAGCATAATTCAGGATTCAATGACTGCTGAAAGAGGCGTGGATGAACTCATAAGAGAACTACTAGAGGAATGTGAACAGAGTTCACAGGAAGCCGAAGAGTACTCTCGTGCGCTAGTACAACGATTGGATTTGGCCGAAGACAACGCCAGGCAAGCCAGCCGACTTGCGGAAACTGTGGATCGCCTCGTTGTGCTGATGAAACAAATCAACCTACACCAAGACTAGAGTAGTACTCACCTTGTAACCAATTAACTGCTTAAGTAGGACCTATGTAACCCGACCGGATTTAATAAATCCTGGCACTTTTGTACTACTATCACTCTGTAATCTTTTGGAAAACTCGTACCTTGTATCCAACTTGATTATCTGAATGGAATATGATTATCACTTCGTACTGTTATCGTGTATCTCATCATATACACTTGTGATATATCATAATTTCATGCAAATATCTTATTCCTCTTTCCTTGTTCTTTTCTTGTTCAGCATCATGCCTCCTCGCTGGCAAGTCACACTCAGCAAAACCGAAATTGCGAATCTGATTGCCCGCAGTGTGGCCCAAGCCTTAGCCACACGAGCACCAACTTCTGGTAGCGAAGATACAACTACTAATGTGCAAAAACCCAAACCCTGCTCGTACAAGGACTTCCAAAACTGCAAACCCTTGAGCTTTCAGGGTACTGAAGGAGCGATCAGTCTAGTACGCTGGATCGAGAAAATCGAATATGTATTCCTTATCTGCAACTGGACGGAGGAGGACAAGGTCAAATTCTCCGCCAGCACTTTTTCTGACACCGCTCTCACTTGGTGGAACACCTATGCCTAAACTCTGGGTATTTCTAATGCTTGCAAACTCCCGTGGGAGGAGTTGAAGAAGATGTTGAAGGGCGAGTACTGTCCCAGAGATGAATTGAAACAGCTGGAAGTAGAGTTTTGGAACCACAAGATGCAGGGTGATGACATCACTGGTTACACCAACCGCTTTCACCAACTGGCACTTCTGTGCCCATCCATAGTCGATCCTGAGTACAAGAGGATTGAGAAATATGTCGATGGACTCCCTGACAGACTCCAAGACCTGGTGACTTCATCCAAACCGGGTACTGTCCAGAGCGCCATTCGTATGGCCCATGAATTGACGGCCAACTCTGTCCGCCGTGGCACAACTTCAACCCCATCTGCAAACAACAAACGCAAATGGGAAGTAAATCCCAATTCATCCAACCAAACCTCCAACAAGAAGCCTGAGTCTGTTAAGGCTTATTCCTCGGGATCTGTAAAGAGGAAAGGGTACATCGGGAACAAACCCTACTGTTCCAAGTGCCACCGCCATCACGACGGTTCTTGCCCTTGCTCAAACTACAAACGTTTTGGGCACCTAGCCAAGGATTGCCGAGCCAACATTCCTACCCCCAACACTAATGCACTGTTGAGGTTGTCAACGGGTGGTTTTAAAATTTATAATTGCTGGGGTCTAAGCGTGACTTACTAGTACTGAACCAAAGGGTTAGTAGGCGGTAAGTTGGACCTAGAGTCGTTCTTAAAGAGAAACTGAATTGAAACGGAGGTGATCCAATCAATCTTTCTTTTCTAGTAAATGTTTTAAAAGAGTGCGTTGGGGGTTTTGGTTCAGTTAATTAAGTAAACTAAATAAAGCGAATAAAATGTAATACGATGTCAGATAATGCAAAGTAGTATTTGTTGTGAGTTCGTTAGTTAATAATCATGGGATGATGACTCTTACGGGAAAACGATTAGCTAAATTGGATTGCTTATAAGATTCATTAACTTGTGGTATAACCAATAGATTCCTTATTAGTCGGTTATCAACTAATATGTCACGAGGAACTAAGGTATCATGATTCTGACCAGACAGACAATGCTCAACTCTCCACACTCTCCTGTGAGGGAGTCAGTGGCCCATATTATTGAACATATTCGCTCGTGAGCGAAGGAATAGAGTAGCAAGTCCATAACATGTCTAGCCATTCTTAATACCACAATGATTATGAATCCATTAAACAACTAACTTAGAACTTGTGTCCGGACTTATTTAATCAATTTCTATCCATGAAACTTAAGTGTGATAAACGAGGGAGAACATTTAGGTTTCTTGCATACCGTACTTTAGGTTTCATGGTTTTAGGAAAAAGTATCAGTTTAAGTTGGATTTCAAACTTGCCTTTCTCAATACAATTAACAAATCCCTAGGTTTTTGTAAATGGTCATTTAGCCTATAGCCTACCTAATCTAATCTAATCTAAACTAAAACAACTAATTAAAATGCTGACGGCTTTTTACAGAAAGTTAAACCCAGACCATGTCGGAAAATGCTATGGTAGCTCACATCGTATTTAATCGTTTACCGATGTTTCCGTTGTGAGTTTAATTGCTTCGCGATGTTTACATGATAAGTACATTGTGATCAGAAGTGTACAATACTCATGGCAAGTCCACGTAATCACATTGCATTTTATAATTCTTGCATGACGTTACAATTAAAAACATAGTTTTTACACAGATAACTATTGACCGAGTATTGAGGTTCGCGACTCCTCTTTACAAGGTTACAATCACGTTTGCTAATCGAAAGGCGAATATAAGTTTTAGGTTTAAAATCACAAGATAAGTCCGTTCACAAAGTCTCCAATTTTATAACGTCGATCCATAATACAACTACCTTCGGGCGTTACCGGCTTCCATATATTTGTACTATGCTCAAAAGCATTTCCAATACTATACCGAGTAATCAGTTGAGTCGGGGCCATCGTATTATTTCACGACATATTTAAAGTCATCCTACAATTATATATACTAACTACATCACAACAAATACAATAGTAATCTACTCGCTAATCATGGCATAAACGATATCCAGCATAATTAAAGCAAACATATTTAATTAAGATATATAAGGATAGAAATAACCGAGATTAATATGCGAGAAGGAATAGACTTGAATTAATGAGCGTAACTCCAAGCGTACACCAAATATTACAAAACGTTCCTAGCTTTCTTTCTACTCTAAACAAAGTGCTAAACTAATCTAATGCTAAATTTAAAGTAAGAAAGTAGAATGAGAAAGTAAGAAAGTAATATGACTAGTGCATATGGGACCTTTTGAAATGGAGCCTTAATCCTCCTATTTATAGGTGAGCTTTGGCTCACATTAGCATCAAGTGGTGCATGTTAGAAAAAGGTAGCCAAAAGGGTGCACCAGGTACCGTACAACACGAAAAGTAGGCGCACCGGGTACCGTACAACACGAAAAGTGGGCGCACCAGGTACCAAAAGTTACCAAAAACGGAAAGCAAGATGGGGTAGGGGAGGCCGGCGCCGCCACCACTGTGGCCGGCGACGGCTGGCTGGTGGCCGGCGGCGGCTGGCTTGGTCCCTCCCCGTTTCGCCGTCTTTTGCTTCGTTTCTCGATTCGTGCGTGTTTTCTTCGTTATGCGTCTGTTTGCGTCGATTCTTTTTTTGTTGGATTCGTAATTCAAAAAAGAAGATTTTGACATAGGATAGGCCCTGAGATGAGGTCCCTAGCTCCAGATATTGCGTACGGATCATTTGGATCTTCCGGCGGGCGCGAAATCTTCATTTTTTACCCGTTTCAATTGATTCTTCTTCTGTTGGATTCGTATTTTGAAAACGAACATCTTGGAAATAATGGATGTTGATGGAGGGCACTTTAGCCTTGAAATCTCGTTTTGATGCCTTGAATCTTCAAACGTGTGTGGAATCTTTGTTTTTCATCCGTTTTGCTTGATTTTTATCGTGCAACCTCGTTTTGACCATCTTGGCATAATGTTACTGATTTGTGCTATATTTGAATTAAAATGCCAAGAATCGTTCCAGAATGAGAGAGATATCGGCAGTAAAAACATGACTTTTTACGCGATATCAAGTATCCTACACTTAGAACTTTGCTTGTCCTCAAGCAAACTCATTTTCAACATGGTCAAAGATAACCAGATAATGAAATATTTTAAGACGGAATTCTTTACTAAAGGGGTTTTGGAAAAATAAAGATATTTAATTTTTTTGAAAGCAAGGTTGTAATCTTTAGGAGCATGCTTTTGATCTTTGATCTTTGATACATGACCAGGCGATCCTCTCAAGGTGGTCACTCCAATCACTCAAAGTGTTTAGGGTTTCCTATTCTAGATTTTATCAATCACTCAGAACGCCAGTCATGCATCGTTTATCGTCATAGGCTTGATCGAGAATCAAATCGTTACCTTTCTGGGTGAGCGTGAAGTCGATCTAGCCACAATCATTCTAGGGGAGTGATGTAGGGTTTTGGTGATGTGTTGGTGATGTGAGAGGGGGTTTTGTTGGGTTTTCTTTCTTTTTGTGAAGTTGGAAAGTTGAAGTTTTTGACTTTTTAGGACGATTGACGCCCTTTTTCTTTTGATTATTGGAAGGAGTCTTTTCTCCACTTGACTTTCTTTTCTTCGAGTTTTCTTGGGTAATTTTGACTTCGTATCCTTGTATCTTTTCTTCTTTCATCTTTGAAACTCTTTATGAAGTTTGAGGGATGCTTTTGAGTAGGTACGGGATGACGTGTTTATTTTGGGGTGTATAGAAGGTTTCAAGAATGATGTGATTCGATCTCCTTTTTACTCACTAGTTTGGCTTCGAAATGCGTTACAGGAGCAAGTTCTGATTCTAAACGCATACATCGGCACACTCAAGAATCGAAAAAGTGAAGCATTAAAAGTGAATGCTTTTCATATGGCACAAGATACCTCACGAATCGAAAATTGGGTTGTTGTGTGCTTAGTCATGCGATGCTCTTTATGGGATTTTTAAACCTATTTTTCAAAAGAATTTGTATTTTTCTTCTTCCCCAAAGTAAATCATTCCTTAAAATTTTTCATTTTCAACATATTTTTAACTTAATTTTGAAAAATTTTGTTTACTTTTATGGAGAAGCAAGGTCTTATAAAGAGCAACGATTTTAGAATCAAGCATATACCAATGTCCATTTAACAGTAGTGCAACTACTGCTATCCCACACTTAAAGGAACATCGTCCTCGATGTTATACTAAGCTCTGAATGGGGTAAAATCCCACACTTAGGGTTTTAAACATCTAAGACTCATTCTTTCAGTGTGTGTGTGTTGGGTTTGAATCCCACACTTAGTGATAAGCATAATGGATATGGCATATTTAAAACGAATGAAATAGATGGCATAGAAGTACTCCCCGATAGTTGCAGTGTTCTTTTGGTTGCATCTGCCGGTCTTTGTCTTCTTTGGTGCTTCTTTGATCAAGTCTTCTTGTGATTGGTCTCGTGAGTGTGAACACGTCGGATATACTATTCTTCGATTGTTGATGCTTCCTTGCAGGCTGGAGCATTCTTTGTGTGATCCGAGTGTGAAAGATAGTTGGAGATTTCATCACTTCTTGGAAGGTAAAATTGCATAAATGTAAAAACAAACACGGGTTGCCTCCCGAGAAGCGCTCTTTTAAAGTCGAGAGCTCGACTTAGTCCCTTTTCTTCTTCAGATGATGCTTGATGCATCAGTAGTGGTGGTGTGGTCACTGTGGTTCCTTGGTAGAGAGTATCGTGGTGGATAGTACTGTAGGAATTGCTCTATCATGTCAGCAATGAGAGTTGGTGGGTTGGTGGATAGCATTCTGAAGCTTTTGAAGTGATCGGTGGCGAGTCGGTCGAGAATTGTCATTCCATAGCAGATGTATCGAACTGCCCTTGTGACTGGTCCGTTAGGGTCAATTCGAGTGCAGGTGTAAGTTCGAACGATTTCACGCTGTGGGTGGTTTCTTCCTATCGAGGCGATTAAAGCCATGAATTCGGTTTTTACTTCTTCAAAATCATTAGCCCAAGGGTCTCCTCCGAAGGATCTGGTTGCTTGGCACACTTGTCTGATTAGTTGATGTTGCTCGCGGTTGAAGGGAAAATCCGAGTCGGTGAAGATGCAAATTAACTTGCTGAATATCTCGCGGTATCCATTTCAATAGACGTCGAGTTCTACGTCTTCTTCTTGGTACATCTCGCGCAGTCGGGTAGTCACATATGTGACACCCGGTCAAAAAGGGCCAAAATTAGGGGCCAATTTAAACTTTAATTATTCGTACTCGGTACGAATCAAAAACAAAGTATTCGGATAATATATATATATATAACTATATATATAACACAAAATGATTATTTAATAATCACAACGCGAACAAATCTGAAACCACTCAGGAAACATGAAAATAAAAGTTGTCCCAAAACATCTCCAAATAGAATATTATTAACAGAAATAATATTACAGTACTTGGAAAATTTGCAAAACTCTTTTTGGATAATTAAAACTATCCGTAAGTTCAAAGTGAAACAACCATATAATTTAGTATCACACTAAAAGTATTTTTGTGACATACTTCAAATAAAAACTTATACGATTTCAATTTTTGAAATTTATCGTTTGAAAACATTTTTCTAAATATCGATCGGATACCAAAACACGGGTCAAAATATCACGAGACGGGGCAAAACTTTGGCCAACCACCTCCAATAATTGGAGATGGCCGGCCTTCCATTTCATTTCTCAATCTCAATCTCTCGAGCTCTCTCTTTTCTCTCGGTTCAAACCCAAACAACAACAACAACAAAACTACAACAACAACATCATATTCATCATCTAATCATCTTCATCATCATCATCGGATCATCATCATCTTCATCGTTCATCATCACCATCGGTTCCATCGTTTTACAATTTGTAAGGAAACTTTAAATTTTAGTTTAAATACATGTTTGAAATACATATATGATTATGTTATGTCGTTCTATTAAGTTGGTTATATGCGAAAATGGTTTTAAAATGGGTTTGGGTGTGTTTTGGAACGAACAGAGTCGAACCAGACCTTGGAATACGGCGTATTCAAGGGAATACGGCGTATTCCCGCCCAGAAAACATGAACTACCTTCGCCTCCTCGGAATACGGCGTATTCAAGGGAATATGGCGTATTCAAAGGAATACGGCGTATTCAAGGGAATACGGCGTATTCCCTCTATTTTTCATGAATACGGTCGTATTCAAATGAATACGGCGTATTCCCCACAAAAGCCACCAATACGGCGTATTCAAATGAATACGGCGGATTCCCCCTATATATTTCATGATCCAACGGATCAATAAACTAGCCCTGCGAATTCTAGCTAAAACAGAACATGTAAATTTTCGAAAACGTCGACGATTTCACAACCTAAAACAGGGTAGCTTCTCGATGAAAAATTTATTGTAACGGATTGGGCTCAAAGTCGCTCGGTCATTCAAAAACAGCAAAATGATCAAAGCTAAGTACCTTAGCCTTGTCAGTTTTAGGCCATCCGGGGTCGTTTAGGGGCCGAAAATGGCAGATTACTGTTTTCAGACTCGTACCAAATTTTGTAAACTCAAACATAAACATTAAACAATACATTGGACAATCCAATTACTCATTAGAATCTCGCGTGTTTAGGACTCTAAGGGATTTCAAAGATTGTCTATTCCACGTCGGATATACTCATTGCTCGGATAGGCTCAGGTGAGTCTCACAGCCCCATTTTTACTGCTTTTAAATATTGGGGTGAGATACAATGCTTACATGTTTTCGTGATCATATGTTATTTGATTAGTTAATTTGAGAATTAACTCAAGGAATTAAATGATTATTTAGTTCAGATAACTATATTAGTTACATTGTTTGACTACCATTATTTGGTCTTGATTATCATTGTTAAATTTCATATTGTACGAAACCTGCGTTGGTTTCATCATTGTTAAATTTCATATTATTTCGAAACCTGCGTTGGTTTCATCATGGTTAAATTTATTATTTTTCAAAAACCTGCGTTGGTTTGTTCAATATACGAAACCTGCGTTGGTTTCATCATGGATAAATTTCATATTGTTCGAAAACCTGCGTTGGTTTGTTCAATATTACGAAACCTGCGTTGGTTTCATCATTGTTAAATTTAATGTTGTTCTAAAACCTGCGTTGGTTTGTTCAATGTTACGAAACCTGCGTTGGTTTCACCATTGTTTAAAAATCATTATTTCGAAACCTGCGTTGGTTTCATCATTGTGTTGAAAACTAAACTGTTTAATCATTGTTTAGGAAACCTACGTTGGTTTCATCATGGTTTTGAAAACTTAATTGTTTAATCATTGGTTAGAAAACCTGTGTTGGTTTCATAGTTGTTTGGAGAACCTGCGTTGGTTCAAATCATTATTTAGTAACCTTAATTGGTTAAATCATTGTTTTAGAAAACTTAATTGTTTTAAATCATTGTTTGGTTTATTAACTTAAATCCTTGTTCAGACGAAACATTGTATTATCGTCAAATTATCATGTTGATCACATCAATGTTTATGTTAAACCTGTGAGATTCACCAGCTTTATAGCTGACCCTTTTAGCGTTGTATTCTCAGGTACTGCTATAGTAGGATCGGCTCATCAGGATCCTAGCTTGAGTCGCATGCTTTCAAACATTGGGGACCACTTTGCATTTATTTTCGTATTTTCAAATTATTTATTTGGAAATTACCTATAAACCTCGCAGCTTTGTAAAACTTATTTGGTAATGTAATATCTATTTTCAAAACGTCTCATTTAGAGTCGTTTGCTTGTACTTTGGTGCTTTGAATATTGATTAGTCACACCTAAATCGTCGCTTCCGCAAATCATGAAATTGGGGGTGTGACAACATAGGTGGCTAAATTGATTTGCGACATGTGCGGGATGAATCTCGGTACCTCACGAGTTTCCTCTTCATAGGCTGGCTCGTTCAGCTCATCAATTATTAGTACAATGTGGTGCCCAATGGTGGATTGAATGACGATCCTGCAGTTCTCTGATGCTGTGAGGTGCTCTCCAGTTTCGATGAGATCTAGAAGAGTTCTAAGGTCTCCCACCATTCTGATGTCGGCATAACTTCTTGGATTTCCAGTAGCTCTTTCCAGATTGGTTCTCATTGATGCAAGAATAGCTTTTTGACTTGATGAGTACAGAAAAACTGATCCGGCTAAGGCACAATATACTTTTTGGTATATTCTCCTTTGGTTTCCGTAGAATTCAATTTCTCCCATTGGGTAGTTAGGTATTTCTCGCTGTCGAGATTCTCTGGTAAGTTGTTCTTGAAGCAGGTCAGAGAATGCTCGAATATTTCTCCGAAGAGTGCTAGGCTCTGGTTCTCCATAATTGGCGAGGTATGAATCGTAGTCTCGTATGATTGCCCTTATCATGTGTCTCTGGGCGGTGTTGTAGTCATTGGTTGACTCTTTGATGGCCTCCACGATGATTCGGACATCGTCGTATTCGTCAATTAGCTTAATCATGTCTTGATGAGTATCTATCAGAGGAATTTCTAGTCTCTCAGTTGCGACAGCAGGGGAATTAGGGGGAGCAAGAGGTGTTGGCGGAATAGAGTGTTCATCAAGAGTGATGTTGACGTAATCGTCATCGCATTCACTGTTGCAGTCGGAGTCCTTATCACGTGAATCTGGAAATTGGTGGAATTCTTCGTCTGAGGGTGCGTTGTTGAAGGGTCGAGAACTATCGATTTCGATGGTTCGGACTTCGGTTGTTATGTCATGGAGGTTTTCTTCGGCAAAGCTCCCTGGTTGACGTGCCTTATATGCTGAAATTCTCTATAGTAGTTTGGCATACTGATCTGGGTGTGGTGATGATCGGAGTCCTTCTTCAAAGATTTCTATGTCTCGGAGTCGGGTTCTGGTGAAGGGTTTTGATGGATCGAGATAGGAATTTAGGATGTTTCCCATTCTTTTAAGATGAGAGGATCTGAGCTTTTGACGGATGACTCCGTAATCAACTGATTCTTCAGATGAAGAGTCATCGTCGCATTTTTGTATCCTTTTAACTTCGGCCATTTGTGGAGAATTAGTGTGATCTTCATCTTCTTCCATTTCTTCCTCTTCCTCTTCTTCTTCCTCTTCAAGGTCAGATTCAATTTCTTCATCTGCTTCCTCGTATTCTTCCTCTACTGGGTCGTATTCAGTGTCAGAAATGAGAACTGATGATCGGGTGAATTGCGGTTCCTCCTCTGGTTATGATTCATCATCGGAACAGACTTTTCCTGTGGATATAGCACAACATTCTTCCTCTTCTGGGGTGCATTCAGGTTGGTCGATCTTGTAAGTGATGCTTTCACCATGCGATCGTAAAACAATCGTGTGGTTATACACATCGATCACTGCTCTAGCTGTATTCATGAATGGTCTTCCAAGGATAATTGGGATGTTTATGTCCTCGTGGATATCCATTACCACGAAATCCGTTGGAAAGAAAAATTTGTCAACTTGAACAAGGACATTCTCAGCTATTCCCTTGGGGTATCTAACAGATTGGTCGGCTAGCTGGACGGTCATCTTAGTGGGTTTCAAGTTTTCAAGTTCTAGCCTCTTAAACAGGGAGTAGGGCATAAGGTTAATGATGGCTCCTAGGTCGGCTAAAGCGCTCATGCTTCCAGAATTGTAGATAGAACAAGGGAGTGTAAATCTACCAGTATCTCCTAGTTTTTCGGGAAGGCTATTTTTAAGTAGGGCTGAAGTTTCAGAACTAAGGGGAATGTTGTTCACTTCAGGCAATTTATCTTTGGTGGATAGCAATTTTCTAATATACTTATTACGACCAGGAACTCTAGACATGGTATCAAGGAATTTTCCATCTAACTTAAAGGACGACAGTTTCTTAGGTTGAACTTTAAGTCTAGCGGGGTAAGGGATTCTAACCTCTTTGTTCATTGTTTGAGTGTTTTCCACAGCTGGTATCTTAACCTTTGGTTCTTCCTTTACTGGAACAGCAGCAGGTGGAGTAGTAGCTGCTTCCTTTGGTGTTGTAAGTTGCTTTGCTTCCTCAACATGCGGATTTTGAACCGTGTTGCTAGGCAAACTTCCTCGGGGTCTATTCTCAAAACGTTGTGCCAATTGTCCAATTTGAGCTTCCAAATTCTTTAGCACAGCCAATTGATTTCTCATGAAGAGGTCGGCTTGATCTTGTCTAGCGGACGTCTTTTGGTTGAGCATGTGTTGACCTTGCATGAATTGGGTGAAGGCGTTATCTGAACTTGAAGCTGGGGCATTTGTCTTGGTGGTTTGTTCAGTGGTTTGGTTTGTGTCGGAAGTGGGTGCAGGAAGTGCAAGGGGTTGATTGTAAGGAAGTTGTGATTGTTGTTGGTAGGGTGGATATCTAGGTGGGTATCGGGGTTGGTATGGTTGTTGGTTGTTTCTCGGTGGAAAGGGAGGTCCTCTAGGTTGGTTGTTGTTTTGGTTGAAACCGGGTGGTCGAGCTGGAAACTGAGCATAGTAGACAGTGCCATCTGCTTCTTCGTATTCAACTTGGTATTCGCCAGATGGTTGCGGGTTGGTGCAGTGTTGACAGACTTGCACTTGGTGTACTTGGTACTGTTGTTTCTTAAGTTCTCCAAACTGTTTGACGAGCGAGTCCATTTTCTCTGTTAGTGCCTTAATTGCTTCGACCGGAATCGGATTTGCAGCAGCGATAGGTGTGGAAGATGTTGAATGATCTCCAGAATTCCAATCGTGGTGATGCATAGTCATGTTTTCTATAAGGTTCCATCCTTCTTCGTCGGTCTTTGCCATAAAGCTTCCTTGTGCAGCAGCATCGAGGGTAGTTCGGTGGTTAGGATCTAAACCATTGTAGAAAGTGCACAATTGTGCAGACTTATCGAGTCGGTGATTAGGGCATTTCTTCAAGGCTCCTTTGAATCGTTCCCATGCGGTATATAATGACTCATCGAAAGCTTGTCGAAGGTTCATGATGTCATTTCGGAGTTTGGTTTGTTTAGAAGGCGGAAAGTACTTGGTCAGAAACTTTGTCGCCATCGCGGTCCATGAAGGGATAGAGCCGGTCTCTAGACCTTCAAACCACGTTTGCGCATGATGGGTGAGCGAATAAGGGAAAAGGTATAAATGGATTGTATCTTGGCCAATTCCGTTTTGCTTGTAGGAATTTGAGAGAGAGATGAACTTGTCGAGGTGAGAGTTTGGGTCATCACTGGGCAATCCAGGGAATTGACAGTGGTTTTGGATTAGTTGGATTATGTGGTGTTTAAGCTCGAAAGATTGTCAGGGGGTTTCAGGGTAGAGAATTGGACCTCCTCTTCCTTCGATAGAGGGTTTACTGTTATCAGCGAGAGTGATGCGTTCAGCCATTGCTTGCTTAAGTGCGGATTGCTTCTTTTCTCGTCGAATGGTACGTATTATAAGTTCTGGATCAGGAAAGTTAAACAGTGGTGCAGATCTAGGGGAACAGATCATATACTAAAAGAAAGACAATAAAAGAAAATAGACAATAAAGGAAATGTTTTTGTGTTTTTCTTTTAGAAGGTTTTATCCTAAGGGTTTACTAGAATTAGGATTGGTTGGGCCTCTGGATCGGACAGTTAGTCTCCCCGGCAGCGGCGCCAAAATATTGTTGAGGTTGTCAACGGGTGGTTTTAAAATTTATAATTGCTGGGGTCTAAGTGTGACTTACTAGTACTGAACCAAAGGGTTAGTAGGCGGTAAGTTGGACCTAGAGTCGTTCTTAAAGACAAACTGAATTGAAACGAAGGTGATCCAATCAATCTTTCTTTTCTAGTAAATGTTTTAAAAGAGTGTGTTGGGGGTTTTGGTTCAGTTAATTAAGTAAATTAAATAAAGTGAATAAAATGTAATAAGATGTCAGATAATGCAAAGTAGTATTTGTTGTGAGTTCGTTAGTTAATAATCATGGGATGATGACTCTTACGGGAAAACGATTAGCTAAATTGGGTTGCTTATAAGATTCATTAACTTGTGGTATAACCAATAGATTCCTTATTAGTCGATTATCAACTAATATGTCACGAGGAACTAAGGTATCATGATTCTGACCAGACAGACAATGCTCAACTCTCCACACTCTCCTGTGAGGGAGTCAGTGGCCCATATTATTGAACATATTCGCTCGTGGGCGAAGGAATAGAGTAGCAAGTCCATAACATGTCTAGCCGTTCTTAATACCACAATGATTATGAATCCATTAAACAACTAACTTAGAACTTGTGTCCGGACTTATTTAATCAATTTCTATCCATGAAACTTAAGTGTGATAAACGAGGGAGAACATTTAGGTTTCTTGCATACCGTACTTTAGGTTTCATGGTTTTAGGAAAAAGTATCAGTTTAAGTTGGATTTCAAACTTGCCTTTCTCAATACAATTAACAAATCCCTAGGTTTTCGTAAATGGTCATTTAGCCTATAGCCTACCTAATCTAATCTAATCTAAACTAAAACAACTAATTAAAATGCTGACGGCTTTTTACAGAAAGTTAAACCCAGACCATCTCGGAAAATGCTATGGTAGCTCACATCGTATTTAATCGTTTACCGATGTTTCCGTTATGAGTTTAATTGCTTCGCGATGTTTACATGATAAGTACATTGTGATCAGAAGTGTACAATACTCATGGCAAGTCCACGTAATCATATTGCATTTTATAATGCTTGCATGACGTTACAATTAAAAACATAGTTTTTACACAGATAACTATTGACCGAGTATTGAGGTTCGCGACTCCTCTTTACAAGGTTACAATCACGTTTGCTAATCGAAAGGCGAATGTAAGTTTTAGGTTTAAAATCACAAGATAAGTCCGTTCACAAAGTCTCCAATTTTATAACGTCGATCCATAATACAACTACCTTCGGTCGTTACCGGCTTCCATATATTTGTACTATGCTCAAAAGCATTTCCAATACTATACCGAGTAATCAGTCGAATCGGGGCCATCGTATTATTTCACGACATATTTAAAGTCATCCCACAATTATATATACTAACTACATCACAACAAATACAATAGTAATCTACTCGCTAATCATGGCATAAACGATATCTAGCACAATTAAAGCAAACATATTTAATTAAGATAGATAAGGATAGAAATAACCGAGATTAATATGCGAGAAGGAATAGACTTGAATTAATGAGCGTAACTCCAAGCGTACACCAAATATTACAAAACGTTCCTAGCTTTCTTTCTACTCTAAACAAAGTGCTAAACTAATCTAATGCTAAATTTAAAGTAAGAAAGTAGAATGAGAAAGTAAGAAAGTAATATGACTAGTGCATATGGGACCTTTTGAAATGGAGCCTTAAGCCTCCTATTTATAGGTGAGCTTTGGCTCACATTAGCATCAAGTGGTGCATGTTAGAAAAAGGTAGCCAAAAGGGTGCACCAGGTACCGTACAACACGAAAAGTAGGCACACCGGGTACCGTACAACACGAAAAGTGGGCGCACCAGGTACCAAAAGTTACCAAAAATGGAAAGCGAGACCTGGTAGGGGAGGCCGGCGCCGCCACCACTGTGGCCGGCGACGGCTGGCTGGTGGCCGGCGGCGGCTGGCTTGGTCCCTCCCCGTTTCACCGTCTTTTGCTTCGTTTCTCGATTCGTGCGTGTTTTCTTCGTTATGCGTCCGTTTGCGTCGATTTTTTTTTTGTTAGATTCGTAATTAAAAAACGAAGATTTTGACATAGGATAGGCCCTGAGATGATGTCCCTAGCTCCAGATATTGCGTACGGATCATTTGGATCTTCCGGCGGGCGCGAAATCTTCATTTTTTACCCGTTTCAATTGATTCTTCTTCTGTTGGATTCGTATTTTGAAAACGAACATCTTGGAAATAATGGATGTTGATGGAGGGCACTTTAGCCTTGAAATCTCGTTTTGATGCCTTGAATCTTCAAACGTGTGTGGAATCTTTGTTTTTCATCCGTTTTGCTTGATTTTTATCGTGCAACCTCGTTTTGACCATCTTGGCATAATGTTACTGATTTGTGCTATATTTGAATTTAAATGCCAAGAATCGTTCCAGAATGAGAGAGATATCGGCAGTAAAAACATGACTTTTTACGCGATATCATGCACCAAAGGCCTGCTTTGGGTGCGGAAATCCTGGGCATTTCAAGAACGATTGCCCCAAACTGAAAAACAACAACAACCGGAACAACAACCCTGCTCGCGGCAGAGCATTCGTTATCAAGGCTGGGGAAGCCAGGCAAGACCCGAACATCGTGACGGGTATGTTCTTTCTCAACGACCTTACTGCTTCTGTATTATTTGATACCGGTGCCGATAGAAGCTTCATTTCTGAGAAATTTAGCCCATTGCTAGACACCACCCTACTGCCTTAGATACTAAGTACATTTTAGAGCTAGCCAACGGCAAACTAATAGAAACTGATAGCATCATACGCGATTGCACACTGAACCTCTCAAACGAACACTTTTCCATTGATTTGATACCGGTCAAGATCGGCAGCTTTGACATTATCGTCGGTATGGATTGGTTGTCCAAGCATCGGGCCGAAATTGTTTGTCATGATAAGATTGTCCGCATCCCTCTCGCTGTCGGTAGAACCTTGATCATACAGGGGGAGACCGGTGGGTCGAGACTAAACATCATCTCCTGTTTAAAAACCCAAAAATTTCTGAGAAAGGGTTATCCGGCAATCCTCATGCACATCACGGAGAAAAAGTCGGAGGAGAAGCGACTTGAGGATGTGCCAATTGTTAGAGACTTTCCCGAAGTCTTTCCAGAAGAACTACCTGGTCTACCTCCACCTAGACAGGTTGAGTTCTCGATCGATCTCGTACCAGGTGCTGCACCGGTAGCCCACGCACCATACCGTTTAGCCCCATCCGAACTTCAGGAGCTATCCACCCAGTTACAGGAACTCATGGATAGAGGATTCATCAGACCGAGTTCTTCACCTTGGGGAGCACCGGTCTTGTTTGTCAAAAAGAAGGACGGTTCATTCAGAATGTGTATCGACTATTGAGAGTTGAACAAGTTGACCATCAAGAACCGTTATCCACTTCCTCGAATAGATGACCTGTTTGACCAACTTCAAGGGTCGAGTTTTTACTCAAAGATCGATCTTTGGTCAGGTTATCATCAACTACGTGTTCGCGACACCGACATCCCGAAAACTGCCTTCAGAACTCGTTATGGGCATTACGAATTCCAAGTAATGTCATTCGGTTTAACCAACGCACTGGTAGTGTTCATGGACCTTATTAATCGGGTGTGCAAACCATATCTAGACAAATTCGTCATTGTATTCATTGATGACATTCTGATCTACTCTCGCGATGAGCAGGAACATGCGCAGCATCCGAAAACCGTTCTAGAACTTCTCAGACACGAAAAATTATATGCCAAATTCTCTAAGTGTGAGTTCTGGATTCGAACCGTTCAATTCCTTGGGCACGTTATCGACAGCCAGGGAATCCATGTTGATCCCGCCAAGATTGAAGCAATCAAGGGCTGGGAGTCACCGACCACTCCAACCGAAGTGAGACAATTCTTAGGTCTCGCTGGTTATTACCGCCGATTCATTGAAAACTTTTCAAGAATAGTTGTTCCCTTAACGACACTGACTCAGAAGGATAAGAAATTCGATTGGACCGACAAACAAGAGTCAGCCTTCCAGCTATTGAAACTCAAACTCTGCAGTGCACCAATCTTGTCCTTACCCGAAGGCACCGATGACTTCGTAGTTTACTGCGACGCCTCACACCAAGGACTTGGTTGCGTGTTAATGCAATGGGAAAAAGTCATTGCTTATGCCTCACGATAACTAAAAGTCCAAGAGAAAAACTATACGACCCACGACCTCGAGTTAGGCGCCGTGGTCTTCGCGCTGAAAATCTGGAGACATTACCTCTACGGTACAAAAAGTACTATCTTCATCGATCACAAAAGTCTCCAACACATATTCGATCAGAAGGATCTAAACATGAGGCAACGTCGTTGGATTGAGTTACTTAGTGACTACGACTGCGAGATCAAATACCATCCAGGCAAGGCGAATGTTGTTTCCGATGCCCTCGGTCGAAAAGAACGGTCGAAACCACTTCGAGTCCGAGCCCTCAGTATGACCATTCACAATGATCTGAACATTCAGATTCTCGCTGCTCAACTCGAGGCCCTGAAATTCAATAATATCAAAAACGAAGCCTTGCGGGGCATGGATAAACAATTCGAAATCAAACCTAACGGAGTTAGGTGTTTCTTTAACCGAATCTGGTTGCCTAGTTTTGGGAACCTGCGGGACTTGGTGATGGATGAAGCTCACAAGTCCAAATATTCTATCCATCCGGGATCCGATAAAATGTAGCACGGAATCAAGGAATTCTATTGGTGGCCGAGCATGAAAGCCGAAATCGCCACATACGTCAGCAAGTGTCTTACTTGTTCAAAAGTCAAAGCTGAATATCAAAAGTCGTCCGGCTTCAACAACCCGACAGTCCTGAATGGAAATGGGAACAAATCGTCATGGATTTCATAACCAAATTACCCAAGTCATCGAGCGGTTGCGATACCATTTGGGTGATCGTCGATCGTCTCACAAAATCTGCACACTTCCTGGCGATCAAGGAAACCGATAAAATGGAACGCCTCGCACAAATCTACATCAAGGAAATTGTTTCTCGACACGGTGTTCCAACCTCGATTATCTCCGATAGAGATGCCCGCTTCACCTCTCACTTTTGGCAATCACTTCAGAAATCAATGGGTACCCGTCTCGGTATGAGTACCACATACCACCCTCAAATCGATGGCCAAAGTGAACGAACGTACTATTCAGACACTGGAAGACATGCTACGAGCTTGCGTAGTTGACTTCGGTGCAAACTGGGAGAGACACCTACCATTGTGTGAGTTTTTCTACAATAACAGTTATCACGCCAGCATTAAGGGTGCACCTTTTGAGGCACTGTACGGTCCAAAGTGCCGATCACCGATCTGTTAGACCGAAGTGGGAGATAGTCACCTCACTGGTCCTGAACTCATACACGAAACCACTGAGAAAATTGTTGAAATCCAAAACCGACTCAAAGCCGCACGTGATCATCAGAAAAGTTACGCTGACGTGAGACGCAAACCACTCGAGTTCCAGGTTTGGGATCGAGTACTCCTGAAAGTATCGCCCTGGAAAGGCGTAAATTCGATTCGGTAAACACGGGAAGTTAAATCCCAGGTACATCGGGCCTTTTGAGATCATCAAAAGGATTGACCCCGTAGCATATCGGTTGCAGCTGCCATCCGAACTCAGCAGTGTGCAACCCACTTTTCACATTTCTAACTTAAAGAAATGTCTGTCTGATGAGACACTTATCATTCCATTCGACGAGATTCGCGTCGATAATAAACTCCATTTTGTTGAGGAACCTGCTGAAATCATAGACCGTGAGGTCAAACAGCTCAAACAAAGTCGTATTCCCATCGTTAAGGTCAGGTGGAATTCGCGGCGCGGTCCGGAATTCACTTGGGAACGGGAAGACCAAATGCGACTCAAGTATCCTCAGTTATTCCCCGATTCTACATCAAACGCGACCACGAGCTAAATTTCGGGACGAAATTCTCCTAACAGGGGGATAATGTAACACCCGCCAAATTAGGAGTAGTGATTAGTGCCTAATTCTCTGTAATATATGTAATTAGCCCTTTGATTAGGGTAATTTATGTATCGAAATATATATTGATGAATATATACAAATATGCGATTTGATTAGATCGTACACAAATTTAAATTGAATGTAATTCGGTTCAATTAAATACGGACGTTGGTGATCAATTTTATTAAATAACGATATTATATCCAACATATTATTTTTATAATATTTCAATTACACTTCGTATAGTACAAATAACGTCTACGCGATTAAAATATTAAACGTACAACAATTAAAAACTAAGCTAAGTTATATTTTATAACTGAAACATTAAGTATTGGGTGAAATACTTCAACCAAAATGATTATATTTAAAACTCACAAATAAACGTGTACTAAAGTATTTAACGTTTAAACGAACAGGTAAACGAACACCACACGGAGCGCGAGTGCACGGGATTAAAAGTGGGGACCCACACCTCGGTGGGCCCCCACCGAAGTCAGCCAAGAAAAGGGGTTCCCACCCCCTTTTCCATCCATTCTCCATCTTCCTCTCTCTCTCTCTCTCTTCTCTTCTTTTCTTTCAAAACATCACCACACCACCACCACCATTAATCACCATTTACTACCACTAAACGACATCGGATCACAGGAGCCCTTTGGAAGAAAAGCATCACCACGTCACGATCTATCTTTCTATCTTTTCGGAATTTCCATTTGACACTTTGTAAGTTTCTGACAAATCCCGCAACTCTTTGATTTTAAGTGTTTTTGACTTGTGGTTGTTTAGATAAACTTGAAATGTCCATTTATGGGTTGGGTAAAATTATCGGACCAAACGGAAACCGGAAAACTCGTTTTCGACACAAATTCCAGCCATCAGACCGTAATGTCGCTTTTGGACCAGACCTTATGCGACGTCAGCTACAACATCGCAAAGCCTCGCACAATGTCGCATGGTGCGACATCAGCCGCAACGTCGCACTAAATTGCTAAAGTCGCAGATAGCGAAACCGACCTCTACGTCGCAAGAACCAACAACTTCGCATATAGTGACATAACACGTAATGTTTGCATTAAATTGTGAACGTCGCACTTAGCTACGCCATGATCAACGTCGCAGTTACGGCCTGCGACACTACGCCTAATGTCGCAGATAACAGAACCTAGAAAACTCAGATTTTACTAAGTGTCGAGACCTGAAATTTATCACTTGATTATACCCAAATTCAAATCCTAGATGCGTTTTTCACCAAAGCAATGTAGTATATATAAAAAAATTTTGAGCTGACTTGGCACCTCGACCCCAACTAGGGCCAGCCCCTTGGACCCCGCCAGGGGTTGCCACCCCTGGAACCCCGCTTACCAGGGGCGCTGCCCCCGGACCCCCGTCATTAAAAAGTTGTAATCACTTTTCCATCTAAGCGTCGAACACTTACAAAAACTTATACAATACAAAGAAACATGTAATAATACTTTGAGATTACTATTCCAAACCGTCACCAACGAGCCGTACACGTTTTCAAAACTCGAATCAAACAACCAAATCGTAGTAATTTGGACACTCTAGTTGAACGAACAACTACAAGGGTGATCTTTTGAGATACTCAATCATGTTTATAACCATCGCGTGTCGTGGACACCCTCAGGTTACGAGTCTTCGGACAATCATTAATCGGCTAATCAACTCACGCTTATTGATTTAACGCTTTAAGACTCAGGTGAGTCTTACGGCCCCACTTTTACTGTTTTACATAAGGGGTGAGATACATTGCCTACTTTTCTTGAACACATGTACGAACTATTCATTTTACTATACGGGATTGCATGAGTTACTTACTTTCTACTGAATTCTCTCCATCATATATCGTTAGTTATGGACTTAAGCGCGAACACTAGTTGATGGATCCATTAGGGAAACGACCCTCCCCGCCCGGGGTAGTAGCGCTACCATGAACCGTACTGTATAAACGTGCGACTATCATTCGTAACTTATGCTTGCTCAGTTACGGGCATGTCACGGGAGCAACTTATTACTTACGGGTTAAGCTTCGATTATGAGCCTCATGGCAACGGTATAACTTACTTATTTTACATTTGCAGGATTGCAAATACTTGATTTACGCCTACGGGCACTACTGAAGAAATATTGTGTTCAAAAACTGACATTACTTACAAACCTGTGAGATTCACCAACATTCGTGTTGTCCTTTTAGCATGTATTCTCAGGTACACTTACGGAGTAGGATTACTCCCGGACATAGCTAGAGTCGCATGATTTCAACACAACTGCATTAACGGAGATTCTTAGCATTATCTTTTGTATATTTTGATTATGTAATAGAATCTCCCGTTATACGCGCGGACTCTAGATAACTACATTTTGTATACGAAAACATTAAGTTTTCAAACATTTTAATTATATGGAAATGAAACCGTTTTACAACGTCTCATTTGGAGGTCGTTTGCTATATTATCTTATGTTCTGTGATTATTGATTAGTAGCACCCCAAACCTTGCTTCCGCCAGACAGTGAATTTGGGGGTGTTACAGTTTGAGTATAATAACCATTAGTTATCGGTCTCGTCCGTTATGGCCATACGGATATGGTTGGGTAAATGTTCTTGAGAGCCACCGCGGCACTAGGGTTTCTCAAGAGCCACCGATCCTCATTATTGAATTGTGAGATTGTTGAATAGTTGACCAGTTGAATTGTTGTATTGTGTAACATGTGTTTACGGTTATTTGGTGTAAACAAAGTTGTTGTGCTAAGTTAGACTGTTGATTAATTATTCACTCACTTAGCGTTATGTTAATCCCCCACATTAACACTTCTTGCAGGTTTTGGATTTTATCGGGTGGGCAAGAAGTTGGACTGGAAGGAATGTTTAACAATTTGGCGTTACTCTGATATTAGATTTGCATAAATCAATGTTATATTCTGTTTTTGAAATAACACCCAGGTTGATAAATTATGATTTAAATTAGTTTGATTTTATAATGTAACTTGTGCTTTTATAAGTATTTTAAATGATGTAATTTATAAAAGTTGAAATTTGGACTTGCGCTTCCGATATATTATATTTAAATGGTTGTAAATGAGGGGTGTTATATAAACTAATAACCATTCTTAAACCCTCCCCCACTTTGATTAATCTAGTTATCTTATTAACAATTTCACTTAAATCATGTTCTATCATCATTCTCATACTCTAGTTACTCTATAATTCATTCTTTTAGCTAACTAACACTAACTCATACATATTTAGCCAAAATCCCATGATTATTCAAGAACACCTACAACCAATTCATCACTTTCAAGTTATAATTTCATCATTAACTAGTTCAAGAACACTAATAAACAATAATTCTAACAATTCCTAACCCTAATTTCGTATTAATTTCACTAATTAAACCAAACCCCATGGAAACCCCTCAAAACCCAAAAACTAGGTTAAGAATCTTAGAAGGAATCAACTTACAATGATTAGAGATGAAAAGGAGATGATTACTTGAAGATTTCTAGTGTTTAATTTGATGTTTAAAGATGAGAGAATGTTCCTGCGTGTTTTCCGAATACTCTGTGTATGTTCTGGAGCTTGAAAGAAAAAAATGGGATAAACACGGACATCTCACGTATCTACCTACTCATTTATTTTATTTCCTTTAATTTTACAGTCTGGAACTGATAATTTGTTTTACGTTTTTCACTATATCTCATTATTTACACAATATTACTTCATAATAAAATTATATTCGCGTACGAAATTAAATTCCTGAAATTTGGGGTGTTACATTTAGTCAGATGTTGACCCAAAGATTTCCACAAGTCATTGGTCAAGGAATTAAATGGTCGGATAAGAAGAAATAAATATTAATCGCAAATATATAATTAATACATTATAATGATTATAAATATTAATTATTATTTAATTTGAATAGTGTTTAAATTGTACTAAAATAGTGCGATGTTTAGTGCTAACACTGGAATTACTTTTTTACACTTTTGCACTATTTTAGTGCAAAAATGTATGTTTAATGTATACATTGAAGATGTTCTTATAGTTGATTTTTATAAACATTATATAGTTTTAATTATAATATAATAATATAAATTTTAGACCTTATCAGTATATATTTAATTTAATAAGTTGAAAGTAATACAGCGTGAAAGAAGCAAGTAACAAAATTTGTTTCAGTGCCTTTTTGATCCTCTGCTTAATTTCGACATATTTGTATTTAAGTCTAAACATGCATCTAAATAAGTGGGTTCTTAGAAAAAACGAATGTCGAGTTTACCTTTTTCACAGATTTTAAAATGATAAATCTTCCCTTTTAATCAACATTTGTTCGTATTTACAAATACCATCACAACTAGGATATGATGGCCCACGTCGGAATATACGACCATCACAACTATTAGACGATGGTTTTGACCATCTACCTGCTAGTGTTTTGGACTTTTCGCAAGCAAGGTTAAAATATCGTTTTCGTCTCACAAGTGGTACGTTCTTTCACATAGGCGTATTGCTTTTATATATGCCGGCCATGTAACTTAAAAATGTTATTGTATAGTATGTGATCATTAACAAATGACTTTTTGTCATGTCATCAGGCGCCTTCACGTATTGAACTTATGTAAAATGTAATTATTAAACTTAGTAGAATTTATATCATTTAACTCATTTCATTTTTAAAAACCGTCATCTTCAATCCCAACAAAACCAACATGTCTTCGTCATCTTCTAGATCATCGTTCAACAATTGGCCTCAATTTTGAGGTTAAGATGGTATAAATTGGTTGTGGTGATGTCGTCGAAAAAATTTATTGCCGGAGAAAATGGTGGAGATGCTGACGACCCCAAAGATGGTAGTAATATTTTGGAGATCGTAGTTAACTAATATATATTTATACGTAAAAACGTTTTGTTTAACCATTTAAGTTAGAAGATATCATAATGAGAAATGCTTAATACAAATTGTTTATTTGAAAGTAAGGCCATTGCTAATGGGTTTAATCGGTTGGCAACCGACGAAGGCCGGCAAACCGACACCATTGACACGGCTTCATCGGTTGCTTCATTGGTTTTGCTTCTTCGGAATTCCAACGAAAGGGAAGAGAGTTGGGGTGGGACCCAGGTTATATTTGATGTATTGTTATTTTTTGTTTAGTATATGTAAATGTAGATATATTGGTAAATATGAGGCCCAAAAATTGAAGCGGTAAAAGGATTGTTGGGAGTGTTTAATCAGTCTTTCATCGATTGTGGATGTGCTGACATGACGCTGATCGAGCTAGCAAAACTGAAGAAGCAACGGTTCGTATAGTAAACCTCATCTCACATATGTATGCAAAATAATAAATAAATAAATATGAACCATTCAATAACATAGTTTGTTAACTCATACTTATAAACTAGTTAATTACCCGCACAATGTAGCTGGGATGACATTTAATTAAAAAGATCAAACAACATTATTTGATATGATAAGAAGGTTTTGAGAAAAAATTAACTTCGCCAACACTACTTATCATTCAATGTGCAAACAAAATTTAGATATACAATATACTACAACGATATGATGTTATACTCAAGGCAAATCGCAGTCGAAATATTCATATGCTAAAAAGTTCAGAGGTGGTAATTACCTGTCCTTTTGATCAGCTAGGCATCGGTTCCATTAGATAATCATCTCAAAGAAATACAAATTTAGCAATTTTTCTCAATCATTATCTTTCCAATTCAGATGTACACGACAAAATTCCATGCCTACTCTTTTTCTTCGTCAATCCACATCATACCAAACAAAGGAACTTTTTTATTGATATTCTAATTTTCTTCCTTTTTTAATCATCAAGTCCATTTCTAGAACAAATTTTCCAGATGGTCTTACGTAATATTCTTCATCAATTTGTTATTCTTTTTAGAGTGGACAATTCAATCAAATAATTGCTACATATTTTGGCTTTTTTAAGTTGATCATCATCATTATAGATTATGAACTAACGATTTATATCATATTTTTAACTAACAACGTTTTGTATTTTTGATTCAATTAAACGTAAAAATATTCTATTCATTAGCCGTATGTTTTATGAAACCGCAACAATCTTCTGATAATGCTGTTGATTCACGAAATTATAACTATGATTCAGTTGTGTGTAATAGTATAATTTTAGTTGTTCAGATGATAATTCAATTAATTATGCAACAATCATTCAGTTGATTACGCAACAATGATTCACATTTTCAATTGACGATCGCAACAACGATTCACCAATTCAATAATTATATTAGTAGCATATTTTAAAACATTGATTCACATAGTTATGTTTTTTGATTCGGAAATATGTAACAATGACTGAAAAAAGATTAGATTATTGATTCATAAAATTTATTAGATTGATTCGGTAAGTATATTACATTCTAATAGTACAAAGTAAAAGGCTATCGCATCGTTTGAGACTTCTCATCAAAAAAATATGCAATTATTTAGGTGTTTTCAACTAGGGGTGTTCAATATTTGGTTTGAAACCGTTTAATCCGAAAACCAAGCCAAATAAAAACCTAAAAAAATCGAACCGAATTCAAATTCGATTTTCGGTTCGGTTTCGGTTAGGTTTTCGATTTTGAATTTTTGAATTCGGTTTAACCGAAAACCGAATTCGAATTAATAATATATTAAATTATTAATATATGTAGCATATGTGTGATATTTAGAATTTCTAAACAAGTATATATACATTTAAACCTTAAAATTAACTTCACGTCTTTCATTTTCAATTCTCATAAAATCCTAACACACGAAAAATTACGAGTCGAAATCGATTAACTTAAAAAAAAAATTGAAATTTTCGGTTTTTACCGAAACCGAACCGAATTTGAATTCGGTTTTCGGTTGGATTTTCAAATGTGAATTCGGTTTTCGGTTTTGCTCAAAAAACTTTCAAAACCGAACAAGCCGAACCAAATAAACCGAGGAAACCGATAATTGAACCGATGAACACCCCTATTTTCAACATGTCAAACACAATCAATTTAAAAAATTGTTTATTCGGATTGAATTATGCAAATAAAAATAAAAACAATTAATTTTGATAAACGTGATCTAGATTCTTGAAACACTCATTTAAAAATCCATTCAAAGTTCACAATTCCTTGGTTCGTTACTTTTTGAAATGGTGAACTATAAGATGAAAAATCATTTGAATATTAAAAAAATGTGGAAAGCAATTCATCCCTAGTTTTATGTGACGGTTTTGAATAATAAAAAATAAGAGTGAATTATTTCCCTTTCTGAATCAAGTAAATGTTCTTTTTTGCCCCTGAAAGATTATAGTTATATGATATATATTACATTTTTGCCATTGAATAATCTTAGCCATTGAATCACAGATCTAGTGGTCAGAAAGTCCCCCCCTCTCAAAAAAGTCATTCTCCATTGATCCTACTCCTATATATATATATATATATAGGAATGGGATCCTGTAAAAACAAGGAGTTAAAAAAAACAATGAAAACACATCCCCACCCTCCATCTAATCTAACATATATATATATATATATATATATATATATATATATATATATATATATATATATATATATATAAGGGGTGGGGATAAAAAAAAACGGTGAAAACACTCTTTCCTTCCCAATTTTTTTAAGGTGTGAACCTTTTTTTTTTTTTTTTGAAGTAAACCAAAAAAATTAAGGTTCACACAAAAAAATATTTTTTATAAAAAAAATAAAATAAAGTCAAATTCGAAAACCAAAACAAAAAATTAAGGTTCGCAATTAAAAAACATAAAAACTTTCTGTGAACCCAAAACAAAAAAGTAAGATTTACAATTGAAAAAGTTAAAAACTTGGTGTGAATCTAAAAAAAATTAAGGTTCACAGTTGAAAAAAAAAAGTTCACAATTAAAAAAGTTAAAAACTTTCCGTGAACCAAAAAAAGTTAAGGTTCACAATTGAAAAAGTAAAAAACTTTCCGTGAACCAAAAAAAATTAAGGTTCACAAATGAAAAAGTAAAAAAGTTTCCGTGAACTCAAAAAAAATTAAGATTCACAGTAGAAATAAAAAGGTTCACAATTGAAAATTTTTAAAACTTTCCGTGAACTTAAAAAAAATAAGGTTCATAGTTGAAAAAAAAATGTTCACAATTGAAAAAGTTAAAACTTTCCGTGAACTCAAAAAAAAAAATTAAGGTTCACAGTTGAAAAAGTTAAAAACTTTTCGTGAACCCAAAAAAAAATTAAAGTTCAAAATAAAAAAACTTTAAAATTTTCGTGAAAAAATTTTTTAAAAAAAATTTATGAGAAAAAAAATAAGGTTCACAATTGAAAATGTTAAAAACTTTGTGTGAAGCAAAGAAAAATTTAAAGGTTCATGACGAAAATTTTATGTGAAACAAAAAAAATAGAAGGATTCACAAAAAAATTCATATGTGAAGCAAAAAAAATGAAAGTTCACAACTTAAAAGAATTGTGAATCAAAAAGTGTTTTCACCATTTTTTTTTTATCCCCACCCCTTTATATATATATATATATATATATATATATATATATATATATATGTTAGATTAGATGGAGGGTGGGGATGTGTTTTCACTGGGTTTTTTTATCTTCATGTTTTCACCAGAACCCATCCGTATATATATATATATATATATATATATATATTACTTTCAAAAAGTTATTAGATTTTAGTTTTCTTATAACCTTAATTATTATTGTCACACTCATAACGGAGCTCCATGTCTTAATTTTTTTTTTTTTTTTTTTTGGAAAAACTCAAACTTTATTAAAAGTAGATAGCACAATGTTAAAGATTACAATTGGAGAATGTTGCAACTAAACTAAACTAACTAAAGAAGCCACTGCTACCTGGTTAGAAAGCCATGAAAAGCATTCAATGGCCGAGAACCAATAAAATTGGCTTGAACAATACAACATAATTAATCCACAATTCCACATTTAGAAACTAAACTGCAAAGTTTACTTCAGCAAACAACTTCTACTAACAATATTGAGTAATTTTTAATTGCAATAAATTTGATGATGCTTAGATGATTATGTATGAGCAGGGCCGGCCCTGGCCATGGGCAGGCCGGGCGACCGCCCCGGGCATCAATGATGAGGGGGGCATCACGAGTTCTCCGGTTGTGGAATTTTATGATACGTATAAATTGATTTTGGAACGAGTATATTCAACTCTATGATAGTATAAGATGTAGAATATATGTTTATATAGTTTGAACATGATTATAGAAGTCACAATTTAGATATACAATATACTACAACGATATGATGTTATACTCAAGGCAAATCGCAGTCGAAATATTCATATGCTAAAAAGTTCAGAGGTGGTAATTACCTGTCCTTTTGATCAGCTAGGCATCGGTTCCATTAGATAATCATCTCAAAGAAATACAAATTTAGCAATTTTTCTCAATCATTATCTTTCCAATTCAGATGTACACGACAAAATTCCATGCCTACTCTTTTTCTTCGTCAATCCACATCATACCAAACAAAGGAACTTTTTTATTGATATTCTAATTTTCTTCCTTTTTTAATCATCAAGTCCATTTCTTGAACAAATTTTCCAGATGGTCTTACGTAATATTCTTCATCAATTTGTTATTCTTTTTAGAGTGGACAATTCAATCAAATAATTGCTACATATTTTGGCTTTTTTAAGTTGATCATCATCATTATAGATTATGAACTAACGATTTATATCATATTTTTTTAACTAACAACGTTTTGTATTTTTGATTCAATTAAACATAAAAGTATTCTATTCATTAGCCGTATGTTTTATGAAAACGCAACGATCTTCTGATAATGCTGTTGATTCACGAAATTATAACTATGATTCAGTTGTGTATAATAGTATAATTTTAGTTGTTCAGATGATAATTCAATTAATTATGCAACAATCATTCAGTTGATTACGCAACAATGATTCACATTTTCAATTGACGATCGCAACAACGATTCACCAATTCAATAATTATATTAGTAGCATATTTTAAAACATTGATTCACATAGTTATGTTTTTTGATTCGGAAATATGTAACAATGACTGAAAAAAGATTAGATTATTGATTCATAAAATTTATTAGATTGATTCGGTAAGTATATTACATTCTAATAGTACAAAGTAAAAGGCTATCGCATCGTTTGAGACTTCTCATCTAAAAAATATGCATTTATTTAGGTGTTTTCAACTAGGGGTGTTCAATATTTGGTTTGAAACCGTTTAATCCGAAAACCGAGCCGAATTAAAACCGGAAAAAATCGAACCGAATTCAAATTCGGTTTTCGGTTCGGTTTCGGTTAGGTTTTCGATTTTGAATTTTTGAGTTCGGTTTAACCGAAAACTGAATTCAAAACCGAATTCGAATTAATAATATATTAAATTATTAATATATGTAGCATATGTGTGATATTTAGAATTTCTAAACAAGTATATATACATTTAAACCTTAAAATTAACTTCACGTCTTTCATTTTCAACTCTCATAAAACCCTAACACACGAAAAATTACGAGTCGAAATCGATTAACTTAAAAAAAAATTGAAATTTTCGGTTTTTACCAAAACCGAACCGAATTTGAATTCGGTTTTCGGTTCGATTTCCAAATGTGAATTCGATTTTCGGTTTTGCTCAAAAAACTTTCAAAACCGAACAACCCGAACCAAATAAACCGAGGAAACCGAAAATTGAACCGATGAACACCCCTATTTTCAACATGTCAAACACAATCAATTTAAAAAATTGTTTATTCGGATTGAATTATGCAAATAAAAATAAAAACAATTAATTTTGATAAACGTGACCTTTAATGTTTGCTATTTGCGGAAATGTAATGTGGAGGATCCAACCCAAATCCTTCCGTTACAAGATCTTAGAGTTGACCAAGGTCAGAAATTAGTAGAAGAGCCCATTGAGTTAGTTGATAGAAAAGTGACTAAATTACGCAAGAAGGAGATACCTATGGTTCTAGTGAAATGGAAACATAGTTTGGGAGAAAATCTTACTTGGGAGACTGAGTCGAGTATGAGAACTCGTTATCCTAGTTTATTCGAGTCTAGTTAGATTTCGGGGACGAAATCTTTTAAGGAGGGAAGATATGTAACACCCTGAAATTGGGCCCAGTAGAATCAGGTATTTCTTTAAATTTAAATACGTAAATTTAATTGTTTAAATATGTTTGATTGTGAAATTAATAGGTAAATAAGCCTCAGGAGATATTGTGACTAGTAAAATATTATTTGTTTTAAATAATATTCGATGACGGTAAAATAAAATAATTTTCTCGCAATTAGTATTTAAGTTCCAGACAATAGATCAAAGAAGGGTATAATATTGTACTGTAACTAAAAAGGGTCGGTTTTAATAAATTGGGGAGGCCGATCTTTTTTCCCCAACTTCCTCATTCTTCACCAATTTATAACCTAACTAAAAAAAAAAACCTAGATAAAATCATTTCCAAATCAAAAGCTTGTACCAAATTGATTGAAGATTGAAGCTTGGAAACATAGAGATCATCATCATCATCTTGTTTTGATCTCTCAAACTTGTAAGTTATTTGTTTGATGGTTATATATGAGATTAATTAGGTATATGTGATTTGAATGATTAGTGTTAATTAGTTGTATGAATGTTATGTGTATGAGGTTATTAGATGTTATGGTAGCCTAATATTGGTGAATTTTCGAGTATAACATTGAGTTTGGTTGATTTGGAGATTATTGGTTCGAACATGAATAGTGCAGAAATCGCAGGCCTGGAAGACGAAGGAATACGTTCGTATTCCAGTGAGTACGTTCGTATTCCTGGGAATACGGCGTATTCCCAAACCGTATTCCCAATCGTATTCCTTAAATGAAGGTCTGATCAAAAACTGAGCTGGAAAATGGTCGGGAATACGGCGTATTCCCTTGAATACGGTCGTATTCCCGGGAGTACGGCGTACTCGTGGACCGTATTCACCGGAATACGGCGTATTCAATTGAGTACGACCGTATTCCTATGTTTCGACTAGGCAATTTTCGATTGAGCTTAATTATGTAATTTAGCTTGTACATTTTATTTATATTGCTTAGTATATGCTTGATTTTGGATATTAAGTAAATATGAATGATGATTACTTAAGTATTTGAGTTAAATGCAATGTGTTATATGATAGGAGATGATTTCTTCTTGGCAACATGTGTGTACATTATATAGATATTACGAAAGGTTTGGATTGAGTTACTGACTCACGGGTTTTGATGTGTTTACAGACAAGGAGAAGACTCAGTGAGTTTAGTCACTTGAGTAACTGAAGTTAAAGTGGACAGGTGAGTGGACTTTGATCTCTCGCTATGTTTGGTGATCACTTATGTGATTACTTCATGTGTTAAGTGTTATATTCAAGTGTTAAAGTGTTAAGTGAATTGTGAACTGTGTTAAGTGTTAAAGTGTTAAGAAACCTGTTGGTTATTGTGTTAAGGAGGTCAACTTGTTGGACGTTTTGCTACAGGTTAGTCAACACGAGAATTGTGAACATGTGTTGTGAATGGAGTTCGTGTTGACTAAAGGTAGCAAACCGTTATCGGTTAACCACTGTATTGGCCTGCAGTTGGTGTAAGTGTCGCTTGGTGGGCCACCGCGGCTGAGGGTGCCACAAGGGCCACCGATCCTCTAGTGATGTTGAGTCAATGTGTTAAATTGTTGTAGACTCATGGTGTTAAACTAAGTGTAGTGTTAGTGATGAGTTAACTCACTTAGCTTCGTGCTAATCCCTCGTTGTTTACTCCTTGCAGGTTAATATATTTTGTTAAGGGCGGGTCTCGGAGTAAATTGATGGAATGTTCGACAATGATGAAACTCTGATGACTTTTGTATTAATTCAAATGTTTTGATCAAAGTAACGCCCATCTAGTTGTGTAGTTGTATTATGAAATACTTATGTAAATGATTATGTATATTTTGGTTAATCCAAGGTTATATATATATATGGGATATTGCTTCCGCGATGTTAAAAAAAAAAAAAAAAAAAAAAATGCGTTCTAAATTAGGGGCGTTATAAGTTGGTATCAGAGCTTAGATTTGGGCGAATTGAACAACTTAGGGTGTTTAATCCCAAATCTAGTGTCGAGATTGTCAAACATTTCGGGTTGTGGGATTAGCTATAGTGTGAAATGTGTTAGTATGTTAGTACTAACAATTAACAAGTGTTGAGATGTGTTTTGATGACAGATGGCAGAAAATGAGCAACCACCCCGTACTCTCTATAATGTCTCGACTGTTCACGCCGCTCAAGAAGAAGAGGATCATAATGGTACTTCGAATCCGGTAAATACAGAAGTTGAAACCAGTCAAGAGTATATATTAAGGTTAGAGAATAGGGTAGTTGAACTTGAGAGAGAACGTGCAGGGTCATCTCAACGGTCCATTCCTGTTTATTCGCATGTTGCTACTACTACTCCTCCCATTACTGCTTCTACTCGGATTCCGGTTACTTTTCCTCATGTTTCACAACAGCAACAGGGTTATGATTTTCAGACATCATTTCCGTTTCCTTCTTTTGGATCGACTGGTTATCAGGCACATTTATTTCCACCTTTTCAGTTGCCGAAGAAAGGATGTTCGCTAAAAACCTTCATGTCTAGTAAACCATCCTCTTACTCTGGAAGTCATGATCCTACGGTTACGTTGGACTGGTTGCGTGATGTGGAAAGAAAGTTAGAGGTTTGTCACTGTGATGAGGAAGACAAAGTTCCCTATACTGTTCAATTGTTGAAAGGTGAAGCTATGTCGTGGTGGGATTCGATAACTGCTCATTTCACTCCACAACAAAGGAGTTCTATTAAATGGCAAGATTTTCATGCCGAGGTATGCAAACAGTTTTGTTCGGAATATAATCTTGATCGTGTCAGGCAGGAATTTATGGACTTACGGAAAACTGATGAGATGACAATCGATGAGCTTATCAGGCAATTCTCTGAGAAGTTAAGATTTGTGCAACAGTGGGTCCCAACTGAAAGAAATAAGATTAGTCATTTTGTGAAAACCTTACCTCCAGATTATCGTACCACAGTGCGAATGGCTAGTAGCATTTCTCAGGCTTTTGAGTGGGCACGATCAGTGGATAGTGATGTTGTGGCTAGGAGGTTGCTAAATAAGGAAAGGTATGCGCAGAAACCGAAGAGTGATTCTTCCGGTAAAGGAAAACAAAGATGGCAACCTTCTCAACAGAACAAGAAAACTAGTTATGGTGGTGTTCCGATGGAAAATTCGTATTGTGCAAGATGTCGATCAAAACATATCGGGCCTTGTTCTATTCGGACATCTAGGTGTATGAAATGTGGGGTGTTGGGTCATAATGCGATTGATTGTACTTACCCCAATAATGTGTGTTGGACGTGTCACAAAGAGGGACATCGAGCGGGTGATTGTCCTGATGCAAGGAAGCGGGATACGGGTACGGCTAGAGGTTCCTCATCTTCTGGCCAGAAAAGGAAGATTCCACCAGCTGCTACGGGTCGAGCTTTTCAAATGACCGTGGATGATGCTGTGCTTACTGATGATGTGATTACTGGTACTTTCCTTGTTAATTCTGTACCAGCTCGTGTATTATTTGATTCTGGAGCAAATTGCTCGTTTATATCAGTGCAATTTTGTGATAAACTGAAATTGATGCCCTCTGTGATTTCTAATCCTTTAGAAGTTGAGGTAGCTGATGGTAAGACAGTTCATGTTACCACATCGGTAGCCGGAGCTAGTATATTAATAGAGGATCATGAATTTCCAGTTTCTTTCCTATTGATGCAAATCCCTAGTTTTGATGTGGTTCTTGGTATGGACTGGCTGAGTCAAAACAAGGCCGACATCTCTTGTCATAAGAAGTTAATAAAAATTCCAGTTTCCAATCTATCATATGTTGTGGCGCGTGGGGAACGTGCAAAGGGTAGTATTCCTGTAATATCCATGATAAAGGCTAGGAAGTCTTTAGTTAAGGGTTGTGAATCCTTTGTGGCCTATGTTGTAGATGTTAAAGTAGAAAAGAAATCCATTTCCGATATTCGGGTGGTTTCTGAATATTCGGACGTGTTTCCGGATGAATTGCCTGGTCTTCCCCCTGTAAGAGATGTAGAATACCAAATTGAATTAATTCCTGGTTCGTCTCCAGTAGCAAGGGCTCCTTATAGATTAGCTCCTTCCGAAATCCGTGAAATGATGGGGCAAATTCAGGAATTGTTAGATAAGGGATTTATTAGGCCGAGTTCATCGCCGTGGGGTGCTCCCGTGTTATTTGTGAAGAAGAAAGATGGTACTCTCCGTATGTGCATCGATTATCGGGAATTAAATAAGAGAACGGTGAAGAACAAATACCCGTTGCCCAGAATTGATGAATTGTTTGATCAATTACAAGGATCCTCATATTTTTCGAAAATTGATTTGAGATCAGGATATCATCAAGTCCGAGTTCGTGAGGAAGATATTCCTAAAACCGCGTTTCGCACGAGGTATGGTCATTATGAGTTTTTGGTAATGCCGTTCGGGTTAACGAATGCTCCTGCAATCTTTATGGATTTAATGAATCGTGTGTGTCGTCCCTATCTTGATCAGTTTGTGATTGTGTTTATCGACGATATTTTGATTTATTCCAAGTCTGAAGCGGATCATGAAATGCATCTGAGATTGATACTTGAAACCTTGAGAAGAGAGCAGCTTTATGCAAAGTTTTTGAAATGTGAGTTTTGGTTACGTGAGGTGCAGTTTTTGGGGCATATCATTTGCAAAGATGGGGTTAGAGTGGATCCGTCTAAAGTGAAAGCTGTTATGAATTGGAATGCGCCTAAGTCTCCGTCAGAAATTAAGAGTTTCCTTGGATTAGCAGGATACTACAGAAAGTTTATCAAAGATTTTTCCAAAATTGCGAGTTCATTGACTAAGTTAACTCGGAAGGATGTGAAATTCCAGTGGACCGAACAACAAGAGGCAGCTTTTCAGACATTAAAGCAATTATTGTGTCAAGCCCCGGTTTTGGCGTTACCTGATGGATCGGATGATTTCATTGTATATTGTGATGCATCGCATACCGGATTAGGTGGTGTTTTAATGCAAAGAGATCGTGTAATTGCGTATGCTTCTAGACAGCTTAAACCACATGAAAAGAATTATCCGACACATGATTTGGAGCTTGCGGCTGTAATTTTTGCCTTGAAGATTTGGAGACATTATTTGTATGGTACGAGATGTGTAATTTGCACTGATCATAAAAGTCTTCAGTACATGTTTTTGCAAAAAGAATTGAATATGCGTCAGAGGCGGTGGTTAGAATTGATTAAAGACTATGATTGCGAGATCCGTTATCATCCGGGTAAAGCAAATGTGGTTGCGGATGCATTGAGTCGAAATATATCTAGTGACAAGATTTGTTTTATGCGATTAGAGGTGTCCTCTGATTTGATTTCTCAGCTAAGAGTCGCACAGATTGAAGCTTTATTGGATGTTAATTTGAAATCCGAGATCATGTTGAAACGAAAGGATTTGTTAGTTGATGATTCACGTGGGTTGAAAACTTTTCAGTCTCGGGTTTGGGTCCCGTTAAATGGTGGACTTCGTGAATTGATTTTGACGGAGGTTCATAAATCAAGATTATCTATTCACCCCGGTAGTACGAAAATGTATAACGATTTGAAACCTCTCTATTGGTGGCCAACAATGAAAACGGATGTAGCTAGATTTGTGGAATCATGTCATATTTGTTCCCAAGTAAAAGCCGAGCATCAAAAACCTTATGGTTCGTTGAAACAATTAGAGATACCCGAGTGGAAATGGGAACATATCACTATGGATTTTGTCACCAAGTTACCACGTACGCAGAAAGGCAACGATATGATTTGGGTTGTTGTTGATCGTTTAACTAAAAGCGCCCATTTTCTTGCGACCAGTGAAACTGCTTCTTTGACCCGTTTGGCTCAATTGTATATTAATGAGATTGTATCGAGGCATGGAATTCCATTATCTATTGTGTCAGATCGCGATTCCAAATTTGTGTCAGGCTTTTGGCAGAATCTTCAGAAAGAGTTAGGTACTCGAGTTAATCTTAGTACTGCATATCATCCTCAGACGGATGGACAGTCAGAGAGAACCATTCAGACCCTTGAGGATATGTTACGGGCGTGTATTTTGGAGTATGGAGGTTCGTGGGACACTCACTTACCTTTGGTAGAATTTGCGTATAATAATTCGTATCATTCGAGTATTGGTATGCCGCCATATGAAATGCTTTATGGACGTCGTTGTCGAACGCCGACTTGTTGGTTAGAGGCGGGAGAAAAACAGTTTGCGGGTCCCGATATTGTCCAGATTACGTGTAACAACCGCCAAATTAGGGCTAGTATTAGCGCCTAATTCTTTGTTAATACATGTAATTAGTTCTGTGTTAGGCTAATTTATGTACCGGATTATATGTTGGTGAATATATACAACTTTGCGATTTGATTAAATCGTGCGCAACTTAAATAGAATGAAATTCTATTCGATTAACACGGACGTTGGTGAACAAATGTTTATAAACTAAAATAACGCAATTATAACTGAAATGCTATTTTATAATAGTTAATAACTGACTTGTACTACTCGAATAAAACGTACACGATTTTAAAAGCAAAAGTGATTAAAATTAATCTAACCTATTAAAGATTTAAGGAAATAATTTAAATAAATCATTTAACAAGATTTGTGATTTATAAATATAATTAAACGCGTAAAATAAATATTTAACGTTTAAATGACGGAGCAAACGAACACCGCACGGAGCGGGAACGCGGGGCGAAAGTGGGGATTTAACCTCCCACCTCCACCCACTTTCTTTCATTTCTTATTCTCTCTCTCTCTCCTCCTTTTCTTTTCTCTCAAAAACCACAAACCAAAAATCAACGAAAATCGCAAAATAAACATACTAAACGACCTCGGATCTTCAAGCCCCTTTGGAAATAAACGACCACCTCGCGACGATCTACACTTCTACCTTTTCGGATTTTCAATCCGACACTTTGTAAGTTTCCGACAAATCCCGACATCTCTCGTTTTTGATCATTTTTACTAGTTTATGGTTTTGATAGGCTTGTTATGTTCATATAAGGGTTGGGTAAAAGAATCGGACCAAACGGAAACCCGAAAACATGTTTTTGGCTCAAAATCCGTCAATCAGACGTAAGTGACGCACTGATGAACCCAGATATGCGTCACTTCGTGCGACACTGACTAAGTGTCGCATAAGCCCTCTTTTCCCGTCACTACCTAAGTGACGCATTTTCAATATCCGTCACTACTAGCGTCACTTGCCTTAGTGACGCCTATGATCGAAATCTAATTTTACACGACACTCTTGCCTGACACTACTCTAGTGACGCCTAGAACCTTAAACCGACACTTGTTACCGTCACTGCCTAAGTGTCGCCACCTTATGCGTCACTTCCCTAAGTGACGCCCTAAACTTATATTTCGCGATTTTATGCGACACTTCCTAAGTGTCGCCTAAACCTTAAGTGACGCTATGAAGTGTCGCACAAAGCAGCAGATTTTCAACTATTTTTACACGAAGTGTCGAACTTATACAACTTCCAATACTCATACCCTACGACTTAACAAACATCATAGAACATACTTTTCTATTACAAATACTCTAAATTGCGTTATGAACGATAAAACTTTAATTATAACAAATCACCAACGGGCCGTATATACTTTGACACGAACGTGAACGAACCAACGTTAAACACAACGGGGTATGAACAACTAGCCTAGATGGTCTTGCGAGACATCTACTTACTTAACCTTACGTGTTTAGGCACTAGAAGGTTACGGGTTCGGAGAACCTACTTGATTTACTACCACTTGCTATTTACCCCTGCTCGACGCAGGTGAGTCTTACAGCCCCACTTTTACTGTTTTATACTTTGGGGTGAGATACTTAGCAACTGTTTTACGTATGAACACAATGTACTGAACTGAAAACATTACTGATTACAAACAAACGCATGAGTTACTTTTTATCCACTGAAAGCCTCCTTATCGTAAGTTGTTAGTTATGGACTTAAGCGCGATTACTAGTAGATGGATCCATCTGGGACTGACAATCCCTGTCTGGGGTGGTAGCGCCACCACGTACTGATTTACACGTAGAAACAGACATATTAGTATTTGTTACATATGAGTGTGCGGATAGCACTCACGGGGGTACGTGATTTATTTCACACTACACGGTTAAGCTTCAACTTATGAGCTCATGGCACTGTACTGATTAACTGATTTACTTACTTTATTGGATAGCAATACGGGTACATACTTGTGGTTCATGACACTTACTTATTACTAAACCTGTGAGATTCACCAACCTTTTTGGTTGACACTTTCTAGCTTTGTATCTCAGGTACACTTACGGAGTAGGTTCACTCCAGGATTGCTAGCTAGAGTCGCATGATTTACAAACTGCATTTAACGAAGATTCTTTGGCATTATCTTTTGTAACTATGATTATGTAATAGAATCTTCCGCTATACGCGCGGACTCTAGGAAACTACATTTTTGTGTACGAAAACCTACGGTTTTCAAACGATTCAAATTATGAAATGTAACTATTTTACAAACGTCTCATTTAGAGGTCGTTTGCTATATATCTTGTGCTTTGTATATTGATTAGTAACACCCAAAGTATGCTTCCGCAACTCGTTAAATTTGGGGGTGTTACAGATTGGTATCAGAGCCTAAGGTTATAGTGAACTAGGTTGCATTTAGTGGGCCTAGACTATGACTGTTAGGCAGTATTCTCTTATTAGACATGACTAGTTCAGGAATTACAACATACAACTTTAATTTAACATAGCCTGATCAACTATGTACAATTAAGGAAAGATGATGTAAGATCTGAAATGATTATGTTGAACAGGGATACGTTAGTTGACTCTGACTACGAGAGAACCGGACTATTACTTGATGCGTGCTAGACACTAGGCTGGATATGATATATGTATATATATTAGCCTCAATCTTACTAACGCTTTGTCTCAGAAATGGCAAACGTTCCATCCAATTCATCTCGTTCTCAATCCGGGTCGCAGAACCCAAGGGTAGCAAGGAGGAACTACAGGTTGCCTCGAGCTAGCCCGTACTCCACTCACTTCACCTTGCCGGCCTTAGCTGCTAGGGTGAACCGACACGAGCAACGACTTCGCACCATGGATGTCGTGTTGCAGCAAACAAACGAAAACTGGAGACTTACAGCACTTGAGCGCATCGAACAAGTCTCTGAGAATCACGAAACCACCGTTACAAATGTGGACATTCTTCTCAACAGAGTGGTGGAGATAAGCGTGGAAACCACTCTTTTAAAACACAGACTTGAGGAGTGTGAACAACGCTCACGGGAAACGGAAGAATATAACCGTGGATTGGTACAACGACTAGCGCTAGCAGAAGACAACGCCCGACAAGCTAGCAGGCTTGCAAACACTGTGGACCGTCTTGTCACGATGATGGAGCAGATTAACCTACGTTAACACTAGCTTAGTCTTTGTCTTGTAAACTATCCTGTAAACTAGTAACTATCTAAGCACTACTCTATGTTTCAGTCGGATGTAACAATTCCCGACATCTTTTGTAATACATCCGTAGGATGTAACCTTTGAACTCGTATCACCTATCGAATATTTCTTGCTGTTTCGACTCATATTAAATTGCCATAATTCTTTTTCATATTGATGGTATGTAATACCATCTTTATACATGTACATCTGAAATAAATGCAATTTGCTTACAAATCTCATGTATCTTCATTTCTTTTATTGAAGAATCATGCCGCCAAAGACACGACCATACACCGATGCCCAGATTACCTCTCTTATAACCCAGGCTGTTACTGAAGCCTTAGCTCGGAATACTCCACCAGGTTCCACAAGAAACAGCGATGCCGCTGAAACCTCTGCTGCTAAACCTTGTTCATACAAGGATTTCCAAAACTGCAAACCCTTGAGCTTCAAGGGGACTGAAGGAGCCATCGGACTTATCAGATGGTTCGAAAAGATGGAATCCGTTTTCCGCATCAGCAAATGTGCGGAGGACGACAAAGTCAAATTCTCCACCTGCACCCTCGAAGATGGTGCCCTCTCGTGGTGGAATTCCTATACCCAGTCTGTGGGTATTGATACAGCTTATCTACTCCCTTGGGAGGATCTGAAGAAAATGCTCACTGATGAGTATTGCCCGGCCGAACAACTTTACAAGCTGGACGAAGAGTTCTGGAACTTGAAAGTGCAAGGAACTGATATCGTTGGATACACCACTCGATTCCAACAACTTACCGTTCTTCGCCCAGCTATGGCAGGCACTGAACCCGAAAAGATCAAGAAATACATCCGCGGTCTCCCGGAACCTGTCCGGGGAAATGTCGCCTCATCAAAACAAACCACTCTTCATGGTGCCATTCGGTTGGCCCATGAACTTTTAGCCATGAATGAGGACCCAGAACCACCCACTCCAGCCTCCAACAGCAACAAAAGAAAATGGTCCGACAACCACAACAACCACCAAAACAAGAAACCTGAAACCATTAAAGCCTACACCTCCAATACTGATGACAAGGGGGCGTACAAGGGAACCAAGCCCTATTGCTCAAAGTGCCAACGACACCACTTTGGTTCGTGTCCCTGTAGCAAGTGTAAGAGATTCGGACACGTGGCTAGGGACTGCAGATCCAACACCACTGACATCAACTCCCCTGCACCAAAGACTTGTTATGGGTGCAACGGTACGGGGCATTTCAAGAAAGACTGCCCGAAATTGAACAACAACAACAGGAACAACAACAATGCTCGAGGAAGAGCTTTTGTGCTGAAATCTGGGGAAGCCCGTCAAGACCCGAATGTGGTCACGGGTACGTTTCTTCTCAACAACTTGACTGCTTCTGTATTATTCGATACTGGTGCTGATAAGAGCTTTATTTCCGACGAATTTTATCCACTACTTGACACTACACCTATTGCTTTAGATTCTAAGTACACTGTAGAATTGGCAAACGGAAAACTTATTGAGGCCGACAGTATGATACCTAATTGCACTCTGAACTTAGCTAACGAGCTTTTTCCCATTGACTTGATACCTGTCGAAATCGGCAGCTTTGACATCATCGTCGGTATGGATTGGTTATCCAAGCACCGAGCCGAAATCATCTGTTTTGAGAAAATTGTACGCATTCCTCTCGTCACCGGTAGAACTTTGAGCATACAAGGGGAGACCGGTGGGACGAGAATCAATATCATTTCTTGCATGAAAACCCGAAAATACTTGAGAAAAGGGTATCAGGCAATCCTCGCACACGTTATGGAGAAAAAGTCGGTGGGGAAGCGACTTGAGGATGTGCCTATTGTTCGAGACTTCCCAGAAGTCTTTCCTGAAGACTTGCCTGGCCTACCGCCAACTAGACAAGTCGAGTTCTCTATTGATCTTGTGCCCGGCGCGGCACCCGTGGCACGAGCCCCTTACCGACTAGCCCCGTCCGAACTTCAGGAGTTGTCTACTCAGTTACAGGAACTCCTGGACAAGGAATTTATTCTACCAAGTTCCTCGCCTTGGGGAGCTCCGGTCCTATTTGTGAAAAAGAAAGACGGTTCTTTCCGCATGTGCATCGACTACCGTGAACTCAACAAATTAACTGTCAAGAACCGTTACCCACTTCCTCGCATTGATGACCTGTTTGACCAACTTCAGGGATCGAGTTTTTACTCAAAGATCGATCTACGGTCTGGTTACCACCAACTCCGAGTTCGTGATGAAGATATTCCTAAAACCGCTTTCCGAACTCGCTACGGGCATTACGAATTCCAAGTGATGCCATTCGGCTTAACCAACGCACCGGCTGTATTCATGGACCTTATGAATCGGGTGTGCAAACCTTACCTTGACAAGTTTGTTATCGTCTTTATCGATGACATCTTGATTTACTCGCGCACTGAACAAGAACACGCGCAACACCTGAAAACCATCCTAGAGCTGCTCAAACACGAAGAGTTATACGCCAAATTCTCTAAGTGTGAGTTCTGGATGCAAACCGTTCAATTCCTTGGACACGTCATTGATAATCAGGGAATTCATGTCGATCCTTCAAAAATCGAGGCTATCAAATGTTGGCAAGCACCTACAACCCCGACCGAGGTACGCCAATTCTTAGGACTCGCCGGATACTACAGGCGGTTCATTGAGAATTTTTCGAAAATAGCCCTACCTCTCACTGCACTGACTCAAAAGGAAAAGAAGTTCGATTGGACTGACAAACAGGAGTCAGCTTTTCAGCTACTAAAACAGAAACTCTGCAGTGCACCTATCTTATCTTTACCCGAAGGCAACGATGACTTCGTGGTATACTGTGATGCTTCACACCAAGGTCTTGGTTGCGTGCTGATGCAACGAGACAAGGTCATCGCTTACGCCTCTCGACAACTCAAGGTCCACGAAAAGAATTACACAACTCATGACCTAGAGTTGGGGGCTGTTGTATTCGCTCTAAAAATCTGGAGACACTACTTATACGGTACCAAGTGTACAATCTTTACCGACCATAAAAGTCTCCAACACATCTTCGATCAAAAGGATCTCAACATGAGGCAACGTCGATGGGTCGAGTTGCTCACTGATTACGATTGCGAAATTCGCTATCATCCAGGCAAGGCGAATGTTGTCGCCGATGCCTTAAGCCGAAAAGAACGAGTGAAACCACTTCGAGTTCGAGCTCTCGGTATGACCATTCACAACGACCTCATCAATCAAACTCTCACCGCTCAAATCGAAGCACTCAAACCAGAAAACTTGACAAACGAGACCTTGCGAGGCATGGACAAACAATTTGAAACCAAACCTAACGGGGCCAAATACTTCTCGAATCGAATCTGGTTACCAAGTTTTGGGAACCTTCGAGACTTGGTGATGAATGAAGCTCACAAGTCAAAATACTCTATACACCCCGGCGCCGACAAAATGTATCACGGTATCAAGGAAATGTACTGGTGGCCCAACATGAAATCTGACATTGCAACCTATGTTGGCAAGTGTCTTACTTGTTCCAGAGTTAAAGCTGAACACCAGAAACCTTCCGGTTTGCTACAACAACCTGAAATACCACAATGGAAATGGGAGCAGATCACCATGGATTTCATTACTAAACTCCCGAAAACTTCTAGCGGTTGCGATACCATTTGGGTGATCGTCGACCGACTCACTAAATCTGCTCATTTCCTGGCCATCAAGGAAACAGATAAGATGGAACGTTTGACACGGATCTACCTGAAAGAGATCGTGTCAAGACACGGCGTGCCCATCTCAATCATCTCCGACCGAGACGCTCGGTTTACTTCTCGCTTCTGGCAATCACTGCAGAAATCTCTTGGTACTCGTCTGGATATGAGTACGGCTTACCATCCTCAAACCGATGGCCAGAGCGAACGAACCATACAAACACTGGAAGACATGCTACGAGCCTGCGTAGTTGACTTCGGTAAAAACTGGGAAAATCACTTGCCGTTGTGCGAGTTCTCGTACAACAACAGTTATCACACCAGCATAAAGGCTGCACCCTTCGAGGCACTGTACGGTCGTAAGTGCCGGTCACCTATCTGTTGGACCGAGGTGGGGGATACACAACTCACCGGTCCAGAAATCATACATGAAACAACTGAAAAGATCGTCGGCATACAAAACCGACTAAAAGCCGCGCGTGATCGTCAGAAAAGCTATGCTGACGTGAGACGCAAACACCTTGAGTTCCAAGTTGGGGACAAGGTACTTCTCAAAGTGGCACCGTGGAAAGGTGTCATTCGATTCGGAAAACGAGGCAAACTAAATCCTAGATACATCGGACCATTCGAAATCCTTGAAAAGATTGGTCCAGTGGCATACCGCCTGCAACTTCCTGCTGAGCTTAGCAGCGTTCACAACACATTCCACATTTCTAATCTGAAGAAATGTCTGTCTGACGAGACACTGATTATACCGCTCGACGAAATTCAGATCGATGATAAACTTCATTTTGTCGAGGAACCCATGGAAATAATGGACCGCGAGGTCAAACAACTAAAACAGAGTCGTATTCCCATCGTAAAAGTCAGGTGGAATTCTAGACGGGGTCCTGAATTCACCTGGGAACGGGAAGACCAAATGCGACAAAAATATCCACATCTCTTCCCAGACAACGCACCGACCGTGCAACCGAGCTAATTTCGGGACGAAATTATTTTTAACAAGGGGAGAATGTAACAACCGCCAAATTAGGGCTAGTATTAGCGCCTAATTCTTTGTTAATACATGTAATTAGTTCTGTGTTAGGCTAATTTATGTACCGGATTATATGTTGGTGAATATATACAACTTTGCGATTTGATTAAATCGTGCGCAACTTAAATAGAATGAAATTCTATTCGATTAACACGGACGTTGGTGAACAAATGTTTATAAACTAAAATAACGCAATTATAACTGAAATGCTATTTTATAATAGTTAATAACTGACTTGTACTACTCGAATAAAACGTACACGATTTTAAAAGCAAAAGTGATTAAAATTAATCTAACCTATTAAAGATTTAAGGAAATAATTTAAATAAATCATTTAACAAGATTTGTGATTTATAAATATAATTAAACGCGTAAAATAAATATTTAACGTTTAAATGACGGAGCAAACGAACACCGCACGGAGCGGGAACGCGGGGCGAAAGTGGGGATTTAACCTCCCACCTCCACCCACTTTCTTTCATTTCTTATTCTCTCTCTCTCTCCTCCTTTTCTTTTCTCTCAAAAACCACAAACCAAAAATCAACGAAAATCGCAAAATAAACATACTAAACGACCTCGGATCTTCAAGCCCCTTTGGAAATAAACGACCACCTCGCGACGATCTACATTTCTACCTTTTCGGATTTTCAATCCGACACTTTGTAAGTTTCCGACAAATCCCGACATCTCTCGTTTTTGATCATTTTTACTAGTTTATGGTTTTGATAGGCTTGTTATGTTCATATAAGGGTTGGGTAAAAGAATCGGACCAAACGGAAACCCGAAAACATGTTTTTGGCTCAAAATCCGTCAATCAGACGTAAGTGACGCACTGATGAACCCAGATATGCGTCACTTCGTGCGACACTGACTAAGTGTCGCATAAGCCCTCTTTTCCCGTCACTACCTAAGTGACGCATTTTCAATATCCGTCACTACTAGCGTCACTTGCCTTAGTGACGCCTATGATCGAAATCTAATTTTACACGACACTCTTGCCTGACACTACTCTAGTGACGCCTAGAACCTTAAACCGACACTTGTTACCGTCACTGCCTAAGTGTCGCCACCTTATGCGTCACTTCCCTAAGTGACGCCCTAAACTTATATTTCGCGATTTTATGCGACACTTCCTAAGTGTCGCCTAAACCTTAAGTGACGCTATGAAGTGTCGCACAAAGCAGCAGATTTTCAACTATTTTTACACGAAGTGTCGAACTTATACAACTTCCAATACTCATACCCTACGACTTAACAAACATCATAGAACATACTTTTCTATTACAAATACTCTAAATTGCGTTATGAACGATAAAACTTTAATTATAACAAATCACCAACGGGCCGTATATACTTTGACACGAACGTGAACGAACCAACGTTAAACACAACGGGGTATGAACAACTAGCCTAGATGGTCTTGCGAGACATCTACTTACTTAACCTTACGTGTTTAGGCACTAGAAGGTTACGGGTTCGGAGAACCTACTTGATTTACTACCACTTGCTATTTACCCCTGCTCGACGCAGGTGAGTCTTACAGCCCCACTTTTACTGTTTTATACTTTGGGGTGAGATACTTAGCAACTGTTTTACGTATGAACACAATGTACTGAACTGAAAACATTACTGATTACAAACAAACGCATGAGTTACTTTTTATCCACTGAAAGCCTCCTTATCGTAAGTTGTTAGTTATGGACTTAAGCGCGATTACTAGTAGATGGATCCATCTGGGACTGACAATCCCTGTCTGGGGTGGTAGCGCCACCACGTACTGATTTACACGTAGAAACAGACATATTAGTATTTGTTACATATGAGTGTGCGGATAGCACTCACGGGGGTACGTGATTTATTTCACACTACACGGTTAAGCTTCAACTTATGAGCTCATGGCACTGTACTGATTAACTGATTTACTTACTTTATTGGATAGCAATACGGGTACATACTTGTGGTTCATGACACTTACTTATTACTAAACCTGTGAGATTCACCAACCTTTTTGGTTGACACTTTCTAGCTTTGTATCTCAGGTACACTTACGGAGTAGGTTCACTCCAGGATTGCTAGCTAGAGTCGCATGATTTACAAACTGCATTTAACGAAGATTCTTTGGCATTATCTTTTGTAACTATGATTATGTAATAGAATCTTCCGCTATACGCGCGGACTCTAGGAAACTACATTTTTGTGTACGAAAACCTACGGTTTTCAAACGATTCAAATTATGAAATGTAACTATTTTACAAACGTCTCATTTAGAGGTCGTTTGCTATATATCTTGTGCTTTGTATATTGATTAGTAACACCCAAAGTATGCTTCCGCAACTCGTTAAATTTGGGGGTGTTACATTACGGCTGACAAAGTTGCTATAGCTCGTGAGAAATTGAAAGCCGCAAGAGATAGACAGAAACAGTATGCTGATCCGCGTCGTCGACCAGTTAATTTTGTCGAAGGAGAATTGGTTTATTTAAAAGTGTCACCTTGGAAGGGTGTGATTCGTTTTGGTAAACGTGGAAAATTGGCTCCGAGATTCATAGGTCCATTCAAAATTCGTCAAGTAGTTAATGACCAAACAGTTGCCTTAGACCTTCCTTCTGAATTAAATGGTATTCACGACACCTTTAATGTTTGCTATTTGCGGAAATGTAATGTGGAGGATCCAACCCAAATCCTTCCGTTACAAGATCTTAGAGTTGACCAAGGTCAGAAATTAGTAGAAGAGCCCATTGAGTTAGTTGATAGAAAAGTGACTAAATTACGCAAGAAGGAGATACATATGGTTCTAGTGAAATGGAAACATAGTTTGGGAGAAAATCTTACTTGGGAGACTGAGTCGAGTATGAGAACTCGTTATCCTAGTTTATTCGAGTCTAGTTAGATTTCGGGGACGAAATCTTTTAAGGAGGGAAGATTTGTAACACCCTGAAATTGGGCCCAGTAGAATCAGGTATTTCTTTAAATTTAAATACGTAAATTTAATTGTTTAAATATGTTTGATTGTGAAATTAATAGGTAAATAAGCCTCAGGAGATATTGTGACTAGTAAAATATTATTTGTTTTAAATAATATTCGATGACGGTAAAATAAAATAATTTTCTCGCAATTAGTATTTAAGTTCCAGACAATAGATCAAAGAAGGGTATAATATTGTACTGTAACTAAAAAGGGTCGGTTTTAATAAATTGGGGAGGCCGATCTTTTTTCCCCAACTTCCTCATTCTTCACCAATTTATAACCTAACTAAAAAAAAAAACCTAGATAAAATCATTTCCAAATCAAAAGCTTGTACCAAATTGATTGAAGATTGAAGCTTGGAAACATAGAGATCATCATCATCATCTTGTTTTGATCTCTCAAACTTGTAAGTTATTTGTTTGATGGTTATATATGAGATTAATTAGGTATATGTGATTTGAATGATTAGTGTTAATTAGTTGTATGAATGTTATGTGTATGAGGTTATTAGATGTTATGGTAGCCTAATATTGGTGAATTTTCGAGTATAACATTGAGTTTGGTTGATTTGGAGATTATTGGTTCGAACATGAATAGTGCAGAAATCGCAGGCCTGGAAGACGAAGGAATACGTTCGTATTCCAGTGAGTACGTTCGTATTCCTGGGAATACGGCGTATTCCCAAACCGTATTCCCAATCGTATTCCTTAAATGAAGGTCTGATCAAAAACTGAGCTGGAAAATGGTCGGGAATACGGCGTATTCCCTTGAATACGGTCGTATTCCCGGGAGTACGGCGTACTCGTGGACCGTATTCACCGGAATACGGCGTATTCAATTGAGTACGACCGTATTCCTATGTTTCGACTAGGCAATTTTCGATTGAGCTTAATTATGTAATTTAGCTTGTACATTTTATTTATATTGCTTAGTATATGCTTGATTTTGGATATTAAGTAAATATGAATGATGATTACTTAAGTATTTGAGTTAAATGCAATGTGTTATATGATAGGAGATGATTTCTTCTTGGCAACATGTGTGTACATTATATAGATATTACGAAAGGTTTGGATTGAGTTACTGACTCACGGGTTTTGATGTGTTTACAGACAAGGAGAAGACTCAGTGAGTTTAGTCACTTGAGTAACTGAAGTTAAAGTGGACAGGTGAGTGGACTTTGATCTCTCGCTATGTTTGGTGATCACTTATGTGATTACTTCATGTGTTAAGTGTTATATTCAAGTGTTAAAGTGTTAAGTGAATTGTGAACTGTGTTAAGTGTTAAAGTGTTAAGAAACCTGTTGGTTATTGTGTTAAGGAGGTCAACTTGTTGGACGTTTTGCTACAGGTTAGTCAACACGAGAATTGTGAACATGTGTTGTAGATGGAGTTCGTGTTGACTAAAGGTAGCAAACCGTTATCGGTTAACCACTGTATTGGCCTGCAGTTGGTGTAAGTGTCGCTTGGTGGGCCACCGCGGCTGAGGGTGCCACAAGGGCCACCGATCCTCTAGTGATGTTGAGTCAATGTGTTAAATTGTTGTAGACTCATGGTGTTAAACTAAGTGTAGTGTTAGTGATGAGTTAACTCACTTAGCTTCGTGCTAATCCCTCGTTGTTTACTCCTTGCAGGTTAATATATTTTGTTAAGGGCGGGTCTCGGAGTAAATTGATGGAATGTTCGACAATGATGAAACTCTGATGACTTTTGTATTAATTCAAATGTTTTGATCAAAGTAACGCCCATCTAGTTGTGTAGTTGTATTATGAAATACATATGTAAATGATTATGTATATTTTGGTTAATCCAAAGTTATATATATATATGGGATATTGCTTCCGCGATGTTAAAAAAAAAAAAAAAAAAAAAAAAATGCGTTCTAAATTAGGGGCGTTATAAAAAAATTGTTTATTCGGATTGAATTATGCAAATAAAAATAAAAACAATTAATTTTGATAAACGTGATCTAGATTCTTGAAACACTCATTTAAAAATCCATTCAAAGTTCACAATTCCTTGGTTCGTTACTTTTTGAAATGGTGAACTATAAGATGAAAAATCATTTGAATATTAAAAAAATGTGGAAAGCAATTCATCCCTAGTTTTATGTGACGGTTTTGAATAATAAAAAATAAGAGTGAATTATTTCCCTTTCTGAATCAAGTAAATGTTCTTTTTTGCCCCTGAAAGATTATAGTTATATGATATATATTATATTTTTGCCATTGAATAATCTTATCCATTGAATCACAGATCTAGTGGTCAGAAAGTCCCCCCCCCCCCTCTCAAAAAAGTCATTCTCCATTGATGTTACTCCTATATATATATATATATATATATATATATATAGGAATGAGATCATGTAAAAACAAGGAGTTAAAAAAAACAGTGAAAACACATCCCCACCCTCCATCTAATCTAACATATATATATATATAAGGGGTGGGGATAAAAAAAAACGGTGAAAACACTTTTTCCTTCCCAATTTTTTTAAGGTGTGAACCTTTTTTTTTTTTTTGAAGTAAACCAAAAAAATTAAGGTTCACACAAAAAAATATTTTTTATAAAAAAAATAAAATAAAGTCAAATTCGAAAACCAAAACAAAAAATTAAGGTTCGCAATTAAAAAACTTAAAAACTTTCTGTGAACCCAAAACAAAAAAAAATGATATTTACAATTGAAAAAGTTAAAAACTTGGTGTGAATCTAAAAAAAATTAAGGTTCACAGTTGAAAAAAAAAAGTTCACAATTAAAAAAGTTAAAAACTTTCCGTGAACCAAAAAAAGTTAAGGTTCACAATTGAAAAAGTAAAAAACTTTCCGTGAACCAAAAAAAATTAAGGTTCGCAAATGAAAAAGTAAAAAAGTTTCCGTGAACTCAAAAAAAATTAAGATTCACAGTAGAAATAAAAAGGTTCACAATTGAAAATTTTTAAAACTTTCCGTGAACTTAAAAAAAATAAGGTTCATAGTTGAAAAAAAAATGTTCACAATTGAAAAAGTTAAAACTTTCCGTGAACTAAAAAAAAAATTAAGGTTCACAGTTGAAAAAGTTAAAAACTTTTCGTGAACCCAAAAAAAATTTAAAGTTCAAAATAAAAAAAAACTTTAAAATTTTCGTGAAAATTTTTTTTTAAAAAAATTTATGAGAAAAAAAATAAGGTTCAGAATTGAAAATGTTAAAAACTTTGTGTGAAGCAAAGAAAAATTTAAAGGTTCATGACGAAAATTTTATGTGAAACAAAAAAAATAGAAGGATTCACAAAAAAATTCATATGTGAAGCAAAAAAAATGAAAGTTCACAACTTAAAAGAATTGTGAATCAAAAAGTGTTTTCACCATTTTTTTTATCCCCATCCCTTTATATATATATATATATATATATATATATATATGTTAGATTAGATGGAGGGTGGTGATGTGTTTTCACTGGGTTTTTTTATCTCCATGTTTTCACCAGAACCCATCCGTATATATATATATATATATATATATATATATATATATATATATATATATATATATTACTTTCAAAAAGTTATTAGATTTTAGTTTTCTTATAACCTTAATTATTATTGTCACACTCATAACGGAGCTCCATGTCTTAATTTTTTTTTTTTTTTTTTTTGGAAAAACTCAAACTTTATTAAAAGTAGATAGCAAAATGTTAAAGATTACAATTGGAGAATGTTGCAACTAAACTAAACTAACTAAAGAAGCCAATGCTACCTGGCTAGAAAGCCATGAAAAGCATTCAATGGCCGAGAACCAATAAAATTGGCTTGAACAATACAACATAATTAATCCACAATTCCACATTTAGAAACTAAACTGCAAAGTTTACTTTAGCAAACAACTTCTACTAACAATATTGAGTAATTTTTAATTGCAATAAATTTGATGATGCTTAGATGATTATGTATGAGCAGGGCCGGCCCTGGCCATGGGCAGGCCGGGCGACCGCCCCGGGCATCAATGGTGAGGGGGGCATCACGAGTTCTCCGGTTGTGGAATTTTATGATACGTATAAATTGATTTTGGAACGAGTATATTCAACTCTATGATAATATAAGATGTAGAATATATGTTTATATAGTTTGAACATGATTATAGAAGTCACAATTTAGATATACAATATACTACAACGATATGATGTTATACTCAAGGCAAATCGCAGTCGAAATATTCATATGCTAAAAAGTTCAGAGGTGGTAATTACCTGTCCTTTTGATCAGCTAGGCATCGGTTCCATTAGATAATCATCTCAAAGAAATACAAATTTAGCAATTTTTCTCAATCATTATCTTTCCAATTCAGATGTACACGACAAAATTCCATGCCTACTCTTTTTCTTCGTCAATCCACATCATACCAAACAAAGGAACTTTTTTATTGATATTCTAATTTTCTTCCTTTTTTAATAATCAAGTCCATTTCTTGAACAAATTTTCCAGATGGTCTTACGTAATATTCTTCATCAATTTGTTATTCTTTTTAGAGTGGACAATTCAATCAAATAATTGCTACATATTTTGGCTTTTTTAAGTTGATCATCATCATTATAGATTATGAACTAACGATTTATATCATATTTTTTTAACTAACAACGTTTTGTATTTTTGATTCAATTAAACATAAAAGTATTCTATTCATTAGCCGTATGTTTTATGAAAACGCAACGATCTTCTGATAATGCTGTTGATTCACGAAATTATAACTATGATTTAGTTGTGTGTAATAGTATAATTTTAGTTGTTCAGATGATAATTCAATTAATTATGCAACAATCATTCAGTTGATTACGCAACAATGATTCACATTTTCAATTGACGATCGCAACAACGATTCACCAATTCAATAATTATATTAGTAGCATATTTTAAAACATTGATTCACATAGTTATGTTTTTTGATTCGGAAATATGTAACAATGACTGAAAAAAGATTAGATTATTGATTCATAAAATTTATTAGATTGATTCGGTAAGTATATTACATTCTAATAGTACAAAGTAAAAGGCTATCGCATCGTTTGAGACTTCTCATCTAAAAAATATGCATTTATTTAGGTGTTTTCAACTAGGGGTGTTCAATATTTGGTTTGAAACCGTTTAATCCGAAAACCGAGCCGAATTAAAACCGGAAAAAATCGAACCGAATTCAAATTCGGTTTTCGGTTCGGTTTCGGTTAGGTTTTCGATTTTGAATTTTTGAGTTCGGTTTAACCGAAAACCGAATTCGAATTAATAATATATTAAATTATTAATATATGTAGCATATGTGTGATATTTAGAATTTCTAAACAAGTATATATACATTTAAACCTTAAAATTAACTTCACGTCTTTCATTTTCAACTCTCATAAAACCCTAACACACGAAAAATTACGAGTCGAAATCGATTAACTTAAAAAAAAAATTGAAATTTTCGGTTTTTACCAAAACCGAACCGAATTTGAATTCGGTTTTCGGTTCGATTTCCAAATGTGAATTCGATTTTCGGTTTTGCTCAAAAAACTTTCAAAACCGAACAACCCGAACCAAATAAACCGAGGAAACCGAAAATTGAACCGATGAACACCCCTATTTTCAACATGTCAAACACAATCAATTTAAAAAATTATTTATTCGGATTGAATTATGCAAATAAAAATAAAAACAATTAATTTTGATAAACGTGATCTAGATTCTTGAAACACTCATTTAAAAATCCATTCAAAGTTCACAATTCCTTGGTTCGTTACTTTTTGAAATGGTGAACTATAAGATGAAAAATCATTTGAATATTAAAAAAATGTGGAAAGCAATTCATCCCTAGTTTTATGTGACGGTTTTGAATAATAAAAAATAAGAGTGAATTATTTCCCTTTCTGAATCAAGTAAATGTTCTTTTTTGCCCCTGAAAGATTATAGTTATATGATATATATTACATTTTTGCCATTGAATAATCTTATCCATTGAATCACAGATCTAGTGGTCAGAAAGTCCCCCCTCTCAAAAAAGTCATTCTCCATTGATCCTACTCCTATATATATATATATATATATATATATATATATATATATATAGGAATGGGATCCTGTAAAAATAAGGAGTTAAAAAAAACAGTGAAAACACATCCTCACCCTCCGTCTAATCTAATATATATATATATATAAAATAAAGTCAAATTCGAAAACCAAAACAAAAAATTAAGGTTCGCAATTAAAAAACTTAAAAACTTTCTGTAAACCCAAAACAAAAAAAAAAAGTTTACAATTGAAAAAGTTAAAAACTTGGTGTGAATCTAAAAAAAATTAAGGTTCACAGTTGAAAAAAAACTGTTCACAATTAAAAAAGTTAAAAACTTTCCGTGAACCAAAAAAAGTTAAGGTTTACAATTGAAAATGTAAAAAACTTTCCGTGAACCAAAAAAAATTAAGGTTCACAAATGAAAAAGTAAAAAAGTTTCCGTGAACTCAAAAAAAAATTAAGATTCACAGTTGAAATAAAAAGGTTCACAATTGAAAATTTTTAAAACTTTCCGTGAACTTAAAAAAAATAAGGTTCATAGTTGAAAAAAAATGTTCACAATTGAAAAAGTTAAAACTTTCCGTGAACTAAAAAAAAATTAAGGTTCACAGTTGAAAAAGTTAAAAACTTTTCGTGAACCCAAAAAAAATTTAAAGTACAAAATAAAAAAACTTTAAAATTTTCGTGAAAATTTTAAAAAAAAAAATTATGAGAAAAAAAATAAGGTTCACAATTGAAAATGTTAAAAACTTTGTGTGAAGCAAAGAAAAATTTAAAGGTTCATGACGAAAATTTTATGTGAAACAAAAAAAATAGAAGGATTCACAAAAAAATTCATATGTGAAGCAAAAAAAATGAAAGTTCACAACTTAAAAGAATTGTGAATCAAAAAGTGTTTTCACCATTTTTTTTATCCCCATCCCTTTATATATATATATATATATATATATATATATATATATATATATATATATATATGTTAGATTAGATGGATGGTGGTGATGTGTTTTCACTGGGTTTTTTTATCTCCATGTTTTCACCAGAACCCATCCGTATATATATATATATATTTTTATATATATGTATATATATATATATTACTTTCAAAAAGTTATTAGATTTTAGTTTTCTTATAACCTTAATTATTATTGTCACACTCATAACGGAGCTCCATGTCCTAATTTTTTTTTTTTTTTTGGAAAAACTCAAACTTTATTAAAAGTAGATAGCAAAATGTTAAAGATTACAATTGGAGAATGTTGCAACTAAACTAAACTAACTAAAGAAGCCAATGCTACCTGGCTAGAAAGCCATGAAAAGCATTCAATGGCCGAGAACCAATAAAATTGGCTTGAACAATACAACATAATTAATCCACAATTCCACATTTAGAAACTAAACTGCAAAGTTTACTTTAGCAAACAACTTCTACTAACAATATTGAGTAATTTTTAATTGCAATAAATTTGATGATGCTTAGATGATTATGTATGAGCAGGGCCGGCCCTGGCCATGGGCAGGCCGGGCGACCGCCCCGGGCATCAATGGTGAGGGGGGCATCACGAGTTCTCCGGTTGTGGAATTTTATGATACGTATAAATTGATTTTGGAACGAGTATATTCAACTCTATGATAATATAATATGTAGAATATATGTTTATATAGTTTGAACATGATTATAGAAGTCACAATTTAGATATACAATATACTACAACGATATGATGTTATACTCAAGGCAAATCGCAGTCGAAATATTCATATGCTAAAAAGTTCAGAGGTGGTAATTACCTGTCCTTTTGATCAGCTAGGCATCGGTTCCATTAGATAATCATCTCAAAGAAATACAAATTTAGCAATTTTTCTCAATCATTATCTTTCCAATTCAGATGTACACGACAAAATTCCATGCCTACCCTTTTTCTTCGTCAATCCACATCATACCAAACAAAGGAACTTTTTTATTGATATTCTAATTTTCTTCCTTTTTTAATAATCAAGTCCATTTCTTGAACAAATTTTCCAGATGGTCTTACGTAATATTCTTCATCAATTTGTTATTCTTTTTAGAGTGGACAATTCAATCAAATAATTGCTACATATTTTGGCTTTTTTAAGTTGATCATCATCATTATAGATTATGAACTAACGATTTATATCATATTTTTTTAACTAACAACGTTTTGTATTTTTGATTCAATTAAACATAAAAGTATTCTATTCATTAGCCGTATGTTTTATGAAAACGCAACGATCTTCTGATAATGCTGTTGATTCACGAAATTATAACTATGATTTAGTTGTGTGTAATAGTATAATTTTAGTTGTTCAGATGATAATTCAATTAATTATGCAACAATCATTCAGTTGATTACGCAACAATGATTCACATTTTCAATTGACGATCGCAACAACGATTCACCAATTCAATAATTATATTAGTAGCATATTTTAAAACATTGATTCACATAGTTATGTTTTTTGATTCGGAAATATGTAACAATGACTGAAAAAAGATTAGATTATTGATTCATAAAATTTATTAGATTGATTCGGTAAGTATATTACATTCTAATAGTACAAAGTAAAAGGCTATCGCATCGTTTGAGACTTCTCATCTAAAAAATATGCATTTATTTAGGTGTTTTCAACTAGGGGTGTTCAATATTTGGTTTGAAACCGTTTAATCCGAAAACCGAGCCGAATTAAAACCGGAAAAAATCGAACCGAATTCAAATTCGGTTTTCGGTTCGGTTTCGGTTAGGTTTTCGATTTTGAATTTTTGAGTTCGGTTTAACCGAAAACCGAATTCAAAACCGAATTCGAATTAATAATATATTAAATTATTAATATATGTAGCATATGTGTGATATTTAGAATTTCTAAACAAGTATATATACATTTAAACCTTAAAATTAACTTCACGTCTTTCATTTTCAACTCTCATAAAACCCTAACACACGAAAAATTACGAGTCGAAATCGATTAACTTAAAAAAAAATTGAAATTTTCGGTTTTTACCAAAACCGAACCGAATTTGAATTCGGTTTTCGGTTCGATTTCCAAATGTGAATTCGATTTTCGGTTTTGCTCAAAAAACTTTCAAAACCGAACAACCCGAACCAAATAAACCGAGGAAACCGAAAATTGAACCGATGAACACCCCTATTTTCAACATGTCAAACACAATCAATTTAAAAAATTGTTTATTCGGATTGAATTATGCAAATAAAAATAAAAACAATTAATTTTGATAAACGTGATCTAGATTCTTGAAACACTCATTTAAAAATCCATTCAAAGTTCACAATTCCTTGGTTCGTTACTTTTTGAAATGGTGAACTATAAGATGAAAAATCATTTGAATATTAAAAAAATGTGGAAAGCAATTCATCCCTAGTTTTATGTGACGGTTTTGAATAATAAAAAATAAGAGTGAATTATTTCCCTTTCTGAATCAAGTAAATGTTCTTTTTTGCCCCTGAAAGATTATAGTTATATGATATATATTACATTTTTGCCATTGAATAATCTTATCCATTGAATCACAGATCTAGTGGTCAGAAAGTCCCCCCTCTCAAAAAAGTCATTCTCCATTGATCCTACTCCTATATATATATATATATATATATATATATATATATAGGAATGGGATCCTGTAAAAACAAGGAGTTAAAAAAAAACAGTGAAAACACATCCTCACCCTCCATCTAATCTAATATATATATATATATAAAATAAAGTCAAATTCGAAAACCAAAACAAAAAATTAAGGTTCGCAATTAAAAAACTTAAAAACTTTCTGTAAACCCAAAACAAAAAAAAAAGTTTACAATTGAAAAAGTTAAAAACTTGGTGTGAATCTAAAAAAAATTAAGGTTTACAGTTGAAAAAAAAAGGTTCACAATTAAAAAAGTTAAAAACTTTCCGTGAACCAAAAAAAGTTAAGGTTTACAATTGAAAATGTAAAAAACTTTCCGTGAACCAAAAAAAATTAAGGTTCACAAATGAAAAAGTAAAAAAGTTTCCGTGAACTCAAAAAAAAATTAAGATTCACAGTTGAAATAAAAAGGTTCACAATTGAAAATTTTTAAAACTTTCCGTGAACTTAAAAAAAATAAGGTTCATAGTTGAAAAAAAATGTTCACAATTGAAAAAGTTAAAACTTTCCGTGAACTAAAAAAAAATTAAGGTTCACAGTTGAAAAAGTTAAAAACTTTTCGTGAACCCAAAAAAAATTTAAAGTACAAAATAAAAAAACTTTAAAATTTTCGTGAAAATTTTAAAAAAAAAAATTATGAGAAAAAAAATAAGGTTCACAATTGAAAATGTTAAAAACTTTGTGTGAAGCAAAGAAAAATTTAAAGGTTCATGACGAAAATTTTATGTGAAACAAAAAAAATAGAAGGATTCACAAAAAAATTCATATGTGAAGCAAAAAAAATGAAAGTTCACAACTTAAAAGAATTGTGAATCAAAAAGTGTTTTCACCATTTTTTTTATCCCCACCCCTTTATATATATATATATATATATATATATATATATATATATATATATATATATATATATGTTAGATTAGATGGAGGGTGAGGATGTGTTTTCACTGGGGTTTTTTTATCTCCTTGTTTTTACCAGAACCCATCCCTATATATATATATATATATATATATATATATATATATATATATATAGTGGCATGATCCAGAGGTAACACCCACTTTTGGAGGGAAGGGGGGAAGTGACCATCTCACCATCCATTCTATCACAATTCCTCCGGTGCAGTGTATTACAATGTTCCAGCATTTTATCTTGTGTACAAGGAGGAGGGTAGTTTGGTCATTTAATTTTCTTCTTCATCAAGACACAGATACATCTCTAATCTTATATTAGCAAATACGCTCTTCTCATCTTCAATTGAAATTTCATTGATAATTTTCATCTTAATCAAATTCATATCATCTTCAATTCAGATTCCATTAACAATCTCCATCTCAATCAAATTCATCTTCAACACTCCCTTTTTATTTATACTATCTTGATTATCTGATTTGAAATTTTGTATACACGATGAATTCGTTTACATAAATCTATTACTCATTAATCGCAAAATACATTCACGATTCGTATATATATCAAATTCATCCTCATCAATTTCGATTAGGATTCTAAATTTGGGCTCTCAATTTAGGTTTTGAATTACAACCAGATATATCCTCATTATAATATTTAAGTAAGTGTTATTTATGTATTATTTATTTTTCTCTTTCATCAATTAAGTTATTGTACCTGCAAGTTATTAATTTTTAGGTGTATTTACATAATTATTATGCTACTTTCATGCTAGATTCAACTTTTTAGTTTCTAATTATATGAATATTCATTATAATGATATTACACCCACTGTGTTACCCAATTTTGATGTTAGTATCAGAATTGTATATTTATGTAAACATTGTAAAAGTCTATAACAAGATTTCACTTTTTTTTTGCTGCATTCGATTTGGATCTACTTACGATTTGGATTCTTTCTTCAATTTGCATAATTCATCTTCAAGTTTGAATCATCAATTTATATTCAACTTTTCATTTTTTAGGTTTTTGTTTTTAAGTTTTAATTTTCTAATCGTATTGTTTCAGTTATTTTGATGAATTGGAGTTCAAATGTTCTATTAGAAACTAATTGAAGGGTTCCTGATGCTGCTACTGGTAATTTAATCTTAAGTAATTTATGTTTTTTTTGTATGTTATGTGTTCTTGATGTTGTTCTGCAGTAATTATAATATGCATTTCAATGAATGTTACATACCTTTGATATTTGTGTATGTTAAATTAACGTGTGGATCATCTTATTTTTGTTTTGTTTGTTTCTATGATGTCTTCTTATAGTTCTAACCTCCCTTTAGAATCGAATTCATATAATCCATATGTTTTTCGTTACTCAAAAGTTATGTGTGTATGATGCTTTGCTGGTTTAATGATAATATTATCCATGATGGATGTTAGTTATCTTTCTCGCTAGTAACAGTCATATACTTATATCGATGATTCAAGTAGATGTTACTAATTATGTGTCTATATCTTTCACAATTTATATTTTCTTGTTCCGTTTCTTGTGAATTATTGACTTTTATTTTTATATTTAGATATGTTAGTTAACTTTCATTAACGACAGATAGTACTAACGAATGGATACAAGAGTCTACGTATGACTATATGTTGTAGATCAGATGAAAGGCCCTCTATGAGTCTGGCCCATGTACATTGTAATAGATGGGTTTCTATTAATTTTGAGTAGGCAATTAGCCCATTTAAAAATCAACCATTATTAACATCCTACCAATTATTGTTTTTTGTAATCTAATGAGTAATAATAGTGTGCATTATGATGCATTTTAATTTTACATTGTAGTGGTGTATATCAATACATGTTAACACCCATGTGTACGAGTACTAATAGTACGCACTTCGATGCATCATAACATAGGTTTATATTATAGTTATGTATATCGATACATGTTAACACCCGTGTACGAGTACTAATAGTACGCACTTTGATGCATCTTAACATAGGTTTACATAATAGTGATGTATATGGATACATATTAACACCCATGTGGGTGAGTATTAATAGTATGCACTGTGATGCATATTAATAGTTTCTACTGATCTTCTTGTTTCTGCTGCTCTCTATTTTCTGCTGCTCCAAGTGTATTCATGCATTCAATGCCCAGTGAAATTTATCATAACGTCTCTGGTTATAAGTTTGATTGTTATAAATGCTACTGAAATTTTAAATTTTCTTTGGTTACTATTGGAAGTTTGGCCTTCATGTTTGTGATGGCTCATCTTTATGAGGACTTGTTATGGGAATATGCTTAACTAGAGCTATGCTACTTGGAAACTGGTTGAATGATTGCAATGAACAATGTGCCATCTTTCAGTAGTTTCTATTTGTGAAACTCATTTTTAACAATTTGGCCTATTGAATTCAATTACTTTGTGTGACATCAACTAGCATTGCACAGGAAACAAATGAACTTTGGAGAATAGAACATATAATTGATCAGACTGCACTTTCAAACATTTAAACATCGGGAATAACTTACTAACACAGATTGTTCAAGATGAGTTATTAGGTAGATTGTATATTGAAAATATTTATCTTCTTGTCAAGCCAATGTAATCTACATCTATTTCTTTAGTTAACCTTTTAATTAGATTAAATCTTTTGAGTTCTTATACTACAAGATCTAATGAAATATTCTTACAATGCTTGAACTGGTGGGAAATCTTTTGCAGCTACTGTTCAAGATAAACCATCCATTTGAGGTTGCATCAAGGGAATTTTCATTTGTAATTATATTCTCAAACGTGTTAGCCGTTCGGCAGGTCTAATATTCACTTCATTGATTTCAGGCATGAGAGATGGATAAAGAATACCATTGGTTATCACATGTACATAAAGTTTTTCGTAGCTTCCAAGTCAATTTAATGACCTTCTCTAGAATATTTCTATAACCTTGTGAGAACTGTAAAAGTAATTCACTTTTTATATCATCCTCCTAAGAATGTCGTAACAAAGGTCAACATACTTCAAAGACATATACTAGTGCACGAGAAAAGGCTGTCAACAACAGGTTAAGAGAAGCGAATGCCAATATTGTTTTGGAACTGGTCATAATATTAGGAGTTACAAAGTTAGAATTCAAGATGAATTGAAATAATCTGAGGATAATGAAGATGATGATGATCATCCTGAAGAAGATGAAGATATTGATGAAGAATATCTTGACAATGAAGATTCTGATGAAGAAGTTTTCGATGAATTCTGATTTTCTTACTTACTTCCATTTTACTGTATTTTCTTCAATGTTACTTGAACATCTGATTTTGGTTGGACTTAATTCTGTAAATCTGACAAGTTGGTATTATGTTTATTATTAGTATGCACGGACTATGAATCATGGTATCTTAGGTTTATATCGTGGTTATATATATTGGTTTAATGCGTAGGAATCACTTAATTAATATAGGTTTGATGCATGCAAACTTTTTCTTACATTGTAGTTACGTATGTTCACATGTTTTATAGTTCATTCTAATGATTACTAATAGTATGCATTTAAATGCGTGTTAATCTAGGTTTACATCGTATAGGTGTATATTGATACAAAATAGCATTCATGTGTTTGACTTTTGATAGTATGTACTGTGATGCATGTTAGTTGTGAGTTTTTGCTGATTGTGCAATTACTACTGCTAGTTCATTTTTCTGTTGATTTTCATAGTTAATGATGTCCGCTTGGTTATTGTTGATAGTTCAGTTTCCGCTGATAGTTCATTTTTACGTAGATCATTTTTTGTCTGTTTGTAATATCATTTTTCTACTGACAAATCATTTGCACATCATTTTGGAAAATGTTTTATGATTTTCGATTTTGAGGGTTTCTCGATTTGAAGAGAGGGTTTTTTGAGAAAGAGTAATAACAAAATGGTTTTTTTGAAATAAAATGAGGGTTTGTGATGTTGACGTTAACATTTAATAAATATATTTATTTATGTGTAGTCCAATATTTTAGTGAAAAAAGTAAAAACATTTTTTTTCTCCTAATTCGATATAATTAACTCATTTTAAGATTTTTTATGGTCTAAATTCTTTTTGTTTTTGATATTTTCGTATCCAAGGAAACTAAATGGACATGTAGCCATGTTAAGCCCTAACCCTAATTATCTTTTGATTTTATACTTTATTTTTTTATTTTTTATGTTTTGTTTATTGTTAAAGTGACAGATACTAATAGTATAGTATGCATTGTGATGAGTACTAACGAATGGATACAAGAGTCTACGTATGACTATATGTTGTAGATCAAATGAAAGGCCCTCTATGAGTCTGGCCCATGTACATTGTAATACATGGGTTTCTATTAATTTTGAGTAGGCAATTAGCCCATTTAAAAATCAACCATAATTAACATCCTACCAATTATTGTTTTTTGTAATCTAATGAGTAATAATAGTGTGCATTATGATGCATTTTAATTTTACATTGTAGTGGTGTATATCAATACATGTTAACACCCATGTGTACGAGTACTAATAGTACGCACTACGATGCATCATAACATAGGTTTATATTACAGTGATGTATATCGATACATGTTAACACCCGTGTATGAGTACTAATAGTACGCACTTTGATGCATCTTAACATATGTTTACATAATAGTGATGTATATGGATACATATTAACACCCATGTGGGTGAGTATTAATAGTATGCACTGTGATGCATATTAATAGTTTCTGATGATCTTCTTGTTTCTGTTGCTCTCTTTTTTCTGCTGCTCCAAGTGTTTAATTGCTGGCGATAGTTTCTGCTAAAATACAAAGTTTCTGCTGATCTCATCGTTTCTGATGTCTTCAGTACTAATAGTATGCATTGTGATGCATCTTAACATTGATTTACAATGTAGTGATGTATTTCGATACATGTTAACATACGAGTTGTTGAGTGCTAATAGTATATATTGTGATGCATCTTAGCATAAGTTTAATTCGTATTGATGTATATTGATACATGTTAACATACAAGCTAATGAACACTGATAGTATGCACTGCGATGCATGTTAATATTGGTTCACATTGTAGTGATGTATATTGATACATGTTTACATTCAAGCTGATGAGTACTAATAGTATGCACTGCGATGCATGTTAACATCGTTTTGCAACGTAGTGATGTATTTCAATACATGTTAACATACGAGTTGATGATTGCTAATAGTATGTATTGTGATGCATCTTAACATAAGTTTAATTTGTATTGATGTATATGGATACATGTTAACATACTACTACAAAACGGACAATGCAGACCGGTTGAAAAGCTCATACAGACCGATTTTTTAACCGGTCTCTATGAGGGGAGGTCTAATTGCCAAATCACATTAAGACCGGTTGGAAAACCGATCTCCTTGAGGCTTCCTTTTGGCGGGCTTTCAGAATAATAACCGGTCTCTGTCCCATATACAACCGGTCCATTTGTTTTCTTTTTTTTTTCTTCCAATTTTTCCATTAATGAATAATACATGTAGAAATTCCAGCCATGACAAATTGACAATAATAGTATAAAGATATAAATTATTAACTCCATCAACATCAATACTAAGATGATAATTACATACAACACACATTATATATACAGAAGTCCACATTCCACAATACTGAGATTGATTATACATAACCCATGAAGACAAAACACAACTATAAACAACCATTGGCATTTCGAACTAAACTGGCACACCTATTTAATTCAACATCTCAACACAAGTACTAAGCATCCCTAACAAAATCTCATAGCTCTGACAATAAACACAACCTGCAAAACATGGTCGATCTTTATATCATGCCACCTGCAATAGCCGTTCCCATTCATAGACAAGTTATGCACATAAGCTGCAATATATAAGTTCAAGCATAAGCTTCGAAATATTTAAGATTATCATATAAAATATTTACTGTATAGGGGTTTTCAGTCAGTAGAGCTGTTATTAGTTTGGCCTTATGTAGACACCTATAAACCAATTGGGTATGAGAAAATAATAAAGAAGTCATATACTTACATGTCTTGCAACAGAGCAATTGAAACACTGTTTAACTATGTGGTAATGTACGTTGACTTCCACCATTTGCAAATGCTCCAAAAGTTTTGTGGTTGTTTTGCAAGTGTCCACAATACCAAATTTCATCCAAGGTATTTTGTAAGATCTGACTGTAACATGTAGACAATAGAAACACACACAAAAAATAAATCTTTAAATAAACAAAGATTTTACAAAAGAACTATTGATCCTTTAAAATAAAGAGGTCTAACACCGATCCAAAGAAATATTAAAGACAACTTTTTCATGAGCCTGATACTATGAACAATAATGAAATCCATGTTATATGAAGGCCACTTCAAATCGTTAACTTAATACTATCACCATGTCTTCCTATTGTATTACATGAGTACCTAGTAATCCAGTGTGTGTCTTTAGCAAATGAATAGGACCACAATTCATTTGCCGTAACTAACATTAGAAACTAAAAAAATTTACTCAATGAAAGTATAGCATTTGAATCTCATTATACAATAATAGGCTACAAAACTTATGAGGGAAGTCGAGATTATATGAAACGTTTAAAATATTTTATCCTCTGCTATTATAAACCTGATATGTGGTGTGATCAAATATGAAAACTGTGGACACAAGTTATGTAATTTTAATTAGAAAAAAAAGCACTAACCTAATCTCAAGGGTTTTTGTTATCACCAAGAGTACATGAAACCAAACCAAATGAAAATATAAACCCATACAGAAACAACATAAGATTACTTCAACACCTAATTAAAAAGAAGCTTTGAGTAGCTCATATATTAAGTAAATGCTAAGATGACTTTTAGATTATGGTGAGTAGACCCAGAATTCACTAAAACATTTAATCTAACACATGATGTGCATTAAACAATAAAAATATATAAACCATAGAACACATCTTGCACCTAAACAATCCATTCTATACTTCTTCTCCATGAAGAAAAGTTCATTAACTAGCAAATAGTCATCAAAAAATCAAAAGGTAAAACCATAAGAGGATAAATTGAAACAAGAATAAACTCTGATGGGTAATGACAAGAACATGATTACAAAATCAATTGGAAATTTATGAGATTGTTAAGCTTAGATCTACCTTTGAACAATAAGCAATTCAGCATCAACATTCGGGGCCATCAAAGTCGTCCAAGCACAAATAATGAACCAGTAGCAAAATTTTGAATTAAAAGAGAACTTGACTGAGGGAAATTTTAGACGGAGCGAATAAAGTATATGTTTTCAAATTTTTGGGGGAATTTGAGTGAGTGAAATTTTGGAAGGTTGGGCGGGAATGGAATTCTTAGATTTGGGAGGTAGCAATAATAGAGAGAACCAAATTAAATAAATCGGGTTGAGTAAGTAGAGCGGTTCAATCACTCATTAAGATCGGTTCTGTGTTTTGCTTTTTGGCAGAGGGCTTAACAAGACCGGTTTTGTCCATAACCGGTTTAGATGTGGAGGTCTTAATGTTCCATTTTGTAGTAGTGATACAAGCTGATGAATACTAATAGTATGCACTGCGATGCATGTTAACATTGGTTCACATTGTAGTGATGTATATTGATACATGTTTACATTCGAGCTGATGAGTACTAATAGTATGCACTGTGATGCATGTTAACATTGTTTTGCAATGTAGTGATGTATTTCAATACATGTTAACATACGAGTTGATTAGTACTAATAGTATGCACTATAATGCATGTTAACATAATTTACGTCATAGTGATGTATATCAATGTGTGTTAACATTCATGTCGAGGATTACTAATAGTATGCACTGCGATGTATCTTAACATATGTTTACATCTTAGTGATGTATATCGATGTATGTTAACATGCGTGCTGATGAGTACTAATAGTATGCATTGCGATGCATCTTAACATAAGTTGGAACAATATTCTTTCGTTTAATAAATGTTAATGCATTCAACTGTTTATATATGAAATCCATCAGAACATTCAGTTATATTTACACATTAAAGTGAGTAAGCTATTATAAAAGAGTTTAAAAGACATACCTAAGCCAGAAATTGCTCGCGCTTCTAGTGTTTAACTCAAGTACATACAGAAGCAATCTACTGTATCAACATGAAATCAAGTGAAGCCTTCAATCAAATAGTTGTCAAGCATCCAATGATCAAGTGAGACATTCAAATATTTAATAAAATTTAAAGCATTCAACTAAATTACATCAAAGCATTCACTAAAATTAACACAGGAATGTGAGTGAATCATTACAGAAGAGTTCAAACATACTTAACCTAGAAATTAATTGTGCTTCTAGTGATAAATTCACTTATATTATGAAGCATTCAGTTAAATAAGCATGAAATTTTTTGAAACGTTCAAATAAATTAATAGAAAGTTGAACGAATCATAGCAAAAGAGTTTTGAATACATACATAACTTAGAAAATCATTATTGTGTCTGCTTTACTAATCAAAAGTGAAGCATTCAATTGAATGAACAAGAAATTGAATGAAGCATTCAACTGAATGAACATAAAATCGAACGAAGCAATTAACTGAATGAACATGAAATCGAGTTAATCATTCAATTGACAACATAAAACTGAGTGATAACATCCAAAAAGTTCAAAATACGTACCGTAACCTAGAAATCGATGTATCTTCTCAATTTTCTTTTGCTTTTGTATTTCGACCGGTTAATAGTAGCGTCAACGACTCTTATTTTGATTTGAGTGATCGATCACTCATGAAATTCGTTCAATAATTTGTATTTGGATCGTGATATCAGCTAGATTTTAGTTTTGCCCTAAATTTTCTTGAATGAGCGTGAGTTCCAGTGTCAACATCATTAATATTTGTGAATATTATTCTTTAATGAACCTAATTATGAAATTACCAGATTGGCCCTCCGCCTTTTTTTTTTACATAAATGAATCTGATGGTTCAGATTTACTTCCACCTTCCCCCATTTTTTGCACTTCCCCCTAGATCACTACCCTATATATATATATATATATATATATATAACTTTCAAAAAGTTATTAGATTTTAGTTTTCTTATAACCTTAATTATTATTGTCACACTCATAATGGAGCTCCATGTCTTAATTTTTTTTTTTTTTTTTTTTTTTGGAAAAACTCAAACTTTATTAAAAGTAGATAGCAAAATGTTAAAGATTACAATTGAAGAATGTTGCAACTAAACTAAACTAACTAAAGAAGCCACTGCTACCTGCTAGAAAGCCATGAAAAGCATTCAATGGCCGAGAACCAATAAAATTGGCTTGAACAATACAACATAATTGATCCACAATTCCACATTTAGAAACTAAACTGCAAAGTTTACTTCAGCAAACAACTTCTACTAACAATATTGAGTAATTTTTAATTGCAATAAATTTGATGATGCTTAGATGATTATGTATGAGCAGGGCCGGCCCTGGCCATGGGCAGGCCGGGCGACCGCCCCGGGCATCAATGATGAGGGGGGCATCACGAGTTCTCCGGTTGTGGAATTTTATGATACGTATAAATTGATTTTGGAACGAGTATATTCAACTTTATGATAGTATAAGATGTAGAATATATGTTTATGTAGTTTGAACATGATTATAGAAGTCACAATTGAGATATAAAAGCTCAAAGTTAGATTTTGTTGAAATCAATTTTAGTTGTAGGTGATGAATTGGGGAAGATGACCCCTGATGACTTGCGTTTTTATTAAAGTTTTCCTTTATGCCCTTCATACTATTGCAGAAGTAACCATTTTAGTCCTTGACATAATTGTATAATTTAGCATTCTACCCTGCTGCTTGAATCTGCATATTTAAGTTTTATAGTGATGAAAAGATTAAAATAGAATCGGTGAACTAATAAAAACCTACTTATCTTCTTTATTGTATAAAAAATATAATTTCTTGACTACTACATCTCTTAAAGTTAATGTCATAAATGTATTAAAAGTTGTCCTTCCTTTTCTTTTCTACATCCTCCGTTCCAATTTAATTGTACACTATTCAATTTTGAAATATCCGAAAATTATTGTCTATTTTTATTTTCAACCAATTAGAAACCGTTCCAATTTAATTGAACACTATTCAATTTTGAAATGTCCGAAAATTATTGTCTCTTTTTATTTTCAACCAATTAGAATGGGTTCAGTGGGTAGATATAAAATCTTATTGATTGACACAGTAATCAATATACTCTTCTAAAACTGTGTACATTCTAATAGCGGACCATTAAATTGGAACGGAGGAAGTAGCATTTCATTTCTTATATAAAATCGGCGTTGATAAGTTTTCTAGATTCCGAACTACGAAAATATAATGTGTTGTTTATTAAAAAAAATAGTAGGGGCATTTTTCGATCATTTCGCCCGGGGCACTAATAATCTCAGGACCGGCCCTGTGTATGAGTGCGTGATTACTGATTAGTCTTCAGTTGCTCCCATATCTTGAATGAATTCTTCCCAAGATCGTTGTCGATTCACTTTCGCATCGCTGTCATGTTAAGAAATTCCAATAGAGCATCCAAGATCTTTGATTGAATGCAGTTGAAAATCTCCAATATCATCCTCGGACCAAGCATATGTCAACGATTCTATATGAGAAGTTTAATAAATCATTATATCATAAAAAAAAGTTAGTCCATGCATATGTCAAAGAGATTTGGTTCAAAATATCATGAGAAAATGCATATTTAGTTTGTCGGTTGATAATTAAGGGTAATGCTATTACTTGAATTTAATTGTTGAAATGTATCATCTCACTGTAGTTATAATTTTTTCCATTTAAGCTTATATCATGTGTTAATTTTGTACCGGCAGGTTAATTTGGAGTTCGCGTAATCTTTCGTACGTGGTAAATTTTGTAGTGGTGCTAATTTCATGGTAGTAAGTAGTACTGTAACACTTATCTTGATGTTAACTTGGCAATTTTACACCTTAAAAGTCTTTTCGATTAACGTTTACAAATGTAATTAGAAATGTCTTTTCGATTAACGTTTACAGGCAAACGGAAGTTCGACAACTCAAAGTATTTCCTGTATACGGCGACTTTGCCGAACGGCGGATGGTGAGCCCTATCCTCCGGCGACGGAGCAACGGGATGAAAAGCCTTAAGACACGGGTATTGAACTTCTAACGCAGCCAAGACAATATCGCTAACTACGCTTATCGTTCTAGTCAAGCTAGGATCGTCGCCGTCCGACTAATCGCCCGGAGACGACGGAACTGTAATCGACCCGATGGGGGCCGACGACAGCAGCGACGACATGAAAAAACAGGAAATAAAGAAACAAAGAAGCGAGTGGAACGAGAATACGAACCTTAATTAAATGACCGACGAATGCGAACGATTGCGACGATTTTTCCGGCGAAATTCTATAAACCTAAGGGAGCAAAAAGATATGTTTGCAAATGTAAAAATGAAAGAAAATAGATAAATGAAGCATCTTTAATACCGGCTGCGAACGGGTCGGTTCGGGTTACCCACGAAGGGCGGACAATGGCCGTACACGTGTACCATCGTGATGATTTTGAATTTCAAAATTTTTGACAGCTGTCAAACCGCCACCTACACGCATCGATTAAGCAAAACTGACGCGCCTAGGGGTAATAATTGCCATGGGAAATAGTACCTCGATTTGATTGACGGGACACCTATTCAACCCCCGCATTTAATTCTGTCTTTTAAACGCGCACAAACCCGAGGGGTAGCATAACGATGGATGTCCACATGACGAACACTCCCGGCATGGCATGGCGAATAGAGTTCAACCCCCCAATTTTAATAAATTAACGAGTCGAACTGGGGGACTTGATAGCGTAACCACCCCCAAGGGTTACGCAAATAATAAACGCACACCCTCAGGGTGTCTCCCGCGCCTTGGTAAACATTCCCTGACATGACATATCCATGAACAGTATCGGATCAGAAAAGTACGATACGGTCAACTCTCTTCCTCGTACCTCATTGGAGGATCTACTGGACAAAAAGGACGTGTCAACTGTAGCATAAAACCAAGCCAAACAAGACAGACAGATTGATCTCCCCCATGCACATATGACCGTTAGGCGGGAACATATATCGGGCCGGGTCAAACCCATTACACCCCTTTCGGGTCACGCCTCTTGCGTATAAAAACCAAGCATGGGTTTACAGAAAAACATACACACACTCACATACAACCCTAATCGGATTACTTACCACCTGACTTACCCAAGTTTTGGTTAAAACATCAATTGTAGTGTAATAATCCGATTACCCTCAAAATCTTCACAAGCACTCTAGCAAACCAATGCTCGATCAGGTGCATAGTTTTATTACAACCGATTCTGAAATAATCAACCCTTTTTAAACATTGATGAGGTAGCGGTCAACCCCCATAAAAAGATTTTGAAAGAAACTAATTTGCGCATCTCTAAACAAGATACATCATGTCTATGTCTAGTGCATCAAGTGTGTAGTAATTTATTCTTAGGGTAAATTACGTACAGAAATTATTTATGTGATTGTTCATATTAGAATCATCCCAAACTTCAATAATAACCGTAAATATATTCAAGATATTCAATTTCAATTTGTACCAAGTTCACCCCTCTTCTGTTAGATTTCAACATCTATGTGGTTAAATCTTCTCAAATGAGTATATTGCACTTCTTTTCCATCCTCACTACTAACGAATAAAACCTTCAATGAAAACACCATTCCCTACCATCCGATCTGATTGTTGACTAGCTACAGATTACAGTTACCAAAAGTTCTACATACATCAAACAACACATATCCTTAGGTGTTGTTAGTTATAAAAGAGATGCCGATATAGTAATAAATCAAAAGGCCATTAGTCTAGCAATATGCGAGGAGTTATCAACCTTGAGGTTGTAGGTTCAAACTTTGAAAGAGGAAAGATGTATATGATGTGTGTATTGTATGTATTCGTGGGATAAATTAGCTAGGAGAGTCGTATTAAAAGTAAAAAATAAAAAATGAACACTCGCTTTCCTAATCCACTAGTGTAATGCATTCGATAGGTCAAGGAACCAGTTCGGCTGTTTCTAATATAAGAATAAAAAGGTAAAATATTTATGTCAGATCGAATCTAACCTTATCTTATGGGCTTCCTATTCTGTGAAGTAATCGGATTCTGGGCTTGGTGTTATGGGCTTGTTCGAGGCCTTAGTGAAAACTATTTATTAAGCCTCCCATTCAATTTGGTGAATGTTTCATGGATCCGATGATAATATGGTAATCCAATTAGCTAGGTTCCATTAAAAACCTGGAAAATTGGGCTCGTAGTCTAGTACTCTAATGTGACAACTTAAATTTAGAGAGTTATATATACAACAAATAAATTGCTTCATACAACAGAAATGTGTTATGTTATACTTGTACTCTGTGCTGTAATTTTGTACCATATGATGTTTGAATCAATTTTTTTGTTGTATCTATCAGCTCCATCTCCAATATATATACATCCTATAGTTGCATTTTGATTAAATCTGATGTAACTATTTAATCAATTTAACATAAAAAACATGTTAACTTTAATATAATTAAACATATATACATGTTAAAATAGTAATCACCATTACAAACTAGGTAACTTGATTGAATTATTAAACTAATATTTATTCCAAGTTTTGCCGGGGTACTCCCCTTTACCCAAAAATAAAAACATATTTATTCCAATTTACATATATTTATTAAATCATCATATTGTTTTGGCTATCACTCTATCTATCTCAGGTTAGAAACAACAACTCGATTAACTGAAATATTTTTTATTTAGATAATGACATCGTTGAGTAGAATCATTAGTAATCATGTACCATGCAAATGGCCCAAAATTCAAGATATAAGGCCCATCAGGCAAGGCGCATCAGGCAAGGCCCAACACATGGCCCGGCCCATCAGATTAGGGATTCTGCCCCCTTGGCTCACGGCAAACAGATTCAGGAAATCACCAACGTTAGTGGTGGTTCCCTGCGGACCGACAAGGGTTTGTATCCACAAACTTCATTGGTCCACGTTGACACAGGGGACCCCCACACGGGACGCGTTGATCTCAACCGTACGATCTTAAAATTGTAAGATGGTGACTTAGCCGTACGATCACCAAGTACCACAGGATGGTGAGCTAACCGTACGATCAAACGCACCAGATGGTGACACGTGGACAAACTTGTCCACCAAGGTGATCATGGGGTACTATAAATACAAGGGCATGAACAGTATTTGTTGATACAATTTGTGTGTCTGTCAGTTGGTCTAGCTCGAAGTTCGTTTTGTTATTAGATTTGTGTTTCCGGACTCATGCGACATTGTCTGTAACGTCGCAGATGCGACGTCAGGTTTTGGGCCTGCGACGTAGTCAACGTCGCATGGGCTTGGGCCTGCGACGTCGTGTGCGACGTCGCAGGTGCCAGATTTTGTATAAATTCGTATTTACGTTTTCTGTTTAGGGTTGACGAAACCCTAAACGCCAATTAGTCGAAATCTCTGTAAGCTAGTCGATTACAAGCAATAAAGAACGTTTTAGTTTGATCTTAATCGTGTTTCATAGTTTGCTTATTGTGTTTGTGATCTAATCGTTTATTCCGCAAGCGATTGGATTGACTCGGTTCCGTTAGATCCTAGTATAGGGACAAACAACTGGTATCAGAGCAGAAAGTGCTCGTTTTCGGCGTAACGGATCGAGTTCGGGATTAAAGGACGTGATACTCATATTATCTTGTGATTATTACGTTTGTTTTTGTGTTTTTACAGGTTTTCGATCAACATTGCTGGGAATATTGAAGGTTTTCGTCGATCTTTGTTCGTGGTTTTTGATTAGGGTTAAAAATTTTAGTTTTTTAGGGTTTTTGGCCGCAGCAGCACGTTTTGCGACGTTACCTGCGACTTCACTTGCGACGTCGCTTGCGACGTTATTTATTTTGACTTTAAGTAGTCTTTGTGACGTAAAGTTGCGACGTCGTTATTTTGACCTTAAGTGGTTCTGCGACGTCTTTCGGCGACGTACTTCGGTTTTGCGACGTCTTCTGCGACGTTTTCTGCGATGTATATCTCAACGTCGCTTATTTCGATTCTTAATTGAATCATTGACTTTTGCGACGTTACTCTTGCCGTCGCTTCAATCTTCTGCGACGTCTCTCTCAACGTCGCTAGTTTCAGATTATCTGTTTTAGTTCAAGTAAAATTAATGGCTGCTGATAAGGAAGATATTAGAGGACTTAGGGAAATGATAAAGCAAAGTAATGATATTGGTTCAAGTAATAAACCTCCTCTATTTACAGCAGACATGTATTATGTATACTGGAGAGACCGTGTTGAACAATACATTGACTTTCACTGTCCAGAATTATGGGGACCATTACGTGAGCGTTATGTACCTCCATTAGCTGAAGGGGAATACCGTGGTATTCGTCCTGCTAAGACTTATAAAGCTATGACTCCCGAGGAGAAGAAAGATTTTGATACTGAGAGAAAGTCATTTTCGATGATTAAAATGTGTTTAACCAAAGATGTTCTATGGCTTTTCAGAACTCATGAAACAACATTTGATTTATGGAAGGCAATTGAAACTCGTTGTGGTGGAAATGATAAGTATAAGGAAGCCAAGCTCGAACTAGTTAAGAAACAGTACGATATCTTTGACATTCTTCCTAATGAAGACACAACTTCTTTATTCACTAGGTACTCACGGTTAGTTGGTGAGTTGTTTGAAGGAGGTTATAATTTTCCTCCAATTGAAGTCAATAAGAAGCTACTGGATGTGTTGCCGAGTTCTTGGGATGTTAAAGTTCAATTTTTAAAAGAAAATGAAGAACTTGCAAACATGTCTTTGGATACTTTGATAGGGAATCTTCAAGCTCACGCGATGGAGATTAAGAAGAAAGAAACAAGGTCTAGTGCTGCTGTTCAGAATCCTAGTGTGTATGGTGTTCAACTCAACTCTGGAAAGGCTTATGGATCTGGAGTAGCCTTCGTGACAAATACAAATGCTTCATCAACCTCTTCTTCCTCTCACGGTGGGCTTCATTCTGTTTTCCTGTCTGGACCTTCTTCAGGTCAAACATCTCCTCAAATTCAACAGGTTCAAGTCTCACCTGCAATTCAGGAGCAAGCTGCCATTTACACAGCTTTCTTAAGCTCATACAAGGACTTGGTTACTCAACCAAATCTTACTTTGGAGTTGACTAAGGAAGACTATGCTCAGCTTGATGAAGATGAACTGGAGCAAATGGATCTAACTTGGAATGTGGCAATGATCACCCGAAGAATTCAAAAGTTTTTGCAAAGGACACGGCGTAAAAGCTTGGAAGGTGACGGGAAGACTGGCTTCGGATTTAATAAGAGTAAGGTCCGGTGTTACAATTGTCAAAACTTAGGTCACTTCGCCAGGGAATGCGAGAAACCCAAAATGCCAGCATCGGGATTCACAACACCTTCTACTCCTCCAAAGACCAAAGAAATGGAAGTTACCAAGAAAGGGGCTGCTGATAATGCCCTGATTGTTTCGAGCCCACAAATCAGGATTGGACGGCTGTATCTGAACAATACCAACAGTGTTTGATGGCTCACATTGTGAATGAGGTACCTGATGAACCATTAAATTGTATCTCATGCATTAAGTTAACTGGATCTCTAAAGGCATATCAGAAAGACACAGTAGAGTTGAGGAAAAAGAATGAAAAACTAACCGAGTCAAATAATTTTTTAAAAGCTAATGAGAAACTTTATGAAAAACATCTTGAGGCTCATCGGTTAGATACTCAGAAATATAAATCTAAGGTTTTTAGTCAAGAAGATGCTATTAAAAGCTATCTTGTTGAAATTGAACTGCTAAAGAAAGAACTTACAGATTTAAAAACTGAGTATGAGAATTATAAGAGTAAAATCTTAGGTTCAAATTCCTCAACGGTTGTCTTTAATGAAATTCTTAGCAAGCAGGGAACAAGTGGGAAAAAGAATGAGGGATTGGGATACCACTCAGTCCCACCTCCTACTACTCACTGTCCCCTACCTGTTAAGGAGGGCTTTGAAGAGATTCCAGTTGATTGGTCAAAGCTTTACGGTATAAAAGCTAAAGATGCTAAAGAGACCAAACACAACAAACCGGCAAAGGAGAAAACCAAGCTGCCAGAGTACCCCTTGCCAACGTTTGTTAAGTCTCAGAATGCACTTCCTGTTACTGTTAAGGAAGATATTGAGATTGAGGATATTACCGAACAGGAGTATCCTTCTGCTAAAAAGGTTGAGGTAACAATAGAAAAAGTTGGATTAAAAGGTGAACCTGAAATTACGGTTCAAACAGACAAAACTGTTTTTAAAGGAGAATCTGAGGTAAAGGCTCAAAATAGTAAAGGAAAGGATAAGGTTTTGACTGAGAAATCTCAAACTTTACAGAATTCTGTTAAGATTTTAAAACGAAATTCATCAGTTAAAAGGGAGATTGTTTCTTGTGACAAACCTTCAACCTCAACCATTTTAAAGCCACATGCATCCTCTAAGACATGTACACACTGTGCATGTTCAAGAAATGCATCTCCACCTCCTGTCGTATATCCTCAGCCTCAACCGTCTGTTGAGACTCGTTCTTGTTTCTATTGCAAGAGGCAAGGACATTTAATCCGTGACTGTCCCAAGCTGTCAAATCAGCGCTATGGGAGAGAGATGCCTAGGACATCTGTTTATAGAAATTCTTTTTCAAAATCTCCACCTAGGCGTTACTCAAACTCTCCCAAGCCTGTTTTGAAGCCAAGTAATGTTGAGCAAAAATCTTTGCCAATTCAAAAGCCCAACATTACTTCTAATACCAATTCCGAACCTTCTAAAGTTTGGAAACGAAAAGAGTCTGATGTTGACTCTTCAGTCGTCAACAATAACACATCAAATAAAAATTCTAATTTGTTTAAAGATAAAATCCTATCTGACGTGCTTATTGTTGATGACCACGGTCGACCTAAGTCTGTAAAGGCTTGGGTCACCGTTTCTCACTAATCTCCTTTCGTTTGTGTGTTTTGCTGTAGTTCCTCCTGCATAGCCTCGACCCAAGATGGATCTTTTAAGGCTTGTTCAACCTTTTTAGGTTCAATTTGAGACAAATGACATGAAACTATATGAGCTATAAGTCCCAAAAGCTGCTGAGCTGAAGTCTGCTTTGCCATTGGTGTTGTGTTTGAACAGTCGTCCTCATTGGTGTCTCAGTTGGCTAATGATCCGGTGGGATTCTCTTCTTGTCCTGAATCTTGGTTTTCTGGTCTGGAGGAATTCCTTCACTGTCCTGGATCTTGGCCTTCTGGTTTGGTGGGATACCATCCTTGTCTTGGATTTTGGCCTGACCTTGTCTTGGATTTTAGCTGTATTTATTTAATCAGGATCTTTGGTCTAGGTTTAGGTTTAAGTTTGGGGTTTAGGGTTTAGGATTTGATATGTTTATTTGTAACTATGTACTTATTTAACATATCAATGAAACCTTTCGTTTGTGACAAGTTTGGTATATTTTGTTCATTCTAACGCTTTTCGAGAATATATATTATGTTTCTGTTTTGCAGATATGGCTTTAGTATTTGAGGCGCGTCACAATACTGCTGCTTATCTTGATGGTACTTCTGATAAGGCGGCACCATATCGTTAAATGATTGAATTTTTGAGATGTTCGAGGGTATTTCATGCTATTGCTGACAACACGGTTGTTTTTGGAAAAATCTGATAAATCCGTTTTGGAGAAACGCTACTGTTATTACTGATAACAACGTTCGACGGTTGGTTTCCACAGTTCTTGATACTGAGATCACGATTACTAAACAGAGTATTAGGGAACTTCTTCAGCTGTACGATCAACCTGATATGCCTGTTAGCTATGAGCCAAGTTTTGTTGCGGGGGCTATGCAACGAATTGGATATCCTGGCATTCCCACTTATCAATACCGAAAAGCGAATCTAACACGTGTTTGGAGATATTTGATGCACGTTGTTATTGTATGTTTGGGGAATCGAAAAGGTGGTACGGATGGGATGAGCAGAAGTTTGGCTTCTGCTATGTTAGCTTTGGTCTACAACAAGCCTTTCAACTTTTCTGGTTTTATATTCAAGGCCATGGTAGATAATGCAAATGCCGGGGATCAGAAATAGATCTTATATCCGCATTTTATTCAGCTTTACATCAATCGCCATCATCCAGCTCTTCAGGCACTGGGTGATAATGATCAGAGACTGAAGATTTCACCGATGCAGAATCGGATCTTTACTGTTTGTGCTGGTTTTGAAAAAGGGGTTCAGGCACCACCAGATGTTGCTTTATTTGGTGCTATTGTGAATGAGAACTACGTGCCGCCTCCGGAACCTCAGTACATGGATGTTCCAGCTCCACAGCAACCGCAGCAACCACTTGTGAACATCCCTGTTCAAGCTGCGGGGGAGAATGTGGATGCTCTCTTGGAAAATATTGAGCAATTTGGGTATGTTGAATCAGAAAAATCAGCGTCTCATGATACTGTTGAGGGATCGGATTCTGGAACTGAGGATGACGGTGGTTCAACTCCTCCTGGCTCTGATGGTGCAGTCCCGCACCCGAATGAGATGGATTTTATTCAACGCACTCAACCGCGTCGAGCCAAGAGGATTGCACGTCGTATCAGTGAAGGTCGACGTTATGTTGCACGAAATACTGGGAAACGCATTCGAGGAGGTGATGATCCAACCGACGCAGATTTTCAGCTTCGTCATCGCCGTCCTCGTCAGTCTTCTTCTGCAACAGCTCCTGTTACTCCACCTCCTGAGCAGGTTTTCGCTATTGAGCCCACTCCTGCTTTTATGCAGAAAATGATGGATGATATGCTGAAGATGCAGCGGCAGATGAAAGAACAGGCAGAACAACATGCAACTCAAGCTGCAATTATCGAGACCCAAGCTAATCAGCTTATCGAGCTGCAGAATAGGGTTAATGTGTTAGAAGGCAGGTTACTTGCCTCGGGGGAGTCTGGGTCCGGGGTACCCAATTTAGAGTCAAGTGAACCTGCGTCTGTAAACCCCAACCCTGTAATTGAATCTGGTGTTAATGAAACTGTTCATCGTTTGGATTATTTTTGTGTTAATGATATTCCAGGACAGCCAAGACCGCTAGCTGTTGACTACTCATTCGCTGATTTATCGTTTATTCAGAGAATGGTCAGTGGAGTTGGTTCTGAGGAAGAATCTGAGAATATTTTTGATAATGATGATGATGTTTCAATTGAAGAAGAACAGTTAGATTCAGATGAAGTTTATGATGATGCACAATCTGAGGAAGTTTACGATGGTGCACCGATAATAGAATCTGACTCGAGTGAAGATGAGAGGCCTGCTCAAGAAACAACATCAACTCCAGCTCAAGAGACACAGGCACCGGACTCAGCAGCTCAAGAATCTACGGATATTCCAAGGAAATACACTGCTGAAGAAAAGAAAGAAAGAAACAAGCAATGGTGGCCTAAGGGACGAAATCCAGTTCCTATTCCAGTTAAATGTCAAGTTTACCGGGTTAGTCGAAATTACACCGGAGTTATTAAAAGCTGGAAGTGTCAAAGAAATCTATTTATGATTAAGAGAGAGGATGGAGTTCAGTACTTCAAAATGCGTTTTGATCGATTAAGCACGTTGCCAAAAGGAGAGATTAATCGATTAGCTCAGCTTAAATTGATTAATCCGTTCGAGAATGATTATGCCGAGTTTATTCAGAGGAATTTACGTCGAGAAGTGTTATCGAAGAAATATTCTAAGTTGAAACCAACGTTGGGTACTCGGTATACGTTCAAAAAGAAAGTTGATCCAGTTACCAGGAAGCCAATAGTTAAAGTTCACTATCCGCCAGCTAACTGTTTGACTGAGATACCTCTGGAACCAGTTCCTTACTATTTTCTGCGAAGACTTGTTAAATGGGAACTCGATTCACAAACTAGTGAAGCGGTTATTTCTTTTGTTCCAGATTCAGAACCGTGGCCAGAAGTTGGAGGTATTTGGAATTTGAGACAATCAACGTTTAGATTGTATGATCCGATGAGTTTGATTAACTTTCATGAAAAAGATTTGAGAAAACTCTATGATGATCGGATTCGTGTTGGTCAGAAGAATGAGTTTAACAAACGTTTGGCCGAACAATTTTATAAAGTTGTTACTGTTTGTGTAACTCATGGAATTCATGCTGACTGACAATTTCCTGCGGGCTGGGTTTAGATGATGAAACTTTTTGAAGACCAAGCTGAAGACATGGGGGAGTTTGTTGATGCAATTTGTGTGTCTGTCAGTTGGTCTAGCTCGAAGTTCATTTTGTTATTAGATTTGTGTTTCCTGACTCCTGCGACGTTGTCTGTAACGTCGCAGGTGCGACGTCAGGTTTTGGGCCTGCGACGTCGTGTGCGACGTCGCAGGTGCCAGATTTTGTATAAATTCGTATTTACGATTTCTGTTTAGGGTTGACGAAACCCTAAACGCCAATTAGTCGAAATCTCTGTAAGCTAGTCGATTACAAGCAATAAAGAACGTTTTAGTTTGATCTTAATCGTGTTTCATAGTTTGCTTATTGTGTTTGTGATCTAATCGTTTATTCCGCAAGTGATTGGATTGACTCGGTTCCGTTAGATCCTAGTATAGGGACAAACAGTATTCAGCCCTTAAGCACCTCAAAATATTTCATAACCATCATCAGAAAAACCCTAATATCAAAAGAAGAGCACTGTTCATCTTCTCGCAACCGATTCAAGCCACCCACGGTTCCGTTCAATACGCTCCGTCGGGTCCTTACGCAAGTCGCGTAGAGCAACGAATCCGATCCAACCAGTTGCACTTAGGTATAATATTTTATGCTTGATCAAATGGCGCCATCCGTTTATTAATACCCTAGATCTCTGCTAAATAACTAGAATAATCCTTGGTTATCTTGTTCACTTAGTTAAAACTCCACACCCATCATGGCATCAAACTCTGGTCCGCCGCCGGCGACAGAAGAAAATTTCATACACTTTGCTGCTCAACCCACACAGACACCTGTTGTGAGTTCCGGTGAGCAGGTGGCATGGGAACGACGACAAGCATTAGAACAGTCACACCGTCAGCTAGATTTCAATACTCCAGTGGGGCAAAGTTTTCAACAACAGGGACAGACAAGTTTCCCCTCACAGCCAGTTGTTATAGGGGGACAGCAAAATTCAGGGCAATTCATTGGGCAAAACCCAACCCCATCAACATTCCAAACTACATTCCAGCCGCCACTACCACCGTTCCCACCGCCAAACCAACAACAACAATTTCAGCAAACGCCTCAGCAGTCGTTCCAACAACCTTTCCAGCAGCAACCTTTCCAGCAACTTTTTCAACAACCATTCCAGCAGCATTTCCCACAAATGTCCCAAACGCAACAGCCATTCCAACAGTCGTTCTTCCCTGCACAACAATTTTCCCAACAGCAATTTACACAACCAACACAAACACCCTCAGTGCAGGACACATCAGCCGCTTTGGGACAGCTCCTGGCATAATTTGTTGCCGGGAAATCAAACCTTAAGGCATAAGTGTGTTCTTCTCCTGTTGGGCTTGTTAGAATTAGCCCAGCTCCTGACCCCCCAGAGCTGGCTGCACTGTCAGTATAGAGTTCCCAGGTTTCCCTGGGGGTGGCGCTGACGGTCAGGGAGCTCTTGCCTTCCGCTTCTCCTGGTAATTCGGCCAAGAAATCAGCCATGACCTGTCCCTTTACTGCATTTCTAGGACAAAATGTAATTTCATGCTCCCTAGCTCGATGGCCCACTTTGCTAGTCGCCCTGACTTTTCTGATTTTAGCAACACTTGCTTAATTGGCTGATTGGTTAACACAATAATTGGGTGGGCCTGAAAGTATCGTCGTAAGCGTCGTGCTGAGTGTACAAGAGCCAAAATGAGCTTTTCTATGGATGAGTAGTTTAGTTCGGCTGGCTGCAATGCCTTGCTGATGAAGTATACAGGCATTTGTATCTTGTTTCTTTCTGCTATTAACACTGAACTCACTGCCCCACTTGATGCTGCTAAGTACAGTGTCAAGGTTTCTCCTGGTACGGGGGCAGTGAGCGTGGGCAATTCTGCCATAAATGTCTTCATCTCCTGGAAGGCCTGTTCAGCCTCTTCAGTCCATTTGAAATCTTTTTTTTCCTGTGATGCCTTTTAGTGTGGAGAAAAATGGGAGGGAACGTTCTGCTGCTTTGGACAGGAATCTGGTTAATGCAGCAAGCTTTCCTGATAGACTTTGGACGTCCTGTTTTGTTTTCGGAGAGGGCATGCCTGTAACCGCCTGAACTTTTTCCGGGTTTGCCTTGAATCCCCCTGTTGTGATTACGTGTCCTAGGAACATTCCTTCTTCGACTCCGAATGTACACTTGCTTGGGTTAAGCTTCATGTTTATACCACGTAGGGTGGTAAAGGTTTCTGATATGTCAACAAGCATCTTGGCTTCTGTGGTACTTTTGATTACTAGGTCGTCTACGTATGCCTCAACGTTCCTGCCGATTTGCTGCCTGAATGCCGAGTCTATTACCCGCTGGTATGTTGCTCCTGCATTTTTTAGGCCGAATGGCATTTTTCTGTAACAAAAGATTCCTTGATTTGTGTGGAACGCCATATTGTCTTCATCGTGCTCAACCATTTGAATTTGGTGATAACCTTTATAGGCATCCAAGAAACATTTCAGTCGGTAACTGATAAACGCTCAAAAGTACTATATTTCAGTAGTATTTTACCCCTAATCTTGAATGTTTTTATTGCATTTTGTTTAAAATAGATATTGATTTCATTCATATTTGCAAATAGATGTGGAAATGGAGCGTTTATGGAAAAGGAACGGAAAACAGTCAAATAACGAGCTAAATGATACATATTTGAAGAATAATGAGAAGCCAAAGTCGAAGAGAAGAAGAAATGAAGAAAAGTCAAAAATCGGCTGGAAAAAGCATCCATACGCCGTATGGAATCCATACGCCCTATGGATTGCAGCAGTGGAGGCCCAGGTTACGCGGACATGGGCTGGGCTTGAAATCAATCCATACGCCGTATGGATCAAAAACCACAGAAGTATAAATTCGCGTTTTAAACCCTATTTCGACAGATTTTGATGGTTTTTCGTTTTCAGTAGTTAAAACTCGTCTGTAGGGTTTATATTTCGTAAAGTAGGAGTATTTTGGAGGTACGGAAGCTAAAGAACGAGGATAATTCGCTCTAATCTTTCGTAGTTTATCGTTAATCGACTCGGTATATTTTCGTTTCTTTATTTCATTGAAGAATTTGATTTATTGAATCTGATATATATTGTTTTGATGATGAATTGAATATCTAAAGTGATTGTGTAGTTGATTTAACTTAGATTATGATTATTGAACGATTATAATTGCGTATTGAATAATTTATTTGGTTGAAAACGGTTATATTGCTCGTGGACACTTGTTTATTGGTAACTAGTTATTATTGTTGCTTCACGTGATTAATAATTTTAATGAGATTGAGTTCCTTTAAGATTATTGATTATTGCTAGTACTACCTTAGGGTTTTGGACTATCACTAAATACGTTGAGTCTGATAGGTCGAGTATACAATAATAATCTACTTTAAAATGAACAAGACAATAAGTTAATTATTGGGTATTGTTGAGTCATACCAATAGAGTTAATTATAACGAGTTGTGAATGTTTAATGCATAATTTAGGGAAAGACACACAATTGACTGATCATCTTGTGACATTGGAACCAGTGTTTCATGTTGGACCCTAGATTATAGGAATTAGTTGGACCCGAAACGTTGGCTAGTTCATATTCGACTTAGTATTCGTTGAAGAATTTGGTATTAAGTTGATCTAAAAGAATCACAATTAGATAATCAATACGTAATAAATCGGGAAATATGAATCTAAGTAACATTAACTATACAATTACTTATTCCTTCCAATTAGGATTTATTTTTATTATTTATTTATTATTTTAATTTAAAGTTTTATTTAAGTTTGTTTATTTTAATTCAATGTTTTCTAAAATGTTCGTACGGAACTAAAACGCCCCCATATTTACTGTTTTCTAGTTAATTGTTAATTTCTATTTTAAATATCCCACCTTTTCCCTGTGTTCGAACTTGACTTACCAAATCTATATTTACAATTGATCGGGTATTCTTGCCTGGTTGCTTGAAAGTATTTATTAGGTATTTCTATTTATAAATTATAAAACAAGACGCGCTTTCATAAAGCGACATCAAGTTTTTGGCGCCGCTGCCGGGGAAAGCGGTTGTGTTTATTTAATTAGAAATTAGTAATTTTTACTTCGTTCTTTTTAAAAGTAACTTTTGTTAATTAAGTTTCAGTAAAGTTGTTTTAATTAGTTTAATTAATTTTGTAAAAAGTTTTTAATACATCACTGGTTGAAACTAATTATCTTTTAATTGGTTAAACTTTTGGGGTTTTAGTTTCAACCTGCGGATGGAAATCCGTCCCCCGGTTGGAGTTCCATTTATTTAAGATTGTACACGTTATTTAATTTTTGTTTATTTTGTGTGAACTAACTTGTTTTTCGTTAGTGGTGTTTTGTATTTCCAGATTTATTTTTATTTAGGTTTGTCCAATGGCGAGGAGTTTTGAAAGTGATGCAAATGATAATAACATGGTTAAGAGGGACCAGTCTGTTACTTCGGATGCTAGTTCCGCCGAGAGGGTGCCTCCTTATACCCAATTAGGCCGTATTCCCGTTCCTATTACTTCATCTTGTCAGGGGTTGCTATCGGCACTTGAGGAGTTTAGAGGGGATATACCTTTCAGTTCTGAGATTATTAGCAGGTCCACTGTGGATTTTACTGATAGTCAGCGAGTTTTGGTAAATGATGTGTTAGAGGCAGCTATGATTGAGAGTCAGTATGGGATTGATAGGCAATTCTATATTGCCCTTACTACTTTTGGGGAATCTCTAGAAACTAGAATTAAGGAGGAAGAGAGATTCTACAATGCTCAGAAGAAAAGATACACGGAGATTTATGAGATTCTGACGCATTCTGCATTTCCTTATTCGGCAAATCAGACCGCGTGTCTTGGCCGTATGCTTAGGGCTCTGTACGAGGTTACTGGTCATCCAAGGGCAGAAGCAGACAAGGAATTTAGGTTTGGTTTAAGAGAATTGGTTCGATTGCTACATTCAGATGACCATTTGACGGATATTACGCCTCATCGGTTCATTGTTACGAGTACTATTCATTACTATCTTCATGAAATGGTGACAAAAATGGATCATTATGCTAAGGAAGAGGAAGAAAGACCTCACCCGGATTTCATTCATCCTCATTTCGATATTGATTTGGCTACTTATGTGGTACTGAACTTAGATGTTTTAGTTGATAACAATAAGGTTCTAACTATGAGGGAGCATTTCCACTATGGGATGGTGGAAATATATACTAAATTGGTTGAAATCTTCAAAGATTCAGGATTAGAACTGACTTGTGTTCAGAATGAGGTAATTGCAGGGATTGAGACTAGAATAAGAAGTTTAAGGAAAGAACCGTTTCTGAGTAAGCATGCTGGGATAGTGGCAGAGTGTTTGGAGATTATGAGTGAGTTTGAGAAGAATCATCCCGACCGTGAGTACAAGCTGGTAGGTGATAAGTTAGTATTGGCACCTGAGGGAGTAAATAATAAAGTGATAAAGGGAATCAGCTGGGACTTGGTATATCTTCAGCATGTTGCCAATGGGCACTTGGAAAGTTCTGCGACTTTTGGTAATGGGGTTGACAATGTAGTTACTGAAATGATGAAGAGCTTCCTTATCCTCTATCCATTGAACTAATTTCATCGTTCCATTTTTTCTTTATCTTTCTTATGCTATTGGATTGTTTCTAACATTTTGATTTGTTTTGGATTATGTTAGACTTTTGGTTGTTTTGGATTTTTGTTTTTGAATGTGTGATTTGAATATTAAGTATTATTTTGAATATTTTTCTTTTTAATGTTTGTTAATTATTGTTATTTATTTTATAGTGTGGAATTGTGAAGATTTTGAAGTCGTGATTATCATCCAGGTTTGAGATTTAATTATATAAAGTTAGTGATGAATTTGGGTTAAAAATGGGTTGAAAATCGTTTTTGAAAAAATTCTGATTTTTCAATCCATACGCCGTATGGAATCCATACGCCGTATGGATTGATTCGGCCGCTGGACCAGGCCGTTGACTGGGTTTAATGAGTTGACCTGGGCCTGTTTAATCCATACGCCATATGGAATCCATACGCCGTATGGATCAAAAATGCAGAAAACCGCCAGAAGCCTCCTTCTCCCTCATTTTTCACCCAAAACCTTTTTCTAAAAAAACCACCCACGGCTTTCACATCCACAATCACCAAACGGAGATTCCGGCCACGCATTCATCGCCATTTTTACATATTCGTGTTACACGCACTTTCCTCTACAAGGTATAACTTCCCGTTTTCATTTTCGTTGGTTAAATCACTCGTTTGGAAGTTAGGGTTTAATTGTAGATTTTTGGGTATTTCGGATATGCGTATGATTATTAGCATGTTTTGATTGGTTTATGTTCTAGTTGCTATATGCATTGCAATGTCATGTTCGTTTTTCAATTGTATTGCATATTTGGTGTTATTCGAATTATTCGTTAGTGATGATTAAATGAGAATATGAGTTGTGCTCAATTATGCTATGTTTTAATTTAGAGCTTATTAATTTTCTGACCACATGATGATGAATGCAAATATTTGTTTGGTACACAAGTGTTTGTGATTACGGTTATGTGATAAGTTGTTATTTTGATTAATTGTGTTATAATAATTCATTTTGAGTTTGTATGGATGTTTGCTAATTGCTAATACTCGAGTTTAGTGATTGTGCAATTTCGTATATTCAAAGTGGTACCAAGTTATTATAATACATTTGATTAGGCAATTGTCAAGGATAGTTAATTAAGTTTATACATGTATGCATATTGAGTAGTTTTGTTTAAAAATTGCAATTTAGGTTCATGAAATTGGTTGTTGCGGTAGTTTTAGGCTAAACCTTTATGGTGGATTATTCAATTTTAAGCCGAAATGCTGTCGAAATTTTTAGTGACCTTTTTGTAATTAACTGCTTATTTAGTATTATTAACAATTGTTTTGTTTAGCAGTTATCATGTCTAACAGGAGAGCACGAGGAGGTGAAACTTTGGGAAACCCGTTGATTAGATCACATATATACCTCACTTTTCATGGGTCATATTCTGAGACTGCTAGGATGCAGTTTAGAGATCGTCTGGCTTCCAATATTGGCCAGTCAATTGAGGTGTTTGATGCTGTTAACTGGAATGTTTTGGAGCATGTGATTGCTAGAGAGGGGTTTACTAATGGTGCTGAAGTCATTAGGAATTTACTTGCTGTTCCATATGCACTAGAGGATGGAAACATTGGATTTGTTTCCTATGCTTGGTCCCGGTTATTCAGTATCAGGGAGGATATCTACAGAGAGCTGGTTGTTGAGTTTTATAGCACTTTTAGGTTTGATGCCAGGTCGACTCAATGGACTGAGAACTCCATTTTCTTCCAGCTAGGGGGACAGCCCAGACAGATGACCTTGGTTCAGTTTGCTTTGGGTTTGGGGCTTTATGAGCCCAATGAGCTGGATAATCCTCACTTTCTAAACCATATTTCTGCAGGTGCTGTGAAGAAGCTCACTGATTTGGAAATTGAGCAGGAGTGGCAGTTTATTGCCCAGGGTAGTTATGGCAGTTCGACACCTTCTTACACGCGTATTCGAGATCCTCGTCATCGACTCATTCACAGATTGTTGACTTACACCATTGTGGGTCGCAAGGAGGGGCCTGAGAAAGTTTCGAGGCCTGACTTGTTTTATTTGAGCTCGATTATCAGGAAGAGGTTAGTGAATGTACCTTGGAGGTTGGCGAAGTGGATGTCGAAGAGAGCTACTGGTACTAGAGATGGTAGTAGTTTGTGTGGAGGTCACTTTGTTACTCGATTGGCTAGATACTTTGGTTTGGCTACTCAGGATGAGATGGGTTCATGCACGATTGTTCAGCCTAGTATGGGTTGGCTGACTGCACGCCGGTTGGAGGCGTTTGCTCTCATTGAGCCATGCATCACTTATGGTGGTCCTGCAGAGATGTATTACTGGGTTCCGATTACTCCAGTAGGACAGCTTTGCAGTCGAGGCAGGCTAGAGCCAGAGGAGATACGAGTGGCAGTGATAGAGGTCGAGGTACGGCACGAGGCCGTAACAGAGGTTATGCTACAGAGTTTGATCAGTTGTCTCAGCAGATGCACCAGATGCAGTTACAGCAGACTCAGAGGTTTGATCAGATAGATCTGATGCAGAGACAGCATTTCCATCAGACCAGTGCACACTTGGACTACCAGGATGGCTTATTTGAGCAGCTGTTTGGTCAGTTTCCTTCTGGACCCACGTATCAGCCATTCCAGTACCAGATGCCACCTGAGTTCATGCCACGACCACCACCACCATCGCAGTCAGAGCATGGAGCGCCTTCTCACCAGTACCAGTACCGTCAGGACGATGACAGTGACTAGGATGATGTTCATCCTATTTGGTTTATGATTCCAGACACTATTATTATTATTGTTTTATTATTATTATTATGACTGTTTTTATTTGTAGGTTTTATTAATTGTGTTGGATTGGTAGTTTTAGGATTTGGTAGTAGGTGTTTTTAATTAGGATGTTTTTATTTGGTATTGTTTAATTATGTTTGTTGATTGTTCCCTCAGAATTGTGTTGTGAGTACGTGTCATGCTGGCATGTAACACCCGGTCAAAAAGTCAAATTTCGCGCCGATTTTAAACTTTGAATAATTACATTCTATAGTTCAAGTGAAATATTTTTATTAAAAATATTTACAAAATAACATAAACAAAATTATAGATTTAAAGTAATAAATCTACATTTTAATCAGGTATAAAATCACGGACATTTTGTACTGTGTTGGAGACCACAGTACACGAGTTAGGGATCTGAGTTCAAATAAAAACCCAAATCCCTCCCCATTTCCACCCCATTCTCATCCTCTCACTTTCTCTCTCTATCTCCATTTTCTCTCTACCCTCTCTCTCTAAAAACCCTTCCACCACCCATCACCACCACCAACCGTCGGGCCACCACCACCGGCTGCCACCACCACCGCAGTCGTCACCATCATCAACAGCAACAACAAGCAACCATCATCACCATTATCATCTTCATCTTCTTCATCAAGTTCATCATCATCTTCAAACCTTCAAAATTCGAATCGTAAGGATTTCCCCACTTTTTCCTTGTTATTTCTTCATAAAAACACTTAATATAGCATGTATTAGCTTTATATCAACGAGATTTGGTCAAAAACGAGTTAGATCTTGATTTTGGGTAAAAACCCGTCGAACCAGACGACAACGTCGCAGGGACCAAAAACAGTGCTGCGACGTCGCAGTCAACGTCGCAACCAACGTCGCATAACCTACCACCGTCGCATATAGCGACGTAGTCCATAACGTCGCATTGACTTGCGAATGTCGCACATAGCGACGCAAGACCCTACGTCGCAGCTGACGTCGCAGAACCTTAAAAACCTATGTTTTTCACTAAGTATTGACAACCAAATTTTACCACTCAACTTTACCCGAATTTGGATTTCGAATGCGTTTTCTTTAAAGCAAAGTAGTAGAAATAAAAATTTTCCAAGCTGACCTGGCAGCTCGACCCCAGCCAGGGGCTCTGCCCCTTGGACCCCGCTACCAGGGGCGCTGCCCCCGGACCCCCGTACACCATTCCCAGACTTCAACAACAAATGCATACATGAACAACTCGCTTAGACAAACTGATTTGTCTCATACTTATATAACCTCACGTGTTTAGGACACTAGAAGGTTACCATTCGGACGACGCGCGTATCATCGCATCGCTAACTACTCACAGGTGAGTTTCATAGCCCCACTCTTTCAACTGTTTTACTATTTTCGGTGTGAAACACATGCTCAATTTCTGTTTTCAAATCATATTAACAATCGTGTATAATTTACAATTATTTATATTACCTTATGTAATACGAAATGTGTAATACTTAGGAATTACACCCGTTATATTGTTTTAAGAACAATATCAATACTTAACCTAGATAGGTTGCAATCGTACCCTGTTAGGTCGTGGAAAACGATTACCAATACAAAATTTGATTTAGTTATCACAATCCTTTGGCCATATTGTCGCGGGACAATATCATTGAATACATTAGAACTAGTTAGTTCTACCTACCCTGGACAACATCTATACTGTTACAAGTTTAGTTATTCTTTAAGAACTAAAACTGTCGACACACTTCATTATCACTATAATGGGAACCGAACTTAAGTGAATATTTCCCAAGACTCTGTTATATATACTTGCTAGGCTTTAGACTAGGAGTATACAATAGCATCACACGATTAGTACAGACTTCGTATATCAATACAACTCAACTGGTGACGACTCTGGCTCAGGATGTAATCCAACCAGGGATGGTCCCCCGGCCCAGGATGTAATCCAACCGTGGGGGTGTCACCTGATGAATATCTACATACTATTATACGATCTACTTAGTCAGGCATGTCGAGTACTGTTGGCTCTCAAACAACTTAGTCGGGCATGTCATTGTACTGCCGGCTCAATCACAAATTGCTGCGAGCAATTCCAAAAACGATGCCGCGGTATTGCAGCGGGCACCAAACGATGCCACGGTAAAGTGGGCACAAAACGAAACCACGGTATTGCAGTGGACGAAATTTCAATCAATGGATCAGCGAGTGATACTCGTTATTCACAATAAGTTAACGGATCGGTGGTGCTGCCACGCGAGGCCGTTAGCTCAATTCAAGTCCGGGTTAGCTTATGCTAATCGGGTAAACGGACACGTTAAACGTTTTCAAACATAGATCTGCGGATCTACAATCATTTGTTGCTGGATGAAACACATCATATATTAAATCATAGTTCTGCGGGACTATAATTACTTGTTATCATACGACGTGATCATGCAATCAATTAATAGTTATAGGCAGGTATTGCCTTACGTTTATCGACACAACTACCTCTTAGGTATCAAGGCATGGAATGCCATATTTATTTATATGTACTTAGGTACATGACTCGAACAATTAGGTATGAGATACCTCGATTAGACGTATACACATTGGTGTTACAAACTTCAATATAATACTTATCAAGCTGGCTGAATTTGAGACGACTTTTCAAAACATACAGAGTTTTATTACATCATGATTTCAACTAACAATCCTATGAACTCACCAGCTTTATAGCTGACCTGTTTTAGCATGTGTTCTCAGGTGCCCAGCAGGATTAGAAATTACTACAAGATTATGCTAGCTCGAGTCGCATGATTTCAAACACTTGGGACAACTCCGCATTACTTTTGTATTTTCAACTTATGTAATTGAGATTATTCTACAAACCTACAATTTGTAATTACTTTTATTTGGAAATGTACAACTATTTTCAAACGTCTCATTTAGAGTCGTTCATTATTTTCCTTTGTGCTGTGATATTGGATTTGGTAACACCCGACCCGATCGCTTCCGCAAACCGAAATTTGAGGGTGTTACATGGTAGTAAGTTCAGCGCAACGAAAAATTGAATCGAGAGGATGGGGGAAATTCGTATCATCCTTGTCATTAAACTACACAATATTCCAGGGGAGTTTTTCTGTTCTAAGTTCTTTTCTCTTTTTCCCGTTTTAAGTATTTCATTATTTGTACAATGAGGGCATTGTACATCTTTAAGTGGGGGATGGGAGAGAAAAGAAGTGAAATTTCCACATAATTGTTCTGTTAATAAGTAGATGATTTTGTAATTTGGTTAATAGTTATCTTATTAAGGTAAGTAACTAGGAGGTTATGAGTTGCCCATTTTTCAACCAAATTTTTGCATTTAAATTTTTTGTTTTCTAGAGATAATTATTTTGTAACTGTGTAGGTTAAATTTAAAAAATTTCTACACTTTTAATTAAAGACTAAAGCTATTAAAGATGTTATTTAGCTTCATTATATGATGTATTGATAGGCGATTTATATGAGAATGTTTGAGCTGTTAAGAAATGATAATTAAGGAGTAAATGTTACTTTTAGATGAACTTTAGCTATGTATGACGTATGTCTTAATTTTCATATTAGTAATGTGTGATATGCCATATTTTTGGGAATTTAATTAATAATCATTTGGGGATATACTGGGTGTTGTTTCCTTTGTTGTACGAAAGTACAGACCTGGTCTCCATCAGTATATCTAATGAAAAAGAGCAAAAGAGTTTAATAACTCATGATCGTAAAATGTGGTCAAATTAAGTCGCTTTGTTGTACTAAGGTACAGACCTGTCACCAATGGTTTGACTAAAAACATTATTGCTAAATTAAAATCAAGTTATGTTGCTTTGTTGTGTTGAGGCACAGACCTGTCACCTCTGTCTTGATTTGAAAAATGATTGTTTTGATTAAATTTCAAGATATGTAATATTGGCATATTATGAGTATGAAAGTATATAGTTTTTGGGAGTCTAAGGGAATATTTACACGAATAATAATGAGTTGAGCTCGAGTATTCAAATATAGATTGTTTAAGTGGATAACAATATCAGTAATCATTGTGAACTATTTGATGTTTAAGAATAATAACTCTATGTGTAGATCAGTTTTTGTAAATCTCAGAGTTTCTTAATAATTGTTTTTAGAATTAACAGATTTTTAAATCTAAACATTTGAGTTGAAGATGGATGATGTTGTGTAATTCCTATTTTAGTTATTTAGATTAATATAGATGACTGTTTTCCTAAGAATTTGATTTTTGAATCGATAGTCTACTTGAGGACAAGTAGGATTCAAGTGGGGGATGTTTGATAAACGCCCAAAAGTACTATATTTCAGTAGTATTTTACCCCTAATCTTGAATGTTTTTATTGCATTTTGTTTAAAATAGATATTGATTTCATTCATATTTGCAAATAGATGTGGAAATGGAGCGTTTATGGAAAAGGAACGGAAAACAGTCAAATAACGAGCTAAATGATACATATTTGAAGAATAATGAGAAGCCGAAGTCGAAGAGAAGAAGAAATGAAGAAAAGTAAAAAATCGGCTGGAAAAAGCATCCATACGCCGTATGGAATCCATACGCCGTATGGATTGCAGCAGTGGAGGCCCAGGTTACGCGGACATGGGCTGGGCTTGAAATCAATCCATACGCCGTATGGATCAAAAACCACAGAAGTATAAATTCGCGTTTTAAACCCTATTTCGACAGATTTCGATGGTTTTTCGTTTTCAGTAGTTAAAACTCGTCTGTAGGGTTTATATTTCGTAAAGTAGGAGTATTTTGGAGGTACGGAAGCTAAAGAACGAGGATAATTCGCTCTAATCTTTCGTAGTTTATCGTTAATCGACTCGGTATATTTTCGTTTCTTTATTTCATTGAAGAATTTGATTTATTGAATCTGATATATATTGTTTTGATGATGAATTGAATATCTAAAGTGATTGTGTAGTTGATTTAACTTAGATTATGATTATTGAACGATTATAATTGCGTATTGAATAATTTATTTGGTTGAAAACGGTTATATTGCTCGTGGACACTTGTTTATTGGTAACTAGTTATTATTGTTGCTTCACGTGATTAATAATTTTAATGAGATTGAGTTCCTTTAAGATTATTGATTATTGCTAGTACTACCTTAGGGTTTTGGACTATCACTAAATACGTTGAGTCTGATAGGTCGAGTATACAATAATAATCTACTTTAAAATGAACAAGACAATAAGTTAATTATTGGGTATTGTTGAGTCATACCAATAGAGTTAATTATAACGAGTTGTGAATGTTTAATGCATAATTTAGGGAAAGACACACAATTGACTGATCATCTTGTGACATTGGAACCAGTGTTTCATGTTGGACCCTAGATTATAGGAATTAGTTGGACCCGAAACGTTGGCTAGTTCATATTCGACTTAGTATTCATTGAAGAATTTGGTATTAAGTTGATCTAAAAGAATCACAATTAGATAATCAATACGTAATAAATCGGGAAATATGAATCTAAGTGACATTAACTATACAATTACTTATTCCTTCCAATTAGGATTTATTTTTATTATTTATTTATTATTTTAATTTAAAGTTTTATTTAAGTTTGTTTATTTTAATTCAATGTTTTCTAAAATGTTCGTACGGAACTAAAACGCCCCCATATTTACTGTTTTCTAGTTAATTGTTAATTTCTATTTTAAATATCCCACCTTTTCCCTGTGTTCGAACTTGACTTACCAAATCTATATTTACAATTGATCGGGTATTCTTGCCTGGTTGCTTGAAAGTATTTATTAGGTATTTCTATTTATAAATTATAAAACAAGACGCGCTTTCATAAAGCGACATCAGTAACTTGCCAGGGACTCTACCTTCCAATCTATTTCTGGAAATGGATAATTATCTTTAGGGCAGGCCTTGTTGAGATATGAATAGTCAACACACATTCTCCAGGAACTGTTAGGTTTTTTGACCATGACCGGGTTGGCAACCCAGGTCTGGTATTTTGCTTCTCTTAATATCCCTGCGCCTACGAGGTCTTCTACTTCTTTCTGCAGGAAAGCACTTCTTTCTGGTGCCATTCCCCTTTTCTTTTGCCTGGACGGGGTTACCCCTGGTCTAACATTCAGGGAGTGTTCAGCAATGCTTCTGGGTACTCCCGTCATATCTGATGGTTGGAAAGCAAAGACATCCTGATTCTCGATCAGTAATTCTTTAAGTTGCTTTTTGATTCCTACAGGGAGTTTTTTGCCTATGCTTACTGTTTGCTCTGGGAATGCATGATTAAGTACCACTTTTTCTTCAATTTCAGGTGATTCTGGAGCTTCCTGTTGAATTCTTTGGCTGACCTGGGCACACTCTAATGGTACCTGTTTTGTTGCCTGGACTGTAGCAATTCCTTCTGGTGTTGGAAATTTTACCATGCCATGGACAGTGGATGTTATTGCCCCGAATTGCAGCATGGCTTTTCTTCCCAGGATGACATTGTATTTTGATGATGAGCGAACAATGACAAAATCCAGGTTAACAGTTCTGTAACGGGGATAATCACCTAATGTTACTTCCAACTTTATCTTACCCAGTGGCCAATTTGTCTCTCCTGAAAAGTCAACCAATGGCTGTAAGAATTCTTCTTTCCGAATTTTTATATTGTCAGGCAACTGCTCAAAACAGTGTTCATACATGATCTCTGTATAGCTTCCACTGTCCAGGTATACCCTTCCTACCTGGAAGTTTGCGATTCTTGCTGTAATCACCAGCGGTTCAGCGGATGGAACAACCTTGTGGATTGGCGGGAAACTTATTTCCTGTAATTCCCATAATTCAATTCTGTCAATTTTTCTTTTTTGCCCCTGCATCATGGGGCTTATCATTAATATTACTGCATCTGGTTTTGGAAGCTCTGCCGTTCCCCTGCCTTTCTTAGCTTCTCCCTGCTGATAATCACGGGCCCCCTGCGCAAGATGTTCCAACTTGCCCTCTTTTATTGCTTTGTATATCTGAGCCTTTAACTCCCTGCATTCATTTGTATCATGTCCCCCCTCCTTGTGAAATTTACAATACTTCCCATTGTCTTTTGCCTTAGAAACCATTGGAGGAGGTTTTTTAAATCCTTTTGCTGCAGGTTCTGTTGCCAGGATTTCATGTGGTGTTATTGACAGGGAGATTGTCAACAGAAATATGACCTATGTCGACTCCAATAGGATCTTCCTCCGTAACGGCATAGTTAATGTCCATCACTAAACAAACCACAAAATAATAATAAATTTACAAACATACAAGGGGAACAAGGTAAATATAAGCAACCATGGAACTACCGGGCCCGCCATTAACCAGTACCTTTATTGTTACGCCTGCAAACAAGAATCCTGTCCTTGCGGTTCCAATTCCTGCTCATATTTGCCATGGCCAGGAACGATTCCGGATATGGCCTCATCACTACCTTCGCCTGCGACAGCAGGCGGAAAAAGTCCATGTCATTCTCTTCCCCCCGTATCTCCGGGGCAGCATTCTTTACCGGCCCTTGACTCCTTACCCAAACAGACGGGTCAACCCATAACAAGAGTCTCTCCTTTCCTAGTGGCAAAGTTTTATCATCAACAAAGAAAAAATGGTCTTTCCAGTGACGGAGACCATCAACCCTGGGACCACAAAAATTGGTATTCCTACCGGTCCTTTTGGCTACCGAAAACCAACTCTCAGGAGAATTGGTCAGAGTAAATTGCGAAGTAAAGAACAAAAGGCTAGGCTCTTTCTTCTGCAGGCGACAATACACCTCAAACATAACAATTTTTTGCAGGCCCAAGGGATGTAGCTGGGTGAACCCTACCCCATAATATTCTAACACAGAAATCAGAAAGGGAGAGGGGGGAAGCCTAAAATTGCTGGTTATAAACCAGTGGGTATATACAGTAACCTTTCCCTTGGGCGGCGGATGGGCTCGCTGCCCAGAGGTAGGTGCAATGGCGTCAAAATGGTACAAACAGGCGAATTGTTGAGCCAAAGCAACTATATCGCTCTCCCTCACCCTACTCTTTATGCTATCTACCACGCCACCGGAAAATTGTAAGTTAGCATTACTAATGGTCTGTGCCGATCTAACGGCGGTTAACGGCGCGGCGATGGACGACGACGGGTTCCATGGTTATATTCACCAACAAAAGTAAAAATACACAAATAATTGCTCGGTCGGAGTTGAGAGTCATGACAGAAATCCGGCAAATAATATAAGTTGAAAGGTGGGGAGTAAAAAGAAAAGAAGGCAACACAAACCTCCTATTTATAGGCAAAAAGCTTGGCGGTTAGAAGCCCATGGGCTTATGGGCCTCGATCACAGGCGTACACGTGTACGGTCACGACACAGCGCGTGATTAGCAGTAGCAATAAATAAAGCACGCGCTCCAGTCACAACGGCACACACGATACTCGAGGAACACCAAAAGGACAATCGCATTAAATGCACCCCAGGTACGGCTGCGCTACTGACAACTTGACAAGACGCCATCAGTCAAAACTATACGGCCAATATAGTGGCCACGTATCCCCTGATAACACACGCCTCCTGACAAGAGGTGAGAAAATTTCAAATTTACAAGCCCTTTGCACTGAGGTCATTCTTGATTGAACCAAGAATTCTTTGAAAACACCCTTTGCATGTACAGGGAAGATGACAAAACTAGTTCAGTTCCCTGGACAATATACCAGCAAACTAAACTGGTGGGACTTAATCATGTACCATGCAAATGACCCAAAATTCAAGATATAAGGCCCATCAGGCAAGGCCCAACACATGGCCCGGCCCATCAAATTAGGGATTCTGCCCCCTTGGCTCACGACAAACAGATTCAGGAAATCACCAACGTTAGTGGTGGTTCCCTGCGGACCGACAAGGGTTTGTATCCGCAAACATCATTGGTCCACGTCGACACAGGGGACCCCCACACGGGACGCGTTGATCTCAACCGTACGATCTTAAAATTGTAATATGGTGACTTAGCCGTACGATCACCAAGTACCACAGGATGGTGAGCTAACCGTACGATCAAACGCACCAGATGGTGACACGTGGACAAACTTGTCCACCAAGGTGATCATGGGGTACTATAAATACAATGGCATGAACAGTATTCAGCCCTTAAGCACCTCAAAATATTTCACAACCATCATCAGAAAAACCCTAATATCAAGAGAAGAGCACTGTTCATCTTCTCGCAACTGATTCACGCCACCCACGGTTCCGTTCAATACGCTCCGTCGGGTCCTTACGTAAGTCGCGGAGAGCAACGAATCCAATCCAACCAGTTGCACTCAGGTATAACATTTTATGCTTGATCAATTAGCTACACGCCAGATGAGGATGATGATGATGATGATGATGATGATGATGTTGACGTTGTTAAAAAATGATCGAGAGTGCGTTATGTTGATGCTAGAATAGTAGCTAGCCCCGTTAATCAAGTGCAGAAAAATACAAAGATAGCCTCCGTCCACGACTCCACGTACTTGTAGTTTTGACCGAGTCTTTTATATAAAATGTTATTATTATTATTATTATTATTATTATTATTATATATTAAGTTTTTGTTTTCTTTCTTTTATGACAACCACCACCTCTTAATATTTGATTCTCTCGAAACAGACGAAAGAATCTAACAGCTTCTTTAGTTGTACTTATTATTATAATAATAATATACTCCGTAATAATTAAATAAGTTTATGTACGTGAACGGTACATAAACATTGAGCTGTGAGTTTATTTTAAATGATTAATAATTAATTAATCATTATAAACTAGTGATACCTGTAAAACATTTCTAAACAAAAGCCTAAATAAAATGTTGGGTTGGAATGGTAACGATTCTTCAAAAACGTTCCCTTGATAAATTTTTGCTTGCATCATTTCTTAAAGAAAAAAAAAACTAAAATAAAATAAAAATTCTAATTTTGAATTTAAATAATATCGTAGTGCAAGATTTAAGGAGATCCTCTTAGATAAATTCGAATTCGAATCGATTTTTTATTCCATTCAGTTAGTATGCATGTGTTGAAGCAGTAAGTACATGTAAATGGTTGTAATATAAGCAAAACAACTTGTACGCAAAGTCAAACAGCGGTCAAACACAACCTTAATCCATTTGTACCACATGCATCATGGCTTGTACATAATGTAGCATATATACTCCCATGACAAAATATTCATCAAATAAAATGATAATCACAAAGCAAACCTAATGTTTGGCACGAAACCCAATGTTTTAAAAAATAGCAAAGTCGCCAAAAGAAATTTGCATTTTGGCGATTTTTTTAACACATGGCAAGTTTTTGTGGTTGGCGACATATGCGTTGACTGACGATTTTTCCTTTGACCGGCGACTTTTTGTAACGCGTGGCGAGAAATTATTGGCTATCAAAAAAATCGCCAAGTCGCCGACCATTTAATTCTATTTTGGCAATTTTTCGGTCTGTTTTTGAAAAAAATGTCTGACACGGTATATTTAATAAAAAGCATAACGTTGACGGTTTATCTAGGTAATTTTCTCGTAAAAAAATCTAACTCTAATAGGTCATTTTGTCTTTATTAAAGTCACTATGAATGGAAATGAGAATGGATTATAAAACCTACCTAGCTTCTAGGATAGGTATCAGTTTAATTTTCATTTTTTAATTCCTAATCTAACAACCAAATAACTAAACGGATATCAATCCTATAGCTATTCCCATCTCCATTCTCATCCTCAAAACAAACACACCTAACTCTTTCTAATTCAAAGTCAGTTAGTCAGATATTAATGCACTGGCTTAGAATGTTACTATCCTATATATATGTTAAATATTTATATGGTGTGTTTGGCGTGTTTGGCAAGAAAGTAATTGGAGTTGAAGATTGTGGCTGCGGATTCTAGTGGTTGCGGATTCTTTTAGAAGCCACTTGAAATAGCTTTTATAAAAAGAGATTCTAGGGGATTATTTTTTCAACAATCCCTATCATTTTCATGTTACCAAACAGGGCATCTAATAATTAATAAGAGCTGGAGATTCTTAAAACTAGAATCTCAATCCCCTAAAATCTCTTGCGCCAAACACACCCATAGTGTATGCAAGTTCCTAGTAGAAAACCCACAATCATCGATACAATGTTGAAATATTTCTAAAATCATTAGATGGATAATACGGAGTATATATAACTACTGATGACATGTTCATTTCTAGGTTGAATTAAATAGCTTGATGTTTTTTCAAATCAATATTTTGGATTTTCATTGTTGGAAATAAAAAGATACTAATTATGTAATAACAATAATTGTAATAGATTGGAAGTTTGTTATGCATTGTTGGAAATAAAAAAATACGGAGTATTAATTATGTAATTACAATAATTGTAATAGAGATTGGAAGTTTGTTATAAAAAAATACGGAGTATTAATTATGTAGGGTAAGGTTCAAATGAGACTAAAAATTTGTGTGAGAATAGAGGAACCAATGATATGGTGCCATGTGTACAAAGAGAATACAAAACCCATTTACCCCTTAAGTTAAATATCTCACAAACGACAAATCGAAAAATTATGAAAATTGCACCATTAGATTCAGCGTTTGATCCTCTTCGATTTGACGTCCATTAAGGCATACTTTCGACGAGTTTTTTTTTTCTTCATTATTTTTAGTGGGTTTCACATTACTAACACGTGTGTTACAGTGTTGCGTTTAGGGTTTAGGGTTTGGGGTTTAGGGGTTAGGGTTTAGGGTTGGGAGTTTGAGGTTTGGGACCCCTAAACCCCAAACCCTAAACGCTTTATAAAACTCTAAACCCTAAATCATACTAAACCCTAAACCCTAACACTAAACCCTGCTAAACCCTAACTCTAAACTCTAACCCTAAACCCTAAATCAAATGTATAATTAATCACTAACATATGTGTTACTAATATGTAAAACCCGCGAAAAAAAGGGAAAAAAAAAAAAAAGTTCGTCGGAAGTATGCCTTGATGGACGGCAAATCGAAGAGGATAAAACGCTGAAAAATATGGTGCAATTTTCATGATTTTTCGACTTGTCGTTTGTGAGATATTTAATTATTAAAAACGTAGATGAGAGAGAAAAAAGTGACACATGGCATATTGTGGTTGGTTCCCCCATTCTCACACAAAATAAATGGTCTCAATTGAACTCTTATCTAATTATGTAATTACAATAATTGTAAATTATAATAGAGATTGGAAGTTTGTTATAAAAAAATACGGAGTATTAATTATGTAATAACAATAATTGTAAATTCTCCCTATCTATGGCTGCCAGTGAATTGACTGGGCAGTTTTTGGTTGACTTCTTATTTCATCCGTTAGATCTTACAAACTTTTAATCCTCACCGTCCTATCTTGAAATTGTTGGTTATTATTTATGACGGTTTCTTTTTTTACCTCACGTTCTCCCTTGCTCCGATTTTACAGGGAGAGCTGAAGAGGGTCGATATCACAAACAACCGTCATTGCCCTCCAACCTCCAATAAAAATCATATTCTTTTCATTGTGGATTAAAATGCTTCATGAACATGGGCAAGCATAATCAAACTTTGATTTTGTCATACGCGTAGGTTCCTCATTGACTTCAACTATGATTCTTCTTTATATTATTTTGCATCTGCTCGACTCCATCTAAGTTTTCTCATGCCTCTCTATGTTATTTATAACTTTTATATCTTGAAAATTGTGTATCACTTGCCGATGAGTTTCTCAATTTGGTTCCTTATGATGAGGTTTTATCATCCTGTATAATTTATATATGATTTAGGTATATTTCCAAAATAATTAGGGTTTCTTGATTGAGAGGGTTGTTATAATATGATGTTTATAAGAGATGTAATTTTATGGTTAGTGAATTCGTTTTGGTGTATTGAATAAAAAATTTGAACTTTAATAATTATATCAGGGATTTGGATTCTTTCACGGGAAATTTATTTCCTTACCTCATTATATTCAGAAAGACCACCGTTTGGTCTTCAGGTCAGTGATTCATACTTATAATTGATAGCAAATTAGCTCTGTGAAAAAATATATATATAAAAATATACTGAAGTGTTTTGTAGGACTAAGCAGACAATTACTTTTTTAGTGGAAGATGAGGGTTATATTTATTGGGTGCGGTTCTTGCTTATTATTGTGGAGACCATCTCACTATAATAATATGTCTGCTTGGAAAATTATCTGTTGCATCTTTTCAAGTTTTGTGTTGCAACAAGAATATCTCACAAGGTAAATGCTTACTATGAAATTTATATTTAACATTGCTTTTATTTGATGTTAAGTCTGATAAAATGTCTTTCTTTCTTGGTGGAATTCAGTGGCTTATCTTTGGTACAATGAATGCAGATTCAAGGTTTCAGTGATTTTTCCATATGTGATGGCTGATGCTATAATGTGCACTATTAGTAAAGAGATTTAACGCTCAGGATTATCCAAATCAGTTTATGCATCTCGTCAGTATAAGTGAGGTTTGTTCTTCACTTGCTTATATAGGATGGTTTCGCATATTAATGATTTCTCAATTAATTTTACGATATGGGTTGCATGACAGTATGACTCTGAATTCGTAGGAGTGTTAACATCAAAGTTTGATCACATTTTTTGGGGTTAGTTTGATCTGTACGGGACATGTATCCAAAGGATTAGTAATTGATTGCAGTTATTAAATTCTATGTTCAAATCTCAAATTCACAATGCATTTCCAGGTAGACCATTTAGGGTTTATACATATGCTTTCCATTGTACAAAGCTGAGTGATAGTTACATTGTCTATCTACAATCTAAACAAAGCATGATCACTATCGGTTCGACACTTAAAACATAGAAACAGTTTGTTTAAAATGCTTTACAAAAGATAATAAAAAGAGAAGTACCATTACTTTTGTAGTGCTTCCCTAGCAGCACATTTTTGTGGTGTTTTTTACCATGATTGAAAATCTTGGATGCGGTCAACCTTATATATATATATATATATATATATTGTTGCCATATATGTTGAATTTTCGGGGTGGCTGTAACATGGATACGCCCAGTATAACCCATTTAGGTGTGATTTTGGATTTATGAGTCGACCTGTTTCCCTGAATCTGCTCTGAAATTTTAAACACTTTGGCGGGTTAAGACTGCCAACTCCAACCCATTATCAGTGTCGGTTTCTTGTCTGGTTTTGGGCATGTCGAGAATTGTCACCTGTAATTGTATATCAACCTTATTGATATAACAAATAGCTATTTAATGTATACAAGTATTTTTCTTGGAATTGTAATGAACACCGTAATGTATATATATTTCTACAAAATGTGTTTACGGGTTAAACCAATCAGTTATGCTCCATGCTCTAGATGACCCCTTCTTTTATACAAAAAGCATCAAATAATTATTAGATAAATATGGAGCACCATTATCGCAATACATAGAGTATACACCGGCTCTGCAAGTTGCTGAGTAAAAGCATGTGCTAAAGAAATAACAAGAACATATGACCCGTGAACCTCCAGTAATCACTAGCTATTAACTAGTGCACTGGGCCCCCTCCCTTCTTAACTTACAAAATTTTGTCCATCCTGCCCATTTTCTCCCCTGTTAATATTGTGGTTACCATCCTCTTATTTGTCTCTTTTTGTGGTTCTAGGTTCGTATTCAAGAACTGCATTGACTTATTTGGACAACAAGGGTCAATGCATATATTCATGGAAACTGCATCAGGTAACATGTCATTTGAGTAATTGAGTTGATATAAAACATCGACTTTCGGTCTACCATTTTACACAGCAAATCAGACATTGAATGTCGAGTTCATGCTATCATTGACAAAAATACAAATCGAGATTTACAGTCAACTGCTGAAACTTAGCAAGGCACTCATGCTGCTAATCAATTCGTAAAGTGAATTAATCATTTTCAATTTTACATTTTTTGGGATTTATTTTTGGACTTTATGTTTTTTCCCATCACATAAGAACTTCCTAAGGACCAAAAAGAGAGCATGCTGGATGATTAATTGTGGTTGGGCTTATGCGTCGTTTCATAGTGAAGCATGATGATGTATTTCTTTATTCAAACCATTTTCCAGAGTTAAATGTTTTAAATTCTCGTGGTATGAGTGAACTCATAAGCTGATGAGTATTGATTTCGTAAATTGGGCAGATTAGCGTGTTTGATGTACTTTGATGTCTACTAACAAAGTCTGTTGGTGTGTTAATTGGGCGAGTTAGCATGGTTAGCTTGTCTAGGTTGTGAAATTTGATTGCATGTTGCTTGGTCAGGGTTGCAGTTTTGTTGGCTCAATTGTGTAGATGTTTGAGGGGGTGTGGTCTCAGATGTTTTCTGTTGTGCTTCGTTGCTCGGATTTGTAGCTGTTTTTGGACACCTTTTTTTTTTTTTTTTGACAATTGAATTATGAAATTTTTAAGTGAGGTCCGTTACTTAGACACCCATTTGGTTAGGTGCTGAGAATGGTGAGAGACGATATTTTAATCGATTTTCACCCTTTAAATTAAGTTTCATTATGTTTTAACTATATTCAAAAACTTTGTTACTAAATAGTTTGTATATCACTAACTGTCATCGATGGTTTCATACAAATCATATTTGTTTGAATATGGATTGATATGCAGGGTTGCTATTAATGTGAATCTTAGCGAATTGTTTAAAAATGAGTATCACAGTATAACTTGATGACTTTATACTTGCAAATGGCGTGTCCAGGCAAGGCATTATATTCATTTTTACCGCTATGAACCCATCTGACTACCTAAGAACCGCCCTCAAACGCTACAACATCCAACTTAAATCGTTATCTACAAAAGTTTGATTATACCCAATGTTCTTATGTAGGTCCCCTACTTGCTTAACTATAACATAAGCAGAAATTTATTAGGTGGTGTGTTCTTTGTAATGTATTCTCTTTTTGTAATTCTATCGTTTTATGAAGTCTCTATTATAATTGTTCACATTTTACCCAAAAAGATACATCATCAAAAGATAATGAATACCATGGAATGAAAAAAGAGATTGCTAACACCCAAACCCATGTTCTAATGATACTTAATTCACATCTATGATCCGTAATATTAAAAATTAGAAAACATATAAGTATTCAACTTATAAAATAATAAACAACGAAATCTATAATTAGATACTAATTAGATTAGGAAGATCGTCATTCATCTACATTCATTTTTCTTAAATCGAGTTACACGTAAAATTTGTTTTGCAAATCACGATATAAACATTTTTTATGGCAGTTATGTAACTGGGCAACGCCCGGATAAGATACTAGTTGTAATAGAGATTGGAAGTTTGTTATTGTTATATATAGAGAGTATCTTTTTGGAAAAATTGGTTGTCATTGTCAATAGTGACAATCTTTTTGGAACAATTGGTTATCATTGTCAATAGTGACAAGTTATTATTTTTATTTTATTTTCTTTTCTCGAGAGTAGTGACGGTCATTTCAATTCGTTGATCTATATAACCGACAATATTAATCACAAATTTTATCTCTATTTGAGGTTAACTAGTTTATTAATTTCCATGCGTTTCACATGAGATTCTCACGTAGTCATATAATTATTGATTTTTTTGAATATGATGACAGAGTAGGGTTCAAACTAGTATAATAATTTTGAGTGAGAATAGGGAAATCAACTTTAACCACCCATTTTCAACAAATACTCATTTCCTCACATTTTTGAAACTTAAATATCTCAAATACAGCAAGTTGAAAAATCATGCAAATTGCACCATAAAATTCATCGTTTTCCCCTCTTCGATTTGCCGTCCCTCAAGGCATACTTTTGACAAGTTTTTTTTTTCATTTTTTTGATGGATTTTACAAATTAGTAACACATGTGTCAATGATTTGTGGTACAATTGATTTGCGGTTAGGGTTAGGGTTAGGGTTTAGGGTTTAGCAGGGTTTAGGGTTTAGAATTTCGTAAAGCGTTTAGGGGTTTAGGTTTACGTTTAGGGTTTGAGGTTTAAGGTTTCGGGACCGGAGATTCTCACATAGTCATATAATTATTGATTTATCTAAATATGATGATTATATTATAACCATACACTTTTGACAGGTTTAAAAATTTACATTCTATTAGACATAATAAATGAAAATCAAAGTAGCAAAAATTTTTATTAGCTTTATTTGGTGATTGACCCTTTTTATAAATCGAAAGTTCTGACAAATTAAATTATGACAAAAATATAAACAATGATAATGGTTAATATAGGTTGTAGTTAAGTTTATTGCAGTCAAAATAATACTCCCTCCGTCCCAATTTTATTGTCCCCAGACAAAAAATACGCAGTTTAAGAAAAGTGTACTGATCGTACTATACAACCAATAATATTTAATCTCTCACCACATTCAAATGTTTTGATTGGTTCAAAGTACAAAGTGGGCAATAAAATTGGGACACCCCAAAATGGAAAGATGGACTATAGATTCGGGACGGAGGGAGTAACTAACAGTGTTTATGTATGTATTTTGAGTAAATTCCATAAATGGTCCCTGTGGTTTACGTTGATTTACGAAAACAATCCTTGTACTCTTTTTTCAACGTTTTCGGTTCAATAACTTTGGATTTGCTCGCAAATGGTCCCTTCGTCTAACTTTGGATTTGCTCGCAAATGGTCCCTAAAGGGACCATTTGCAAGCAAATCAAAAGTTGTTGGACCGAAAACGTTGAAAACAGAGTACAGCGACTGTTTTCGTAAATCAACGTAAACCACAGGGACCATTTATGGAATTTACTCATGTATTTTACATAAGTTTAGGGAATATTAATTATGTGGATTTTTGTCTTCGATGAGTTTTTGTAACTATTGATTTTGTTTAATAGGTTGAGCAAAGTGGTCTCCATCCACTAGGTCATGGGTTCAATCCTAGGCAATGACATCTTAAATTTCATTGGGGTCTTAGCCCAGTGGTCAGGGAGTTTTCCGCTAATGTGGTTTCTTCCTGGAGGTGATGAGTTCGAATCTCGCCCATGGCATACCTGGGGGAGGGGGAGACTCCGCGACGCGATACCCATCTAAGACATGGGAGAGCAACCCCTTTAGAGCGTCGCCGAGATTTCGAACTATGGAGCGGTTCTCACATCGGGGAGTAACCGCTTGTGGGAGATGAACGGGTAGATCAAAATAAGGTTCGTCAGTGATTCTACAACTGCCTCTAAAAAAGAATTTTAATTTATAAAACTGTGAAATGAATCAAAAGATTTGACATAATCTACGATACTATAATTTTTGAATCCTGTTATAATAAATTAGGTAAATAAATGTTACTAGATAACAATAAGTTTACCAATACATAATCCTATGATTTAATCAATATTATATAACTGCCTTTAAAAAAAAATTTTAATTTATAAAACTGTGAAATGAATCAAAAAATTTGACATAATCTACGATACTATAATTTTTAAGTCCTGTTATAATAAATTAGGTAAATAAATGTTACTAGATAACAATAAGTTTACCAATACATAATCCTATGATTTAATCAATATTATATAAGTTTTTCCTTTCTTATTAATTTGGCTAATAAATGTTGAGTTTTCTACTATAATGAATAATACTTGATTTCATAATACTTTTAAATAATGACATGAAAAACTATAATCAAACAATTTTAAAGTAGTAACAGTTTCAATTCTAAGTAAACCGGCCATGTAACACTACAAGAAAAATGAGTTTTAGAGACGCACCGAAGTCGTCGCTAAAGCCCCAAAAAACGTCGCAAAAAACCTACTCAGACAACACGTCGTCGCTAAAGAGTCGTCGCTGTAACCTCGCATGAGTACCTCTTCTGCGACGACAGTTGCGACGACACAAAGCTGGGCCCACAAGCTTTTTGACCACTTAAATTTAAATGATAATTAAAATGGAAAAAATTTTGCAACGACGCTCGTCGTCGCTAAATCTTTTTTAATTTTTTGAAAAACAGAAATTTTATATTAAATATTATATTATAGTAAATTTGAGTCGTCGTTGTAGATGTATTGAGGCTACTCGTCGTCGCTGTTGGTCCCTGTAATTTTTAGCAGAATATCCCCCTTTTTACAAATTTCCCAGGTTGAACCCTGTTTTAGTATATATGTTTCCTGCAGCAGTTTTACAATAAATACATAGAAAGTTTCTACATTTCACGCATTCAAAACACACAATAGATACATAGAAAGTTTCTACATTTCACGCATTCAAAACACAATTACATATTTGTTTAAACATTCATACACGTCTACCATCTAACCAATACACGTACTAAATTACCAAAGTTCAAAAAGCATAAACGCTAATGTATTAAGTGTTCTACCAACCTCATAAATGATGAACACATAACAACTTTACCTTAGTCATCCCCATCATCTTCACTCTCATCATCCTCATCATCGTCGTCATCATCGTCATCTTCATGTTCTTCATCATAATCATAATCATAATCATCATCATCGCTTTCTTCATGATCTTCTTCAACACCAGGTATGGTAAGTGATGGGAACTTCGGAAGCTTGGGAACAGCAATACCCGCCTGTTGTAAAATGGAATGTAGAGAAGTCATGTAAGAACTTTGTTTTCGTTGAAACGTTATCACTTCCCTGACTTCTTCTTGGGTAAACAATCTTTGTCCTTGTGATTGGTTGTTCGAAATACTTGATTCTCCAATCGATACAATTCTACCACGTCCTTTCTTCCACCCGCGAAGTGTTCCCAATACTTCATCCATAATAGCATTCTCATCGACGGAAGTGGAACTCTTTCATTTTTTATCCCGGTCAGCCACCATTCTCAGCTAAAGTTACAAAAATAATAATTATAACAGTTAACAAATCAATACAATATATTCTATATTTATCTAACAATTCAACATTTTAACAAACCTAAACACCAACTGTAAATCAAAAATTACCAATTTTATACAATTCTAACAATTAACCATGACTCATTCTATCCGATGACTCATTTCATCCATTTGACCCACATAACCCATGACCCATTCGAACCATATAATCTATATACTTACTGTAAATTAATAAAATGATCGGATTATAGCTCAATATTAAGAGTTCTATACTTACATATTGTTCTTTGACAGTTTTGTCGTCCCACTTTCCTTTTGGACAACGCATACTTCCCCAGTGGTCAATGACACTTGGATATTCACCTGTGACTTTGTCCCGCTATACATAAATAATGAATATAAATTAATAATCATTAAAATTAATAACTTCAGTATATATACAAGTTTAAAAATCAAAAAGTATAAAGAAACTTGCATCATCATGTCGTCGCGCTGCATACGACTTGGTTCCATGATGACTCTTATCCTTTTTCTTCGCCCGATTGACCTTATTAGCAGCAGACTGTTTCTTGATTTTCGCGTTAGTATAGAAGTCCACGAGCTTTCCCCACTCACCTACCACCATGTTTTCTGGTGGAAATCTCCTAATTTCTCGGGGATGACCTTCCCCATCCCGTTTCACGAACCACGTATACTTAAACCGCCATTTATGATCCCTGTATCTCTCACTCAAGTTTTTCTCAACCCCTTTTCTAACATTGCTTGCATGCGGTCCTCTCCAGTGACTCTCCATATCAAAGTAAGTCTGCATTTTGAAAGACAATAAATAGGTAGTGTATATTGTTGAATATGGAACACACACACACACATGTATATATGTATATTGTTGAATCTAGAACACACACATATGTATGTATGTATATATATATATATATATATATATATATATATATATATATATATATATATATATGTGTGTGTGTGTGTGTGTGTGTGTGTGTGTGTGTGCATACAAATTTAAGTTAATATATTATAAAAGCTCAACCTCAATCTCTGGCCAAATCGTCGTTTTTTCAGTTGCTGGAACTTTTTTCCATTCTCTGTAATACTTTGGGATCCGCTCCACCAAGGTCCCGATCAAATTAGTAAAGTAGCTGTTGTTAGGTCCTACGGGTCGGACTGTCTCCAAATCAATCAAGTCAAACTCTATCGGAAGGGGTTTACTGTTATTAGCAGCCAAAATCTTCCGCAACTCACGATTCGTAGTAACACCTCGCGTATTGGACTCAGATTCTGCAAAATTTAAGAGAGAAAAATGTCAGACGACTCCAAATGTTAAATTATCATATGACGATGGCGTTTATGTGCCAACAGAGTGGCAATGGTTGTTGTGATATCTAACAAGCCTAATATATATGCAGGTTATCAAACACTATGTAAAAAATGGGTTTATAATCCGTGTGTTCCTGTAAATGCGTATAATATGATCTGCATGTTCAAATAATAATAGTTTCAAATATGACAATAGTATGTTTTGGAATTCTGCAAAACAGGTGGATGGAGCCAGCAGTCTGATAAGGTATGCGTTAGCAAACCATGAATAAGTAGCAACATCAATAAATGGATTTTTGGAGATCACTTTAGCAATGCCACAAGGCCCACAACTAAACTACTGATAGTTTTTAGTTGAGACATTCATTTAAACATTAATACGATACCATCAACTAAAAAATAGCTAAATAATAATAAACTTAAGCAACCAAATAAGACACCATCAAATTCAAATAAACATATTATATTAGAAATTATTACCTTGGCAAATACCAGAGGGTGGACGCCAATTAAGATCCTCTGGCGGATCACCACCTCCATCGCCACCATGATTTTGTGAAACACATGCCATCTGCAAACTCAATAAACATATAACAATCATAATTAAATCCACAGTCTCAAAAACATAACTAAACCAATAATTCATTAACATATAGCTAACATAATTAAACTAAAAATTCATTAAACATATAACTAACATAATTGAACCAACAAACAAAATCACAGTTTCTTTGAGATTACTGTCATTGTACATATATGAATTACAAATCAATCACACTCGTCATTAGAATAATAATCAACTTCATGTTCACCATCAGAACTCAAATCTTCACTTTCATAATCACCAATGACATGAGCATCGCCATCTGTATCATCAATAAAATCATCATCGTCGCGGACAGAAGTAGAAATAACATTGTCGTCAATTTCCGTTGATTGGTCACCTCCATGCAAGCTCGTATAAGTCAAAGTATCCAAATTAGCATCTAATACAAGATCAGATGAACTACTATCATGTATAACATCTTCGTTCTCTTCCACGACTTGTCGATCCCAGATTTTTTGATGATTCACCTCTTGGACGACCATCCATGGTTGTCTTGTAGATTGGTCTTCAAGGTAAAAGACTTGCTTTGCTTGTGTTGCAAGAATGTATGGTTCATCTTTGTACCGTTCATTACTTACAGAAATACGGGTTATGTTATCCTTGGTAACACAAAGTTGGGTACGAGCAGTGTTATTAGTTTTGAACCATTTACATCTGAACAAAACAATGTTGCAACCAAACAAATAACTTGGCTCCAAAATTTCTTCCAACTGACCATAATACGTACAACCATTAACCCCGGCTGTTGAAACTCAGCTATTTTGAGTTGTACGACGTACATCACGATTGTGAACCACAAACCTTACACCATTAACTATGCAAGCTGTGTAAGAATTTGCATGGATCGACGACCCATTTGCTAGAGAAAGTAATTCATTACAACAGCGAGACGGCTCATTTATTCGCAGATTACTTATCTATGAGAAAGAAAAAAATATATATAAGGTAAAAGTAGATAAGTTTGAGTAATAATCGTTTTTGTAAATACAATGAGTTTACCTTATCCAAAAACCAGCAAGGAAAGTGTTTTTGTAAATCATTCCCAGGCTGTTCAGTAGTAAACTCACTGTAATTGTTAATGGTGTTAGTATGATCAACTTAAACATATCTCACGAAAGATGATTCATAATAACAACACGTACTTCTTGTATTCATCGATATCAGGGCTGTTGTTAAGTACAAACCATTCCATTTTTTTCGAGCGTGATGATCCAACGTTGTAGCTACACATTTACTAATTGGGGTACATACTGAGTGGAACACATGTAAAATACGTGTTGGGAATGAAGCGTCCTCATTCCTATCTGGACGATTAAATTTCGTATTTACATTTTGAAGATACATTGAACAGAAAGTTAAGGCTTCGTCTGCAACGTACCCCTCCGCTATAGAACCTTCAGGTCTAGCTTTATTCCTGACATAATTTTTTAACTTTTTCATGTATCTTTCAAATGGATACATCCACCTCATGTAAACAGGCCCACCTTGAATAGCCTCTTCCGGTAAATGTAAAACCAAATGAATCATTATGTCAAAGAAAGCAGGAGGATAGATTTGCTCGAAAGTACACAAAATCTTGATCAACTGGTCTTCAGCTTTCAACATGTCGGACTCCATCAAATTTCGACTGCAAATTTGCTTAAAAAATGCACAGAGTTCAATTATTGGTGTTGAAATAGTTTCGTGCAAGCACCCTTGAACTCCAACCGGAAGCAACCGTTGCATCATTATATGACAATCATGAGACTTCATGCCGGTAATGTTGTTGTCATTCTCAGTCACTTTCTGTTTAAAGTTTGATCCAAATCCATCAAGTAATTTAACTCTTTTAATGAATTCACAAAAACGACGCCTTTCATCAGTTGTGAACGAGTACTTAGGATGAGGCTTTAACAACTTCCCACCTCCTTTTTCTTGGAGCCACAACTCTTTTCGAATGTTCAAGTTTTTCAAGTCTTTTCTTGCATTATGAGTGTCTTTAGATTTCTCATTCATTAATAAGGTACCCAACAAACTCTCACATACATTTTTTTCGATATGCATGACATCCAAATTGTGTTTTAGTTGAAGAGAAGCCCAATAATCGAGCTCATAGAAAATAGAACGTTTACTCCAATTCAACTCCTTTGCTTCACGCTTTCTCTTCACACCCCCAAAACTAGGATGTTTACCCGGAGTACGTGATGGCAGTTGAGCAAGTTGTTCTAAGATTGCATCATCGTTAAATTTTCTAGGACGAGGCGTCTTCTCTACCTTACCATCGAACATATTGCTATTCCTCCAAGCATGATGCGGGCGTAGGAATGTTCTATGACCAACATAAGCAGTTTTCCCTAACACACGAGTAGATGGAGTATCCTCATTGCATGTAGGGCATGCTTTGTAGCCTTGACCACTCCAACCAGACAAACTACTACGAGCAGGAAAATCATTAATGGTCCATAATAGCATTGCACGCATCGTGAAGAAAGTGTTTGTAGAAACGTCGCCTGTCTGGACTCCATGAGACCATAGACTCTTCAATTCATCAACCACAGGCCTCAAGAAAACATCAATGTCCTTCCCGGGTGATTTAGGGCCAGGAATTAACAACGTTAACATGAAAGATGACTCTTTCATACATAACCACGGGGGCATATTGTATGTTGCCAATATGACTGGCCACATGCTGTAAGACAAACTCATGTTGCCATGTGGATTGAAACCATCGGCAGCCAACCCTAATCGTACGTTTCTAGTTTCTCTTGCAAAATTTGGAAACCTTTTATCAAATTCTTTCCATGATTTACCATCAACTGGGTGACACATCCTACCATCTTCCCTGCACCGTCCTGTAGCATGCCAAGTCATATACTTTGCGGTGTATTTGGAGCTGTACATACGCTTTAGTCTTGGAGTCAAAGGAAAGTAACGCAACACCTTGTTAGCCACTTTCTTACCCGTTGTGTCTTTGTCTTTCCATCTACTCTCACCACATATTGGACAACTTTGCATATTTTCGTACTCTTTCCAGAATAAACAACAGTCATTCTTACAAGCATGTATCGATTCGTAACCTAAACCAATCTTTTTCATCATCTTTTTAGCTTCATAGTGTGACGACGGAATTTTGTTGTCTTTTGGATGTGAAGTTCTGAGTAATTCTAGCAATTGGTCAAATGAACTATCTGTCCATTTATTCAAGACTTTCATATGTGACAACTTTGCCAAAAAGTTCAATGAAGACATCCACGTGCAACCTGGGTATAGCTCGGTTTCAGCCAACTCAAATAATTCATCAATATCATCATTTGTACCAATCGGAACTTCAGTTGGCTCATTACTTGTCTCGTCACTATTCATGTTGTGTGTAACACCCCAAGTTTCAGGTTTTAATATCGTATGCGGATATATTTTTATTATGAAATATTGTTATGTAGAGAATAAGATATTATAGAAAACGTATACGGTTTTATCAGTTCCAGACAATAGGGTTTAAAAGGGAATAGAATTTAATAGATAAATATACATATGTACGTGCTTATCATTTCTTCCCTCTCAAAAGTTCCAGAAGTTAAAAATCAGAGACAAGAAAGATCGCAGAGTAAAATCCAAACCCTAGAATCAGTTTCTAAATTCATAATTGGAGCTAGAGAAGTTAGAATCATCATCCATAATCCTTCTTAATCTCATGTAAGTTGTTGTTCTTTATGTATCTAACCTAAGTTTTGGGTTTTTGATGGGTTTTGATTAATTGAAGGTTTTAATCCGAAATTGAAGCTAGAAATTGATTTAATTAGTGTTAGTTAGTGTTTTTATGATTGTTAGTAGTTATATAACATGTTGAAAATGAAGAAATTATGATTTAGTGTTCTTGAGCAAATTTAGGGTTTATGTCAAAGTGTTATAAAATGGTGAAATAAGCTTAAATATATGATTAGTGATGCTAATAGAGTATAATTATGAAGATAAAACATGAATTCAAGGTAGTAAAGTTGATAAGTGACAGATTATTAAAAGAGTGTTTATGGTGATCCATGTAAATTATGTTAAGATGATGTTAATGAGTTTAATTATGAAACTAGTAATACTTATAGAGTATGATTATGATAATGAATATTATGTGGTAAGAGTTTGATTAATGAAAGTTAAAAAGTGATTTAAAGAAGTAGTTTAATGTGATTAACTAAAGATTTAACTAGTGTAATCATAGTGGGGAAGTAAGTAATGAGATTATGTGGATGATTGATTAGTGTTTAAACATGTTGTTATGTGTTATGTATTCTATGATAGGGATTGAAGAAATGGATGCTTATGTTGATTAAGGTGGTGAAATCGTCTAAGAGATTGTGGTAAGTGACACGGGGGTCAAATGGGTGAATTGATTGTGTATGTACCGGATAGCTTCCGAGCTAGAGGTTTGCATAATCAAGGGAAAAGTTAATTGTTTATGTTGTTGATTATGTTGTTGTGTATGATTCGATTGTGTTGGATCCGGATTGCTTTCGAGCAAGAGGCTACACAATTGGGTGGAAGATAAGTGGATTATGTTGCTTTTAATTAATGATTTATTATGATGTTGATTATGGCATGTTATGTTGAATACATGCTGAGATGAAATATGTTGATAAAGTTGTTCATATGTGAAAGGTTATGTAGCTTATGTGATTCATGTAATATATGTGAATTATGTAGCTTATGTGAATTAGGTGATTATATGGATTATGTGGAACGAGCATTTATAGAGATATGTTGCTGTTAGTATTATGCTGTTATAGCTAGTACTAACTTCTGTTGAAATATTGCTGTTAGTACTTATGCTGATGTAGCTAGTACTAACTTTCGTTGATCTGTTGCTGTTGGTACTCATGCTTACAAAGATGGTACTAACTTCTGTTGAGCTTGGTATTCATATCCATGTGATTTGGTGCCTTGCATATGAAGTTTTATGACCACGGATCCGTTAGGTTTTATGAAGGAATCTCTACGTGTACTCAGTAGTTATTCGGTTATGTAGATAAGTGGATTAATGTTAAATGTTATATGAAGTGTTATGTGGATTAAATATTGGAGATTATGTGGTATGATGTTATGTTAAATTGATTATTGGGTTGATTATGTAGTTTGTAGATTATGTGGAATATGCTTATGCAGTGAAACGGTGTTAGTATGCATACCGTTGTGGTATGGTACTCAGTGAAACAGTGTTAGTATGCATACTGTTGTGGTATGGTACTCAGTGAAATAGTGTTAGCATGCATATCGATGTGGTATGGTGCTCAGTGATCAGTGTTCAGAGCTCAGTGAATATGTGGTTAAGTAGACATTTGTTGATATGTGTTAAATGTGTTATGTGAATCATTCATTTGATTGCTTGTGTACTTACTAAGCGGTTGTGCTTATCCCGTTGATGTTTTATGTTGTAGGTTGATGTGTTGGTAGAGACACGTGGATAGAGAATGTGCTTATGGTAGTGATATGGATATGGAGCTTGCTATGCGGTTAGAATTGCTCCATCTCCTTGAATTGTTGTTTTGATATGCAATTGTGTAATTCGCCCAAGTAAAGAGTTTTTGGATTTAAATATGTTAGTCAATATGTTGTATTTGACTTTGAAAGTCAAACAAAGAATATAGAGTCTTGGGTATGTGTATACAAAGGGTATGAAGTTATTGGATTATAATTGGTGTTGCTTCGGGTCAAACATAGTGAAATGTGGTCAAGTGTCAATTGTGATTGGTTGGTCAAATGTGAAGTGGACACATTGTCAATAGCCTTGAAGTGGTCAAACAAATGTGGTTTGAGTGTTGAATTGGTTGAAAAATGGTTGAATTATGAAATGAGTCATTAATGTGTCAAAATGGGTTGAAAGTGGTCATGTGGTGAATTTAATGTGTGGTGGTGTCATGGGTTGGTTTTTATTTGTTTTAAGTTTGTTTTGAGGAGTTAAATAAGTGTGCAAAAGAGTAGAGTTCAATTGTGGGTGGTTTGTGATTTGATTGGTAGTCAAAAAGAGGTTAAAATGGTCGAAAAGAGGTTATACGTCTGTTTTCTTGTAAAACGTGTATTTTGGAAAAGTGCAAAAAGGGAAGTCTTCGTTTTGACCATATGAATGTGCACGCAAAATTTCAGATCTTAACTCTTTACGGTTTGGGAGTTATGCCCGTATGAAGTTCTGTTTTGAGTCAAATTGAAAATGTCTTAGACAAGGGCCTAATTCCAGACAAGAAAGCTGAGTGCTGATTTTAGAAACCATGTTGCAGATTTTGACCCATATGACTGATTTTCTAGACCATATTGCAGATTTTCATGTTTGTCTTACATGAGGGTCTCCACCTAGTCAAAAGTCTTTTCAATGATTTAAAAGCCCTAGTGATGATATGATCGAGTCGTAATTTACTATGGGACCAATAGAGAGTGTTTTTAGAGTATGTATAAAAAAAAAAAAAAATTTCTCGAGTTTTGGGGCGTTTCATTGTGTTCATTGCTAGTATTCTCCATACGAATATCGTTGAGGAAACTACCCATCTCATCTGTTGTGTCATATATTACTGGTGGATCTAATTGTTCACCATGATAATTCCAGGTATTATAAACGGTGCTAAACCCCCAACGTTGTATGTGATAATGAATACCTTCAAGATTACCCCATTTATGGTTATTACAACGTTCACATGGGCAAAGAGAGTTACCATCTGGACTCAAGTGGTTCTTACACCTCTCGATGAACACTTTAAGACCGGTTTTAAACTCATTGGAAAAGCGATTATTAATCTTAGTCCAACTCTTATCAATCGTCATAACTGCAGAATTTATTGTTTAATTCGAATTGTAGTAAGAATCAGTTTAAAGTTTTGTATCATGCAATTTGTCCGAGGGTGTCCATATAGAGTGAAGAATAGAAAACATAATTTTACTAACAGCATTAAAAACCAATTTATTCATATACAAAAATTAAATAGTGCATAATGTACTAAAGGTATGACTACCATACGAGTACCGGTAAAAAATGACTCCAAGTATATCAGTAAGTCATAGTTGTACAAACACACTTATTATACACATAGATATATCAGATCATAGAAGCTTCCTCTAGTGAGACTTCAAAAGTAGTTAAGTATATGAAATATGTAAAGCTCCTCTAGTGAGACTTCGAAAGTAGTTAACTAATCACTAAATTCATCAACTTTAACTAACAAATTAATTAACTAATTTACAAATTAACAATTTTAGAGTTTTATTTACCTTTAGTGGTGGTGACAGCTGCAGTGAAGAGGCGCCAATGATCTTTAGCTAACTAACAGAAAAATACATACACTTTAACTAAGAATCACTAAATTAATTAACTTTAGCTAACTAAGAATCAGTAAACAATTTTACAGTTATACAAACCTTGAGTGGTGGTGAAGTTCAGGTGGTGAAGTGGCGGAGCAATGGCGGCGACGGGCGGAGTAGAGGAGAGCCGGAGATGGTGAAAAATTGGTGAATAGGAGGTGGGTTTTGGTGGTGGTGAAGAGGAGGTGGGTTTGGGAAGTCAATGCGTGGTGTTTAGAGGTGTTCAAGGAAGGTTTTGGTGGTGAAATCGCTGCAGATCCATGGTGTATTATTTAGGGTTCATTTTGGAGAAGAAAAGGAAAAGGGGGTAAAGTCTATTTATAGGTGAACTTACTGAGACGACAATGTCGTCTCTAAAGGTATATAGCGACGACACCTAAAATAAAAACCGGGAATATATTATCGATGGTGGGAATTTCGATTTTTTGTGAAAATTTTTGTTCCACGACAGAGTCGTCTCTATAGGTCTAGTGCGACGCCTTATTATAATAAAGATTTATCAAATCTGAAATATAAAATTCATAGTACTTTTTAATTACTTCATAAATATAAATATTATGATATTAAGTTTATATAAAAAAAAAACTTTATAAAAAACATAAATTATAATTTTATAAAAGATTATCGTAAGTGTTACTTTTCAAAAACATATATAATGAAATTTAAAATAAAAATATATTATGTCATTTATCATGTAACTAGTGACTTGTTTACCATAGTATGTGATGATGTTGAGATTTGAGAAGTTTGGATTTTGGAACGTGGGAAGTGGGAAGTGGGAATATGGGCTAATGGGAAAAGGGAATATTTATCTTTTAATTTAATTGAAAGATTTAATTTACTTAAAATATAGTTATTATCCATAATTAAGAATAAAATAAAGCCGTTAGGAGAAGGAGAAAAGTCAGATCTGAAAAAGAAAATTTAGGAACTCAAAAGTCAAGTAATTCAAAAATCTGGAAAGGCGTCGCCTTTTCGCCTGCTCGCCTTCACGCCTATTTAACAAAGGCGTCGCCTCTGTAAAACGCCTCGCCTAATGTATACAAAGGCAAATTGCATGAAAACGCTTCGCCTCGTCGCCTAGGCGATCGCCTTTGTCGCCATTGACAACATTCATACGTGCAACTTCCGTGTGATAATATATCAACCACAGCTTTTTCTTTATATCACTTAGACATGTAGCGAGTTGATGCCTTACGATTTATATCATTCTAATGTTCAAAGAGAGCTGATGCCTTATAGTTTATCAAGATCATTCGAATGTTTGAAGAGAGTTGAAGCCTTAACTTGAACTAATTGTACCCGTTCATTTTAGAGTTTATGTATCTTCTTGAATATCGCCAATATAGTTGCAAACACCTTCGCCAACATAAAGTTTGTAACATATAAGGTCTAAACGCCTCAGGGTTCGATGAACAACTATGGTTCGCAGAACAACAATATATTGAATATGTATTAGTTTTGATTGATAGTATATCATCGACAACTTTTTCTTTATATCACGTAGACATATTGCGAGTTGTGGCCATACGATTTACATCATTCGTAAGGGTTTATCTAGATCGTTCGAATGTTTGAAGAGGGTTGACGCCTTAACTCATATCCATTGTACACCCGTTCATTTTATAGTTTATGTATAAAGTGTAAACGCATAAGGTTTTCACCAACTTGAAGTGTCATTTGGGGTCAACGTCATTGGTGATAATATGTAATGACTCTACCGTTCGTGTATGATAACGATATGATTAGTTAATATAAACCTTTTTTGTTTAACCTTGTTGGACAATTCAATTTGTATTATTCAACTTCTAAACGCTGATGACATGTATAGTGAAAACGCCTTACACTTGAAGAGTTTGTAATTCCGTTAATAGTTCACGAAGATTATAACTATTTTGGGACAAAATAGTATTCGAGGTTAGTGATTACTATTGATTGAATAGTAACACCCTTATTTCATATTTATTTTATTAATCTATATATATAGTTGATTTGCAAATTGAAGAAAACAAGATGTCGTATCATTAATTAATTTGTCTCCATATATTATTTAATTTTAACTTCTAAAAATAACATTAAAATTACAATACTAAGTCGTCGCTAAAGATATACTGAGACGACACGGTCGTCGCTGAAGGTTTGGCGGGATTTTTTCATGTTGGCGCCAAACACTAAAGCATACGCGGGAAATATTTTTTATTTTTGATCCAAACGAAAAATCAAAAATAAAAAAGAAATGGCTACTCCGACGACAGTGTCGTCGCTATAGAAAAAGTCAAAGTTTTATTTCAGTCAAGGTCAAAAAGGGTTGCTTTTTTGTCGTTTTGTGTCTTTTAGCGACGACTTTTAGTCGTCGCTAAAGCCTGCCGTCTGATTATCCTCTTTTCCTTGTAGTGTAATCTAATCCATCTCAGAGGTGGATTTGAGGGTGTGCAAGTTGAGCTATTGCACAGGGCCTCGATTTTTTTTAGGGCCCAAATTATCAAGTTTTAAGCTGTAAGTAGGATGATTTTTGTACTTTTCAATCTCATTAAACGAACTTTTATGATGCTAAATTCGATAATTATTGAATGTAAAACAAAAAATCAAGTTTTATGTATGTGTTTCAATTGAGGATATTTGGTCACATGTTTGTTTGGGGAAGAAGACCAATTTTCAAATTCTTCTCTAACTTGTAAAGGGCCTATTATTTTTGTGTGACACAGGGTACCTAAAATTAACGAGACGGCCATGATCTATCTGATTGTATTGTATCTAATCCACTCTAGATCTAAATAATAACTATATAAAACTTGACTAAATGATGTTGTCGCAATATTCAAGTTGAACAATGATCTTAATTTATGGAGTTAATTAATTGCTACCAAACATGCATTATGGTTTTATACATCTCTAATAATTTACAAGTAGAAGCTGATATCCTTTCGCATTCCTTTGTCTTCCTATTTTTTTTTATTGATGATAAAAATTAAATAAATTGTCATCAATGATAGCAATCAGTAAAGAAAACAAAATATAATACTAACACAGTAACAACTCACGAGATTGTTGCAAAAACGTTTAGCATATATCCTTCATCTTCTTCCATTCATTAAAATTGGAAGTTTCCCTGATATTTTGAGTAACGTTATCAGAAAATCTAGAGAATGAGTTAATTTGCTCTAGAAGAAAACGCGAAAGGCCTATACGGCTATACGACCCGTTCTTTTGACTTCGATAAGTGTTAGGTATTAGTATATACCATAATAATATGTAAAAATATCAGTACATTTGGATGTGAAATGACACACCGCAAATGTTATCTCTAAAATTAAGATAGTTATACTCCATTTATTGCAGTGTAGACGTAATAGACGGCTATTTCACGAAGGACACGATGGAACAAATTAGGTCTCAACTCTATCTATCACTGGTCTCTATCTCCGGAGTTTGAAAGTAGGATGAATCTTTGAACAAGATACCTTCGGCCAAGTTCAAAATACTTCACCGAAAAGATTGAAGAGAGGCCTCACAATCTCAACTCCATCAAAAGCATTTTAGAAAAATTAACGATAAATGTAAGTAACAATGATATTGAACAATGAATAGATGTGTTACAAATGCCAACATGTTTCCCATGATTGATACTTAAGCTGAGGAAGGACTCGAAGGAAAACAAGATAAGAACATGGAAGTTGAGAAAGCTTGACGAGTCAATCATGATGGTGAACAAGTCGGATAATGAGCTTTGCTAATACACATCCATGTAGCTTCATTGTTGCCATGTTACTTAGGTTTGGTTAAGTGCAATTGCATTATGTAAAGAAATTAAATAAAAAATAAGTATCCCTCAATATCAAATAAAACAGTTATGTGATGTATATGTAATTATAACAATATTTAGTACGGAGTACTAAAAGTAAGTTTATACTGCAATATACTTATTTAGATTAAACATGCAAAATTATAAAACGTGTGCATCATATAATTGCCATCCTCAATAGTAATTTCAAATTTTACAAAGCATGGTAAACTTAGACTTAAATATCATTATTTGTACTGTTTCATTTGTCGTCTAACTTATATTATCAAGACCCGTGCATCGCACGTGCAAAATATACTAGTTTACTTTAAATTTAAGTTCTTCCTTAAACTTAAAGCCTCAATCAGGGTTTAAGAATTTAATTTAACTTTAGGATCTATAATCTATCTATCTATCTATTCTATAATTAATATAATTTCAGGAGCTAATCAGTACACTTTAAAATATATGGTATAAAAGAAAAATCGTGTGCTATGAGATTTGAACCCAAATGCCAGCCAAGAGATTGAAGAATTTTTGTATATCTAGTTCGTATTCTAATTATTTCAAATAAGACGAAATAAATACTAGTTACGAAATTATAGGGTCATCTCAAAAACAATAAATACTTAATTTCTTCGTTCATCTATTATTATTGTATTCTAATTATTTCAAATGGATTTGAATAGTCAACTTAAATGTATCATTTTGGAAATTAATCGTGAAACTAGTTGATCGAGAATTTGAAGCTTATAAAAGGACATATCCATGTACAAAGTGAACCACACCAGATAAACATTAAACATCTCAATTTTTACAAATTCATCAAATTAAATCATATTGAATTGAATACCATGGAGATCAATCTAGTGACTTCTCTCTTATTTTTCGTAACACCTCTCTTCTTGTTGCTTATCGTTCGAAACTATTTCACATCTGTCAAAAACCTCCCACCAGGACCACGACCATGGCCTATCATCGGCAATATGCACCTAATGGCTAAGGACCCTCATATCGCAGCTGCCAACTTTTCGAAAAAGTATGGCCCACTCGTCTCTGTTCGTTTAGGCTCCAGACTGTTGGTTTCAGGCCCTCGCTACTAATATGTTTCTGTGTTAAACAATGCAGAGAAATAGAGAACTTTTGTCAAAGAAAAAAACACACTACCATTCAATAAATTAACAGGCTATAAATAGCCTTACACACATAACATCACGTGGGAAACATGCAAATCAAAAGAAAAACATTTCTACCTAAAGAGTGGGTAAAGTGGGAATAACTCCTTTTAACCAACTGAACGTGTACCACAATCACCCTTATGATCCGGTCAACCCATTACCACACTTCTTAATTCAACTACTAGATAAAACAAACTAATAAAATACTAATAAAGAAACAACCCATCAAGATTAAATCTAACATTCACCCCCTTAATCTTGATGATCTTGACCCGTTTCTTCCATGTTCTCCACGGTTCGGTCTTCTTATATACTTCTTCGGTCTAGACAACCCGTCGGTCACGATTGTTTCCTTCGGTCTTGGTCTACACTTCCACGGTCTAGGTGCCGCCGGTCTTTTGTTGCGGCTCGTCGGTCTACTCGGTCTTCGGTCTCACGCCGGAGCTTTCTCGGTCTCACGGTCATCTCAACGGCGTCGGTCTTTTTTCGGTCTTCTTTCTTTCCCACCGGAATTTACTTTCCGGCAGCGATCACGGTCTTCTCTATCTCCCACCGGAATTCTCTTTCCAGCGGCGGTCACGGTCTTCTTCTTTTTGTCGCCGGCGAGTTTCGGTCAATTTTCTCGCCGTTCTTCCTTCTTCACGCCGGTACTTATTTTTCCGGTGACGGTCTCTAGCGGTCTATCTGCTGTAGCAGCCGGTCTTCATTCTTCTTTCTCTCTACGGTCTCCTTTCACGTCTGCCCTCCACCGACCGACATACACACCTGTGGAGGCTACCTCCGATCTTCAAACCTGCTCTGATACCAAATGTTGGTTTCAGGCCCTCGCTACTAATATGTTTCTGTGTTAAACAATGCAGAGAAATAGAGAACTTTTGTCAAAGAAAAAAACACACTACCATTCAATAAATTAACAGGCTATAAATAGCCTTACACACATAACATTACGTGGGAAACATGCAAATCAAAAGAAAAACATTTCTACCTAAAGAGTGGGTAAAGTGGGAATAACTCCTTTTAACCAACTGAACGTGTACCACAATCACCCTTATGATCCGGTCAACCCATTACCACACTTCTTAATTCAACTACTAGATAAAACAAACTAATAAAATACTAATAAAGAAACAACCCATCAAGATTAAATCTAACACAGACTTCTTGTGGTGGCCTCGACCCCAGAGGCAGCCGTGGAGGTTCTCAAGACTAAAGATCGTCAACTTTCTGGTCGTAGCATCCCTGATGCACTTCAACAGAGTTTCATCGATCATTACTTTGTTTGTGCCAGAGATTGCAACGAACATTGGAAATCATGTAGAACGCTTAGTAAAGCTGAGTTGTTCTCGCCTAAAGCTATTGAAGCCCAGTCCAATTGAGAGGCGAAAAGTTGGATATAATGTTAGATTACTTGAATGCAACACAAGGAAAAGTTGTGCAAATTGAAGAACTGGTTTTTACTACATTAACTAACACTTTGAGTAACATTTTGTTTAGCAAAGATTTTCTCGATTTAAAAGATGAGAAATCTGCTCATAAGTTGAAGTTTGGACTCCTTAAGGTATTGGAGAATGCTGTTACACCAAACGTAAGCGATTTTTTCCCCATAATTGGGGGACTCGATCTTCAAGGATTAAGGAAGGACAGCTTGAACCATCTTGACGAGTTGTCTGCTTATTCGGAGGCTATAGTTAAAGAACGAAGAGCTCGAATTGCTTCATCGGTAGCAAACAAACAAGCAGTGGTGGAAGAGGAGAAAGATTTCTTGGATATTTTGCTTGAAAATAACTTCACTAATGCTCAAATCAACATCTTGGTACTGGTAAGTCTTTTGTAAACGTCCCGTAATAAAAATGAATAATAATCGATTTTTAAAAAGAAAAGGGTTTTCTACTATATTAAGAAGACCACAAACTCATGCATGTACATTACTCCTTAAAGACCAAGATTTGATCTCTATATATTTAATTAGGTCATCAAAACCAAGCCTTAGCATTTTAAACAAACCAGATTGGTCTTAACACGATATATAATTTTCATGATCGGTTACTTATATACACCTAAAAGACTGAATTTGGGTTTTTATGACAAATAGTTAAATGGACGTAAATTAAGTTTTGAATATTCACTACTTGCAGGAATTATTCATAGCAGGCACAGATACTGTTGTAACAACCATCGAATGGGCGATGGCCGAGTTGATAAAGAACAAAGAAATGATGGATAAAGTACACGAAGAGCTCTGCGGTGCCGAAATCAACTCAGAGTCTATTATGACATCTGATCTTTCTAAATTGACTTATTTCGATGCTTGTATCAAAGAGACACTAAGATTGCACCCGGTTGTTCCTGTCCTAATTCCTCGACGTGCCATTGAAGCTTGTGAAGTTATGAGCTACACGATTGCTCAAGATACCCAAATTTGGGTTAACGTTTGGGCGATCAGTCATGACCCAAATGTTTGGGAGGATCCTTTCAGTTTTAAACCCGAAAGGTTTGTTGGCTCAAACTTGGATTTTCATGGCCGTGACTTTGAGTTCATACCGTTTGGTAGTGGCAGGAGAATGTGTCCGGGTATGCCCTCTGGCGTTAAGAGTTTGCAAACCATATTAGCGTCTTTGATTCTTGGATTCGATTGGAGTCTTCCAAATGGTGCAGATCCAACTAAACTCGACATGACTGAAAAATTCGGGGTGACTTTGCAGAAAGAAAAACCTCTTGAACTTATCTTCAAACGCAAACAGTAATTAATTCCGAGTTTGGCATTTACAGTATGTTTTAAGTGAACCACCCACCATTTGGAGGTGATGCATGTATAATTAATTCGAGGTAGTAGTATGCTATGCATGCATTTAATACAGATTTTAGTAACACTAGCATGTCTTGATATATATCTATTCGAATTAAGTATAATTTAATATTAATTACGAATTAATATATTTGATTCACAATTAAAAGAAGAAATAATCGAAGACATGGTAACATTATACTCCACTTTCAATTTAATTGTTCATGTTTCTCTTTTTAATTAGATGTTCTAAACTTATAGTCTACTTTCAATTTCAAGTAATTAGCTACGATTTTAGTAGATAATAATTTATTTATATTGATCAACATACATGCAGTACAATTTTCGTACTTTTTAAAAATTGTGTGTAACTTTGATGTGAACAATTAAATTGAGACGAATATAGCCACTCGTCTAAATGAACGGATCAAATGGATTTATCTATCCAACATGCATGGAATCCAATGGTATCAAAGTCTACATGACTTTTTAATATAAACAGTTCAAATTAAGTTTTTCATTATTTTTCTACTGAAAAAAACTGTCAAAATCTTATATAGTAGTAATTTATACTAGTACAAAAACGACGAGTAAAAAGAGCGCAACGTTATAGCGGTTTTAAGTGAAAACCGCTATAAAGATCATAAAGTGGATATAATAATCTTCAATGGAGCGGTTTACCAGTCTTACTGTGGGTCCCAACAATGCTAATGTAGCGGTTTATGTTAAACTGCTTTGATTAACAATGATTGTGGCGGTCAAGTCTACTCGCTACATTTGTTATACTCCATTAGTAGCGGTTATTAACAAACCGATTCAAAATTAACTATATTTATTCCGGGAAAAAATACCCAAGAAAATGTTTGGAGCCATTTATAACGGTTGTCAGTAAACCGACCCACAAGAAACGTGTGCATGGGCCTTAATGGGCTTAATAATTTTGAAGTTGTACGTGACCGACAGATCGAGAAGATGAAAGCCCAAATACAAGTGTATATATATAGACATATCTTATCCCACATCGGAGATAATAGAAAAGATGTGTTGGTTTATTTACGTCCTTTGATGTTTCTTTCTTAAAGGTCATTTCCTTGTATCATTATCATCATTGTAGGTTTGGTTGTTCCCTTCTCCAAAGGCTATTTGCTACTCGCGGCAAGTAGCAAATGGATTTACTTTTCTCGCGAGTAGCAAATAGCCTAAAGAGAAGGGAATTATTATATCTACGTTGATAAAGGTATTTAAGAATGATCTTTTTTTGGATATGATGTTAATTATTATTTTTCTGTGGTTGTTTCTTTTCTTTTTTTTAGTATGTCGATAATAAATGTTAGTAGATATGATGTTGATAATTTAATGGCAAATGTTAATGAAAAATCAAAAAATATAGAAATGATTAGTAGGATTGTAAATCCCTTGTTTCTTTTTATTGATCACCTCTCACTATATAAAGATTACAATTACAGTGCTATAAATAAGATATGTGATTTGTTTGCCTTGTCACAATACAAGCATACATCTACCTATTGTTACATACTGTATATATTATATCTAGTCGATCTATCATGATTGAATGCCAACTACGCTCAACTCGATTATCACTTAATTTGAAAGATGATCATATGTAGTGATCATCGCTATCATCTAATCTTAGAAGGTTAACGTTACTAATACACCTAGCAACGAATCGCTTAGCGGCAAATCCCCGGTAACATTGAAGCCAGTATTTAGGTCCATGTTGGGACATTCCTTTTCGTGCTCATTCTGTAACAAATAAAAGACAGGAGTATCTAACTGCGAATCGAACGATTAAACAGAGAAATCACGGTCGGAAAGGAGACCCTAATATGATAATGAAATAGATGATGATGAAAACGTGATCTAAGCAAAAAAGGAGGAAATTAAAAGGATACAGTAGCTTCATATTGTTATATTGTTAATTTGTCACTTAATTGATTAATTTGGTCATCACCTATTGTTGGTATTTATATAAAGTGAAAAACGTGTGCAATAAATGTTTTATTTAATGCAATTTAAACACCAAAATGACACCGAATAATAAATTAAGAATAAATTAAATGCAATTTTTTATTTTTTATTTGATGCGGGAACACAATTAGCGGTTATAAGCGATGACCGTTTCAATTGTTTGTATCATTAGTAGCGGTCCTTTTTAAACCGATCCACGTTTGAAGAAATTTGTGTATTCTTGTTGGTTATTATTAATGGTAACCTGCTTCAAATCCCTTCAATGTTGGAACCATGAGTAGCGGTTGTCATCAACTTCAACTTGAGCATTGTCATCAACTTCAACTTGAGCATTGTCATCAAAATTATAGTTATATGAAGCATCGTTGTAATTAACTCGAGTTGACGAACAACTTTCAACAACAGTTGGTTCACCATGTATTGACCAACAAGTATACAACTGTACAAACCCACGTTGAAACAAGTGGGACTCAATTACACTAGTATCACTAAATCTCTTAAAATTTCTACAATCTATGCAAGGACACAAAATATCACCCTCTTCATTCATCACACGATTATATTCCGCAAATCTAAGAAATTGTTCCACGCCACTCACATACTCTAATGAAGACCGCAATGTGTTATACATCCATTCATGGTCCTTTTGAAAATTTAAAAGGAAATGAATCAAATGATCGACGATTTTTTCTTAAATAGTCAATTCACTAAAGGACTCCCAAACGGCCACGGGGATCGTATTTCCGAAATTAATCTCTCTAGCTTACATATTCTAAAGTGTTTTTTTTTTTTTTGTTAGGAACAACAAGAAATTAAATTATTAAAACTACCAAACCATTATAAATTAACTTGCTGTTTCTAAAAAATTATAACTATAACTATACATTTTTACATATATATAGTTATAACTTATAAGAACCTTTGTATAGTATAAATATATATATATATATATATATATATATATATATATATATATATATATATATATATATATATATATATATAGTAAGTATGGTACTAAAATACATATATCACGTACAGAACAAAAAACAAACAGAACAAAACTGAAAATCAAACCTTGATAATTAACAAGATCTCGAGGTCCACTCTAATGTTGTAACTTGTAGGGGCTTTCAATGTACAAATTTAATGAAGGTAGAGTTTAATTATGTTGGTGAGATATCTAAGTAAAAAGATTTTTTAATGGAGAACAGAGCGCCGGATAGTAATTAATATGGATGCAGAGAAGATGATGACTTCTAGTTCTATCTCGTGCGTTGGCGGGAAAAATACTCAATGTTGTCACTTGGAACGGTTACACAAAAGTTGGATCGGTTATTAGTAACTTAAGGAGCGGTGTTCGTTTTGGATCATTACAATTATTGTTATTAAAAATAATGACATATTGGATCGGTTTTCTGTTATCTTTGAAGCGGTTAATATTGATCCAGTTAAATTTAAAAGTCAAGAAAACAAAAGAATTCACTGTGAATGTTCTATATATATAAAATAAAATAATATATTGTATATATATATATATATATATATATATATATATATATATATATATATATATATAATATACTCCGTATATCTTTTCATTGTTGTTTATAAGTTTATTACAACTTACAAGGCCAATTATTTTGGACATTCAATGGTAACCACCTCGAGTTCTTCAACTGAGGTTTCTAGAAACATAAGAAAAACGGGTTGGGAGAGTGAAGATTTGATAAATCGAGTTCGTGTATTGTGTAAATGTGGGGATGTGAGTGGTATGTGGACATCTTGGACCGAAACCAACCCGTGTCGACGTTTTTTAGGCTGCCCAAATTATAAGGAAAGAGAGAACTGTGATTTTTTTCATTGGTGGGATCCTGATCCACAGATCGAGTTTTACAAACAAAAGATTGCAGAATTGAAGAATGATGTTGTGGATTACCGTAAGTTGATCTCTGATTTGGATGAAGAAGTCAAAATGTTAAAGTGTAGAAATCATGTTTACATTTGTTGCATTTGTGTGCTTATGGGAATGGTTGTAATGTTTATTATTCATTACAACGCCATTCGTTGTAGTTGTACGGTCAGGGGTCATTTGGTATTGGTGGTGTAACTTAGGGGTCATTTTATTTTGTTTGGTTTCGTTGTAGTTGTACGGTCAGGGTCATTTGGTTCGTTTTCGTTATATACTAAAGGGATTACTAATTATAGTTGTACGGTCAGGGTCAATTGGTATGGTATGATAAGGTATGGTTATAATTCCTGTCAATTGGTATGGTATGGTTTGTTGGTAGGGTATGGTTGTAATTCCTAGCTAGCATCTTGCTAGTTTTATTGGTAATATTAATTGTCTGCTTCTTAAAAAAAAAAACGACATTAATACTAGTATTTGTTATTATATATATATATATATATCTTTCCATCTCTGTAATTATATATAACATGAAAACAAAAGCATCATGATTCATGCATATTACTACGTACAAAAACTAGTCAATAAAATAAAAGTTACATAAATAAAATAAAAGGTTACATAAGAAGATAAAGTTCATATATAAGAGATGATAACATAACAATTACAACGACGTGCATAACACATTTTTGCATATGGGTGTACACGCCTTTCAAGAATATATATTTACAGTTCAAAAAAACCTAAAATGCACGACTTAAAATGACACAGGAAACACGATAACAATCTTTAAACATATCATCAATTAAATTACTATACATAGCTCGATCTGCACTTCCCCAACAAGTATGATACGGAGTAGATCGATCTGAACCAAAAACTTTTGTATGAATTGAACCTGCAGCATGCTGCTAGGTTGCTAGCTTTATCCAAAATAATAGTATATCTGAGCCAAAAACAACAAACTAGTTATAGCTAGGTCTTCGATCAACTCTTTCCGTTCCATATTTATTGTCCGATATTACTTTGAGGCTTTGATAGTTTGATCGAAGTCCCCATTTTATTGTCAACTTCCATAAATAGATAAGAAAAAGAAGTTAACGTTCTTTCTTACTGTATATATGTAAGACAAAAAAGTGTGTAAAAAGTAGAGGGTAGACGTACTGTCATATACTCATATTACCAAAAAAGGAAAAAAGTAAGAGGTTGATTGAGTACTGTGCGCCGTGTTTTTTTTGTCTGAGCACAATAAAATTGGGACGGAGGGATTGTTGCTGATGTGTTTTGAAGAAGAACGAAAAGAGCCACTGTATAAACCGCTCCGGCGCTCCCAACATAGAGGAGAAGAAAAAGAATGGTTTGAAATTGAAGCATGATATGTGGCAAATTGACAATGGCAGCTACCAAACATGTTAAACAGAGAAATCGCGGTTGCCACCAGACAAAGAACCCGTTGCATGCAATCAAATGTTGGTTCAAGTGAGTCGAAATGACTCACAGAAAATTTTAAACAGGGATATCGCAGTTGGAACGAATATATATTATTGATTTTTGGACAAATCGCCGACGGAGGATCGTAAAAAGGGTAATGAAAAAGGAAATGAAAAGTTGAGTGCTTCATGGCGCATAGTCGCATACTGCATAGATTGTTACTTAATATATATACGGAGTATTATATATATATATATATATACACATATTATAAAAAGTTTGAGACATTGTCTTAAAAGGAGTAATAGTAAATTACTATTATACCCTTTTAACTAATAATCTCAACTTTTAAAAATTTGTTATAAATACAATTTGATATCTCATAATTATTTATCTGTTACAAATGTAACCCCGTAAATATTTACTCCATCTTTTACATAACTTATATAGACATTAATGAATATATAAATGTATTTTAAGATTGTTTTGATATAAGTATCAATGAAAAATCATATATTATTTCCAAATTATTTTTCACCTTTATTTTTTTTATATCTTTTATACTTAAAATTTATTTGATTCACATTTAAATATGTTATTCAACACTTAAGCATTTAAATATGTTATTTAATTCACATTTAAAATTCATTCAAAATTTATTTAATTCACATTTAAGTGGCGGTTTTACGAACTACCCGCCTTAAACCAAAGGTGATGATGTACTGTTGAATATAGAAAATCTTCAGGCATTAATTACATAATCAAAATAGGCATAGAAAAAAACGCCGGGTAAGTTGTATAGGCATTGAATTAAAATCTCTTGAAAATCGTGTTTGAATATGAGTTTTACACTTTTACTCCGAATTGTTTAAAGAAAGCTAGCAACTTTTTCGTTCTCCAAAAAAGAAAAACATCTTATGCTTTAAGTAATTGTAAAGTCTATCTTTCTTTCTTGTACATTTGGTTAGTAGATAGTGAAGATCTTGACTATTTTGAGAATTGATAGGCGGGAAAAAGTATCTGGGAGCGGTTCTAATTTTAGTAGCGGTTTGAATCTAGAAATTATTCGGGCATTAAAATGCTAAATCAAAATTGGCATAGAAAAAAACGCAGGGTTAGTTGTATACACATTGAATTCAAATATCTTGAAATCGTGTATGAATATAAATAAATAGTATTATTTTATTATTAATATTAATATTAAAATATAATAATGCTCATTTGTGTTTATCAATTCTATTGTATTTTATATTATATTTTATATTATATGATAATTATATTATGATTTTGCTCATTTGTGACGATCATATATATATATATATATATATATATATATATATATATATATATATATATATATATATATGAACATCATCACTAAACGGTCAAAAACAGCATGAAACGGTCGAACACGATTTTGAATACAACAAGTGATTCAGATGAATTTCAATCGCTCCATCATTCATGAATATATCAAAAAGCGATTCAGATGAATTTCAACCGCTCTATTATTAATTTAATACAGTGTATTATACGGTCTTGTGAAAACGGTCAAATATAATTTCAAGTCATTCAATTAGCATTGAGAAGCGAAGAGTTTGGACTTTGAAGTTGGCATTCAAATTTCAAAGGGAACTCGATCGTTATACCCGGTTTGTAAACAGCCTTTAGCTTTGGCAGTCCCTTTGCATACAAACAACAAAATGAAGCAGTTTCATTTTCATTCACCTTTGCGTGATCTACTTTCCGAACAGTATTCATTTACGATCGTGATTTCCCTGTTTAAATCTTTTGTCGAACATATTCGTATCAAATCTCAATGACGGAAGTACAACAAAGCATCTGGTTCTTCAAGACCATATGGGACAATCCAGTAGGTCTGGTCCTTTGTTTACAAAGATACCAGCCATTTGCTTGAAACCTGTTTTGTTGTTAATGTCGGGATATTTTCCTTACATCCTGCTTGTAATATACATCAATCAATGGCGCCAGCTGCTTGAAATATAACTTTGAAGCTTTTAATCGACAAAGTACTGTTTGCTGAAGCTGGTCAGGATTTCATTGATTTCCTCTTCACCATTCTCACTTTACCAATAGAAGATACGTGATTAATAAAACATAAAACATGCTAGATTTATTGGATTCTTATAATACCTTGTTATGTAATTTTAAGGTGCGAGTGTAATTTAATGTTATACGGAGTTTATAGTACTACTAAATCTATAATTGTTTTACATGTGGTTACCACTTACCATATATGAACATGATATGGCTAGTTATATTATGAAATAGTGCTATTACTTTTTTATTTATTTATTTTTTCGTAAAACTCGTGTTATTACTATTTTAGTTGGATAAAATGTAGAAAAGATATTCAAATACTAAAATAGCCCAAATAGATCCGTAAATCATTTGATGAAATAATTGAAGCAAAACAAAATAGAATTTGGAACATTGGAATTAATATATAACTAGTGTTGAACCCGTCCGTTGGACAGCTGAAAATATTAAATATCAATAATAGCAATTTATTTAATATTAAAGTGAAATGTTCATATAATTATGAAATATAAATTACAAATCTTGAAGCACCTCATTGAAAACGATATTTGTTATATGATTAGTAACATTACTATGTTGATCATACATCAATAAGAATTACTCACCAACAGTTTGATGCGGTGCACAGTTTTTTGAAATTATATCTTTAAACTGGATAAACTTAAACCCATGCAAAAAGAACCCAAAAAGTTAGTTTCGCTTGTCACTATAGTGTCGTTCATAAAAATCATTTTATGCTTGACGTCCGATAAGGTGGCAAATTTTGATGAATTGTCGCTGGTTTTAAAATTGAAAACTGTAACAATTGAGTAAAGTGATAATTTATGTCGAACATTTGGTAGCAACTTTAGCTTAACAGATGCTTGAATACAATCATTCTATAAAAGATGAAAGAAATTAATGAAATTAATAAAGAAATAAGTCGTACCATATTTTAATAATTTTAATAAAGTTCATATCAGAAAAAATTGTTATATATTAAATATAATATTGGAATTTTAAAGGTTATTATAATAAAGTATAATTGATAAATAATAGTGTTAGTAATTAATAATTAAGGTTTTTAAAAGAAAAAATATGATGATGTGGCAAGTGAGGAGGCTTTAAAGAAAAGGAAATATTATGATGTGGCATGTCTAAAAATAAAGGAAAAATCTTTGTTTTATAAGTATGAATGTATGATAGATACAGTATTAAATTATAAAATTATTATTGATTGATTTGAACAAGGACCACCGATCCTCTGTGATATTGTGTACGTGTTTACGATTTATTTATTGTAAACAGATATTGGGATTGCTAAGTTGGTTGTTAGCACTGGTCTATTCACTTAGCTTTGTGCTAATCCCACTATTTCACTCATTGCAGAGTTGCAGGTTATGATTTTTTTATGAGCAGGCAAGGAGTTACTGGAAGGAATGTGTGACAGTACACGCACTCTGATGCTCATTTTGATACTTGTAATATATTTGGGTTTATATATAACATGCACCTTGATAGTAGTATATGTTTTGTAACTTATAACTTCATACATATATATAAGATGTAATGTTTTGAGGATATTATAACCTACATATGTAGATAATATATGTTGTGTATTATAAATGAAATTGGGACTTCGCTAGTTCTCTTCCGATACATTGTATCACATATAGGGGTGTCACTTTTATCCGAATCCGAATAATCTATTCGATCCAATCCGATTTAGGTTAAATAGACAGGATTATACGGCTTACGGATTGCTTAAACGGATTATGGATTGCTTAAATGGATTACACGGATAGGATAACGGATCAAAATCAAAATGTTTGGATATATCCGAATAATCCGAATAAGGATTATGTAATTAAATAATATATTTTTGATAATATATTACTACTTAATGTTTACCATATAAGAATTAATTACAAATAAAAACTTTTATTACACTATATACTACTTCATAATAGTTTTGTACCATCTAGAAGTTTATTTGATTTAGAAACTACGAATCTGTTTTGGATTAAGTTGTATGTTAGAAGTTGAAATTGGAGTTTAAATGTTATAATATAATCTATCGTTACGTATTATGTGTGTTTATATAATTGTTTTAAACGCAAAATTAGTCTTACTCGATATCACACACTCAACTTGAGCTTATTCGGATGAATCCATTTAATCCGTATTCGATTGATCTGTTTCTTATTTGGATTGGATTAAGGATCAACTTGAGATTGTCAAAATCCGAATAATCCGAACCGAATAATCCAAAATTCGAATAATCCATCCAAATAACACCCCTAAATCACATATATGTTTAAAAAAAAAGAGAAAATTACAAAAACCGTCCTTATGGTTTGACCTGAATTGCACATCAGTCCTTTAATTGGCATTGAACTGAAATTTCAAATTTCTTAAAAAGTGTGTATGTTATATGGAGATTAGACAGGCCAAATGAGTAGTTTAATATTCTCAGGTTATTATTATTATTTAATTATTATTTGTTTATATAACCGCTTCAACTATACACAAACTACTTGTAAAATATTCTACAGTAATTGACTCTTAAATTAAATCACATTGAAATACATTACAGTATTTATTTTGACCCAAAAAAAAGGAAAAAAGAAATACACTACATTATTTATGTGAAGTGAGTAACTTTAGGTTAAGTTGGAGTGGTTGGCATTCAATTCGATATAAATATCCACATGCATTAGCTTTGGTGGTCACTTTTGCATACAAATAATCCTAACCATTAAATTGGTAACAGCATACTCCAAACAACAAAATGAAGTCGTTCCCTTTTCAGTCACGTTTTCGTGATCTTCTTTCAGAACAACATTCATTCATGACAACGATTTCTCTGTTTAAATCTTCCGTCAATCATCGACGAATCAAATCTCAATGGGAATGAAGAATTTCTTCCGTCAGAATTCTGATTCAACCAAAGGCTTTTTTAATCCCTTAGAAAAGGTGATGAATTCAATGAATAAAAGTTTTAATTAAACATGTTGATATACTTTAGTAAAGAGATTGTAAAAAGCTTTACATTTCACAAGTTATTACCTTCTATCTCGTCTATATGTAAATCAATTTTTATAAAATTGCCTGGGTAAATTTAAATACAAAAGTGGCAGTTATGGTGATTCTTATAAAAACATATATAATCCACCTTCTGCCACTCTATTCACTTACAAACTTACAACACAACATTTCATGTAAATGTTCAAAAAGCATCAAACATATTTTTTAGGAGCATAGTGAAGTGTACTAGCTAGCATCACTGAAGTCTGTTGAAGATATATCGTACTATTCGTATGGATTGTTTGTAAGAAAGAGTGATGGAATTAAGTCCGTTGGAGATTAAAAGAGAGTACGTGGTGATTATGTAGATTAATTATTATATTGTTAGTTTGTTACTCGATCATAGAGGTATCAGGAGTATTATATTGTACTACACGTTGGACTGTATGTTATTTGGGACGGTTTAAACTTTTGGAGTAGGTTGTGTATTGTGTTATGTGTAAGACAAAATGTATCTAGATAGTAGTATATATAGTACTCTAACTTGGTTTAATGGTTTATTTATGTATTTATTTTATTTCTTTTACATTTTAAAATAAAGATAATAAAAACAACGCGATGCTTTCGAAAGTTTATATATATTATGTATTTATTTTATTTTTTTTACATTTTAATACAAAGATAATAAAAACAACCAGATGAAATTTTATATATAACACAATTTAAGATTTTTAAAATTCCAACTTAGTAACCCACGAGCTATACGTACAAATTGAATTGAATGATTACGCCATCTTCTCGCAATTCTTTTACATGTTGATCGGGATGTTTCGGCAATGAATACACTTCATACTAACTGAGATGTTGAGGTTATAAGCCATTTGTAGTTGCTCTTTATCATAATAGTGGGTCTGTCTGTCGATGCCCAATATTATGATTGTGGCCAAACGAAGCCGGCAGCACGTCAACGTGACTGAATAAAACTACAGATGGCAAAAGATTTAAACAGGGAAATCGCAGTAGCAAAAGAGTATTGTAGGTTTTGTTGGGAAAAAAAGATGATAAAGAAAATGAAATTTGAAAGAGAAAATGGGCATGGATAGCTTTCAGCATCTTCATATAGTAAATAGTTCTGGATCCATCCCCACATTTCTTTTTCTTCCTTTGATTTATCATAAAACACAACGGTATGAAAAACCTTCGGAAGGATTTAAACAGGGAAATCGTGGTTGCTAAGAGTATGTCGTTGATACTTTTATGTCTGATTGACAAAAACAAAACTTGCATTATATTTTTCTTTTATTTTATTTTTTGTTGATGGGGACAAAAAAGAATTAGTATTTGGACAGTGGATGTTAATTTAAATACAAAAGTGACCTTATTATGTGCATGTGTAAGTGTACTTATAGTATAACGACGGCAGATATATAGATTGACAACATTAAATTCTGAAATGAATGCCATCTATGATCGACTTTCCAACTTTTATTTACCCGTTGGAGCGGTTTAAATCGACTATTGAAGCGGTTTTTTGTATATATTGTAACTAGTTGGGGCAGGTGTCTGGGTTCTTTTAAAGCTTGTAATGAGCATGAGTATATATTTTTAAATATATATATATATATATATATATATATATATATATATATATATATATATATATATATATATATATATATATATATATATATATGTATATAAAATATTAAAATTTGAGAGCAAACAAAAAGTGAACAAATTAACCTTGGGTAATAGACTAATAGGGTCAAATTATCAACCACGGTTGGGTTTGGACTTTGGGTGAACCGTGGTCTATTCGAAATAAATGAATTTTTTTTATGTCGACGTGATAAATGAAAATCTTGAGCTTCTTTGACTAAAATAGTGTTTATGACTTTATATACTCCATTTTGGATTCATATCATAAATCTTTTAGCAAAAACAATAATCGTACATAACTATTTTATTTTATTCAAATAGCTAGTACTATATCACATAGCAATCTTTTTAACATCTAGATCAGGCCATCAGAGGACAAGTTGAAGAACACGACTTCTCAAACGTGTACATATATACATATATACAATTAATGATGCATCTATGCTATGAAGATACAACAACAAATTAGATGGTTTCCTTTTTAAACATACACCAGGCTAAGAGTATCGGGACGTACATTACAGACAAAACTAGAAGTGTTTATTATGATTTCAACATCAAGAATTAACCAACACCTAATGATTATGGTTTTGGGGACTCGCTTCCTTCTTGATTATGGCTGCCGCCACAACAAACCATGGGTATTTAGGACTCTTCCTCCCTATTTTGGGTCCAAAGCATTAGACCCCTAAATATAATTTCTACCGAGTAAACTCCAGAGATGGTTTTAAATAAAGAAATCGCGGTTGAGAGGGAGTACGTATTACCTTGGTTGTGAAAAATGTGATCAAGAAAAAGGAATTTGATGATGATATTTGGGAACATGATAATCATATTTTAGGGTTTGTATGAGAAAAGTGAACCTTATGTGTATTGTGTATGTATATATTTATAAGAGAAGAGATGATAATAATATAATGAGTATGTATATGTATATAATTATATATCAAACTATTTATTCGTACATGAAACCGCCCCAAGTATAAGCGCTCATCTATAATTTGTGGCGTGGACAAACGTCATATATAAACAAAGTTATAAACAATAAAGAATAAACCGACCCTATTGATAGTATTTGTGGCGGGTAAATCGATTTAAGATTTTCATTAATAGCGGTTAACGACATAACTATAATAATAATAATTCTATATATACGTGTAGGGTGTACATGGTACATACTCTCATATATAACTAGACTAGATCTCAAACCAGTGTATACACACGGGTGTTGATTATTTAATTAAAATAAAGGTCTTAATTTTAATTTAACTAAAATAGAGTGACGCAATTGATTAATTAAGTTTGATGTAAATTGATGATGTCATAACCATGTTTCCTCTATAATTTATTATTATTATTATTTATATAAGATTCTATTAATACGGAGTAATATATACGGAGTAGTTACTGAATTACTCCACATACTAGTTTGGATCGGTTAGCATTAACTGCTTCAAATATTTTATTGCTTGCACTTACATAGTTACATATCTACTGTAGTTAGTTGCACACTTGCACTTGCATTGCACACTGGCACTCTGTCAGTAAACAGGTGGCAAATACTAATGCCAAATGATATTTTCACCAACAAAAATGATACTTCCACCAGAACTGTGCAGTAAGTAGTTGTACCATATGTATAAACAGTTGTACCTAATGGTGGATTTATCATTTCTAATGTTGAAAATATCAATGCCCATTCATTGAAACCCTCAATATTGATAAGCCTTTGCGAGTAGTTTGAGGGAGCAAATCAATATCCAAAAAAAAGAAAAAGATGGAGCATACACCATATATATAAATATCCACGTACTTTTGGTTGGTGAGGCTATCAATAGCTTAGTAATTACTATAAATAAAGCACATAAAGCCGGTCATGTATCATCCAAAAACAGAAAAACTCCAATTTACACAATTATAGTATAAACTATAAAGTAGTAGGGTTAACGTTTGTCTTCTTTATCCAATAAAGAAACAACATGAAGCATGACCCTTTCCCTTTTCGTGAACATCTTTACTACAAAGAATTAACATTTAATGATATAATATCCGCACCTGCAATTTCTCAGTTTTAATATCCTCGCAAAAAACTCCGACCAACTGTAGGAACGTTGTTAAGAAAGCGTTTTTATAAAGGCGTTCCACGCAAGTGCAATTTCTCAGTTATAAACACGATTTCTTTTCCTCGTCTCTCCCAACGGTTGGTATGCATTTTTTTTGTGAATTTTGTATCATTTGAAGTTCAAAACGAACTAGGCCAAACTGTTAGTGTGCATTTTTTTGATATAATATCATAAATTTTAAAGTTCAAAACAAGTTAGGCCGTAGTTTCGGTTTGAGTTTCAATAATGTTTATGCTTTTCTCGGTCTTTCAAGGCCTTTTGATGCCGAGTTTGTGAAACAAACACCTTGTTAGAGAGGGAGCATGAGCAAAAATGTCGTCCATCCAAAACCGTTTCTCAAAACCCTTTCTTTTCATAAAGATTCAGATGGGTTAAGATAAACGGAATGGTGACGACATTCATATGTTTTGTCTTCCATGTTTGTTCTTCTTTTTTTTAAAAATTCTTAATCTTGAAAATCCCCGTCCAACATGGACCTCAATCATGTCTACAGTAGACATGTGACATCTTATGGAACTTCGCATGCTGTACATTTTAAGTACACTTTTCATTAAAAAACTAATTAAGTTATATATGGGCCGGGATTGTTAAGTAGAAGATTGCCTTGATTGTATTATCGATCAAGTCTTCAACGACAACTAATTAAAAAACTAAGTCACGAGGAGCAGCGCTAAGCATATATATTGGCGATGGATTGAGTAGAAAGAAGCAAAGCACGAGCTGCTAACTAGTGTTAGGGGTGTTCACAGTTCGGATATAACCGGATTATAATCCAAATGGTAATAATTGTAATTCGGTTTGTGGATTGGACAATTTGTTTTTTTGGATCAGATCGAGCAAAAACCAAATTAGTAATTCAGTTTTTGGATTGGTTTTGGATACTAGTATTAGAACCGGATTATCCAAATAAACCAAATAGTAATAATTGTATATGTAATGCTCATCTGTAATATATACTTTTATTTATCTATCAATTCAAAGTGAAAGTTAAATATTTTTTAATTATTTTTTATACATGAAACCTTGTTATATGATTGGTATGTTAATAAATTAATATATATCATTGAATATAATTTAAGCTTAAGTTTGGATATAAAACACAAACTCCACATTTATATATATAAACCCTCAACGCAACATGACTATCGATAACCATTGATATCGCTTATGACATTACCCTTTCACGAGTCAAAACGATACACTTATGCAATTCACGAAAAAAAACAAATGGTTATAACCGATCCGGCTATCCAAATAGTAATTTGGTTCGGTTTAATTCGGAATTGATAATTGTTTCATTGTTTGGATGGATTGAATTAACATTTTGAGAATCTAAATCCAAATAGATTTATATATCAAATCCGTTCCATCCAAACGAACACCTCTAACTAGTGTCGTCATTTGTAAATTTGCATTTAATTAAAACGATATTACTCCTGTATTAGAGTAAATTACGTTTTCCGTCCTTGTGGTTTTTCATTTTCCTACTCTCAGTCCTCTTACTTGTTTAATTACAGTGGTCGTCCTTATGTTTTGTGCTTTTTCTCAAGTTAGTCAAAGCCTTTTACTTTTGTAATATTCTATTAACATCCTTATGGGTCACAAGATCCAACGGGTCATAAGATCCATTTATATGGGTCTGGATCTGGCCCATTAGTTATTGGATCATGATCCGATTCAAGATCCAACTAAATTAGTGGATCTAGATCTGGAACAACCCGCTTACCATGACACAATATTGTCCGCTTTGCCCGCAGGCGCACGGCTTTGCTCTTGGCGACCCCACTTCCCAGGAGGTCACCCATCCTGGAAATTGCCCTTGCTCGAGCACGCTTAACAGCAGTACTCTTGCGACAGTCTACCACATGTGGTCCCAAAACGCGTTGTGTCATTTAAGCTACTTGTTACCCTTATAAGCCCCAACATCCCTCATGTCCACGGCCGATGTGGGATGTGACATCCGTCACTAAATGCTTCATTTTTAGGTTCGTTTTCAAACTTTATTTCGTATTCATGGTCAAACATTTCGTAATCTAAACTATATGGGAAACTTAATTTTCGTATAGTATTCGAATGATTCAGTTAATTCACAATAAAGGACTTTTTAATTACTAATCAAAGTCAAAGGGCATTTATTTCTAAATTAGGGTTTCTGGAATTCCTTAAATCGCGACGCGATTCAACCCAAATCGCGAGACGATCACTTCTTGTTTTGGCGACGCGATTTACCTGAATTAGCAACGCGATTTACTGATAATCGCGACGCGACCTTACGTCGGCCAGACCTGGTATATAAACACATTTTTAAAACCCTAACTCGTATTCCACAAACCTACAGCCGAAGTTTGACGATCTGGAGCGTATTGTTCTTCATATTTTCGATTCTCAAAGTCTAAGAACTCAATCACATCATCTCTCAATCATTTCTATCGATCGAGAAGTTGTTGTTTGTATGTTTCGGTAAGAATCACGATCCATCTTTCGTTTTCTTCATATTCTTGTTGCATGAATGAATAAACCCTCATGCTACGATGTTTATCTACAGATTTTAAAGGATTCTATCGTGTGGATTCTCGATTGTTGGTAAAAAAACTCCTTTCGACTCATTTAAATTCGTGTATTCGATTATTCATTTATTGCCGGTTATTTTCGGTTCGTTTCCATTGTGTTCCGGGTAATAAAAATGGTTAGAACATTAATAAAATCAGTATATATGATGATAGGATTAAGAGTTTTGATTGTTGTTGCGGTTTGGATTGGTTATATATATGATTAGGGTTGATTTATTATAAACCCTAATCTGATCAGTGTAACACCCTCAATTTAACGATTTGCGGAAGCATACATTGGGTGTTACTAATCAATATACAAAGCACAAGATTAATAATAAATGACCTCTAAATGGGACGTTTCGAAAAGGTTTCATAAATAATAATCGTTTGAAAACCGTAGGTTTTCGTATACAAAAATGTAGTTCCCTAGAGTCCGCGCGTATAGCGGGAGATTCTATTACATAATCATAATATACAAAAGATAATGCTAAGAATCTTCGTTAATGCAAGGTAGAAATCATGCGACTCTAGCTAATATCCAAGGGTGGTCCTACTCCGTCAGTGTACCTGAGATACAAAGCTAAAAAGTGTCAACCAAAAAGGTTGGTGAATCTTACAGGTTAGAGTTAAGTAAGTGTTATGAACCACAAGTATGTACCCGTATTGCTATCAAGCAAAGTAAGTAAATCAGTAAATCAATACAGTGCCATGAGCTCATAAGTTGAAGCTTAACCGTGTAGTGTGAATATATCACGTACCCCCGTGAGTGCTATCCGCACACTCATATGTAACAAATACTAATATGTCTGTTTCTACGTGTAAATCAGTACGTGGTGGCGCTACCACCCCAAACAGGGATTGTCAGTCCCAAATGGATCCATCTACTAGTAGTCGCGCTTAAGTCCATAACTAACAACTTACGAATAGGAGGCTTTCAGTGGATAAAAGTAACTCATGCGTTTGTTTGTAAACAGTAAGGTAATCAGTTCAGTACATTGTGTTCATATGTAAAACAGTTGCTAAGTATCTCACCCCAAAGTATAAAAACAGTAAAAGTGGGGCTGTAAGACTCACCTGAGTCGAGCAGTGGTAAATAGCAAGTAGTAGTAAAGCAAGTAGGTTCTCCGAACCCGTAACCTCCTAGTGCCTAAACACGTAAGGTTAAGTAAGTAGATGTCTCGCAAGACCATCTAGGCTAGTTGTTCATACAACCCGTTGTGTTTAAATGTTGGTTCGTTCGCGTTTGTATCAAAGTATACGGCCCGTTGGTGATTTGTTATAATTAAAGTTTATCATTCATAACGCAAATTAGAGTGATTACACTTGAAAAGTATGTTCTATTATGTTCGATGATTCGTATTGTATAAGTATTTGAGATTGTACAGGTTTGACACTTGGTAAAAATGTGAGTTTTCAAGGTTCTGGTTTGTGCGACGTCGCATGCGACGTTGCAAGCGACGTAAGGTGCGACGTGGGCATGTACGTCGCATGATGCGACCTTCGCAAATCAATGCGACGTAGGGGGTGGCGTCGCTAATGCGACGTTAGTTCGGTTTGCGACGTTAACGTCTACGTCGCCATGTATGACGTCCGCAAATTAATGCGATGTAAGGGGCTGCGTCGCTAGTGCGACATTGAGATTTTTGTGCGACGTAGGTCGCGACGTCGCAGAGGCCCCTGGCCAGGTGCGACGTTGCGGTCTGATGGCCGGAAATTTAGTCGAAAACGAGTTTCCCGGTTTCCGTTGGGTCCAAATCTTTTACCCAACCCTTATATGAACATATTAAGCCTATTTAAACCATAATCTAGTAAAAATGATCAAAAACGAGAGATGTCGGGATTTGTCGGAAACTTACGCGGCGTCGGATTGAAAATCCGAAAAGATAGGAATGTAGATCGGGTAGTGGTGAACGTTTTCTTCCAAAGAGATGCTATTATCCGAGTGCGTTTAATATGTTTATTTGGTAGTTTTGATGGTGGTGGTGTGGTGGTGAATTAGAGAGAAAAAGAAAGAAAGAGAAAGAAGAGAGAGAGAGAGGGTTGATGAAATGAGAAGAAAAATGGAGGTGGGTGGGGTTTTGGTAAAGCTCCCCCACTTTCAGTCTCCGCTCCGCGCTCCGGGTGGTGTTCGTCTTCTCCGTCGTTTAACGTTAAATAATTATTTTACATTTTAAATGGTAGGTTTTAAATACAAATTATTACGCGACATTTTTATTTATAAACTTAACAAATAAGTTTGAATACTTTTGTTTTTAAATCGTGTAAACTTTGATCGAGCGATATGAGATAATTACTAATTATTATAAGAATAGCGTTTCGGTCATAATTGCGTTATTTTAGTTTATAAACATTTGTTCACCAACGTCCGTACTAATCGAATAGAATTTCATTCTATTTACATTGCGTACGATTTAAGTCAAATCGCAAAGTTGTATATATATTTACCAACATATAATCCGATACATAAATTAGCCTAACACAGAACTAATTACATGTATTAACAAAGAATTAGGCGCTAATACTAGCCCTAATTAGGCGGTTGTTACATTCTCCCCTTGTTAAAAGAATTTCGTCCCGAAATTAGCTCGATTGCACGGTCGGTGCGTTGTCTGGGAAGAGATGTGGGTATTTCTGTCGCATTTGATCTTCCCGTTCCCAGGTGAATTCAGGACCACGTCTAGAATTCCACCTGACTTTTACGATGGGAATACGACTCTGTTTTAGTTGTTTGACCTCGCGGTCCATAATTTCCATAGGTTCCTCGACAAAATGAAGTTTATCATCGATTTGAATTTCGTCGAGCGGTATAATCAGTGTCTCGTCAGACAGACATTTCTTCAGATTAGAAATGTGGAATGTGTTGTGAACGCTGCTAAGCTCAGCAGGAAGTTGCAGGCGGTATGCCACTGGACCAATCTTTTCAAGGATTTCGAATGGTCCGATGTATCTAGGATTTAGTTTGCCTCGTTTTCCGAATCGAATGACACCTTTCCACGGTGCCACTTTGAGAAGTACCTTGTCCCCTACTTGGAACTCAAGGTGTTTGCGTCTCACGTCAGCATAGCTTTTCTGACGATCACGCGCGGCTTTCAGTCGGTTTTGTATGCCGACGATCTTTTCAGTTGTTTCATGTATGATTTCTGGACCGGTGAGTTGTGTATCCCCCACCTCAGTCCAACAAATAGGTGACCGGCACTTACGACCGTACAGTGCCTCGAAGGGTGCAGCCTTTATGCTGGTGTGATAACTGTTGTTGTACGAGAACTCGCATAACGGTAAGTGATTATCCCAGTTTTTACCGAAGTCCACTACGCAGGCTCGTAGCATGTCTTCCAGTGTTTGTATGGTTCGTTCGCTCTGGCCGTCGGTTTGAGGATGGTAAGCCGTACTCATATCCAGACGAGTACCAAGAGATCTTTGCAGTGATTGCCAGAAGCGAGAAGTAAACCGAGCATCTCGGTCGGAGATGATTGAGATGGGCACGCCGTGTCTTGACACGATTTCTTTCAGGTAGATCCGTGTCAAACGTTCCATCTTGTCAGTTTCCTTGATGGCTAGGAAATGAGCAGATTTAGGGAGTCGGTCGACAATCACCCAAATGGTATCGCAACCGTTAGATGTTTTCGGGAGTTTAGTAATGAAATCCATGGTAATCTGCTCCCATTTCCATTGTGGTATTTCGGGTTGTTGTAGCAAACCGGAGGGTTTCTGGTGTTCAGCTTTAACTTTGGAACAAGTAAGACACTTGCCAACATAGGTTGCAATGTCAGATTTCATGTTGGGCCACCAATACATTTCCTTGATGTCGTGATACATTTTGTCGGCACCGGGGTGTATAGAGTATTTAGACTTGTGAGCTTCATCCATCACCAAGTCTCGCAGGTTCCCAAAACTTGGTAACCATATTCGATTCGAGAAGTATTTGGCCCCGTTAGGTTTGGTTTCAAATTGTTTGTCCATGCCCCGAAAGGCCTCGTTTATCAAGTTTTCGGGTTTGAGTGCTTCGAGTTGAGCAGTGAGAGTTTGATTGATGAGGTCGTTGTGAATGGTCATACTGAGAGCTCGAACTCGAAGTGGTTTCACTCGTTCTTTTCGGCTTAAAGCATCGGCGACCACATTCGCCTTGCCTGGATGATAGCGAATTTCGCAATCGTAATCAGTAAGCAACTCGACCCATCGACGTTGCCTCATGTTGAGATCCTTTTGATCGAAGATATGTTGGAGACTTTTATGGTCAGTAAAGATTGTACACTTGGTACCGTATAAGTAGTGTCTCCAGATTTTTAGAGCGAATACAACAGCCCCCAACTCTAGGTCATGAGTTGTGTAATTCTTTTAGTGGACCTTGAGTTGTCGAGAGGCGTAAGCGATGACTTTGTCTCGTTGCATCAATACGCAACCAAGACCTTGGTGCGAAGCATTGCAGTATACCACGAAGTCATCGTTGCCTTCGGGTAAAGATAAAATGGGTGCACTGCAGAGTTTCTGTTTTAGTAGTTGAAAAGCTGACTCCTGTTTGTCAGACCAATCGAACTTCTTTTCTTTTTGAGTCAGTGCCGTGAGAGGTAGGGCTATTTTCGAAAAATTCTCAATGAACCGCCTGTAGTATCCGGCGAGTCCTAAGAATTGGCGTACCTCGGTCGGTGTAGTAGGTGCTTGCCAACATTTGATAGCCTCGATTTTTGAAGGATCGACATGAATCCCTTGATTGTCAATGACGTGTCCAAGGAATTGAACGGTTTGCATCCAGAACTCACACTTAGAGAACTTGGCGTATAACTCTTCGTGTTTGAGCAGCTCTAGGATGGTTTTCAGGTGTTGCGCGTGTTCTTGTTCAGTGCGCGAGTAAATCAGGATGTCATCGATGAAGACGATAACAAACTTGTCAAGGTAAGGTTTGCACACCCGATTCATAAGGTCCATGAATACTGCAGGTGCGTTGGTTAAGCCGAATGGCATCACTTGGAATTCGTAATGCCCATAACGAGTTCGGAAAGCTGTTTTAGGAATATCTTCATCACGAACTCGGAGTTGGTGATAACCCGATCGTAGATCAATTTTTGAATAAAAACTCGACCCCCGAAGTTGGTCAAACAGGTCATCAATGCGAGGAAGTGGATAACGGTTCTTGACAGTTAATTTGTTGAGTTCTCGGTAGTGATGCACATGCGGAAAGAACCGTCTTTCTTTTTCACAAACAGGACCGGAGCTCCCCAAGGTGAGGAACTTGGTCGAATAAATCCTTTGTCCAGGAGTTCCTGTAATTGAGTGGACAACTCCTGAAGTTCGGATGGGGCTAGTCGGTAAGGGGCTCGTGCCACGGGAGCTACGCCGGGCACAAGATCAATAGAGAATTCGACTTGTTTAGTTGGCGGTAGGCCAGACAAGTCTTCAGGAAAGACCTCTGGGAAGTCTCGAACAATAGGCACATCCTCAAGTCGCTTCTCCACCGACTTTTTCTCCATAACGTGTGCGAGAATTGTCTGGTACCCTTTTCTCAAGTATTTTCGGGTTTTCATGCAAGAAATGATATTTATTCTCGTCCCACCGGTCTCCCCTTGTATGCTCAAAGTTCCACCGGTGACGAGAGGAATGCGTACAATTTTCTCGAAACAAACGATTTCGGCTCGGTGCTTGGACAACCAATCCATACCGACAATAATGTCGAAGCTGCCGATTTCGACGAGTATCAAGTCAATGGAAAAGAGCTCATTAGCTAAGTTTAGAGTGCAATTAGGTACCACACTGTCTGCCTCAATAAGTTTTCCGTTTGCCAATTCTACGGTGTACTTAGAATCTAAGGCAATAGGTGTAGTGTCAAGTAGTGGATAAAACTCATCAGAAATAAAGCTCTTATCAGCACCAGTATCAAATAATACTGAAGCAGTCAAGTTGTTGAGAAGGAACGTACCCGTGACCACATTCGGGTCTTGACGGGCTTCTCCAGATTTCAGCACAAAAGACCTTCCTCGAGCATTGTTGTTGTTCTTGTTCTTGTTGTTCAGTTTCGGGCAGTCTTTCTTGAAATGCCCCGTACCGTTGCACCCATAACAGGTCTTTGGTGCAGAAGTATTGGTGCCAGTGGTGTTTGTTCTACAATCCTTAGCCAAGTGTCCAAATCTCTTACACTTGCTACAGGGACACGAACCATGATGGTGTCGTTGGCACTTTGAGCAATAGGGCTTGGTTCCCTTGTACGCTCCCTTGTCATCAGAACCGGAGGTGTAGGCTTTAATGGTCTCGGGTTTCTTGGTTTGGTGGTTGTTGTGGTTGTCGGACCATTTTCTTTTATTGCTGTTGGAGGATGGAGTGATTGGTTCTGGGTCCTCGTTCATAGCTAAAAGTTCATGGGCCAACTGGATGGCACCGTGAAGTGTGGTTTGGTTTGATGAGGCGACATTTCCCCGGACAGGTTCCGGGAGGCCGCGGATGTACTTCTTAATCTTTTCGAGTTCAGTACCTGCCATAGCTGGGCGAAGGACAGTGAGTTGTTGGAATCTGGTGGTGTATCCAACGATATCAGTTCCTTGCACTTTTAAGTTCCAGAACTCTTCGTCCAGCTTGTGAAGTTGTTCGGACGGGCAATACTCATCAGTGAGCATTTTCTTCAGATCCTCCCAAGGGAGTAGATAAGCGGTGTCAATACCCACAGACTGGGTATAGGAATTCCACCACGAGAGGGCACCATCTTCAAGGGTGCAGGTGGAGAATTTGACTTTGTCGTCCTCCGCACATTTGCTGATGCGGAAAACGGATTCCATCTTTTCGAACCATCTGATAAGTCCGATGGCTCCTTCGGTCCCCTTGAAGCTCAAGGGTTTGCAGTTTTGAAAATCCTTGTATGAACAAGGTTTAGCAGCAGGGGTTTCAGCGGCATCGCTGTTTCTTGTGGAGTTTGGTGGAGTATTCCGAGCCAAGGCTTCAGTAACAGCCTGGGTTATGAGTGACGTAATCTGAGCATCAGTGTAAGGTCTTGACTTTGGCGGCATGATTCTTCAATAAAAGAAATGAAGATACATGAGATTTTGTAAGAAAGTTGCATTTATTTCAGATGTACATGTATAAAGGTGGTAATACATAACATCAATATGAAAAGAATTATGGCAATTAATATGAGTCGAAACAGCAAGAAATATTTGATAGATGATACGAGTTCAAAGGTTACATCCTACGGATGTATTACAAAAGATGTCGGGAATTGTTACATCCGACTGAAACATAGAGTAGTGCTTAGATAGTTACTAGATTACAGGATAGTTTACAAAACAAGGGCTACACTAGTCTTAACGTAAGTTAATCTGCTCCATCATTTCAATGAGACGATCCACAGTGTTGGCAAGTCTGCTGGCTTGCCGAGCATTGTCTTCAGCTAATGTTAGTCGCTGTACCAATCCACGGGTATATTCTTCCGTTTCCCGTGAGCGTTGTTCACACTCATCAAGTCTGTGTTTCAAAAGAGCGGTTTCCACGCTTATCTCCACCACTTTGTTGAAAAGAACGTCTACATTGTTAACGGTGGTTTCGTGATCCTCGGTGACTTGTTCGATGCGTTCAAGAGATGTAAGTCGCCAGTTTTCGTTGGTTTCTTGCAACACGACATCCATGGTGCGAAGTCGTTGCTCGTGTTGGTTCAAGCTAGCAGCTAAGGCCGGCAAGGTGAAGTGAGTGGGGTACGGGCCAGCTCGAGGCAACCTGTTGTTCCTCCTTGCTACCCTTGGGTTCTGTGACCCGGATTGAGAACGAGATGAATCGGATGGGATGTTTGCCATTTCTGAGACAAAGCGTTAGTAAGATTGAGGCCTATATTCATATAGTTCCTATATAATATAGCCTATTGAGTGTCTAGCATAAACATGTTTAAGTCTCGGTTCTCTCGAGGTCAGAGTCTTCTATTGTACCCTGTTCAGCCATAACCCCTTTCAGATCTTACATCATCTTTGCTTAATTGTACATAGTTGATCAGGCTATGTTAAATTAAACTCGTATGATGTAATCACTGAACCAGTTATACCTAATAAGGAATACTGCCTAATGGTCATAGTCTAGGCTCACTAAATGCAACCTAGTTCACTATAACCTTAGGCTCTGATACCAATCTGTAACACCCTCAATTTAACGATTTGCGGAAGCATACATTGGGTGTTACTAATCAATATACAAAGCACAAGATTAATAATAAACGACCTCTAAATGGGACGTTTCGAAAAGGTTTCATAAATAATAATCGTTTGAAAACCGTAGGTTTTCGTATACAAAAATGTAGTTCCCTAGAGTCCGCGCGTATAGCGGGAGATTCTATTACATAATCATAATATACAAAAGATAATGCTAAGAATCTTCGTTAATGCAAGGTAGAAATCATGCGACTCTAGCTAATATCCAAGGGTGGTCCTACTCCGTCAGTGTACCTGAGATACAAAGCTAAAAAGTGTCAACCAAAAAGGTTGGTGAATCTTACAGGTTAGAGTTAAGTAAGTGTTATGAACCACAAGTATGTACCCGTATTGCTATCAAGCAAAGTAAGTAAATCAGTAAATCAATACAGTGCCATGAGCTCATAAGTTGAAGCTTAACCGTGTAGTGTGAATATATCACGTATCCCCGTGAGTGCTATCCGCACACTCATATGTAACAAATACTAATATGTCTGTTTCTACGTGTAAATCAGTACGTGGTGGCGCTACCACCCCAGACAGGGATTGTCAGTCCCAAATGGATCCATCTACTAGTAGTCGCACTTAATTCCATAACTAACAACTTACGAATAGGAGGCTTTCAGTGGATAAAAGTAACTCATGCGTTTGTTTGTAAACAGTAAGGTAATCAGTTCAGTACGTTGTGTTCATATGTAAAACAGTTGCTAAGTATCTCACCCCAAAGTATAAAAACAGTAAAAGTGGGCTGTAAGACTCACCTGAGTCGAGCAGTGGTAAATAGCAAGTAGTAGTAAAGCAAGTAGGTTCTCCGAACCCGTAACCTCCTAGTGCCTAAACACGTAAGGTTAAGTAAGTAGATGTCTCGCAAGACCATCTAGGCTAGTTGTTCATACAACCCGTTGTGTTTAAATGTTGGTTCGTTCGCGTTTGTATCAAAGTATACGGCCCGTTGGTGATTTGTTATAATTAAAGTTTATCATTCATAACGCAAATTAGAGTGATTACACTTGAAAAGTATGTTCTATTATGTTCGATGATTCGTATTGTATAAGTATTTGAGATTGTACAGGTTTGACACTTGGTAAAAATGTGAGTTTTCAAGGTTCTGGTTTGTGCGACGTCGCATGCGACGTTGCAAGCGACGTAAGGTGCGACGTGGGCATGTACGTCGCATGATGCGACCTTCGCAAATCAATGCGACGTAGGGGGTGGTGTCGCTAATGCGACGTTGGTTCGGTTTGCGACGTTAACGTCTACGTCGCCATGTATGACGTCCGCAAATTAATGCGACGTAAGGGGCTGCGTCGTTAGTGCGACGTTGAGATTTTTGTGCGACGTAGGTCGCGACGTCGCAGAGGCCCCTGGCCAGGTGCGACGTTGCGGTCTGATGGCCGGAAATTTAGTCGAAAACGAGTTTCCCGGTTTCCGTTGGGTCCAAATCTTTTACCCAACCCTTATATGAACATATTAAGCCTATTTAAACCATAATCTAGTAAAAATGATCAAAAACGAGAGATGTCGGGATTTGTCAGAAACTTACGCGGCGTCGGATTGAAAATCCGAAAAGATAGGAATGTAGATCGGGTAGTGGTGAACGTTTTCTTCCAAAGAGATGCTATTATCCGAGTGCGTTTAATATGTTTATTTGGTAGTTTTGATGGTGGTGGTGTGGTGGTGAATTAGAGAGAAAAAGAAAGAAAGAGAAAGAAGAGAGAGAGAGAGGGTTGATGAAATGAGAAGAAAAATGGAGGTGGGTGGGGTTTTGGTAAAGCTCCCCCACTTTCAGTCTCCGCTCCGCGCTCCGGGTGGTGTTCGTTTTCTCCGTCGTTTAACGTTAAATAATTATTTTACATTTTAAATGGTAGGTTTTAAATACAAATTATTACGCGACATTTTTATTTATAAACTTAACAAATAAGTTTGAATACTTTTGTTTTTAAATCGTGTAAACTTTGATCGAGCGATATGAGACAATTACTAATTATTATAAGAATAGCGTTTCGGTCATAATTGCGTTATTTTAGTTTATAAACATTTGTTCACCAACGTCCGTACTAATCGAATAGAATTTCATTCTATTTACATTGCGTACGATTTAAGTCAAATATCAAAGTTGTATATATATTTACCAACATATAATCCGATACATAAATTAGCCTAACACAGAACTAATTACATGTATTAACAAAGAATTAGGCGCTAATACTAGCCCTAATTTGGCGGTTGTTACATTCTCCCCTTGTTAAAAGAATTTCGTCCCGAAATTAGCTCGATTGCACGGTCGGTGCGTTGTCTGGGAAGAGATGTGGGTATTTCTGTCGCATTTGATCTTCCCGTTCCCAGGTGAATTCAGGACCACGTCTAGAATTCCACCTGACTTTTACGATGGGAATACGACTCTGTTTTAGTTGTTTGACCTCGCGGTCCATGATTTCCATAGGTTCCTCGACAAAATGAAGTTTATCATCGATTTGAATTTCGTCGAGCGGTATAATCAGTGTCTCGTCAGACAGACATTTCTTCAGATTAGAAATGTGGAATGTGTTGTGAACGCTGCTAAGCTCAGCAGGAAGTTGCAGGCGGTATGCCACTGGACCAATCTTTTCAAGGATTTCGAATGGTCCGATGTATCTAGGATTTAGTTTGCCTCGTTTTCCGAATCGAATGACACCTTTCCACGGTGCCACTTTGAGAAGTACCTTGTCCCCTACTTGGAACTCAAGGTGTTTGCGTCTCACGTCAGCATAGCTTTTCTGACGATCACGCGCGGCTTTCAGTCGGTTTTGTATGCCGACGATCTTTTCAGTTGTTTCATGTATGATTTCTGGACCGGTGAGTTGTGTATCCCCCACCTCAGTCCAACAAATAGGTGACCGGCACTTACGACCGTACAGTGCCTCGAAGGGTGCAGCCTTTATGCTGGTGTGATAACTGTTGTTGTACGAGAACTCGCATAACGGTAAGTGATTATCCCAGTTTTTACCGAAGTCCACTACGCAGGCTCGTAGCATGTCTTCCAGTGTTTGTATGGTTCGTTCGCTCTGGCCGTCGGTTTGAGGATGGTAAGCCATACTCATATCCAGACGAGTACCAAGAGATCTTTGCAGTGATTGCTAGAAGCGAGAAGTAAACCGAGCATCTCGGTCGGAGATGATTGAGATGGGCACGCCGTGTCTTGACACGATTTATTTCAGGTAGATCCGTGTCAAACGTTCCATCTTGTCAGTTTCCTTGATGGCTAGGAAATGAGCAGATTTAGTGAGTCGGTCGACAATCACCCAAATGGTATCGCAACCGTTAGATGTTTTCGGGAGTTTAGTAATGAAATCCATGGTAATCTGCTCCCATTTCCATTGTGGTATTTCGGGTTGTTGTAGCAAACCGGAGGGTTTCTGGTGTTCAGCTTTAACTTTGGAACAAGTAAGACACTTGCCAACATAGGTTGCAATGTCAGATTTCATGTTGGGCCACCAATACATTTCCTTGATGCCGTGATACATTTTGTCGGCACCGGGGTGTATAGAGTATTTAGACTTGTGAGCTTCATCCATCACCAAGTCTCGCAGGTTCCCAAAACTTGGTAACCATATTCGATTCGAGAAGTATTTGGCCCCGTTAGGTTTGGTTTCAAATTGTTTGTCCATGCCCCGAAAGGCCTCGTTTATCAAGTTTTCGGGTTTGAGTGCTTCGAGTTGAGCAGTGAGAGTTTGATTGATGAGGTCGTTGTGAATGGTCATACTGAGAGCTCGAACTCGAAGTGGTTTCACTCGTTCTTTTCGGCTTAAAGCATCGGCGACCACATTCGCCTTGCCTGGATGATAGCGAATTTCGCAATCGTAATCAGTAAGCAACTCGACCCATCGACGTTGCCTCATGTTGAGATCCTTTTGATCGAAGATATGTTGGAGACTTTTATGGTCAGTAAAGATTGTACACTTGGTACCGTATAAGTAGTGTCTCCAGATTTTTAGAGCGAATACAACAGCCCCCAACTCTAGGTCATGAGTTGTGTAATTCTTTTAGTGGACCTTGAGTTGTCGAGAGGCGTAAGCGATGACTTTGTCTCGTTGCATCAATACGCAACCAAGACCTTGGTGCGAAGCATTGCAGTATACCACGAAGTCATCGTTGCCTTCGGGTAAAGATAAAATGGGTGCACTGCAGAGTTTCTGTTTTAGTAGTTGAAAAGCTGACTCCTGTTTGTCAGACCAATCGAACTTCTTTTCTTTTTGTTTCAGTGCCGTGAGAGGTAGGGCTATTTTCGAAAAATTCTCAATGAACCGCCTGTAGTATCCGGCGAGTCCTAAGAATTGGCGTACCTCGGTCGGTGTAGTAGGTGCTTGCCAACATTTGATAGCCTCGATTTTTGAAGGATCGACATGAATCCCTTGATTGTCAATGACGTGTCCAAGGAATTGAACGGTTTGCATCCAGAACTCACACTTAGAGAACTTGGCGTATAACTCTTCGTGTTTGAGCAGCTCTAGGATGGTTTTCAGGTGTTGCACGTGTTCTTGTTCAGTGCGCGAGTAAATCAGGATGTCATCGATGAAGACGATAACAAACTTGTCAAGGTAAGGTTTGCACACCCGATTCATAAGGTCCATGAATACTGCCGGTGCGTTGGTTAAGCCGAATGGCATCACTTGGAATTCGTAATGCCCATAACGAGTTCGGAAAGCTGTTTTAGGAATATCTTCATCACGAACTCGGAGTTGGTGATAACCCGATCTTAGATCAATTTTTGAATAAAAACTCGACCCCCGAAGTTGGTCAAACAGGTCATCAATGCGAGGAAGTGGATAACGGTTCTTGACAGTTAATTTGTTGAGTTCTCGGTAGTCGATGCACATGCGGAAAGAACCTTCTTTCTTTTTCACAAACAGGACCGGAGCTCCCCAAGGTGAGGAACTTGGTCGAATAAATCCTTTGTCCAGGAGTTCCTGTAATTGAGTGGACAACTCCTGAAGTTCGGATGGGGCTAGTCGGTAAGGGGCTCGTGCCACGGGAGCTGCGCCGGGCACAAGATCAATAGAGAATTCGACTTGTCTAGTTGGCGGTAGGCCAGACAAGTCTTCAGGAAAGACCTCTGGGAAGTCTCGAACAATAGGCACATCCTCAAGTCGCTTCTCCACCGACTTTTTCTCCATAACGTGTGCGAGAATTGTCTGGTACCCTTTTCTCAAGTATTTTCGGGTTTTCATGCAAGAAATGATATTTATTCTCGTCCCACCGGTCTCCCCTTGTATGCTCAAAGTTCCACCGGTGACGAGAGGAATGAGTACAATTTTCTCGAAACAAACGATTTCGGCTCGGTGCTTGGACAACCAATCCATACCGACAATAATGTCGAAGCTGCCGATTTCGACGAGTATCAAGTCAATGGAAAAGAGCTCATTAGCTAAGTTTAGAGTGCAATTAGGTACCACACTGTCTGCCTCAATAAGTTTTCCGTTTGCCAATTCTACGGTGTACTTAGAATCTAAGGCAATAGGTGTAGTGTCAAGTAGTGGATAAAACTCATCAGAAATAAAGCTCTTATCAGCACCAGTATCAAATAATACTGAAGCAGTCAAGTTGTTGAGAAGGAACGTACCCGTGACCACATTCGGGTCTTGACGGGCTTCTCCAGATTTCAGCACAAAAGACCTTCCTCGAGCATTGTTGTTGTTCTTGTTGTTGTTGTTCAGTTTCGGGCAGTCTTTCTTGAAATGCCCCGTACCGTTGCACCCATAACAGGTCTTTGGTGCAGAAGTATTGGTGCCAATGGTGTTTGTTCTACAATCCTTAGCCAAGTGTCCAAATCTCTTACACTTGCTACAGGGACACGAACCATGATGGTGTCGTTGGCACTTTGAGCAATAGGGCTTGGTTCCCTTGTACGCTCCCTTGTCATCAGAACCGGAGGTGTAGGCTTTAATGGTCTCGGGTTTCTTGGTTTGGTGGTTGTTGTGGTTGTCGGACCATTTTCTTTTATTGCTGTTGGAGGATGGAGTGATTGGTTCTGGGTCCTCGTTCATAGCTAAAAGTTCATGGGCCAACCGGATGGCACCGTGAAGTGTGGTTTGGTTTGATGAGGCGACATTTCCCCGGACAGGTTCCGGGAGGCCGCGGATGTACTTCTTAATCTTTTCGGGTTCAGTACCTGCCATAGCTGGGCGAAGGACAGTGAGTTGTTGGAATCTGGTGGTGTATCCAACGATATCAGTTCCTTGCACTTTTAAGTTCCAGAACTCTTCGTCCAGCTTGTGAAGTTGTTCGGACGGGCAATACTCATCAGTGAGCATTTTCTTCAGATCCTCCCAAGGGAGTAGATAAGCGGTGTCAATACCCACAGACTGGGTATAGGAATTCCACCACGAGAGGGCACCATCTTCAAGGGTGCAGGTGGAGAATTTGACTTTGTCGTCCTCCGCACATTTGCTGATGCGGAAAACGGATTCCATCTTTTCGAACCATCTGATAAGTCCGATGGCTCCTTCGGTCCCCTTGAAGCTCAAGGGTTTGCAGTTTTGAAAATCCTTGTATGAACAAGGTTTAGCAGCAGGGGTTTCAGCGGCATCGCTGTTTCTTGTGGAGTTTGGTGGAGTATTCCGAGCCAAGGCTTCAGTAACAGCCTGGGTTATGAGTGACGTAATCTGAGCATCAGTGTAAGGTCTTGACTTTGGCGGCATGATTCTTCAATAAAAGAAATGAAGATACATGAGATTTTGTAAGAAAGTTGCATTTATTTCAGATGTACATGTATAAAGGTGGTAATACATAACATCAATATGAAAAGAATTATGGCAATTAATATGAGTCGAAACAGCAAGAAATATTTGATAGATGATACGAGTTCAAAGGTTACATCCTACGAATGTATTACAAAAGATGTCGGGAATTGTTACATCCGACTGAAACATAGAGTAGTGCTTAGATAGTTACTAGATTACAGGATAGTTTACAAAACAAGGGCTACACTAGTCTTAACGTAAGTTAATCTGCTCCATCATTTCAATGAGACGATCCACAGTGTTGGCAAGTCTGCTGGCTTGCCGAGCATTGTCTTCAGCTAATGTTAGTCGCGGTACCAATCCACGGGTATATTCTTCCGTTTCCCGTGAGCGTTGTTCACACTCATCAAGTCTGTGTTTCAAAAGAGCGGTTTCCACGCTTATCTCCACCACTTTGTTGAAAAGAACGTCTACATTGTTAACGGTGGTTTCGTGATCCTCGGTGACTTGTTCGATGCGTTCAAGAGATGTAAGTCGCCAGTTTTCGTTGGTTTCTTGCAACACGACATCCATGGTGCGAAGTCGTTGCTCGTGTTGGTTCAAGCTAGCAGCTAAGGCCGGCAAGGTGAAGTGAGTGGGGTACGGGCCAGCTCGAGGCAACCTGTTGTTCCTCCTTGCTACCCTTGGGTTCTGTGACCCGGATTGAGAACGAGATGAATCGGATGGGATGTTTGCCATTTCTGAGACAAAGCGTTAGTAAGATTGAGGCCTATATTCATATAGTTCCTATATAATATAGCCTATTGAGTGTCTAGCATAAACATGTTTAAGTCTCGGTTCTCTCGAGGTCAGAGTCTTCTATTGTACCCTGTTCAGCCATAACCCCTTTCAGATCTTACATCATCTTTGCTTAATTGTACATAGTTGATCAGGCTATGTTAAATTAAACTCGTATGATGTAATCACTGAACCAGTTATACCTAATAAGGAATACTGCCTAATGGTCATAGTCTAGGCTCACTAAATGCAACCTAGTTCACTATAACCTTAGGCTCTGATACCAATCTGTAACACCCTCAATTTAACGATTTGCGGAAGCATACATTGGGTGTTACTAATCAATATACAAAGCACAAGATTAATAATAAACGACCTCTAAATGGGACGTTTCGAAAAGGTTTCATAAATAATAATCGTTTGAAAACCGTAGGTTTTCGTATACAAAAATGTAGTTCCCTAGAATCCGCGCGTATAGCGGGAGATTCTATTACATAATCATAATATACAAAAGATAATGCTAAGAATCTTCGTTAATGCAAGGTAGAAATCATGCGACTCTAGCTAATATCCAAGGGTGGTCCTACTCCGTCAGTGTACCTGAGATACAAAGCTAAAAAGTGTCAACCAAAAAGGTTGGTGAATCTTATAGGTTAGAGTTAAGTAAGTGTTATGAACCACAAGTATGTACCCGTATTGCTATCAAGCAAAGTAAGTAAATCAGTAAATCAATACAGTGCCATGAGCTCATAAGTTGAAGCTTAACCGTGTAGTGTGAATATATCACGTACCCCCGTGAGTGCTATCCGCACACTCATATGTAACAAATACTAATATGTCTGTTTCTACGTGTAAATCAGTACGTGGTGGCGCTACCACCCCAGACAGGGATTGTCAGTCCCAAATGGATCCATCTACTAGTAGTCGCGCTTAAGTCCATAACTAACAACTTACGAATAGGAGGCTTTCAGTGGATAAAAGTAACTCATGCGTTTGTTTGTAAACAGTAAGGTAATCAGTTCAGTACATTGTGTTCATATGTAAAACAGTTGCTAAGTATCTCACCCCAAAGTATAAAAACAGTAAAAGTGGGGCTGTAAGACTCACCTGAGTCGAGCAGTGGTAAATAGCAAGTAGTAGTAAAGCAAGTAGGTTCTCCGAACCCGTAACCTCCTAGTGCCTAAACACGTAAGGTTAAGTAAGTAGATGTCTCGCAAGACCATCTAGGCTAGTTGTTCATACAACCCGTTGTGTTTAAATGTTGGTTCGTTCGCGTTTGTATCAAAGTATACGGCCCGTTGGTGATTTGTTATAATTAAAGTTTATCATTCATAACGCAAATTAGAGTGATTACACTTGAAAAGTATGTTCTATTATGTTCGATGATTCGTATTGTATAAGTATTTGAGATTGTACAGGTTTGACACTTGGTAAAAATGTGAGTTTTCAAGGTTCTGGTTTGTGCGACGTCGCATGCGACGTTGCAAGCGACGTAAGGTGCGACGTGGGCATGTACGTCGCATGATGCGACCTTCGCAAATCAATGCGACGTAGGGGGTGGCGTCGCTAATGCGACGTTGGTTCGGTTTGCGACGTTAACGTCTACGTCGCCATGTATGACGTCCGCAAATTAATGTGACGTAAGGGGCTGCGTCGCTAGTGCGACGTTGAGATTTTTGTGCGACGTAGGTCGCGACGTCGCAGAGGCCCCTGGCCAGGTGCGACGTTGCGGTCTGATGGCCGAAAATTTAGTCGAAAACGAGTTTCCCGGTTTCCGTTGGGTCCAAATCTTTTACCCAACCCTTATATGAACATATTAAGCCTATTTAAACCATAATCTAGTAAAAATGATCAAAAACGAGAGATGTCGGGATTTGTCGGAAACTTACGCTGTAACACCTGCATAATTAGGATAATTAATTATGCCTAATTGTTTGTAACTAGTTGTAATTAGTATGTAATATGACTAATTACAGGCTCTATTTGTATATATATAAGGTGATTTATATATATGTGTGTGTACTTACGCGATTTGGATAAATCGTGCGAATTAACCGGACGGAGTCCGACACAATTACTTGGACGTTGGTGACAGAAAGTTACTTAAATAATGAGAACGTATTTTGTTATATAAAATACGCAACCGAACGAGCATTATTTATATATTTTCGCGACGACATTTTAACTAACGCAACAAAACGTAATAAACGCGGCTTAATAATTAAAATATTGCGACAAATGTTTTACTATTAATTCCGAAGTATTTTTATTTAAATACTTTAGTTACATTTTAAAAATATAAACATTTGATTAAATATTAAAAACTAGTGATTAAACGATTAGGACACGGAGTCAACACTGTGTTTTGGGGAGTATTTTCCCCTCCTTCCTTGGTGGATCAGCCAAACCCCACCCCACACCCAACTCATTTTCTTTCATTTTCATTTCTCCAAAAACACACACACCTCATAAACTCTCTCAACTCCAATTTACACCAAATTTTCGGAATACAAACCGACACACGAAATTTACATATTCGGAATCACCATCACGAGTGGAACAAGAATATCAAGACCGTTTTCATCATCTCATCCTCCATTTAGCTCGATTTGCAAAAGTAAGAAATTTCTAAAATCTTAGATCTATTCAATTTGGTGTAATATTTTGATGTTTTGATGTGTACACAACTTAGATATAACCTAATACATGAAGAATACACGATTTTATAGCTCAAAAATGGGTTAGATTTGCGTTTTTGGTCGGAAAATCACGAAACCCGAAAGTTTCTGGACTGATGTTCATCTTTGCGACACAACGTTTGTGTCGCATACTATGTCGCATAAACCATGTTGTGTCGTATTTTATGTCGTACTCTGTGTCGTACCTTTGTGTCGTAAACATTATACGACACAACCCTTATGTCGCTATTGATTTAGCATCGCAAGCTTTTGCGACACAATCACTGTGTCGCAGGGCTCTTGTGTCGCATTCCTATGCGACACAACCACTGTGTCGCATACCAAACTTTAGTGTCGCAGATTGTGTCGCAAAAACACAGAAAACCAAAATTTTAAAGTCAAAGTTACTGTACAAAAAAGTCAAATTTTACTGTAGCAGTACTGTAGCAATTTACTGTAGCAAAGTCAACATTTTAGAATTTTTGCTACAAACCGTCACCAACGGGCCAAACATGTTTTCCAACAAACAAACAATTACAAACATACGAACAAACACTGGATATACTAGTTGTGTACAACTAAACGAAACGTCTCGTGAGACGCATACTTACATAACTTCATATGATTAGGCATTTGAAGGTTACGGGTTCAGAGAACCTACTTGCTTTACTTACTACTTGCTAATTGCAACTGATTACTACAAGACTCAGGTGAGTCTTATGGCCCCACTTTTACTGTTTTATCTTATTGGGGGAGAAACATGCTACTACTTTTCCTTGAACACAAGTATTAAACTGTTTACTATACCAAACGGAATTGCATGAGTTTACTTACAAACAGAAGTCTCTCCATCATATATCGTTAGTTATGGACTTAAGCGCGAACACTAGTTAATGGATCCATTAGGGAAATGACCCTCCCCACCCGGGGCAGTAGCGCTGCCACGTACTGATTTACACGTAGAAACGGGTGACTACTTATTCGTTACTGATGCTTGCTCAACTACGAGCATGTCACGGGAGCAAAAGTATTACTTACGGGTTAAGCTTCGATTATGAGCCTCATGGCAACGGTATAAACTTACTTACATTTGCGGGATTGCAAATACTGGTTTACGATTTCTGGATTGAAATTGCTGATTTTACGCCTACGGGCATTACTGATGAAAGCTCGTGTTCAAAGCTGATATTAATTACAAACCTGTGAGATTCACCAACCTTTTGGTTGACACTTTTTAGCATGTTTTCTCAGGTACCCGGATGGAGTAGGATTACTCCAGGATTTTAGCTAGAGTCGCATGATTTCAACACAACTGCATTAACGGAGATTCTTAGCATTATCTTTTGTATATTACGATTATGTAATAGAATCTCCCGCTATACGCGTAGACTCTAGGGGAAACTACATTTTGTATACGAAAACACTAAGTTTTCAAACATTATATCTATGGAATGTAACTAATTTACAAACGTTGCATATAGATGTCGTTTGCTTTATCTTTGTGCTGTGATATTTGATTAGTAACACCCCAAACTATGCTTCCGCAAAACAGTGAATTTCGGGGGTGTTACAGATTGGTATCAGAGCCTAAGGTTATAGTGAACTAGGTTGCATTTAGTGGGCCTAGACTATGACCGTTAGGCAGTATTTCATTACTAGGCATGATTGGTTCAGGAATTACATCATATGACTTTAATTTAACATAGCCTGATCAACTATGTACAATTAAGGAAAGATGATGCGAGGTCTGAAATGGTTATGTTGGACAGGAATGCGTTAGTTGACTCTGACCACGAGAGAACCGGACCATTACTTGATACGTGCTAGACACTAGGCTGGATATTATATACTTATATATATTAGCCTCGTCTTACTTACACTCTGCCACAGGAATGGCAAACACACCACCTAATCCGTCACACACTCACTCACATGGGCCACGGAACCCACGAGTAGCCAGGAGGAACACAAGGTCGCCTCGAAACAGCCCTTATCCTGTACATAACTCTCAGAACTTGACATATCTCACGTTGCCAGTATTGGCTACCCAACTTCACCTTCAGGAGCAAAGACTCGAAAGTCTTGAACGGGAACAACTCCGAATGACCTACCTGCTTCGCCAGGCACTTGATCACATATCCCAACTCCAGCGAGAACAAGAGGATACCAACCTCTCTGTAAGCATAATTCAGGATTCCATGACCGCCGAATTAGGTGCGGATGAACTTGTAAGAAACAGACTAGAGGAATGTGAACAACGTTCACAGGAGACTGAGGATCGCTCTCGTGTACTAGCACAACGACTGGCCTTAGTTGAAGACAATGCCAGGCAAACCAACAGGCTGGCAGAAACCGTGGACCGCCTTGTTGCGCTGATGGAACAGATTAATCTACATTAAGACTAGTGTAGTCTTTGTCTCGTAATCTAATGACTATCTAGCGCTATTCTATAAACTAGTCGGATGTAACAATTCCCGACACCTTTTGTAATATCTCTGTAGGATGTAACCTTTGAACTCGCATTATCCATCAAATATTCCTTGATATTTCAACTCATAATAATTGTCATTTTTCCATGTTGATGTTATGTATTACTGCTTTTATACATGTACATCTGTGACAATTACAAATTCCTACAAAATCTCATGTATCTTCATTTCTGTTATTGAAGAATCATGCCGCCAAAGACAAGACCATACACCGATGCCCAGATTACCTCCCTTATAACCCAGGCTGTTACTGAAGCCTTGGCTCGGAATACTCCACCAAATTCCTCGAGGAACAGCGATGCCGCTGAAACCACTACTGCTAAACCCTGTTCATACAAAGACTTTCAGAACTGCAAACCTCTAAACTTTGCAGGTACTGAGGGAGCTATCGGTCTAGTACGCTGGATCGAGAAAGTTGAGTCTGTATTTCTTATCTGCAACTGTGCGGAGGGAGATAAGGTTAAGTTCTCCGTTAGTACTTTTACTGACACCGCACTCACCTGGTGGAACACTTATGCCCAGACTGTGAGTGTTGCTACTGCTTACCAACTCCCGTGGGAGGAGTTGAAGAAGATGTTGAGGGGCGAGTATTGCCCCAGGGATGAATTGAAACAACTAGAAGTGGAATTCTGGAACCACAAGATGCAGGGTGATGACATCACCGGATACACCAACCGTTTCCACCAACTGGCACTTCTGTGCCCAACCATGGTCGATCCTGAGTACAAGAGGATCGAGAAATTTGTTGATGGTCTTCCTGAGAGACTCCAAGACCTGGTAACTTCTTCCAAACCAGGTACTATTCAGAGCGCCATCCGTATGGCCCATGAACTAACGGCAAATTCTGTCCGCCGTGGCACAACTTCAACCCCATCTGCAAACAACAAACGCAAATGGGAGGGAAACCCCAACTCATCCAACCAAACCTCCAACAAAAAGCCTGAGTACATTAAGGCTTATTCATCGAGGACTTCGGAAAAGAAAGGGTACAGCGGGAACAAGCCTTACTGTTCCAAATGTAGCCGCCACCATGACGGTTCTTGCCCTTGCTCCAACTGCAAACGGTTCGGGCATCTAGCCAAGGATTGCCGAACCAACATTTCTACCCCCAACACTAATGCACCAAAGGCCTGCTTTGGGTGCGGAAATTCAGGGCACTTCAAGAAAGATTGTCCAAAGCTGAAAAACAACAACAACCCTGCTCGCGGTAGAGCTTTCGTGACGGGTACGTTCCTTCTCAACGACCTTACTGCTTCTGTATTATTTGATACCGGTGCCGATAAAAGCTTCATTTCTGAGAAATTTAGCCCTTTACTTGATATAACTCCCACTGCCTTAGATGCTAAATACATTGTAGAATTAGCTAACGGCAAACTGATTGAGACTGATAGCATCATACACAACTGTACACTTAACCTCACGAACGAAACGTTTTCCATTGATTTAATCCCTGTCGAGATCGGCAGCTTCGATATTATTGTCGGTATGGATTGGTTATCCAGGCACCGAGCTGAAATCATCTGTCATGACAAACTCGTTCGCATACCTCTTGTCTCCGGTGGAACCTTAGTCCTACAAGGGGAGACCGGTAGACGGAATCTGAATATTGTATCCTGTCTGAAAACGAGAAAATATCTACGAAAAGGGTATCAAGCCATCCTCGCACATGTAACGGAGAAGAAGTCGGAGGAGAAGCGACTTGAGGATGTTCCGATCGTTTGGGATTTCCCGGAAGTCTTTCCTGAAGACTTGCCCGGACTTCCGCCACCTAGACAAGTTGAATTCCAAATCGAACTTGTGCCCGGAGCTGCACCCGTGGCACGAGCCCCTTACCGTTTAGCACCATCCGAAATGCAGGAGTTGTCTAACCAACTACAGGAACTCCTGGACAGAGGATTCATTCGACCAAGTTCCTCACCTTGGGGAGCTCCGGTCTTATTCGTGAAAAAGAAAGATGGATCTTTCCGCATGTGTATCGACTACCGAGAGCTGAATAAGCTAACCATAAAGAATCGGTACCCACTTCCTAGAATCGATGACCTGTTTGACCAACTCCAGGGATCGAGTGTTTACTCAAAGATTGATCTACGGTCGGGTTATCATCAAATCCGAGTCCGTGACGATGATATCCCAAAGACAGCCTTCCGAACTCGTTATGGGCATTACGAATTCCAAGTGATGCCATTCGGGTTGACCAACGCACCGGCCGTATTCATGGACCTTATGAATCGGGTGTGCAAACCATATCTTGACAAATTCGTCATTGTGTTCATCGACGATATACTGATTTACTCGCGCAACGAGCAGGAACATGCTCAACATCTGAAAACCATTCTTGGACTTCTGAAACACGAAGAGTTATATGCCAAATTCTCTAAGTGTGAGTTCTGGATTCGAACCGTTCAATTCCTCGGGCACGTGATTGACAGCCAAGGAATTCATGTTGATCCCGCCAAGATTGAAGCAATCAAGGGCTGGGAGTCACCGACCACTCCAACCGAAGTGAGACAATTCTTAGGTCTTGCTGGTTACTACCGCCGATTCATCGAAAACTTTTCAAGAATAGCTGTTCCCCTAACCACACTGACTCAGAAAGATAAGAAGTTCGATTGGACTGATAAACAAGAGTCAGCCTTCCAGCTATTGAAAAACAAACTTTGCAGTGCACCAATCTTGTCCTTACCCGAGGGCACCGACGACTTCGTAGTTTACTGCGATGCCTCACACCAAGGACTTGGTTGTGTGTTGATGCAATGAGAAAAAGTCATTGCCTATGCCTCACGACAACTAAAAATTCACGAGAAAAACTATACGACCCACGACCTCGAGTTAGGTGCTGTGGTCTTCGCATTGAAAATCTGGAGACATTATCTCTACGGTACGAAAAGCACCATCTTCACCGATCACAAAAGTCTCCAACACATATTCGATCAGAAAGATCTAAACATGAGACAACGTCGCTGGGTTGAGTTACTTAGTGACTACGACTGCGAGATCAAATACCATCCGGGCAAGGCTAACGTAGTTGCCGATGCCTTAAGCCGAAAAGAACGAGTGAAACCCCTTCGAGTCCGAGCACTTTCTATGACAATTCATAACGAGCTTCCTGCTCAAATCCTTACCGCTCAACTTGAAGCACTCAACGATGAAAACTTGAAAAATGAAGCCTTGCGAGGCTTGGATAAACAATTCGAAATCAAACCCGATGGAACTCGATACTTCTCTAACCGGGTGTGGTTACCCAAATTCGGAAACTTGCGAGGTTTGGTGATGGCTGAAGCTCACAAATCTCGATACTCTATACATCCTGGTTCTGACAAGATGTATCACGACGTCAAAGGGTTGTATTGGTGGCCTAACATGAAGGCTGACATTGCCTTGTACGTCAGTAAATGCCTAACCTGTTCCAAAGTCAAGGCCGAACACCAAAGACCCTCGGGGTTGCTCCAACAACCTGAAATTCCTCAATGGAAATGGGAACAGATTTCCATGGACTTCATTACCAAACTACCAAAAACTTCGAATGGTTGCGATACCATTTGGGTGATCGTGGACCGTCTCACGAAATCTGCTCATTTTCTGGCCATCAAGGAAACCGACAAGATGGAGCGTCTGACTCGCATCTATGTCAAAGAAATCATCTCGCGACACGGTGTACCTATCTCGATCATCTCGGATAGGGACAGCCGTTTTACTTCTAACTTTTGGCAATCACTACAGAAATCTCTTGGTACTCGTCTGGATATGAGTACTGCTTATCACCCGCAAACCGATGGCCAAAGCGAGCGAACTATTCAAACACTGGAGGATATGCTACGAGCCTGCGTAGTTGACTTCGGTACTTCTTGGGAAAATCACTTACCGTTGTGCGAGTTTTCGTACAACAACAGTTACCATACCAGCATAAAGGCTGCACCCTTCGAGGCACTTTACGGACGTAAGTGCCGATCACCTATCTGTTGGACTGAGTTAGGAGATTCCCAACTCACGGGTCCAGAAATCATTCAGGAAACTACTGAGAAAATCATCGGTATCCAAAACCGGCTGAAAGCCGCACGTGATCGTCAGAAAAGCTATGCTGACGTGAGACGCAAACATCTCGAGTTCCAGGTAGGGGACAAGGTACTTCTCAAAGTGGCACCATGGAAAGGTGTCATTCGATTCGGAAAACGAGGCAAACTAAATCCTAGATACATCGGACCATTCGAAATACTGGAAAAGATTGGTCCAGTGGCATACCGCCTGCAACTTCCTGCTGAACTTAGCAGCGTACACAACACATTCCACATTTCTAACTTGAAGAAATGTCTGTCTGACGAGACACTGATTATACCGCTCGACGAAATTCAAATCGATGATAAACTTCATTTTGTCGAGGAACCTATGGAAATCATGGACCGTGAGGTCAAACGATTGAAACAGAGTCGTATTCCCATCGTAAAGGTCAGGTGGAATTCTAGGCGCGGCCCTGAGTTCACCTGGGAACGGGAAGACCAAATGCGACAGAAATACCCACATCTCTTCCCAGATAACGCACCGTCCGTGCGCTCAAGCTAATTTCGGGACGAAATTTCTTTAACAAGGGGAGAATGTAACACCTGCATAATTAGGATAATTAATTATGCCTAATTGTTTGTAACTAGTTGTAATTAGTATGTAATAGGACTAATTACAGGCTCTATTTGTATATATATAAGGTGATTTATATATATGTGTGTGTACTTACGCGATTTGGATAAATCGTGCGAATTAACCGGACGGAGTCCGACACAATTACTTGGACGTTGGTGACAGAAAGTTACTTAAATAATGAGAACGTATTTTGTTATATAAAATACGCAACCGAACGAGCATTATTTATATATTATCGCGACGACATTTTAACTAACGCAACAAAACGTAATAAACGCGGCTTAATAATTAAAATATTGCGACAAATGTTTTACTATTAATTCCGAAGTATTTTTAGTTAAATACTTTAGTTACATTTTAAAAATATAAACATTTGATTAAATATTAAAAACTAGTGATTAAACGATTAGGACACGGAGTCAACACTGTGTTTTGGGGAGTATTTTCCCCTCCTTCCTTGGTGGATCAGCCAAACCCCACCCCACACCCAACTCATTTTCTTTCATTTTCATTTCTCCAAAAACACACACACCTCATAAACTCTCTCAACTCCAATTTACACCAAATTTTCGGAATACAAACCGACACACGAAATTTACATATTCGGAATCACCATCACGAGTGGAACAAGAATATCAAGACCGTTTTCATCATCTCATCCTCCATTTAGCTCGATTTGCAAAAGTAAGAAATTTCTAAAATCTTAGATCTATTCAATTTGGTGTAATGTTTTGATGTTTTGATGTGTACACAACTTAGATATAACCTAATACATGAAGAATACACGATTTTATAGCTAAAAAATGGGTTAGATTTGCGTTTTTGGTTGGAAAATCACGAAACCCGAAAGTTTCTAGACTGATGTTCATCTTTGCGACACAACGTTTGTGTCGCATACTATGTCGCATAAACCATGTTGTGTCGTATTTTATGTCGTACTCTGTGTCGTACCTTTGTGTCGTAAACATTATACGACACAACCCTTATGTCGCTATTGATTTAGCATCGCAAGCTTTTGCGACACAATCACTGTGTCGCAGGGCTCTTGTGTCGCATTCCTATGCGACACAACCACTGTGTCGCATACCAAACTTTAGTGTCGCAGATTGTGTCGCAAAAACACAGAAAACCAAAATTTTAAAGTCAAAGTTACTGTACAAAAAAGTCAAATTTTACTGTAGCAGTACTGTAGCAATTTACTGTAGCAAAGTCAACATTTTAGAATTTTTGCTACAAACCGTCACCAACGGGCCAAACATGTTTTCCAACAAACAAACAATTACAAACATACGGACAAACACTGGATATACTAGTTGTGTACAACTAAACGAAACGTCTCGTGAGACGCATACTTACATAACTTCATATGATTAGGCATTTGAAGGTTACGGGTTCAGAGAACCTACTTGCTTTACTTACTACTTGCTAATTGCAACTGATTACTACAAGACTCAGGTGAGTCTTACGGCCCCACTTTTACTGTTTTATCTTATTGGGGGAGAAACATGCTACTACTTTTCCTTGAACACAAGTACTAAACTGTTTACTATACCAAACGGAATTGCATGAGTTTACTTACAAACAGAAGTCTCTCCATCATATATCGTTAGTTATGGACTTAAGCGCGAACACTAGTTAATGGATCCATTAGGGAAAGGACCCTCCCCACCCGGGGCAGTAGCGCTGCCACGTACTGATTTACACGTAGAAACGGGTGACTACTTATTCGTTACTGATGCTTGCTCAACTACGAGCATGTCACGGGAGCAAAAGTATTACTTACGGGTTAAGCTTCGATTATGAGCCTCATGGCAACTGTATAAACTTACTTACTTACATTTGCGGGATTGCAAATACTGGTTTACGATTTCTGGATTGAAATTGCTGATTTTACGCCTACGGGCATTACTGATGAAAGCTCGTGTTCAAAGCTGATATTAATTACAAACCTGTGAGATTCACCAACCTTTTGGTTGACACTTTTTAGCATGTTTTCTCAGGTACCCGGATGGAGTAGGATTACTCCAGGATTTTAGCTAGAGTCGCATGATTTCAACACAACTGCATTAACGGAGATTCTTAGCATTATCTTTTGTATATTACGATTATGTAATAGAATCTCCCGCTATACGCGTGGACTCTAGGGGAAACTACATTTTGTATACGAAAACACTAAGTTTTCAAACATTATATCTATGGAATGTAACTAATTTACAAACGTTGCATATAGATGTCGTTTGCTTTATCTTTGTGCTGTGATATTTGATTAGTAACACCCCAAACTATGCTTCCGCAAAACAGTGAATTTCGGGGGTGTTACATACGCGGCGTCGGATTGAAAATCCGAAAAGATAGGAATGTAGATCGGGTAGTGGTGAACGTTTTCTTCCAAAGAGATGCTATTATCCGAGTGCGTTTAATATGTTTATTTGGTAGTTTTGATGGTGGTGGTGTGGTGGTGAATTAGAGAGAAAAAGAAAGAAAGAGAAAGAAGATAGAGAGAGAGGGTTGATGAAATGAGAAGAAAAATGGAGGTGGGTGGGGTTTTGGTAAAGCTCCCCCACTTTCAGTCTCCGCTCCGCGCTCCGGGTGGTGTTCGTTTTCTCCGTCGTTTAACGTTAAATAATTATTTTACATTTTAAATGGTAGGTTTTAAATACAAATTATTACGCGACATTTTTATTTATAAACTTAACAAATAAGTTTGAATACTTTTGTTTTTAAATCGTGTAAACTTTGATCGAGCGATATGAGATAATTACTAATTATTATAAGAATAGCATTTCGGTCATAATTGCGTTATTTTAGTTTATAAACATTTGTTCACCAACGTCCGTACTAATCGAATAGAATTTCATTCTATTTACATTGCGTACGATTTAAGTCAAATCGCAAAGTTGTATATATATTTACCAACATATAATCCGATACATAAATTAGCCTAACACAGAACTAATTACATGTATTAACAAAGAATTAGGCGCTAATACTAGCCCTAATTTGGCGGTTGTTACATTCTCCCCTTGTTAAAAGAATTTCGTCCCGAAATTAGCTCGATTGCACGGTCGGTGCGTTGTCTGGGAAGAGATGTGGGTATTTCTGTCGCATTTGATCTTCCCGTTCCCAGGTGAATTCAGGACCACGTCTAGAATTCCACCTGACTTTTACGATGGGAATACGACTCTGTTTTAGTTGTTTGACCTCACGGTCCATGATTTCCATAGGTTCCTCGACAAAATGAAGTTTATCATCGATTTGAATTTCGTCGAGCGGTATAATCAGTGTCTCGTCAGACAGACATTTCTTCAGATTAGAAATGTGGAATGTGTTGTGAACGTTGCTAAGATCAGCAGGAAGTTGCAGGCGGTATGCCACTGGACCAATCTTTTCAAGGATTTCGAATGGTCCGATGTATCTAGGATTTAGTTTGCCTCGTTTTCCGAATCGAATGACACCTTTCCACGGTGCCACTTTGAGAAGTACCTTGTCCCCTACTTGGAACTCAAGGTGTTTGCGTCTCACGTCAGCATAGCTTTTCTGACGATCACGCGCGGCTTTCAGTCGGTTTTGTATGCCGACGATCTTTTCAGTTGTTTCATGTATGATTTCTGGACCAGTGAGTTGTGTATCCCCCACCTCAGTCCAACAAATAGGTGACCGGCACTTACGACCGTACAGTGCCTCGAAGGGTGCAGCCTTTATGCTGGTGTGATAACTGTTGTTGTACGAGAACTTGCATAACGGTAAGTGATTATCCCAGTTTTTACCGAAGTCCACTACGCAGGCTCGTAGCATGTCTTCCAGTGTTTGTATGGTTCGTTCGCTCTGGCCGTCGGTTTGAGGATGGTAAGCCGTACTCATATCCAGACGAGTACCAAGAGATCTTTGCAGTGATTGCCAGAAGCGAGAAGTAAACCGAGCATCTCGGTCGGAGATGATTGAGATGGGCACGCCGTGTCTTGACACGATTTCTTTCAGGTAGATCCGTGTCAAACGTTCCATCTTTTCAGTTTCCTTGATGGCTAGGAAATGAGCAGATTTAGTGAGTCGGTCGACAATCACCCAAATGGTATCGCAACCGTTAGATGTTTTCGGGAGTTTAATAATGAAATCCATGGTAATCTGCTCCCATTTCCATTGTGGTATTTCGGGTTGTTGTAGCAAACCGGAGGGTTTCTGGTGTTCAGCTTTAACTTTGGAACAAGTAAGACACTTGCCAACATAGGTTGCAATGTCAGATTTCATGTTGGGCCACCAATACATTTCCTTGATGCCGTGATACATTTTGTCGGCACCGGGGTGTATAGAGTATTTAGACTTGTGAGCTTCATCCATCACCAAGTCTCGCAGGTTCCCAAAACTTGGTAACCAGATTCGATTCGAGAAGTATTTGGCCCCGTTAGGTTTGGTTTCAAATTGTTTGTCCATGCCCCGAAAGGCCTCGTTTATCAAGTTTTCGGGTTTGAGTGCTTCGAGTTGAGCAGTGAGAGTTTGATTGATGAGGTCGTTGTGAATGGTCATACTGAGAGCTCGAACTCGAAGTGGTTTCACTCGTTCTTTTCGGCTTAAAGCATCGGCGACCACATTCGCCTTGCCTGGATGATAGCGAATTTCGCAATCGTAATCAGTAAGCAACTCGACCCATCGACGTTGCCTCATGTTGAGATCCTTTTGATCGAAGATATGTTGGAGACTTTTATGGTCAGTAAAGATTGTACACTTGGTACCGTATAAGTAGTGTCTCCAGATTTTTAGAGCGAATACAACAGCCCCCAACTCTAGGTCATGAGTTGTGTAATTCTTTTCGTGGACCTTGAGTTGTCGAGAGGCGTAAGCGATGACTTTGTCTCGTTGCATCAATACGCAATCAAGACCTTGGTGCGAAGCATCGCAGTATACCACGAAGTCATCGTTGCCTTCGGGTAAAGATAAAATGGGTGCACTGCAGAGTTTCTGTTTTAGTAGTTGAAAAGCTGACTCCTGTTTGTCAGACCAATCGAACTTCTTTTCTTTTTGAGTCAGTGCCGTGAGAGGTAGGGCTATTTTCGAAAAATTCTCAATGAACCGCCTGTAGTATCCGGCGAGTCCTAAGAATTGGCGTACCTCGGTCGGTGTAGTAGGTGCTTGCCAACATTTGATAGCCTCGATTTTTGAAGGATCGACATGAATCCCTTGATTGTCAATGACGTGTCCAAGGAATTGAACGGTTTGCATCCAGAACTCACACTTAGAGAACTTGGCGTATAACTCTTCGTGTTTGAGCAGCTCTAGGATGGTTTTCAGGTGTTGCACGTGTTCTTGTTCAGTGCGCGAGTAAATCAGGATGTCATCGATGAAGACGATAACAAACTTGTCAAGGTAAGGTTTGCACACCCGATTCATAAGGTCCATGAATACTGCCGGTGCGTTGGTTAAGCCGAATGGCATCACTTGGAATTCGTAATGCCCATAACGAGTTCGGAAAGCTGTTTTAGGAATATCTTCATCACGAACTCGGAGTTGGTGATAACCCGATCGTAGATCAATTTTTGAATAAAAACTCGACCCCCGAAGTTGGTCAAACAGGTCATCAATGCGAGGAAGTGGATAACGGTTCTTGACAGTTAATTTGTTGAGTTCTCGGTAGTCGATGCACATGCGGAAAGAACCGTCTTTCTTTTTCACAAACAGGACCGGAGCTCCCCAAGGTGAGGAACTTGGTCGAATAAATCCTCTGTCCAGGAGTTCCTGTAATTGAGTGGACAACTCCTGAAGTTCGGATGGGGCTAGTCGGTAAGGGGCTCGTGCCACGGGAGCTGAGCCGGGCACAAGATCAATAGAGAATTCGACTTGTCTAGTTGGCGGTAGGCCAGGCAAGTCTTCAGGAAAGACCTCTGGGAAGTCTCGAACAATAGGCACATCCTCAAGTCGCTTCTCCACCGACTTTTTCTCCATAACGTGTGCGAGAATTGTCTGGTACCCTTTTCTCAAGTATTTTTGGGTTTTCATGCAAGAAATGATATTTATTCTCGTCCCACCGGTCTCCCCTTGTATGCTCAAAGTTCCACCGGTGACGAGAGGAATGCGTACAATTTTCTCGAAACAAACGATTTCGGCTCGGTGCTTGGACAACCAATCCATACCGACAATAACGTCGAAGCTGCCGATTTCGACGAGTATCAAGTCAATGGAAAAGAGCTCATTAGCTAAGTTTAGAGTGCAATTAGGTACCACACTGTCTGCCTCAATAAGTTTTCCGTTTGCCAATTCTACGGTGTACTTAGAATCTAAGGCAATAGGTGTAGTGTCAAGTAGTGGATAAAACTCATAAGAAATAAAGCTCTTATCAGCACCAGTATCAAATAATACTGAAGCAGTCAAGTTGTTGAGAAGGAACGTACTCGTGACCACATTCGGGTCTTGACGGGCTTCTCCAGATTTCAGCACAAAAGACCTTCCTCGAGCATTGTTGTTGTTCTTGTTGTTGTTGTTCAGTTTCGGGCAGTCTTTCTTGAAATGCCCCGTACCGTTGCACCCATAACAGGTCTTTGGTGCAGAAGTATTGGTGCCAATGGTGTTTGTTCTACAATCCTTAGCCAAGTGTCCAAATCTCTTACACTTTCTACAGGGACACGAACCATGATGGTGTCGTTGGCACTTTGAGCAATAGGGCTTGGTTCCCTTGTACGCTCCCTTGTCATCAGAACCGGAGGTGTAGGCTTTAATGGTCTCGGGTTTCTTGGTTTGGTGGTTGTTGTGGTTGTCGGACCATTTTCTTTTATTGTTGTTGGAGGATGGAGTGATTGGTTCTGGGTCCTCGTTCATAGCTAAAAGTTCATGGGCCAACCGGATGGCACCGTGAAGTGTGGTTTGGTTTGATGAGGCGACATTTCCCCGGACAGGTTCCGGGAGGCCGCGGATGTACTTCTTAATCTTTTCGGGTTCAGTACCTGCCATAGCTGGGCGAAGGACAGTGAGTTGTTGGAATCTGGTGGTGTATCCAACGATATCAGTTCCTTGCACTTTTAAGTTCCAGAACTCTTCGTCCAGCTTGTGAAGTTGTTCGGACGGGCAATACTCATCAGTGAGCATTTTCTTCAGATCCTCCCAAGGGAGTAGATAAGCGGTGTCAATACCCACAGACTGGGTATAGGAATTCCACCACGAGAGGGCACCATCTTCAAGGGTGCAGGTGGAGAATTTGACTTTGTCGTCCTCCGCACATTTGCTGATGCGGAAAACGGATTCCATCTTTTCGAACCATCTGATAAGTCCGATGGCTCCTTCGGTCCCCTTGAAGCTCAAGGGTTTGCAGTTTTGAAAATCCTTGTATGAACAAGGTTTAGCAGCAGGGGTTTCAGCGGCATCGTTGTTTCTTGTGGAGTTTGGTGGAGTATTTTGAGCCAAGGCTTCAGTAACAGCCTGGGTTATGAGTGACGTAATCTGAGCATCAGTGTAAGGTCTTGACTTTGGCGGCATGATTCTTCAATAAAAGAAATGAAGATACATGAGATTTTGTAAGAAAGTTGCATTTATTTCAGATGTACATGTATAAAGGTGGTAATACATAACATCAATATGAAAAGAATTATGGCAATTAATATGAGTCGAAACAGCACGAAATATTTGATAGATGATACGAGTTCAAAGGTTACATCCTACGGATGTATTACAAAAGATGTCGGGAATTGTTACATCCGACTGAAACATAGAGTAGTGCTTAGATAGTTACTAGATTACAGGATAGTTTACAAAACAAGGGCTACACTAGTCTTAACGTAAGTTAATCTGCTCCATCATTTCAATGAGACGATCTACAGTGTTGGCAAGTCTGCTGGCTTGCCGAGCATTGTCTTCAGCTAATGTTAGTCGCTGTACCAATCCACGGGTATATTCTTCCGTTTCCCGTGAGCGTTGTTCACACTCATCAAGTCTGTGTTTCAAAAGAGCGGTTTCCACGCTTATCTCCACCACTTTGTTGAAAAGAACGTCTACATTGTTAACGGTGGTTTCGTGATCCTCGGTGACTTGTTCGATGCGTTCAAGAGATGTAAGTCGCCAGTTTTCGTTGGTTCCTTGCAACACGACATCCATGGTGCGAAGTCGTTGCTCGTGTTGGTTCACCCTAGCAGCTAAGGCCGGCAAGGTGAAGTGAGTGGGGTACGGGCCAGCTCGAGGCAACCTGTTGTTCCTCCTTGCTACCCTTGGGTTCTGCGACCCGGATTGAGAACGAGATGAATCGGATGGGATGTTTGCCATTTCTGAGACAAAGCGTTAGTAAGATTGAGGCCTATATTCATATAGTTCCTATATAATATAGCCTATTGAGTGTCTAGCATAAACATGTTTAAGTCTCGGTTCTCTCGAGGTCAGAGTCTTCTATTGTACCCTGTTCAGCCATAACCCCTTTCAGATCTTACATCATCTTTGCTTAATTGTACATAGTTGATCAGGCTATGTTAAATTAAACTCGTATGATGTAATCACTGAACCAGTTATACCTAATAAGGAATACTGCCTAATGGTCATAGTCTAGGCTCACTAAATGCAACCTAGTTCACTATAACCTTAGGCTCTGATACCAATCTGTAACACCCTCAATTTAACGATTTGCGGAAGCATACATTGGGTGTTACTAATCAATATACAAAGCACAAGATTAATAATAAACGACCTCTAAATGGGACGTTTCGAAAAGGTTTCATAAATAATAATCGTTTGAAAACCGTAGGTTTTCGTATACAAAAATGTAGTTCCCTAGAATCCGCGCGTATAGCGGGAGATTCTATTACATAATCATAATATACAAAAGATAATGCTAAGAATCTTCGTTAATGCAAGGTAGAAATCATGCGACTCTAGCTAATATCCAAGGGTGGTCCTACTCCGTCAGTGTACCTGAGATACAAAGCTAAAAAGTGTCAACCAAAAAGGTTGGTGAATCTTACAGGTTAGAGTTAAGTAAGTGTTATGAACCACAAGTATGTACCCGTATTGCTATCAAGCAAAGTAAGTAAATCAGTAAATCAATACAGTGCCATGAGCTCATAAGTTGAAGCTTAACCGTGTAGTGTGAATATATCACGTACCCCCGTGAGTGCTATCCGCACACTCATATGTAACAAATACTAATATGTCTGTTTCTACGTGTAAATCAGTACGTGGTGGCGCTACCACCCCAGACAGGGATTGTCAGTCCCAAATGGATCCATCTACTAGTAGTCGCGCTTAAGTCCATAACTAACAACTTACGAATAGGAGGCTTTCAGTGGATAAAAGTAACTCATGCGTTTGTTTGTAAACAGTAAGGTAATCAGTTCAGTACATTGTGTTCATATGTAAAACAGTTGCTAAGTATCTCACCCCAAAGTATAAAAACAGTAAAAGTGGGGCTGTAAGACTCACCTGAGTCGAGCAGTGGTAAATAGCAAGTAGTAGTAAAGCAAGTAGGTTCTCCGAACCCGTAACCTCCTAGTGCCTAAACACGTAAGGTTAAGTAAGTAGATGTCTCGCAAGACCATCTAGGCTAGTTGTTCATACAACCCGTTGTGTTTAAATGTTGGTTCGTTCGCGTTTGTATCAAAGTATACGGCCCGTTGGTGATTTGTTATAATTAAAGTTTATCATTCATAACCCAAATTAGAGTGATTACACTTGAAAAGTATGTTCTATTATGTTCGATGATTCGTATTGTATAAGTATTTGAGATTGTACAGGTTTGACACTTGGTAAAAATGTGAGTTTTCAAGGTTCTGGTTTGTGCGACGTCGCATGCGACGTTGCAAGCGACGTAAGGTGCGACGTGGGCATGTACGTCGCATGATGCGACCTTCGCAAATCAATGCGACGTAGGGGGTGGCGTCGCTAATGCGACGTTGGTTCGGTTTGCGACGTTAACGTCTACGTCGCCATGTATGACGTCCGCAAATTAATGCGACGTAAGGGGCTGCGTCGCTAGTGCGACGTTGAGATTTTTGTGCGACGTAGGTCGCGACGTCGCAGAGGCCCCTGGCCAGGTGCGACGTTGCGGTCTGATGGCCGGAAATTTAGTCGAAAACGAGTTTCCCGGTTTCCGTTGGGTCCAAATCTTTTACCCAACCCTTATATGAACATATTAAGCCTATTTAAACCATAATCTAGTAAAAATGATCAAAAACGAGAGATGTCGGGATTTGTCGGAAACTTACGCGGCGTCGGATTGAAAATCCGAAAAGATAGGAATGTAGATCCGGTAGTGGTGAACGTTTTCTTCCAAAGAGATGCTATTATCCGAGTGCGTTTAATATGTTTATTTGGTAGTTTTGATGGTGGTGGTGTGGTGGTGAATTAGAGAGAAAAAGAAAGAAAGAGAAAGAAGAGAGAGAGAGAGGGTTGATGAAATGAGAAGAAAAATGGAGGTGGGTGGGGTTTTGGTAAAGCTCCCACACTTTCAGTCTCCTCTCCGCGCTCCGGGTGGTGTTCGTTTTCTCCGTCGTTTAACGTTAAATAATTATTTTACATTTTAAATGGTAGGTTTTAAATACAAATTATTACGCGACATTTTTATTTAAATACTTTACAAATAAGTTTGAATACTTTTGTTTTTAAATCGTGTAAACTTTGATCGAGCGATATGAGATAATTACTAATTATTATAAGAATAGCGTTTCGGTCATAATTGCGTTATTTTAGTTTATAAACATTTGTTCACCAACGTCCGTACTAATCGAATAGAATTTCATTCTATTTACATTGCGTACGATTTAAGTCAAATCGCAAAGTTGTATATATATTTACCAACATATAATCCGATACATAAATTAGCCTAACACAGAACTAATTACATGTATTAACAAAGAATTAGGCGCTAATACTAGCCCTAATTTGGCGGTTGTTACAATCAGAAACTTTGTTCAGATTGGGAAGCTTGTAACTTGGTCATATCATGATGGTTTTTGATGAAAAATGAGTCTAAACATAAGTACTTTGAGTCTTCTTTCAAATGGTGTCGGTTTCATGGTTAAATGTGGAATATAAAAACGATTTTACAAGATGATGTGTCATTTCTGAGTTTCTCGGTTCCAGATTTCGGTTGAGTTGTCGATTTTTGAAACGTGTCTTAAACTAAGATTTAGGCCTTGAGATTTTTACTGGAGTGTCTTTAAAGTGTTAAGTATTTTCTTTAAAAATATGATAATCATTTGAAACATCTAAGTATTTTAAGTAAATTAAAACTTTTGTGAAGTCAGAAAGAGTCAACAGTTTAGAGCAGTTTACTTTGATGAATTTTTAAAAATAGTAAATCAACATAAATCAATCTGGGAAAATTACTGAGTCTTCTAAAACATTAAAGTATCGTTGGTAAAAATTATAGAGTCAAATGGTTTCAGTAAGTATTATTTAAAAATTCGTGAAGTGGATCCAAATTTCTGGTCAGAATCTGAGTTTTCATTTAGGATTAGTTCTTGTAACAATATACTAGTAGAATTGTGAGGAAACATATTAGAAGTGTTTGGGGTGTGGAATACAATGGAATGACCTAGTTATGTCTAGGTTATGACCCGTACGCTTTATGACATTGTAGATTGGCGAGCTGATTAGTGGTTATACTTAAGGGACGATACTTACATCATTTCTTGAGGTGAGTTTTCGTGGCCCCATTTTCTTTACATATTTTTATCATTGGGGAAAAAGTATGCTCACATTTTTTACCAACTATTTTATGCTGTGAACGTATTCATTTCTATTTTTATACATATGCTTGAAATGTGTGACACTATGTGACTTATATGCATTGAGACTTGTTGCTTACATCCGTGATGTACTTCCTTGTGGGGTATTTGCCGTACATTGAGATTGGTTGTTTACATTCGTGCTTTACCTCCTTGTGGGGTATTTGCCGTACATTGGGATTGTTGCTTACATTCGTGCTTTACTTCCTTGTGAGGTAATTGCCGTACATTGAGATATATTGGCTACATTATTTCACATTTGTGTACATTTCTATTGCATTTTCCTAACTTATCATTATCACAGCAAAATATTTTATTTTGTGGTGTTTGTTTTCAAACCTACGAAACTCACCAACATTGTTGTTGACGTTTTTGAGCATAACTTTTCAGGCAGCACTAGTGGTCTGAAGATAGAGGACAAGAAAGCTTAGTGGACCTCTAGGTTGCATTTGAGCTAAGATTGAGACTGTCATTGAGATGGAACTTGGTTTTGATAATTTAGGGAAGACGTTTTGTCTTAACATTTGATTATGGGATTATTGTTTGGTTATCTTTTTCATTGTTTATATGTACATGTAGCGTGAGCTCCTATTCATGTTACAAGTATCATAACACATTGGATTTTTATTTTCATATAGACATCTTTATAATAATGTGTTGTGATCCTATCATTGTTGTACCCCGTTGTTTCTGCTTTAGACGGGGTGTGACAGATTGGTATCAGAGCCAGGTTTATAGAGATCTAGGTGGATTGACCTAGACTATAAATAAGGAACCCGCATGTAGAACATGAATTAGGAAACTATGTGTGCATTTTCCTACATAATTAGTTTCCTTTCTAATATTTGTTGCACAACACAGCCATGTCAAATAATAAGGAAATCATCTCTATCTCCTCTGATGAAAATAACGAGCGTAATCCTAAAAGGGTTAATAATCCGACTCGTTCTGGACCATCAAAAGTACCTAGTGAGAGGAAGAAGTGTATAAAGTGGGGACAGCAGTATATCAGGCGTTGGAAGAAGGAGGGGAAGCCTCAGAAGATAAGATTATTGGTGGAACCTTTGCCTGAAGAAGAAGAAGAAGAAGAACCCCTGGAGGAACATGAGGAGAGAAAGCTTGAAGATACATTGTGGGCAAGGGACCCGAAACCCACGACCTCGGGAGATAGTATTTGTAGTCGAGTAGGTCCTGAACCAGAAGTTGCATCTCTTCTTCCTCGTATACATAAGGACGAACCGTTCCAAGCCCACTGTACTTGGAGCCCGTGATTGTACTTGGGACGTGCCATATCTATTATCGTATTTCATCATTTTGACCTTGTTTTCATTGGGATTACGACAATTGTTACATTGGGAAAATTTTTGAATTATATGAAATGAACCTTTTCTTTACTTCTTACTTGTGATCTATTTGACATGTGTTGTGCATATTCATTGTTCTACTGTTAATTTATGCTCTTTGTAAAAGTATATGGTGTTACGAGAACTTGGAGGATAGTTATGTGGGTGAAAGAACACTTTTACGATTATGGCGGCCGACGTAATTGAAGAAGGTGTTCCGACACATGCATATCTATCTAACGGTTTTTGAGTATACAATATGCTACCTGTAAAGGAGTACAAAGGATGAGTTGGGATTTAAATGCTTCTTACATCCTTTCATATTGTGAAATCTTATTCTTACATACATGAAAGGGTTATTATTCGATATGTGAGTTCATGTGTACCTAAACTCTATCTTTATCATTCAATTGTGCTAAATAGTCATATGTTTCCCATTGTAGTGATCATGCCACCTAGACGTTCTGCGCGTGTTACAAATAGGGGTAGTGGTACTAGAGGTGGAGGCCGAACAGGTGGCCGTACTGGTAGGGGTGGTGGCCGTACCGGAGGCCGTACAGGTGGAGGTGACGAGGATACTAGGGGTGAGGTACCCAATGTTGCCGCGATAATTGCGGAACAGCTGTAGGCATTATTGCCTAATATTATTGTACAAGTTACTCAGGGCGTGTTACAGGGTACAGGGACAAGTGGTGGCGGTGAAGAAGAGGTAAATCTTAATGGAGAACCCAATAATGACAATGGCGGTGACGGCGCTGATGGGGCTGGGAATGGAGTGACTGTTAGAGGATGTACTTATAAGGAGTTCAAGGCATGCAAACCATGAGATTTTGATGGAAAAGGGGGAGCGGTTGCTTGCTCTAGGTGGATAGAGAAGATGGAGTCGGTGTTGGATATCAGTAATTGCGCCGAAGAACATATGGTTAGATATGCATATACTGAGTTGTCGGGTAAAGCGTTGACCTGGTGGAATATGCAGGTTCAGGCCAGGGGAAGGCCTGCTGCTGTGGGTATGACATGGGAAGAGTTTAAGGCACTGTTAGTGGAGGAGTACTGTTCTACAAATGAAATGGACAAGTTAGAGAAAGAGTTTTTAGAGCATAAGATGGTGGGGGCTAATCATGCAGCTTACACTGATCGTTTCCATGAATTAGCCAAGTTGATTCCGAGTATGGTAACACCTGAGTCGAGAAGGATTAAAAAGTATTTAGGGGGATTAGTGCCGAAAATTAAGGGAATGGTTGAGGTGACTGAACCAGCCACTATTCAGAGTGCGATTTTGAAAGCTGGGGCTCTTACTGAGGAAATGGTACATTGAAAAGGGGAAGCGAGAAGGGTAAGGAGGTAGCTGAATCTAGTAAAGCTAAGGTTGGTGATTCGAATAATAAGAAACCTCGGATAGCTAAGACATATGTTTCTGCAAATGTGGATAGGAAGGTCTATGGTGGGGGTTATCCTTTGTGTGCAGGGTGTAATTTTCATCATCTTCCGTCTACTGGTTGTAAGTATTATAACAAGTGCAATCGGTGGGGTCATTTACCGGATTTTTGTCGTTCTACTGCACGTGTTGTTACCCCGGTTAATGCTGTGAGGGGTTCTAATGGGTGTTTCGAATGTGGGGCTTTGGATCATTTCGTCAATGTCTGCCCTAGGTTGGCTAGGACAGTAAGAGCTGTTGGAAGTAATAACAATACTCGGGTTTTGACTACTGGTGGAAATCAGAACAGGGGACGTGCTGCAAACACTGCTCCTGGGAGATCTTTTGTTATGAATGCTAGTGAGGCACGACAGGCACCCAACATTGTGACCGGTACGTTTAGGTTAAATGATCATTTTGCTACAGTTTTATTTGATAGTGGTGCCGATTTTAGCTTTATATCTATGGATTTTGTGCCTATACTTGATATTATACCTAGTAAGCTGGACGTTGTGTATGAAATTGAAATTGCGGATGGGAAATGGGTAGACTTGAATGAGGTTATTAAAAATTGTACACTCGTATTGGAGGATCATACTTTCAGTATTGACCTAATACCTTTTGGGATCGGTAGCTTTGATGTTATAGTAGGTATGGATTGGATGTCGAAATATAGGGCCGAAATTGTGTGCTTCGAAAAGGTGGTCCGTATACCTATGCCAGATGGCAGTATGTCGGAAGTCTCTGGTGAACAACCAGAGACTAAATGTGTTAAGCTTATGAGTATAAATTCCGAGGAATCAAAACTTGAAAATGTCCTTATTGTTCGTGATTTTCCTAATGTTTTTCCGGATGATTTGCCGGGATTACCTCCTCTTCGATCTGTTGAGTTTCGCATTGATCTTATTCCCGGGGCGACTCCAGTTGCTAAAGCTCCATATCGTTTAGCTCCTTCTGAAATGCAAGAGTTGTCTGCTCAACTTCAGGAGCTCCAAGACAAGGGATTTATTCGCCCTAGTCACTCCCCTTGGGGAGCACCTGTTCTGTTCGTTAAAAAGAAAGATGTTTCGTTTCGTATGTGTATTGACTATCATGAACTTAATAAGCTTACGGTCAAGAATCATTATCCTCTCCCAAGGATAGATGATTTATTTGATCAACTCCAGGGTGCTCAGTGGTTTTCAAAGATTGATCTTCGTTCTGGTTATCATCAGTTGAGAGTACATGAGTCGGATATACCAAAGACTGCATTCAGGACTCGTTATGGGCACTTCGAATTTCTCGTTATGCCCTTTGGTCTTACTAATGCGCCGGCGGTATTCATGGATCTAATGAATCGTGTTTATAAATCGTATCTTGATAAATTCGTTATCGTTTTCATTGATGACATCCTGATCTATTCGAAATCTAAGGAGGAACACAAACTACATCTGTCGATTATTCTTGAACTTCTCTTGAAAGAACAGCTCTATGCAAAGTTTTCGAAATGTGAGTTCTAGTTGCGCGAGTTTCATTTTCTTGGTCACGTGGTAAACGAGGCGGGTATTCTTGTGGACCCAAGTAAGATTGAGGCGGTGAAAGCTTGGAGGACTCCACAAACTCCTTCTGAAATTTGTCAGTTCTTGGGTTTAGCTAGATACTATCGGCGTTTTATTGAGAAATTTTCTAGGATTGCTCAACCGCTTACACTGTTGACGCAAAAGGAAAGGAAATTTGTCTGGGGTGAGAAACAGGAGGAAGCATTTCAAACTCTGAAGAATGCTTTGTGTGAGGCACCGATTCTGGCATTACCTGATGGCTCGGATGATTTTGTGGTTTATTGCGACGCGTCTAACCAAGGGTTGGGATGTGTTTTGATGCAGTGAGGGAAGGTGATAGCTTATGCATCTAGGCAACTCAAAGTGCATGAGAAAAACTACACCACTCATGATTGGGAATTGGGTGCGGTGGTTTTTGCACTCAAGTGTTGGAGGCATTATCTGTATGGGACTAAAAGTGTGATTTATACTGATCATAAGAGTTTGCAGCACATCTTTGATCAGAAGGAATTGAATATGAGGCAAAGGAGGTGGTTGGAGTTGTTTAGTGACTATGATTGTGAAATTCGCTACCATCCGGGAAAGGCGAATGTAGTGGCTGATGCTTTGAGTAGGACGGAAAGGGTTAAGCCAAGAAGGGTGAGAGCAATGGCTGTGACTATACATTCAGGTATTAAGGAGAAGTTGATTGAGGCTCAGTTGGAAGCATTATTGGATTCAAATGTTCACGGTGAATTATTGCGTGGATTGGATGGGCAGTTGGAACGCAAGAGAGATGGATTGTATTATTTTCTTGAAAGACTGTGGATTTCGTCGCTAGGTGGTTTGAGGACGTTGGTGATTGATGAATCTCATAAGTCTAGATATTCGATTCATCCTGGGACAGATAAAATGTACCATGATATGAAGGATTTGTATTGGTGGCCGGGCATGAAGAAGGATATTGCATTATATGTTAGCCAATGTATGACTTGCTTGAAGGTCAAGGCTGAACATCAAAGACCCTCAGGATTATTGCAACAACCGGAAATTCCCGAGTGGAAATGGGAGAACATTGTTATGGATTTTATCACTAAGCTGCCTAGAACCAGCAGTGGGCACGATTCGATTTGGGTTATCGTGGATAGGATGACTAAGTCGGCTCATTTCTTAGCTATCCGCAAGGACTATAAGATGGAGAAATTGGTGAGGTTGTACATAAATGAGATTGTAGCAAGGCATGGAGTGCCGGTATCGATTATATCTGATCGCGATGGTCGATTTACTTCTCGGTTTTGGCAAATGTTACAGAGGGCGTTAGGGACGAGACTGGATATGAGTACGGCTTACCATCCTCAAACTGATGGGCAAAGTGAGCGTACTATCCAAACGTTGGAGGATATGTTGAGGGCTTGCGTTATCGACTTTGGAGGAAACTGGGATACTCATTTACTGTAACACCCGGCATTTTAGGCTATCATTGTTGTGCCTAACTATGTGCTTATTACGTGTATTACAGTACTTACTCAATTATATATATATATATATATGATGATTATGTATATATATATATATATATATACACATGTATACACGGATGGACCGGACGAAGTCCGACTGTAACTGATGTGGACGTTGGTGACAAATTTATAAATAATGTGGAAATTATCCAAACAAACGTTATTTACATTAATATATTGTGAGAATATATTACAAGTATTACATATTGATAAAAACATATCCTACACGACGAAACCGCACGAAACGCACCCCAATGAACGATTAATAACAAGAATTATATTCGTATAATTTTATAACTTGAAATAAAGTATTTTGATAAAATACTTCGGTTGGAAATATTTCGGATATACTTTAATATATATATTTTTTTGAATCTTAAAAAGATTTAGCGATTAAACGATTTCGGGGTTTAACCGACTGCAACTCGTGATACAAAATTCGGAAACACAACCACGTGAGCCGAGACCCAAGCGGGTCGACCCTAACCCGCGGATCCAGCCCCAACCGACCCGCGACCCATTTGCTTTCTCCTTTTTATTCTTTCTTTCTTCTTCATTTCACTTCATTTGCCACCACCACTTCCTCTCTCTACCACACTTTTCTCTCCCCTTTCTCTCTCTACAAAACGGCTTCAAGAGCCACCACCACATCACCACCGAACCACCACACCACCGCCGAACCACCACACCACCACCGGAATCGTCATCATCACCAAGAAAAGCATCAAGATCATCTCCATCTCCATCTTCCCCATTTTCGATTTCTTGGTATGAAGCTTTAGAACTCTTTTAATTACTTGAAAAGTGTTTATTTACATGTTTATGAGTCCACTCAACAAGATTATGCCCGAAAATCCCGTTAGAAATGCTTTAAAAATCGAAAACCCATTAAAAATCGCTGACAGTTCATCTCGCGAGTCGAGATCTGTTCGTCCAACGAGGCGAGTCGAGATTCGACTCGCGAAGCCACCCTGCGAATCGGAATCACCTACGAACCGAACTGGCCCGCGAGTTGACCGGCGAGTCGAGTTGACCGGCGAGTCGAGTTGACCTGCGAGTCGAGTTGACCTGCGAGTCGAGTGGTCTGCGAGTCGAGTTCTCCCAGCTCGGTTCGCAGCCCACTTTGTCTTTCGAACCCGAATTCAATAATAAAAGCACTAATATGAACAAAAATTTATCACTTGATTTTACAACGAAATTAGATTTCAAATGCATTTTCGATAAAGCAATATAGTAGAAATAAAAATTTTCCAAGCTGACCTGGCAGCTCGACCCCAGCCAGGGGCTCTGCCCCTTGGACCCCGCCAGGGGCTGCCGCCCCTTGGACCCCGCTACCAGGGGCGCTGCCCCCGGACCCCCGTCATCCAGGAACTTGTAAATACTTTTTGCACTAAATGTTGAACGCATACGACAACCGAACTTTATACGATAATACCGGGACATACAAACACTTATACTTTGAAAAGTATACACTACAGACATATGAGATTACACTCACACTTATACGAGCTTACACTCGCTCGAACCTACTTTCGAAAAACACTTTCACATCGCGATACAAATGACAGACTTACAAGTATACCTTACAAGGATATGACACAACGAGATATATAATAATAATAATACTTGGATTATCATTACAAAACCGTCACCAACGGGCCATACTTGTTTTCAAACTACAAACGAAATACTGAACAAACAAACATTGGACATTAACTAGTTGAGTGGATAACTAGTATGGGTGATCTTTCAAGACACCAACTTATTTATTTACTTACTTACTTACAACCTTGTGCGTTTCGGACGCCAGAAGGTTGCAGGGTTCAGAGAACCGACTTACTTACGGACTCACATCCGCGTTACTTGCTTGATTTCCATACGTACTTACTAGGCTCAGGTGAGTCTCACAGCCCCTATTTTTACTGTTTTCACTCAGGGGTGAGATGCATTACTTGTTTTACTTGAACACATGTACCGATTTACTACTTTACTGACTTACAGATTTACGGATATACCGAATTGCATGAGTTACGATTAATCCACTGAAGGCCTCCGAATCATAGTTGTTAATTATAGGATAAGCGCGAGTTTTATTATATGGATCCATATGGGACTGACAATCCCCGCCCGGGGTAGCACGCACTACCACGAACCGTACTGTATAAACGGGCGTTTCTTACTCGTTACTTATGAGTGTCTTTGGATTAGCACTCACGGGGGGCACATTACTTGTACTTAAATGTACCTTACTGGTTTACGGGTTAAGCTTCAACTATGATGCTCATGGCAATGTATATCAACCGGATTGCATTCGTGTAATCGTTACTTACTACCTGGTTAAAACTGTACAACCACTTTTACTACTTGATGTGTTCAAACTAACTATTCACTACAAACCTGTGAGATTCACCAACCTTTTGGTTGACCCTTTTAGTGATGCATTCTCAAGTACACAGCAACAGTAGGATGGCCCTGCAGGATTTGCTTACTAGCTCGGGTCGCATGCATTTACCCGCTCGGAGATTTTAAGCATTTCTTTTGTAATTGATGTCATGTATTAGACTCTGTAGAATTTACTAGCGAATTCGACACTTATGTATTTTTGAATATTTATGTAATGTATTATTTATCAAACGTCTCATATAGAGTCGTTCACTGTATCCTTTGTGCTTGATTACTTGATTAGTAGCACCCCAAAGCTTGCTTCCGCTAAACCGTAAATTTGGGGGTGTTACATTTACCATTGGTGGAGTTTTCGTATAATAACAGCTACCATTCGAGTATTCAATGTGCACCATTTGAAGCACTCTATGGGCGGAAGTGCCGTTCGCCCATAATGTGGGTTGAGGTAGGAGAAAGTCAGTTGATTGGGCCGGAAATAGTCCAAGAGACTACTGATAAAATTGTGCAAATCAAGGAGAGATTGAAAGTGGCTCGAGATAGACAAAAGAGCTATGCTGATAAACGTTGCAAGCCTTTGGAATTTGCTGTTGGTGATTATGTGTTATTAAAAGTGTCACCGTGGAAGGGAGTCGTGCGTTTTGGCAAAAAGGGAAAGCTTGCACCAAGATTCGTTGGACCATTCGAGATTATCGAGCGTGTTGGCTCAGTTGCGTATAGATTAAAATTACCTCAAGAGTTTGGTGGAGTTCACGATGTATTCCATGTGGCGAATTTAAGGAAGTGTTTAGCCGATCAGACTTTGCAAGTACCTTTGGAAGAGATTCAGATTGATCCTAAACTTCATTTTGTGGAAGAACCAGTTGAGATTATGGATCGTGAGGTTAAGAAGTTGAAACGTAGTAAAATCCCGATTGTTAAAGTTCGTTGGAACGCCAAGAGAGGTCCCGAGTTCACTTGGGAGCGCGAGGACCAAATCAAACTAAAGTATCCGCATCTCTTCGGTGATCATGTTGGCAGTACTAGTTCTAGTTGAATTTCAGGACGAAATTCCTTCAACTGGTGAATACTGTGACATCCGTCACTAAATGCTTCATTTTTAGGTTCGTTTTCAAACTTTATTTCGTATTCATGGTCAAACATTTCGTAATCTAAACTATATGGGAAACTTAATTTTCGTATAGTATTCGAATGATTCAGTTAATTCACAATAAAGGACTTGTTAATTACTAATCAAAGTCAAAGGGCATTTATTTCTAAATTAGGGTTTCTGGAATTCCTTAAATCGCGACGCGATTCAACCCAAATCGCGAGACGATCACTTCTTGTTTTGGCGACGCGATTTACCTGAATTAGCGACGCGATTTACTGATAATCGCGACGCGACCTTACGTCGGCCAGACCTGGTATATAAACACATTTTTAAAACCCTAACTCGTATTCCACAAACCTACAGCCGAAGTTTGACGATCTGGAGCGTATTGTTCTTCATATTTTCGATTCTCAAAGTCTAAGAACTCAATCACATCATCTCTCAATCATTTCTATCGATCGAGAAGTTGTTGTTTGTATGTTTCGGTAAGAATCACGATCCATCTTTCGTTTTCTTCATATTCTTGTTGCATGAATGAATAAACCCTCATGCTACGATGTTTATCTACATATTTTAAAGGATTCTATCGTGCGGATTCTCGATTGTTGGTATAAAACTCCTTTCGACTCAATTAAATTCGTGTATTCAATTATTCATTTATTGCCGGTTATTTTCGGTTCATTTCCATTGTGTTCCGGGTAATAAAAATGGTTAGAACATTAATAAAATCAGTATATATGATGATAGGATTAAGAGTTTTGATTGTTGTTGCGGTTTGGATTGGTTATATATATGATTAGGGTTGATTTATTATAAACCCTAATCTGATCAGAAACTTTGTTCAGATTGGGAAGCTTGTAACTTGGTCATACCACTATGGTTTTTGATGAAAAAGGAGTCTAAACATAAGTACTTTGAGTCTTCTTTCAAATGGTGTCAGTTTCATGGTTAAATGTGGAGTATAAGTTGGTCAAAACGATTTTACAAGATGATATGTCATTTCAGAGTTTCTCGGTTCCAGATTTCGGTTAAGTTGTCGATTTTTGAAACGTGTCTTAAACTAATATTTAGGCCTTGAGATTTTTACTGGAGTGTCGTTAAAGTGTTAAGTGTTTTCTGTAAAAATATGATAATCATTTGAAACATCTAAGTATTTTAAGTAAATTAAAACTTTTGTGAAGTCAGAAAGAGTCAACAATTTAGAGCAGTTTACTTTGATGAATTTTTAAAAATAGTAAATCAACATAAATCAATCTGGGAAAATTACTGAGTCTTATAAAACATTAAATTAATGTTGGTAAAAATTATAGAGTCAAATGGTTTCAGTAAGTATTATTTAAAAATTCGTGAAGTGGATCCAAATTTCTGGTCAGAATCTGAGTTTTCATTTAGGATTAGTTCTTGTAATAATATACTAGTAGAATTGTGAGGAAATATATTAGAAGTGTTTGGGGTATGGAATACAATGGAATGACCTAGTTATGTCTAGGTTATGACCCGTACGCATTATGACATTGTAGATTGGCGAGCTGATAAGTGGTTATACTTAAGGGACGATACTTACATCATTTCTTGAGGTGAGTTTTCGTGGCCCCATTTTCTTTACATATTTTTATCATTAGGGGAAAATTATGCTCACATGTTTTACCAACTGTTTTATGCTGTGAACGTATTCATTTCTATTTTTGGACATATGCTTGAAATGTGTGACACTATGTGACTTATATGCATTGAGACTTGTTGCTTACATCCGTGCTGTACTTCCTTGTGGGGTAACTGCCGTACATTGAGATTGGTTGTTTACATTCGTGCTTTACCTCCTTGTGGGGTATTTGCCGTACATTGGGATTGTTGCTTACATTCGTGTTTTATTTTCTTGTGAGGTAATAGCCGTACATTAAGATATATTGGCTGCATTATTTCACATTTGTGTACATTTCTATTGCATTGTCCTAACTTATCATTATCACAGCAAAATATTTTATTTTGTGGTGTTTGGTTTCAAACCTACGAAACTCACCAACATTATTGTTGACGTTTTTGAGCATAACTTTTCAGGTAGCACTAGTGGTCTGAAGATAGAGGACAAGAAAGCTTAGTGGACCTCTAGGTTGCATTTGAGCTAAGATTGAGACTGTCATTGAGATGGAACTTGGTTTTGATAATTTGGGGAAGACGTTTTGTCTTAACATTTGATTATGGGATTATTGTTTGGTTATCTTTTTCATTGTTGATATGTACATGTAGCGTGAGCTCCTATTCATGTTACAAGTATCATAACACATTGGATTTTTATTTTCATATAGACATCTTTATAATAATGTGTTGTGATCCTATCATTGTTGTACCCCGTTGTTTCCGCTTTAGACGGGGTGTGACATGGGATACGCCTAAGGTGCTCAATTCAGATGTCGGTAAAAATGGTCAGTCAACAGTTGGATTAGAGGTACATTCAGGACATAACTTAGATTTCTCATGAAAGGGTTAATAATTGTTTAACCCTCAAAGGTTCAATTTTTTTTATTTTAACCACTCAACTTTTTTGTAATGATTTAATCCTTCAAGTTTGCATTGACTTAATGGTTTAACCCTTTGAAGGGTTAAACCATTAAATTTTTAAAAGTTTGATGATTAAACTAGAAAAATTTAAAAGGGTTAAATCATTATAAAAGATAAACTTTAGGGATTAAAGCATCAAAATGCTGAAGTATAATCAAACTTTAGGCTTAAACCACCAAAATTTTTAAACTTAGAGGGTTAACTCATTAGAAAAAAACTTGAGTAGTTAAAACGAAAAAAAAGTGAAACTTTGAGGATTAAACCATTATTAACCCTAGAGCTTCAAAGAAAATTCTACATTAAATGGGTCGACCCAGATCTAGATCCACTAATTTAGTTGGATCTTGAATCGGATCATGATCCAATAACTAATGGGCCAGATCCAGACCCATATAAATGGATCTTGTGACCCATTGGATCTTGTAAAGATCCGACCTGCCCCGCCCCGTTGACAGGTTTCGATCTAGTGTACTAAATAAACGGTATGTACGTACTAGTATGTACAATTGTACAGATATCGGATCCAAATATTATATTTTTTTTGATAAAGTAATGTTGTAAACCGCCACAAATTCGCGTTCCAATTGTGTATTATTATATTTTTTCCATTCCCGCCAATGTTCGACGTCACTAGTCCACTCATCATTTCGTCAAAAAGCGTGGCAGTTATCTTGTTATTTAGAGCGGTTATTTGTCTATTATGAAGCGGCCTGAGTGTGTAACCGCTCCATGGTATTTGAAAATTTTCATTCAAATGTTTCAAATTTCGCTCCAAATTCATTCAAAACATTTAAAAAAGCTATACAAACCCTCCCTTATTAATTATACTCACTTGTGAGTAATGCGCATTTCGATCAATTAATCTTCTTCCATTGTTGCACGCCGGCAATTTCCACTTCCCTTCCGATTCTTTGTTCTCTATATAAGGGTACTTATCTTCCGTCAAAGTTCTTAATTTGTATTTTGAAAATTATTATGGATTTCGATGATTAATCCTAAAATTTGTTGATAATATAATTCATGGATATAGGGGTGATATAAATTAAATTGATTAACCTTTAGAACTATAAATAAAATGCAGTTTGTTCGATAACAAGTGATGCACATTTAAGAATTAACGTCAGTGGTCCATATATATATATATATATATATATATATATATGTATATGTATGTTTGTGGTCCATACATACTATTGCCTTGATATATGTATATATGTTAATGTTGTTGGCAATACGTGTCCGTATGTAAGGTATCTTTGTCTCAAATTGATTGTACAAAAAGTTAACGAATATATATGAATTGGAAAAGTGATATCCAATCTGTTGTGATCTTTCATGTTTGTGGTCCACACACATGTGTTATTTCTTAAATACTCTGTATATATTAGATTATTAGTCACACGTGTATATGTAAAGAACTTTGTCTGTAAAGTATCAGCATACATGTTTCTGTTGTGATCTTTCATGTTTGTGGTCCACACACATGTTTCTCGTGTTTTTGAGTTGAATTGAATGTATGTATAATTGTATAAAAGAGTATTTAATGCCTGTATGTAATGTAAATAAGATTTGTCTGTATTTGACTCGAATTGAATTGATTGAATCGATCTATTCTATGTACAGTATAAAAGAAAAGAATTCAATTGACCGTACACAGTTTGTTACTTTTTCTTGTTTTTGTTATTTATTGTTGTATTATATATATATATATATATATATATATATATATATATATATATATATATATATATATATATATATATATATATTCATGATCCATGATATGATTTAGTTAATTAAGGTTCGTTGAATGTTGTAATTGTAATAATTAAGATAATTTTTTGTAGGTTATTATAAACGAAATGGTAGGCAAAAGACGAGGGGCTGCAAAGGGTAATGACTACACTCACGATCCAAACCGTTTTATTGAGTTCACCAACGAGGGAGAACCTGTAGGAGCTAATAGGCCAGATTATACCTCATGGTTTGGTAAAGAAATTAGAGTACAGATTCCTTACTATTTGGACTGGAACACTAAGGAAGTTCCACATGATGACAATACAAAAGTGACTCCTCAAATGTTAAATCGATTATGGGAAGTAACAAAAAGTTATTGGAACATACCAAACGATAACTACAAAGGTATACATATGAGAAAGTTAAATAAAATTTGGAGGAAGTTTAAAAGTGAGCTTACCACTCAATTTGCTGCTAAGGATGTAGATCCCTTTGAAAAATATTCCTATTTGAATAAGGAAGAGTGGCCAAGATTTGTTGAGTCGAAGACCACGGAAGAATTCAAGGTATCTATAGAACATGTTTGTATCCGTTGCTTCCGATCCAATGATTAAGTAGGAATGATTTTGATTAAAAATGTCACTAACAATTTATTTTTTTACTTCTCATATGTGAAGGCAAAAAGTGAGAAAGCAAAGGCAAGTGCGGCTAAGAACACGGATCCTGCCCGTGTAGGTCGATTGGGATATGCTGGACTGAGAGAGTTTTATTACAAGAACAAAGTCGATATACATAAACAATACCCAGTTCTAGCAAAATTGAAGGCAGAGTGTTCTATTTTATATCTTTATGCCAGACTACGGGAGGGCAAGAAAACGGGGTTTCAAATTATGGCCGTGACGCGCGTCCAACAGTCGGATCAGGAATCACTTCCCGTTGTTGCAGACCTTTCCGCTGGGCGCGGTGTCAGTGGGTAGTTTTTAAATTTATATTTTGTCGGGGAAGCCTAATCCTCCGTACAACCTACTGTTATTAGGTACGAATACCTGATACTAGTACGTGGTAAGGATGATCCAGGGTCATTCCTCGCGACAGCAGAATTGAAACAGAGCTCGTTCAGATAACTTAGTGATCAAGCTAGGGTTTAGATAGTTGGATAGGTATTTGATTTGATTTTTATCTAAATAAAACTACTAAAACTAATAAAACATAAAAGTAAAAGGAAGCTAGCACATATGTAACACTTAAACATAACAAAGACGTGGTTCACCATGATTTAGGATAGCATACAGTTAGGATGATGTTTATTGGGGACACAGTCAGTTAACAGACAGATAAACTTAGTTGTAAACACTAGGACCCTACTTATTTAGTCCGGATCTAAATACGTATGTCACTGAGTACCTAGGCTATCATGAACCCTGATAAGATCAGACTGTTTTCAAACCCCCCTGAACTTGTCTTGAATAAGACCAAGTAACCCTTAAAGTATATAGGGTGCAGGCATAAGGCAACAGGCCGCAATTGTATTTACTGACCTTTCTTAACCCCTAAGTCTATTTGTTGTTATCTAACTGTGTACTAGTTGTTAACTGTTGTTATTCTAAACTATCGATATTGTAGAGTTAAGCAATGTTTATGGAGCATTAAGCTCTCTTGACAGAACTCTGTATTCATTCATTAAAGCATATATTCTACCGTCATAAACATAGACCCTCCTTTACATTCAGGCGTTCATCCCTAGGAATACTCACGGTGTACAAGGCAATTAGGCATTTCCACAGTGTTCCTAACCCTAGATGTACTAACGGTGTACCGGGCATTTAAGCATTTCCACAGTTTTCCAGATCTTAGGTGTAATAACGGTGTACAGGGCAACGAGCATTTCCACAGCTTTAATTCCTAGACCCGAGTTCTAGAAGGATCACTTCTAGGAAATCCACGATGAAACAGTCCTACGGCATTTCCTTAGCTTCCACGTATTTGTACTCCACCAGTGGTGTTTCCAACGATATACGAAGTACTGTGCCGTTTTACAGAAAGTTCATAGCTTCCTACTGTAACTGGAGATAACTGTATCTACGTAAGATTAGGGTTTGTAAAGTCCTATCCTAAGGGCAACAGTCACGTGAAAGTCTGGAAAGGGTGATGAGACACTAGATCTATATTCAGGATAAGCTTAGACAGATAACAAAGTATAACAACTCCCAAACATCATCAATAACTATCTAAATCATGGCAAACATACAAGCAACTACTCACAAAGCATAACAATAAACATTTTTAACATTAATTGTTGGTTCCACTTATACGGACCAAATCGAGTAGTTTTACTTGCGTATTTAAAGCGGAAATCAAACACACAAATATATGCTAGATTAACACAATAAATGACCAAAACACAAGTGTATAACTTTGTATATAATGAGATGGTAACAATACATACACTTCTACAAACACACTATAATCAAAAAAACACAAACTAGTATATTTTCTCTGAATATGGAGGTGTTATGTGTGTGTTTTGTGTTGAGGCTACATAAACAGAAGCTGGCGAGCTTCTATTTATAGTCTGGACCAAACTGTATGCGACACAAGCTTTGTGTCGCATGAAAGGCTTCTGCGACACAAGCATTGTGTCGCATGAGATGATTCTGCGACACAAGTCTTGTGTCGCATAGAATGCTTCTGCGACACAGTGCTTGTGTCGCATGATGACAAAAATTGTAATTAAACTAGAACTTAAACTATTCAATACGTAATTACAATTTCGACACGATTACAGACTGAGACCAACTGACAGACACACATTGATGTACCAACAAACTCCCCCGTGTCTTCAGCTTGGTCTTCAAAAATTCTTCGATTAGCTTCAATCTTCTAAAATGCAGATCTTCAAATGTCTGGACTTCAAACCCATCCAGGTGGAAAGTTTCCACCAGCGTGTATGCCAAATGTGAAGCATATATCAACGATTTTCTGAAATCATTTTGCTAATACAGAGTTGAACTCGTTTCCTGGATTGTAGCGAATCCGATTGTCGAATAGCTTCTTCATGTCACTTCTGGACAGATTAATCAAGCTCATTGGGTCAAATATTCTGAAGTTTGCTTTTCGTAGACCCCACAAAGATCCTGTCTGAGGCTCTGAATCTGGTACATAAACTAAGACGGCTTCGCCAGTGTGAACATCCAGTTCCCAGTAATGAAAACGTTTCAGTAGATTGAATGGAACTGTTGCCAGAGCGATTTCAGTCAGACATTGAGCAGGCGGATAGTGAACTCTTACAATTGGCTGCTTGGTCTTTGGATCGAGCTTCTTCTTGAACATGTACCTTGTACCCAGTATTGGTTTGATGTAATGATATTTCTTTCGTTTAATTTCCTCACGCATGACCTTTTGAATAACATCAGCTACTACGTCTTCGTAAGGATTTATCAACTGAAGCTGAGAGAGACGAACGATGTCATGCTTTGGCAATGTACTCAATATCCTCAGTGATCGACAAAAGTACTGGATACCGTCAAGTCTCTTAATCATTAACCTCCCTTTACTCACCTTCCAGCTTTTTATCAGGCCTGAATAATCACCACCAACCTGATATTTCTTGCACGTAACTGGAGCAGGTTCTGGATTTTTACCTTTTGGAAACCAGTTATCCCTTTCTCTGATGGGCATTTCCTTGTCAAAAGATACACATTCGGATGTATCGAGAGGGAAAATGTCATTATAATTTGTCGATTCTCGAACAGGGACTGGATGTGCTTGTGAAGAACTGGAGGGTACAGACGATTCTTGAGCAGGACCAGGTTGAGAAGTAGATCCTGGTACGTAATTAAACGTTGGCCCTGACTCATCGTCTGAAGAATCAGATAATACAACACCCTCTTGAGGATAAGCTGGACGATCAGTATATTCTTCATCAGGATTAAGCTCTTCTTGTTCAACATCAACATCATCATCATTATAAGCAGAGTTGAAGTCAAAAGGTTCTTCAGGCGCACGACCGTCATCGTCAATCGCAGATTGAAAGTAAGTCAAATTACAATACGTGTAATCTACAGCTAGCGGTTTTGGTTGCCCTGGTTGCTCAATAATGTAATCCAAAATAAGAGTTGTTTCATTAAAAGCAGAATTTGTTACATCATCAGGAATTACATTTTCTTCGCCCTCGGCGGAAACCCTAGGTGTTGATTCTATAGCTGGTTGGGCTGTCTCCCCCGAAGCAATAGCTTGGGTTTCCAGCCTCAAAATCTTGGATCTCAGCTCTTCATTTTCTTTCTCAACGCGAGAGATCCTGGCATCCTGTGCTTCAAAAATCGATGCTTGAGCTTCCATTGTTTGCTGCATCTTCTCAATCTTTGACAGGAGCTCCTGAATGACAGCTGGATAAGGAGTGATTGGAGTTTCAGTTCTTGGAGGCTCAGAAGATGTGGAAGTGGAAGTATGAGGACGCCTGACCGGATTTAGATAAGTAATGTCAGAAGCGTCTCGAGGCCTCTTGCCGCGGTTGGATGGTTCAGGACCCGGAGAAGGAGGCTGATAATTATCGATCTCACGATCTAGATCTACCAACTCCGGATCCGCAAGAACTGGCTGAACTAGCGGTTGCTGAGCTGGCGGTTGTTGAACCGGAGGCTGCAGTACTGGAGGCTGAAGGATAGGTTGTTCAGGTGCCGGAGCATTGAATTGCTCACCAGGCAGGGGAACATAAGCAGGAACAATGATGTGACCGAACAAAGCAACCTCACGTTCTAGTGCCTGTCCCTGCCTCGCAAAAGTAGTACAGGTGGTGTAGATCCTTGTGTTCATCGGTGTCTGCTTGAAGGTAAATGATGCGACCACTGGAAGGTCGGGATGCAGATGATTGAGCAGCAACTGAGTAAACCTAGGATAAAGAGCCCATTTTTCTTTAGCATCCAAGGCGTTGTTGACAAAACCCCTAAAGATATAACCGGAGAAGTTGAAGGGTTTGTTGTAGATCAGGGCAAGAATAGCAGAGGCAGTCGAAAATTTCATTCCTTCAAGACCTGCCCTGCGACTGGATAAGCAGACGATGACAATGTGAGCAAGATATCTCCAGACCTTTGTCATGTAGGTCTTCTTGTACTGATCAACTGGAATATCTTGATATCCAATCGATCGCATGCCCTGTGCAATTGCACCTGGAGTGAACTGGGTGGTCATATCAGAGTTGTCACCGAACTCAAAGAAATCCCGAATAAGCTGCTCGGTGAAGATAACTTGGCGGCCACAGACGGTAGAAATGATACGAGTATCCGCTTCATCATAGTTGACCACCGCGTTGTCCCAAAACTCGGTGATATGATTAGTCAAGATCCGAGTATCAGCAGTGATAGCTTTGTGAATTCTGGAGCGACGAAGAAATGCTATCATTGGTCGGTACGGGCGAGAAGTCTCGACAGTTGTATTCATGAACGCCACGATATTGTGACCTGGCTCCCAGAAATATTTGGAGACATCGACCTCTGCGGGTGCTGGAGCAGCTTGAGCAGGTTGTTCAGCCATTTCTACAAAAATAACAATAATACAGCCAAAACTCAAAATGCGTTAGCGTTAGTACTAAAAATAAATCGCATTTTTTATTTTACAAATGTTCTGCGACACAACAGTTGTGTCGCAAAAGGTCCATACGACATAAGGACTGTGTCGTAGAAGGACACTACGACACAAGCCTTGTGTCGTATGACACGTGTCACGCGGACAGCATTTCCCCTGCATTTAGCAATTTTTGAGAAATTAATCTCGGATGCGACATAGTCACTGTGTCGTATGATGTGTCGTATAAAACAGGTACGACATAACATTTGTGTCATATAAAAAATACGACATAACCAGCAGGAATTAATACGACATAAAATCAATAATCTATACGACACAACAGTTGTGTCGTATGTTATGTCGCAAAGATGAACACCATATGAAACCCAGATTTGATCAATGAAAAATTTTGGGGTTTTTGAAATCTACTCATACCCTAGGGTTCGCAATCAACAGGGGATCATAATTATGAAGTTATCTAACCCTAGAAACCCCTAAACCCTAAATAATTCGAGTAAAAACCATAACCCTAACAACGTAATACGGGTCGATCGAAATCAAGGCATAATACGCGATAAAAACACGAAAGAATTATACCTAAAGATGCGCAAACAGATGATGAACAAGAATCGATCAACAAATCGCGGTGAAAAGCCTTCGAAAACACGAATCCGAACGAAAATCTCTTATGTCGCAAAATCGCACTTGTGTCGTATAAACAGTGAAGTAAATAGTTTTTACGGAACGTAAATGATTATGTCGTATGGTTTGAAAGTTATACGCCCGTATACGACACAATATACGACACAATGTAGGGCACAATTCTTGTGTCGTATAGATGGAATACGACACAATGCTTGTGTCGCACAGAACAGAAAGCAGATTTTGAAGACTTAAAAATTTGAATTCGAATCCGATTTCGATTTTGATTTTTAGAATTTTCGCAAAGAATATGACTTGTGACTTAGAGAAAAAAAAAAAGGAAAAATACAATTTAATGAATATTAAAGAGATAAAACTAAATATAAACATAAAAGATAAGAAACAAATACAACTAAATGCGAGAAATTTATAAAATCTTTTTGGTGACTGAGTTGAGATTCTGGTTAGGGATCATACCGAAATAATATGCAATTATTAGGAATACTAAGAGTTATTTCAATTATCAGTATATTTGTCCACTTTAAATTTACGTGGCACATTTAAAACACCTTTTATAAAAATTATTTCAAGACGATTACCGATATTGTTTGTCCACTTAAGCATGTTACATCCGAGTTTGTGGAGTTAACCTTTTATTGTTAGTATGAATAGTTCTCTGTGGCCCCCACCATTGATATACCCCTATAACCCAGACAATAACATAGTTTCCATATTTAGAAAGAATAAAGAAAGATCATTTTTAAGAATCAGGCTAGAGTTGACAGGTCAGTACGGAAGTACAGCAAAGCAACCTAACGTGATTCAAGTATAATCAAAACCAATCGCAGTCAAACTGAAGTTGGAGTTTCCCAAACAGTGACCTTGTTTAGTGTGATTTAGGATTAAGCAAAACCGATCGCAGTCAAACTGAATTTGGAGTTTCCCAAACAGCGACCTTGTTCAGTATCATCAAGATTTTTCAAGTGCATTGACCTGTAATTACTTAACCCCAAGTTTATACTAACTGTTACCAGTTCTGTACTTACGTACAACAGAGGTAACAACCAGCATAAACTCCCAAATGATTTCAGATAAAAGTTCCAAAGATAGAAATATGTTAAGCTACACTAAGGAATTAAGACATTGAGTCGTACATCAAACGGTGTTTACCACAAGATAGTAGACACGTATTTAAATGATTTCTTAATAACCCAGAGACAGGTGTGTATCATGCCTACCAGTACATCGCATGATGAAGACAATTTTCATAAAAACTGTTTTAAGTGTGTCAGATAAACCTACTGACACATCAAAGATAAACCTTAAAATTCCATTTTGTGCATGTCACTCGATGTACTATCATATCCCAAGTTGTTTACAGACTCAACTCAACGTCTATTTTAAAAATGTAGCAACCATTGCATTTCTTTGATACTAACGAGTATAAAGATTGGCGGTTGCCCCCCCCTTTTTTTTTTTTGACCAAAACAGAAAAGCAAATAAACTGTACAGAAATTAAGTCACAAATCATTTCATGAGATCAAGAGAAATCATCCCTATCATATCCACAAGTTCGTCGAAACGAGCACGCGAAAATGCTTTTGTGAATAAGTCGGCTTTTTGCTTAAGGGTATCTATGTGAATGAGGTCAATTAAATGTTTCTCATAGCAATCTCGTATGAAGTGAAACCTAATCTCTATGTGCTTGGTCTTAGAGTGTTGTACGGGATTGCGAATAATAGATATAGCAGCAGTATTATCAATATGAATAGGAGTCAAAGTAAGAAGTAACCCATAGTCACGCAATTGATGTTGAATCCACAAAATCTGTGAACAACAGCTTACATCAGCAATGTATTCAGCTTCCGCTGTTGAGGTGGAAACTGTGGTTTACTTTTTACACTGCCAAGACACCAATCGAGAACCGAGATACTGGCAACCTCCTGTAGTTGACTTTTTATCCGAATTGCAGCCGCCATAATCAGAATCAGAATAGGCAGTGAGAGCAAAATTTTTCTCATTTGAGTACCATAGACCAAGTGATGGTCTATATTTGAGGTAACCAAAAATTCGCTTCACAGCCTTCATGTGAGAAACCTTGGGCTTTGCTTGATATCTGGAACAGATAGACACAGCAAACACAATATCTGGTCTGGATGCAGTGAGATACATCAGTGATCCTATCATAGAACGATAGTCCCGCTCCTTGTAATCTTCTTCGTGTTCAGCGGGTCCGAGTTTGTGATCACTTTCAATGGGAGTACCGTATGGCTTACAGTCATGGAGTTCATACCGAGTCAACATGTCATTGACATATTTGGACTGATGAATGTAGAAACCCTTGTCAGACTGCTCAACCTGTACACCTAGAAAGAACTTAAGTTGTCCCATAGCACTCATCTCAAACTCGGACTTCATAATCTTCTCGAAGTCTCTGCACAAAGAATCATTTGTTGAACCAAATATGATGTCGTCCACGTAAACCTGCACAAGTAACAAATCTTTTCGAACCCTTTTTATGAAGAGAGTGCTATCAATTTGGCCTCGTGAGAAGCCATTTCTCGTGGGATGATTTGCCAACCTCGCATACCAAGCTCTTGGAGCTTGATGAAGACCATATAATGCCTTGCCTAACTTGCACACATAATCAGGATGGTTTTGATCTTCAAAACTAGGAGGTTGCAAGACATACACATCCTTCAGAACCTCTCCATACAGAAATGCGCTCTTGACATCGAGTTGATAAACCCGAAAGCCTTTAAATGTCGCATAAGCCATAAAAATGCGAATGGATTCCAATCTTGCAACTGGAGCAAACACATCATCATAGTCTAAACCCTCAATCTGAGTAAAACCTTGAACAACCAACCGAGCCTTATTCCTAATAACTACGCCTCTGTCATCTTTCTTCACGCGATAAACCCAGCGAGTTCCAATTGGATCGACATCTTTTGGTAAAGGAACCAACTCCCACACATCAAGCTTTTTGAATTGATTCAGTTCTTCTTGCATAGCCTCAACCCAGTATGGATCTTTCAAAGCTTCAGCTATTTTCTTTGGTTCATGCTGAGACAAGAAGCATTCTTCCAATTCTTCTTCAACACAGGCAAAATTGGCAGATGAAGATTCTTCACGGACTTCATTAGCAGCAGTTTGATGCCTAGTTAAAACACCTTGTTGAAGCTCACCAATGATATTTTCAGTGGGGTGAGAAGAATGAATTCTAAGCTGAGGAATCGGATCAGGCATAATGATCGAATCCAAATTTGACAGATCACCTCCTGGATTTTCAATTTCAACTGAGCTATCAGTGGCAGTACCCTCATTGTCAATTGGTGTGACAATATCGGTTTCAGTTTGAGGATTAGATTCAGAAGCCACTTGATCAACATCGGAGGGATTGTCATCATTGACAATATTCTCTGGAGGTACTACTCTAGAATTGGAGATTGAGTCGTCAGAAGAAAGATCCAATCCATGAAGTAGAGACACCACCAGTTCTTCTTCACTAAATTTGGGAAGATTGAAAGAGTCCACCAACTTATCATACTCAAACAAGGACTCAGGTCCCTTGCCTTTTGGAGAATCAGTATATTTCATAAACCTTATTTCAAAATGTTCCTCTATTCTCCCAGTAGACTTGTTGAAAACTCTTTTATTTGGCGAGTTCACAGAATATCCCAAAAATAACCCATCGACTGCTTTTTCATCAAATTTGCCTACCGAGTCCTTAGTAATTAAGATTGTGCAAGGACACCCGAAAGGCTCAAGAAACTTCAAATTTTGTTTGCGATTATTCAGCAATCCATAACAAGTTTTCTTTCGCTTTTTAACAATCGAAACCCTATTTAACACATAGCAGGCAGTGTTAACAGCTTCTGCCCAAAAAGTGGTAGGCAGATGCGCATCAGACAACATGGTTCTTGCTGTCTCAGTGATTGTCCAATTCTTTCTTTCAGCTACTCCATTTTGCTGAGGAGTACGAGCAGCACTAAACTGATGAAAGATTCCCTTTCGAAGACAATACATTTCCAAGGTTCTGTTCTTGAATTCGGTTCCATTATCACTGCGCAGTTTCTTGATTTTCAGATTACACAGATTTTCCAGTCTGTCGAACAAGTAGATTAAAGTATCAGCAGTTTCATCCTTTCCAGCTAAGAAATACACCCAAGAAAACCTTGAGTAATCATCAGTAACAACCAGACAATATGATTTTCCTCCAATACTTTTCTTATTCACAGGACCGAACAAATCCATGTGAAGCAGCTCCAATGGAGATTCAATAGAGTTCACCTGCTTAGACTTATGGAACTTCTTGTGTTGTTTCCCTTTGAGACAGGAAACGCATTCATCATCTGTTACGAATGATTTTTTAGGCACACCTAACACAAGATCATTATTAACAAGATAATTCATTCTGCGAAAATGAATATGTCCCATTCGTCTGTGCCAAAGCAGTGAATCTGTAGAAGATGCTTTTGATAGCAGACAAGTATGCTCCTTGGTAACCACAGTTTGCATATCCAAAATGTACGAGTTGCGTACACGGGGTGCTCTCAGTAACACCCATTCCTCGGGAATAACAAATCCCGGTTTCAAAATTAAACATTCAACATCTGTAAATGCGGTAGTGAACTTCTTGTCGCAGACTTGAGAAACACTGATCAGATTGTGTTGCAGTTCCTCGACATAGTTCACTTTATCAAAACTCACTTGCCCATTAGAAAGTGTACCCTGACCCGTTATGTTACCACCTGTATCTCCCGCAAAAGCAACATGTCCTCCGCGATATGGTTTCACATCAGACAGAAGAGACATGTCACCAGTCATGTGCCGTGAGCAGCCACTATCCACATACCATTTACTTCTTTGTATATGATCTGACTGCTACAGCACAACATAGAGAGAGAGTTAGTTAGAAATGGAGACCCAGGCCTTGACAGACATGGGTACTCCAGAGACCTCATCAATAATAACTACATCAGTTGAAACTTTGTTTTTCAATAAATCAGGTGCAATTCCTGATGCAGTATTACTTGATGATGAGTCATTTAACAACTCTTTTGGTCTCCAAATTTTCACATGAACAATAGTGGGTTGCTTGTTAACATTGTCAGGCTGTTTAACTAGAGGTTTACTAGGCCTAGCAGCATTAACTTTCGGGATAGAAGTATGAGAAAGTGAACCCTTCTTTGAAAAAGATTTAACAGATGAATTTTTGTAAACAGAATTTTTGGGAACACCTTTTGAAAACTTCTTTCTCAAAAGCAACGGGCATTGATTAATCAAGTGACCTTGTTTCTTGCAGTAGAAACATGATCGTCTTTCCTTAAAGGTTCGGTCGTTACTGCCTAAAAATTGAGGTGAGACAGGTAACTTATGTGAGCATGTTGAAGTGGATGCCCCAGAATGTGAAACAGAAGGTTTAACAGAATTCTTATTGATTTGTCATTAGTATTCTGTAAATCTTTCCTTTTATGTTCAGCCTTAACCTTAGTATTCATTTGAAAAGTTTCATCATCTATTTCAGTAGTAAGGATGTGATGTTCAGGCTTAATGTTTTTCTTTTCACATTGAGGCACAAACTTACAGGGAACATCCTCAACCTCGACCTCTTCTTCAATAGTTTTTAAGGGAGCAGGCGAAAAACTACCAAAGGGGGTAAACTTGACGGTTCCTGAGGGGGTAAACCTAACAGGTTCAAAAGGCTTCACAAGTTCAGCCTTAATTGTCTTAGGTTTCTTCTTATCATGGTTTACTTCTATGTTGGCTTTATAGAATTCAGGCAACTTAAACGGATTCAAACTAACAGGTTCACATACAGGCATAGCTACTTTCTTAACAACAGGCTCATTAACTGATATTTCAATGGGCTTTGCATCTACTAACGCAGTAGGCACAAAATCTTTAATTTCATCCTTAGACGGTCTACACAAATTCACATCTAAAGACGGAGGCGGTTGATGATGATAACCATAACCGGACTTATCTTTAGAACTAGTTCTACCCGTCTGTAGGATATCTGTTGAGACCTGAGACACTGTCAGATTTGCTCAGAATACAAGTATGATTGCCGCTGTTAGAAGAAGTTCACCGCTGTTAGAGTTTTTGTATTGACAGTACCACTGTCAATTAGTTTTAGTCTAACAGTGCCACTATTGAACGTGTAATTTGTATTTTGTATCAAGTACTCAACCTCTGTTAGTAATATACGAGTACTACCTCTGTTAGATATATAGATAACCACTGTTGGTTAAATAAAGTTGGTTAGAGTTATATTAGGAGTAGATGAGGATTCCTAATATGTTTGATTCTGTAAAGGACTCTATATGTTAAAAATAGAGATCCTGTAAAACCCTAGAAGACACGATTCATCCTAGTTATTAGCTTCAAGGTTGTAAACCCTAACACAATTGTGTGTTCGTATTATTGATAATAATATTGAAGCTTTTGGTTAGATATTCTGTTATATACAAGTTTGTTCTTCAAGTTATTAATAAACTATTCCGCAAGCTTATTAATAATCAGTTAAAGTAATACATACTAAGATCTCAATCTGGGATCATCAAGTGGTATCAGAGCTTGATATTACTTTGATCTTGAAGAAGGTAATTGAATTTCGCAGCTTTTTCAACAAATAACAAGATGTCTACTGAAACAATGGAAGGTATTCAAGCTACAAAGATTCCCATGCTCAAACCTGATGAGTTTGAGCTATGGCAGACTAGGATTAGGCAATACATGTTGCTTACGGATTATATGATGTGGGAGGTGGTTACTAATGGACCAAACTATACTAAGGATGCAGATGGTAAAAAGGAGGAAAGACCACCACCAAAGACTGATGCAGAGAGGAAAGAAAGAGCAACAGAATGGAAGGCATTAAGTACTCTACTTTTGTCTATTCCTAATGAGTATCAAAGGAAATTTGAAAACTGTGAAGATGCTCAGGTTCTCATGGAAGCAATTGTTAAGAGATTTGGTGGTAATGACAACACCAAGAAAAATAAGAGATCTCTTCTCAAACAACAATTTGAAAACTTTGCAGGTGTAAAGTCTGAAACTTTGACTCAGACTTTTGACAGATTTCAAAAACTTGTGGGTGATCTTGAAAATCACAATGTCAAGATTGATAAGGATGATTTGAATAGGAAGTTTCTAAGATCACTAGGCACAGATTGGAATATGTACACTGTGGGACTTAGACAAAGTGCAGATCTTGAAGAAAAGGAGATTGAAGATCTATACAATGATCTGAGAAACTTTGAGCCTGAGGTGTTGGCTCTAAAACAGTCCAATGGTAGCTCTAACAATGCTGCTTTTGTGTCTGTTGGTGAATCTGGTAGCTGTAGCACATCTGGTGCTAATGATAATGTCTTGGAAGCTTTCTTTGCAAGTCATGTGAATTCATCCTTAACAACAGAGGATTTAGAACAGGTTAATGAAGAGGATCTTAAAGAGATGGATTTGAGATGGCAGATGGCTATGATTACTATAAGGGCAAAAAGGTTTATGCAGAGGTCAGGGAACAGAAACTTTACTTACAAGAGAGATGGTGTAGCTGGTTTTGATAAGAGCAAGGTGGAGTGTTTCAACTGTCACAAGATGGGACACTTTGCTAGAGAATGCAAGAGCACACAGGCTGGAGGATCTCAGAATACTTCTAATGGTATTGTAAGAAATAGTTCTGGTACACAAAGAAGATTGGTACATGTTCAGAATACCACTTCAGATTCATTGGTTGCACAAGATGGAATGACAGGATTTGACTGGAGTGACCAGGAAGAGCTTGTAGTCAAGAATCAAGCTTTAATGGCTGTCACAGAAGAACCAGAGCCTTCAGACATTCCATATGAGGTACAATCTAAATTATGTTCTCCTACATGTAAGAAAATGGTTAAATTTTATAGGGATCATAATATGGTTGTATGTAATGAATTGAAAGCTAGTGTGGAAAAGAGTCAACATGCAACTTTAGCTATTGAAAACTTAGAAAGACAGATAAAAGCTTTTGAAAAGAATGAATCACAATTTCACTTAGATATTAAATATCTGAATTGGGAAAAGAAAGCTTTACAAACAAAAGTTGATATGCTAAGTGCAAAGTTGGCTGAGGCAATTTCTGATAAAGAATCAATAAGGTTGAAAGTAGATGAATTGGAAAATGCTTCAAAAGGTGTTCAAAACTTAATCAAGTCTCAAATTCATGATAAATTAAAAATTGGATTATGTTACAACCTTAATGCTGTACCCCCACCTTATAATCATACTTACTTCCCATCTAAACTTGAGTTTGACTTAGAAAAACTTAAGGTAGGTGTGTCTGAGGAGGTTAAAAAGGTAGATCCAGTAGTTAATTGTGCTAATAATGTAAATTTTGATAAAGTGGATGTATCTGATTGGACTGAGGAAGATGAGAGTGATAGTGATAGCTCATCTAGTGGTAATTCTGTGGATGATTGTGTTAAGCCTATTACTGGTCTAGTTTCTGAACTAAATAGTACTAAACTAGAAGAGGGTAAAAAGTTGTTTGTTGAGAAAGCAAAGGCTCAGATAGATCAAGTTAGAAAATCCAATAAATCTAGATCTGGTCTAGGTTATGTGCACAAAAGAGTCAATCCTGAATTAAAAGATATGTCAAAAGATAAATCTGAGTGTGATAAATGTGCATGTAAATCAAACAGGTCTGATTTAAATACTGCAAATAATGTAAATAAATCCATTCCCAGGGGTAATCAGAGGAATTGGAACCAATTGGTTTCACAAAGGCTGGGTAATGGGTTTGAATGTGTGAAAAGAAAATCATGTTTTATTTGTGGTAGGTATAATTGTGACACCCGACCAATTAGGGCTACTGTTAGTTCCTAATCATTGTGCTAATACATGTAATTAGGGTGAATTATGTGTATCATTATGTGTATTAATATATGTTATTATATTTGCACACATTTGCGATTTGTTTAAATCGTACACTTTATTATCGGATGGAGTCCGACACAGTTTAAATACGACGTTGGTGAAAACATTTCTATAAATAACTTTAATCTATTTTTAGAAGTTGTTTATCATTATCTATTATTTTGCTAAAATAATACTCGAAAAACCTAGACGTTTCGGTTAAAACGTCTCAAACGCAACGATAACGCGCGAATTTATTTCGACAACCAAACGAACGTCAATAATTAAATTGACAACCTAAATTAAGTATTTTAAATAATACTTCAATGGAAATTTATCCAAATTATATCGTTAACCTAAACGACTCAAAATAACGTTACGCGATTAAACCGCCGTAGAACAAACACGCAAATCGAGGCCGACGAATTAACGGGACATTTTTATAAATGTTTTCAAGTATTTCAATAAACGTCTCAATCAAAAATATCGAAATTTATGTCGTCACTTAAAAACGCGTATAAAACGTTTAACATATAAATAAACGTTTAAACAATCGGGTAAACGAACGTAAAACGCAACGATTTAAGCTTGAAATGTGAAATGACCAAAATACCCCTTGTGGGACCACATGGGGGCCGGCCACCCCATGTGCCACCACCCTTCTTCCTCCTCTCTTATTACATGCAAAGTCATGATGATGTTCATCACCACTTACACACACTTCACTCCCATTTTCATTTCACACTCAACTCCTTTCCCCAAGTTTCTCTCAAAACTCTCTCTCATTTTCTGGAGAAAAACACAGCCCAAACACCTCCATAAACCACCATTGATCACCACCATTAATCAAGAACAAGGAAGAAGAAGAAACAAGAATCAAGCTCCATTTCATCACCACCATTTTTTCTTCATCATTTGCTTGGTATAAATCATCAAACCTTTTACTTATCTTACTTTTAATCTACTGATTATGATGTTATAGTGTTCATCTATCATGATTATGTCCAAACTTGGTGTTGAAAATCGTTTTTATAAAGCAAACAAGAACATGCATGAAATCTGCCTAGAAATCGACAGTTCACAAAAATATTCGTATAAAATCAAATACTGAGAGTTAGAAGATGCATTTTATTTTAAAATTTGCGTATTGAAAAGATCTACAACTTTCATGTTTTACACTTTTTCCAGAAACGTACTCATTTTTCTCTACGATCCGATTTATAAGACTGACCAGGAAGTTTTTCGATAAAATGTGTTCGGTTGTTACGCGGCTTTATTTAACTATGTTAATGGACTTGTTAGAAGCTGAAAATTTGATATGTTAGTCAAGACACTTAGTAAATCAGTTGGTAAAAATTTGGAAGTTTGATTTGGACTATAGATAGGTGAAATCAGTTGGCGTAATGACCCGACATAAACCGAAAACATTAAATCTTGAAGTTTAAGGTGTAAACTTAAAAACCGACATCTCGAAACGACCCCGACTCGAACCAAAATTTCTGGAGACTCTTTGAACATATCTAAGGCTTCCCTAAAAATTTCGGGTCAAACCGAGCCCGTTTGACCATGTTTACAAAGCAAAAACACAACAGTTTGACTTTGCGAGTTGACTTTGACTTGCGAGTTCAGTTTGACTTGCGAGTTCAGTTTGACTTGCGAGTTCAGTTTGACTTTGCGAGTTCAGTTTGACTTGCGAGTTCAGTTTGACTTGCGAGTTCAGTTTGACTTGCGAACTGAAGACTTGCGAGTTCAGTTTGACTTGCGAACTGAAGACTTCCGAGTTGACTTTGACTTAGGAGTTGACCTTTTTCAGTTGACTTTTTGACCTTGAGAGTTGACTTTTTAACCCTTAGTTAATTCTCATAAAATCACATTTTGGACTCTAAATTCCGAGCCTTAACACATTCGGACATATATAAAAGCAATAAACACCTACAAAGATCAAACCTTTATGATGTAGATTCATATATGAAACACAGGTGCTTCGAGAAGTATACAACACGATGAACTTAACAATAATAATACTTTGAATTATTATTACAAACTTTCACCAACGGGTCGTACACATTTTTAGTAAACGAACTTGAACAACTTATATGGACATACTAGTTAGATGAACTAGCTCTAGGTGGACATTAACCCTCCACCTACATTGTGAATTAAGTGGACATTAACCATCCACTTACATAGATGATCTTTTAAGACATCTACTCATACAACCTTATACGTTTAGGACGTTAAAAGGCTACACATTGGATCACACTTTGCTTGCTAATTGATATTGCTTGCTTGCTATTTGCTAGAACTCAGGTGAGTTTCATAGCCCCTCTTTTTACAGTTTTATAACTATTTTGGGGGAGAATACATACTACAACTGTTTTATACAATTGCTTTGCAACTGCTTTGTATACATTTGAATTACACAACTGCTTTTATGAACACAAGTACCATAAACAACGCTATACGGATTGCATGAGTTACACACTAATCCACAAAGGCCCTACACATCATAGTTTGTTAGTTTTGCTAAAGCGTGAATATTAGTAAATAGATCTATTTGGGACTGACAATCCCCGTCCGGGTTAGTCGCGCTAACCAGTCAAACGGACGTATTAATATTTGTTCATAACGAGTGTACCGGATTAGACACTTGCATTGGGGCACCCACGATCGTGTACTCGAAAGAGGCACGGCACACATTGTTAAGCTTCGGACTATGAGCTCATGGCAAATGGTATACATATTTTTGCATTCGTGCAACTACATATTTACTTATCGTTTGTTAACGATACATTTACATGACATATTTACCTATCGTTTGTTAACGATACATTTACTCAACACATTTACCTATCGTTTGTTAACGATACATTTACTTATCATTGTTGAATGATACAACGATTAAAAATCTTGTGTTTCATAACTCGTGTTTCATACTATTGGGTTTTATACCAACATTTAAACAACTCTATGAACTCACCAACTTTATGTTGACCTTTTAGTATGTATTTCTCAGGTAACCCGCCGCAGTAGGAAGCTATGGATAGCTTAACTCGAGTCGCATATTTTTCAACATCTCAGGATCTAGATTGCATTTTACTATATTTAGTAACTTTGTAATTCAACTTATATTATGCGAACTCCAAATGTTTTGTACAACTATTGTAAACAAATTTGAATTATGGAATGTAATATTTTCAAACGTCTCATATAGAGGTCGTTTGCTTTAATCTTTGTGTAATGATATTTGATTTGGTCGGCGCCCCCATGACACCTCATGTTTCCGCTGCCACGTGTTTTGGGGGTGCGACAGATTGGTATCAGAGCCTAAGGTTATAGCGAACTAGGATTGCATTAGTGACCTAGACTATAACCGTTAGGTTAGTATTCCTCATTTGTTATGACTGGTTCAGCAATTGCATCATTTGAATTTAATTTAACATAGCTTGATCAACTATGTACAATTAAACAAGAATCGATGCAAGACCTGAAATGGTTATGGTGGATGGGAATGCATTAGAAGGCTTTGACCGAGGATAGAACGGGACCAACCTTATACGTGCTTATGTGCTAGGTTATTGTATCTATATAACCTTAACCTTACGTATACTAAAACTCCTTGCCACAGAAAATGGCAACCACTCCCACCGCTACGTCTCCCAACTCTGAGAACGAAGCCCAAACACGACCCGCTACTGAGGAAATCGTTACTATGTCTTCAGCACCAAACTCTCCTGAACGACTTCACTACATCACTGGCGAAGCCCGAGTGTTACGTACTCACCCAAGGGGTACCAGATCATCTCGAGCCAACCCTTACTCAAACTCCATTGCTAATACCACCCGCCGTCCATCATACCCTCGTAGATGGGACTGGCTACCCACAACTCTAAATACTTGGAGGTCTGAGGAAAACATGGAGGTTTTCGATGATTCCATGGACATCTCTCTATACACCCAGGAACCAATACACCACACTGTACCCGTGTTAGCTGCTCGACTTCACCGCCATGAGGCAAGACTTGAAAACCTGGAACGAGAACAATACATAGTGCAAATGTACTGGCTGCGCCAATCACATGACCGCATTGCACAACTGTTTCAAGACCAAGAAAACATGACAAACACTCTAGAAATGATGCACCAACACGTCATTGACGACAGAGGCGCGGTTGACCTTCTTCAAGCAAGGTTAGAAGAATGTGAACAACGTTCACGGGAAGCTGAAGAGTACACCCGAGTACTAGAGCAACGATTAACCTTGGCTGAGGATAACGCCCGACAAGCTGGTAGACTTGCAAGAAACGTGGACCGACTTGTCACACTAATGGAACGAATAAACTTGCGTTAGAACTAGTTTGATCTTTATCTTGTAACCTATCGAGGCGGGATATGCCCGACTAATCTATCTTATGTTGTCTTTTGTAAACTCTAGTAATAAGGCCGGTAGTAACAATTCCCGGCATGTTTTGTGAAATTCCTAAATTTTGTAACCGTTTAAACTTGCGCCTCGGTGTGGTTATAAAAATTTGCTTCCTTGTTTTATTGAATATCTTGCTGTACATACTTGTTTTATTTTCTTGTGTACACCTGCAAAGATTTTAAGATCTTACTCACTGAAATCTTATGTACCTCGTATTCTCTTTATCTCAGAATCATGGCACCAAAACGTCAAATGAACTCCGCTGACATCGAGCAACTCGTCAATCAGAGGGTCCAAGCAGCTCTAGAAGCTGCCAGAAACAATCCCAATCCGAACCAAGGAAACCCTGGAGGGACAGGCAATAACCCACCTGTGCCAAAGCCCTGCACCCACAAAGATTTCATGAATTGTAAACCTCTCCATTTCAAAGGAACCGAAGGAGCCGTCGGTCTTATGCGATGGATTGAGAAAATGGAGTCAGTCTTCCGAATAAGTAACTGTCAAGAAGAGAACAAAGTCAAATTCTCTACCTACACTCTAGCTGAGGGTGCACTCACTTTCTGGAACACATACGCCCAAACTCAGGGTATTGATGCTGCTTATCAAATATCTTGGGACGAACTTAAGAACTTGTTGAGGGAAGAATACTGTCCGCGCGAGCAACTCCAACAGCTCGAACATGAATTCTGGAACCTCACAGTTCAAGGAAATGATATTACTGGCTACACAACCAGATTTCACCAGCTTGCTCTTCTTTGTCCATCTATGGTGGACCCTGAATCCAAACGTGTCGAAAGATACATTTGGGGACTACCTGATTCCATCCAAGGCAATGTCATCTCTTCCAAACCCGGGACCATCCAGAGTGCCGTCCGCATGGCACACGAGCTTATGGCTCAAATTGTCCGCCGTGGGGCACCCACCGTGAAAACCACAGGGGACAACAAAAGAAAATGGTCTGGGAACAACAGCAACCAACAACAAACCAACAAAAAGGCCGAGACTGTAAAGGCCTACACTTCTGGTTCAGGATCTGGGGATAAGAAAGCATACGTAGGAAAGAAACCTTACTGTTCCTCTTGCAATCGACACCATGATGGTCCGTGTGGTAACCAATGCGGTAACTGCAAACGCTACGAACATCTAACCAAAGATTGCCGAACTCAACCCACAAATGCCAACCCAAACAACCAACCCAACGCACCAAAAGCTTGTTTCGAGTGTGGCAGCACTGCCCATTTTAGAAACACCTGCCCGAAACGCAACAACAACGCCAACAGAAACAACAACAATAACAACAACCCCCGCGGTCGCGCTTTCGTCATCAACGCAGGAGAAGCCCGCCAGGATCCCAATGTGGTAACCGGTATGTTTCTCCTCAATGATTTAACCGTTACTGTTTTGTTTGATACCGGAGCTGATAAAAGCTTCATATCTGATGAATTCATTTCACTTCTCAACATAACACCCATTGCCCTAGATGCTAAGTACACTGTAGAGTTAGCTAACGGCAAACTGATCGAGGCCGATAGTGTGATACCTAATTGCACTTTAAACCTCGCCAATGAATTGTTTCCCATAGACCTTATCCCTGTTGAAATCGGGAGCTTCGATGTCATCGTAGGCATGGACTGGTTGTCCAAGCATCATGCTGAAATTGTCTGTTTTGAAAAGATTGTACGTATACCTCTCGCTACCGGTGGAACCTTGATCATACAGGGGGAGACTGGTAGGCGAAACTTAAACATCATCTCGTGTATGAAAACCCAAAAGTACCTGAGGAAAGGCTACCCAGCAATCCTTGCTCATGTAACCGAAAAGAAGTCGGCTGAAAAGCGACTCGAAGATGTACCCATTGTACGAGACTTTCCTGAAGTCTTTCCCGAAGACTTGCCAGGCCTTCCCCCGCCTAGACAAGTCGAGTTCCAAATCGACCTTGTGCCCGGTGCTGCACCCGTAGCACGAGCCCCATACAGATTAGCCCCATCCGAGTTGCAGGAGTTATCCACCCAATTACAGGAACTCCTGGACAAGGGATTTATTCGACCAAGTTCCTCACCTTGGGGAGCTCCGGTCCTATTCGTTAAAAAGAAGGATGGATCCTTCCGCATGTGTATCGATTACCGTGAACTAAACAAACTCACTATCAAAAACCGATACCCACTTCCTAGAATCGACGACCTGTTTGACCAACTTCAAGGTTCGAGCTTTTACTCAAAGATCGACCTTCGGTCTGGTTATCACCAACTTCGCGTTCGAGACGCCGACATCCCGAAAACCGCTTTCCGAACCCGCTACGGGCATTACGAATTTCAAGTGATGCCTTTTGGTCTAACTAACGCACCGGCTGTATTCATGGATCTTATGAATCGGGTGTGCAAACCATATCTAGATAAGTTTGTCATTGTATTCATTGATGACATCTTGATCTACTCTCGCAACGAAACAGAACATGGCCAACACCTCAAAACTATCTTGGAATTACTCAAACACGAGGAGCTATACGCCAAGTACTCCAAGTGTGAGTTCTGGATGCGAACAGTACAATTCCTAGGGCATGTCGTTGACAGCCAAGGGATACGTGTTGATCCAGCAAAAATCGAGGCCATCAAGTGCTGGAAAGCACCAACCACTCCAACCGAGGTCCGACAATTCTTAGGTCTCGCCGGGTATTATCGGCGATTCATCGAGAATTTTTCCCGAATTGCTCAACCATTAACCTCCTTGACTCAGAAAGACAAGAAATTCGACTGGACCGACAAACAGGAGTCGGCTTTTCAACTCCTTAAACAGAAACTCTGCAGTGCACCAATCCTATCCTTACCCGAAGGCACCGATGATTTCGTAGTTTACTGCGACGCCTCACATCAAGGACTAGGCTGTGTGTTAATGCAACGTGATAAGGTCATCGCTTACGCCTCCCGGCAACTGAAAATCCATGAGAAAAACTATACCACTCACGATCTCGAATTAGGAGCCGTTGTTTTTGCGCTCAAAATTTGGAGACACTACCTATATGGTACCAAGTGCACTATCTTCACTGACCACAAAAGCCTTCAACATATCTTTGATCAGAAGGACCTAAACATGAGACAACGTCGTTGGGTCGAGTTACTTAGTGACTACGACTGTGAAATCCGATACCACCCGGGTAAGGCTAACGTTGTTGCCGATGCCCTAAGCCGTAAAGAACGAGTGAAACCCCTTCGAGTTCGAGCCCTTGGTTTAACCATCCACAACGATCTTATTGCTCAAATTCATTCCACTCAACTCGAAGCACTCAACGAGAAAAATATCAAAAATGAGGCCTTGCGAGGCATGGAAAAACAATTCGAAATCAAATCCGATGGAACCCGATACTTCTCCAACCGAATTTGGTTACCTAACTTTGGGAACCTACGAGAATTGGTCATGGACGAAGCTCACAAATCCCGGTACTCCATACATCCTGGTTCTGACAAGATGTATCATGACGTCAAACAACGGTATTGGTGGCCCAACATGAAAGCTGACATAGCCACGTATGTTAGTAAGTGTCTAACCTGTGCCAAGGTTAAGGCCGAATACCAGAAACCTTCTGGGTTACTCCAACAACCCGAGATACCTCAATGGAAATGGGAAAACATAACCATGGACTTCATCAACAAGCTACCAAAAACACCGAGCGGTTGCGATACCATTTGGGTGATCGTAGATCGTCTCACAAAATCCGCCCATTTCCTAGCCATCAAAGAAAACGACAAGATGGAGCGATTGGCTCGCATCTACATCAAAGAGGTTGTAGCACGACACGGCATACCCATCTCGATCATCTCCGATAGAGATAGCCGCTTCACCTCTCGATTTTGGCAAACACTTCAGAAAGCCCTTGGTACTCGCCTTGATTTGAGTACTGCTTATCATCCGCAAACCGATGGTCAGAGTGAACGGACCATTCAAACTCTTGAAGATATGCTTCGAGCATGTGTAATCGACTTCGGAAACACATGGGAAAACCACCTACCTTTGTGTGAGTTTTCCTACAACAACAGTTACCACACCAGCATTGATGCTGCACCTTTTGAGGCACTTTATGGGAGAAAGTGCCGATCACCCATTTGTTGGACCGAAATCGGCGATAGCCAACTCACTGGTCCTGAAATCATCCATGAAACGACCGAGAAAATCGTGACCATTCAAAACCGGCTGAAAGCCGCCCGTGATCGTCAGAAAAGTTATGCTGACGTGAGACGCAAACCGCTCGAGTTCCAGGTTGGGGACCGAGTACTCTTGAAAGTATCACCTTGGAAAGGTGTCATTCGTTTTGGTAAACGCGGCAAACTAAACCCTAGGTACATCGGACCTTTTGAAATTCTTGAAAGAATTGGTCCGGTGGCATATCGACTGCAGCTACCCCCTCAACTCAGTAGCGTGCACAATACTTTTCACATTTCTAACCTAAAGAAATGTCTGTCTGATGAGACACTTGTTGTTCCTCTCGACGAAATCCATATCGACGATAAACTCCACTTTGTAGAGGAACCGATAGAAATCATGGACCGTGAGGTCAAACGATTGAAACATAGTCGTATTCCCATCGTTAAAGTCCGGTGGAATTCTAGGCGCGGTCCTGAATTCACTTGGGAACGGGAAGACCAAATGCGACTAAAACATCCACATCTATTCTTAGATGCCCCTCAGACCACGGCAACAAGCTAATTTCGGGACGAAATTCTCCTAACAGGGGGAGAATGTGACACCCGACCAATTAGGGCTACTGTTAGTTCCTAATCATTGTGCTAATACATGTAATTAGGGTGAATTATGTGTATCATTATGTGTATTAATATATGTTATTATATTTGCACACATTTGCGATTTGTTTAAATCGTACACTTTATTATCGGATGGAGTCCGACACAGTTTAAATACGACGTTGGTGAAAACATTTCTATAAATAACTTTAATCTATTTTTAGAAGTTGTTTATCATTATCTATTATTTTGCTAAAATAATACTCGAAAAACCTAGACGTTTCGGTTAAAACGTCTCAAACGCAACGATAACGCGCGAATTTATTTCGACAACCAAACGAACGTCAATAATTAAATTGACAACCTAAATTAAGTATTTTAAATAATACTTCAATGGAAATTTATCCAAATTATATCGTTAACCTAAACGACTCAAAATAACGTTACGCGATTAAACCGCCGTAGAACAAACACGCAAATCGAGGCCGACGAATTAACGGGACATTTTTATAAATGTTTTCAAGTATTTCAATAAACGTCTCAATCAAAAATATCGAAATTTATGTCGTCACTTAAAAACGCGTATAAAACGTTTAACATATAAATAAACGTTTAAACAATCGGGTAAACGAACGTAAAACGCAACGATTTAAGCTTGAAATGTGAAATGACCAAAATACCCCTTGTGGGACCACATGGGGGCCGGCCACCCCATGTGCCACCACCCTTCTTCCTCCTCTCTTATTACATGCAAAGTCATGATGATGTTCATCACCACTTACACACACTTCACTCCCATTTTCATTTCACACTCAACTCCTTTCCCCAAGTTTCTCTCAAAACTCTCTCTCATTTTCTGGAGAAAAACACAGCCCAAACACCTCCATAAACCACCATTGATCACCACCATTAATCAAGAACAAGGAAGAAGAAGAAACAAGAATCAAGCTCCATTTCATCACCACCATTTTTTCTTCATCATTTGCTTGGTATAAATCATCAAACCTTTTACTTATCTTACTTTTAATCTACTGATTATGATGTTATAGTGTTCATCTATCATGATTATGTCCAAACTTGGTGTTGAAAATCGTTTTTATAAAGCAAACAAGAACATGCATGAAATCTGCCTAGAAATCGACAGTTCACAAAAATATTCGTATAAAATCAAATACTGAGAGTTAGAAGATGCATTTTTTTTTAAAATTTGCGTATTGAAAAGATCTACAACTTTCATGTTTTACACTTTTTCCAGAAACGTACTCATTTTTCTCTACGATCCGATTTATAAGACTGACCAGGAAGTTTTTCGATAAAATGTGTTCGGTTGTTACGCGGCTTTATTTAACTATGTTAATGGACTTGTTAGAAGCTGAAAATTTGATATGTTAGTCAAGACACTTAGTAAATCAGTTGGTAAAAATTTGGAAGTTTGATTTGGACTATAGATAGGTGAAATCAGTTGGCGTAATGACCCGACATAAACCGAAAACATTAAATCTTGAAGTTTAAGGTGTAAACTTAAAAACCGACATCTCGAAACGACCCCGACTCGAACCAAAATTTCTGGAGACTCTTTGAACATATCTAAGGCTTCCCTAAAAATTTCGGGTCAAACCGAGCCCGTTTGACCATGTTTACAAAGCAAAAACACAACAGTTTGACTTTGCGAGTTGACTTTGACTTGCGAGTTCAGTTTGACTTGCGAGTTCAGTTTGACTTGCGAGTTCAGTTTGACTTTGCGAGTTCAGTTTGACTTGCGAGTTCAGTTTGACTTGCGAGTTCAGTTTGACTTGCGAACTGAAGACTTGCGAGTTCAGTTTGACTTGCGAACTGAAGACTTCCGAGTTGACTTTGACTTAGGAGTTGACCTTTTTCAGTTGACTTTTTGACCTTGAGAGTTGACTTTTTAACCCTTAGTTAATTCTCATAAAATCACATTTTGGACTCTAAATTCCGAGCCTTAACACATTCGGACATATATAAAAGCAATAAACACCTACAAAGATCAAACCTTTATGATGTAGATTCATATATGAAACACAGGTGCTTCGAGAAGTATACAACACGATGAACTTAACAATAATAATACTTTGAATTATTATTACAAACTTTCACCAACGGGTCGTACACATTTTTAGTAAACGAACTTGAACAACTTATATGGACATACTAGTTAGATGAACTAGCTCTAGGTGGACATTAACCCTCCACCTACATTGTGAATTAAGTGGACATTAACCATCCACTTACATAGATGATCTTTTAAGACATCTACTCATACAACCTTATACGTTTAGGACGTTAAAAGGCTACACATTGGATCACACTTTGCTTGCTAATTGATATTGCTTGCTTGCTATTTGCTAGAACTCAGGTGAGTTTCATAGCCCCTCTTTTTACAGTTTTATAACTATTTTGGGGGAGAATACATACTACAACTGTTTTATACAATTGCTTTGCAACTGCTTTGTATACATTTGAATTACACAACTGCTTTTATGAACACAAGTACCATAAACAACGCTATACGGATTGCATGAGTTACACACTAATCCACAAAGGCCCTACACATCATAGTTTGTTAGTTTTGCTAAAGCGTGAATATTAGTAAATAGATCTATTTGGGACTGACAATCCCCGTCCGGGTTAGTCGCGCTAACCAGTCAAACGGACGTATTAATATTTGTTCATAACGAGTGTACCGGATTAGACACTTGCATTGGGGCACCCACGATCGTGTACTCGAAAGAGGCACGGCACACATTGTTAAGCTTCGGACTATGAGCTCATGGCAAATGGTATACATATTTTTGCATTCGTGCAACTACATATTTACTTATCGTTTGTTAACGATACATTTACATGACATATTTACCTATCGTTTGTTAACGATACATTTACTCAACACATTTACCTATCGTTTGTTAACGATACATTTACTTATCATTGTTGAATGATACAACGATTAAAAATCTTGTGTTTCATAACTCGTGTTTCATACTATTGGGTTTTATACCAACATTTAAACAACTCTATGAACTCACCAACTTTATGTTGACCTTTTAGTATGTATTTCTCAGGTAACCCGCCGCAGTAGGAAGCTATGGATAGCTTAACTCGAGTCGCATATTTTTCAACATCTCAGGATCTAGATTGCATTTTACTATATTTAGTAACTTTGTAATTCAACTTATATTATGCGAACTCCAAATGTTTTGTACAACTATTGTAAACAAATTTGAATTATGGAATGTAATATTTTCAAACGTCTCATATAGAGGTCGTTTGCTTTAATCTTTGTGTAATGATATTTGATTTGGTCGGCGCCCCCATGACACCTCATGTTTCCGCTGCCACGTGTTTTGGGGGTGCGACAATAATCATCTTCAACAGGACTGTTACTACAATCCTAAAAATAATAGGAACAGTGGTAAAGGACAAATGTTGAAAATTAAGCCAAACAGAGGCAAGGCTGCAGCCCCTGTTAATGCTGCAGCAGTGCCACTGTCAAAGGCTAACAGAGGCAAGACAAGAACAGGGGAGGGTTTGACCACTGTCAGGCATGGTACCTCTGCTGGTATTAAACATTTCAAAAGAATGTTTATACCAAGTAAAGCTACCACTGCTAGGGTAATAAATACGAATTTGAAGGTGACCACTGTCAGACCATTAACCCCTGTCAGGTCTAAAACAGATTGTTTTTGGAAACATAAGAATGCATCTACATCAAATGTATCCAAAATTAATGGAGCATTGAGATCAATCACCTTTAAGAGGGTTGATATCAAAAATGCTCATGGGAAACCCAAAGCCAAATTGGTTTGGGTTCCCAAGAGAAACTAATATGTTATCTTTTTATATGTGTAGGGCAAGCCAAAGAGCTTTTGGCACATTGATTCTGGCTGCTCAAGGCACATGACTGGAGATAGGGAAAAGTTGCAGGACTTCAAAGCATTTAGTGGAGGAGATGTAGCATTTGGCAGCAATCCTAAAGGGGGAAAGATCACTGGAAAAGGTAAGGTAAAAAGCAGTAAGCTCACTTTTAATGATGTGTATTATGTTGAGAAATTGAGATATAATTTGCTTAGTGTGAGTCAAATCACAGATAAGCAAAATCCTGTTTATTTCACTAACACAGAATGCCTTATACTTTCTGAAAAACTCAAAATACCTGAAGATAAAATTTTAATGAGAGTTCCAAGAAAGGATAATGTATACTGTAGTGATCTAAACAAGATGGAATCTCAAAATGTTAACTGTCTTATTTCTAAAGCTACTGTTTTTGAATCTGAACTATGGCATAGGAGGATGTGTCACTTGAATTACAAGACTATGAATAAACTTGTTTGGAATAAGCTAGTGAGAGGCTTACCTGAAAAGTTATTTGAATGTAGTGACCACTGTGTAGCTTGTCTCAAAGGCAAGCAACATAAGACCTCTTATAAGACCAAGCTTGTGAATTCCAATACCACTCCCTTACACCTGTTACATATGGACTTGTTTGGCCCTACCAATGTAGCTAGTCAAGGGAAGAAATCTTACTGTTTGGTGATAACTGATGATTATTCTAGAATGAGTTGGGTATTCTTTCTTAGGACCAAGGATGAGACAGGTGAAATACTTAGATCATTCATAACTAGGATTGAGAATTCAACTAATCAAAAGGTTAAGATCATCAGGTGTGATAATGGGACAGAATTTAAGAATCATGAGATGAATAAGTTCTGTGAGGAGAAAGGTATAGAAAGACAGTTTAGTGCACCTAGGACTCCACAACAAAATGGAGTAGCTGAAAGGAGGAATAGGACACTAATTGAGGCTGCTAGAAGCATGCTAGCAGATGCTAAACTTCCAATGTCCTTTTGGGCAGAGGCAGTCAGCACTGCTTGTTATGTTTTGAATAGGATTTTGATCATTAAACCTCATAACAAGACACCCTATGAGTTATTCTTTAAGAGAAAACCTTTGGTTAGCTTTTTAAAACCATTTGGATGTCCTTGTACTGTCTTAAATACCAGGGATCACCTTGGTAAGTTTCAGAGTAAGGTAGATGAGGCTGTATTTGTTGGATACTCTATTCAAAGCAAGGCTTATAGAGTATTTAATAAAAGAACTATGATCATTGATGAGACCATGGATGTGACCTTTAATGAAAATACATCAAATGTAGAAGGAAAAGGTCCAGAAGTATTGTTTGATATTGATGCACTAACCCATGCTTTTAGATATACAGATTTGTCTACTAGTGCAGGTACAGATACAGGTAATGATGCAGGTGAAGATGGGCTTTCAGGCTCAAGTCAGACTAAAAAGGATGACTTGAAGTATGTATTGTTTCCTATTTGGTCTCCAGATCCACCAGGAGTATTCCAATCAGAGCAACAAGAGGAAGATGGATCTTCAGATGATACATGTGGGTCAACTGGCAAAAATGGTTCCAACAAGGATGAAGTTGGTTCAACTCCAACAGATCATCAACCATTTACTTCAAAGGGTTCTCATACAGATTCAGAGCATGATTCAGAAGGAGAGCATGAATCTCCAAAGTATTTTGAACAAAGTCCTCCATTTCAAGTCTTGGAAAGGACTTCTTTGTCAGATTCTGAAGCAACTCCAAAGCCTTCATAAGAAAGAGAAAAAAGAGATTCTTTTTCAGAATCAGAAATGGATAATCTTTTGGGTCCTAATTTGGAAAGAGAATACTTGATACATCCACATCTAAGTATCTGGTTCACAAAGATCACTCCTTGGATTTGGTCATTGGTGATATTAGCTCTTCTGTTCAGACTAGACATCAAACCAAGGTAAGAGAAGAAGATTTACATACTTCACTATATGTTTGTTTTCTTTCTCATATAGAACCAAAGAAGGCAGTGGAAGCTCTTAAAGATCCAAGTTGGATAGAGTCAATGCAAGAAGAATTGTTGCAGTTCAAACTACAAGATGTATGGGATTTGGTTGATTTACCAAAAGGAAAGAAAGCTATAGGCACAAGGTGGATCTTCAAGAACAAGAGAGATGAAAGAGGAATAGTGATAAAGAATAAAGCAAGGTTGGTAGCACAGGGGTACACACAGGAAGAAGGAATTGATTATGATGATGTTTTTGCTCCTGTTGCTAGAATAGAATCTATTAGATTATTTTTAGCTTATGCATCTTATCAGGATTTCAAAGTTTATCAAATGGATGTGAAGACTGCTTTTCTTCATGGTCTAATTGATGATGAGGTGTAAGTATGCCAACCACCAGGGTTTGAAGATCCAACATATCCAGATAGAGTGTGCAGATTGAAGAAAGCTTTGTATGGATTACATCAAGCACCAAGAGCTTGTTATGATACTCTATCTGAGTATCTTCTCAAGAATGGATTCAAGAGAGGAACTATTGACAAGACTTTGTTTACCAAGAGGGTTCAGAGAGATATATTGTTGGTACAAGTTTATGTTGATGATATTATTTTTGGGTCAACTAGGGATTCATTGTGCAAAGAGTTTGAGGGCTTAATGCATAAGAAATTCAAGATGAGTTCAATGGGTGAACTCACTTTCTTTTTAGGATTGCAGGTTAAACAGAAGACAGATGGAATCTTTATTAATCAAGGAAAGTATGTGCAGGATATTTTGAATAAATTTGGTTATAAAGATGTAAAGATAGCTAGCACTCCTATGGAGGCACACAAACATCTTAATTCTGATCCTGGGGGAGAGGAAGTAGATGTGCACTTGTACAGGTCAATAATTGGTTCTTTGATGTATTTAACTTCATCTAGGCCTGATATTATGTTTGCAGTGTGTCTTTGTGTTAGGTACCAAACCAATCCAAAGCAGTCACACATGTATGCTGTGAAAAGGATCTTTAGATACTTGAAAGGTCAACCAGGTTTGGGACTTTGGTATGCTAAAGGATCAGATTTTGAGCTTAAGGCTTTCACAAATAGTGACTATGGTGGTGAGAACATGGATCGAAAATCAACAAGTGGAGGATGTCAATTTCTTGGAAATAGGTTAGTGTCATGGCAATGCAAGAAGCAGACCACAGTTTCCACATCTACAGCAGAAGCAGAATATGTTGCAGCATCAAGTTGCTGTGCACAGGTTCTTTGGATTCATAATCAAATGTTGGATTATGGTTTGACTTTCATGAACACTCCTATTTATATTGATAATACCTCTGCTATTAGTATCATTCAAAATCCAGTTAAGCATTCAAAAACCAAACACATTGAGATCAGATATCACTTTATACGAGATTGTTATGATAAAAGATTGATTCATATTTTTAAAATTCATACTGATAATCAACTTGCAGATCTTTTTACAAAAGCATTTGATGTAGGAAGATTTACATTTTTGATAACTAATATTGGTATGATCAATCTCACTTAGTGTTTTGGTCTGGATTTGATACTAACAGGGGTGAAGTATATTGTGTGTGACAGGGTCAAGTGTTGCCACTGTTAGCTTCATCATGATAACAGTTGGTGCCACTGTTAGTTTACTTATGCCACTGTCAATGTATTTTAAACCCCTGCTGTATATTTGTGTAGATTAACCCCTGCTGGTTGTTTTCTTAGTTTAATATTGCAGGACTCAGCCACTGTCAAGAGACATCACTTGAGCTGGAGTCTAATGTTTTCTGTGTTGCTTCTTATTTTGGTTAAAAAAAAAATACGGTTCTTTTTCTAATAAAGCTAAGTTTATGCCTCTGTTAGTTCTAAGCTGGAGTTTCCCTGGTCGGATGCCCCTGCTAGACTATCAGCCGCTGTTAGCTTTGTTAGATGGTTAAAAAGGGTTGACTATAATTGACCAAGTGAGGTACCCCTGTTGGGCTTATTTGTAAGTTGTGCCCCTGCTGGGTATAACCAGCAGTGCCACTGTTAGTTCTATTTTTAGGGCTTGGCACTGTCATCATATAAATACTCAAATACTTCACTTTTTCAATTACGCTTTCAAAATTTTCAAAACCCTTCAATAATCGCTCTCGTTTATTGTAAACCGCTCTTCGTTCTTTCATCAATTTCATCAATGGCATCGTCATCTTCATCTGATTCTGGTACTTCTACGCTAAGTGTTCATTCTGAACACAATATGAGGGCTTTCTTGAACAAAGAACTTGCAGATGATTATTTTCATCCTATTATTGATTTCTTGAGTAACTGTCCAGTTACTTATGCCCTTACTGTCGCTCCAAGATTAATACGATCACACATTCAAGAATTCTGGCAGAACGCAAAGGAAGGGAATGTTAATGGAATTACTCACATTCATTCCACTGTCAAGGGTAAGAAGGTGATGGTGACTGAGATTGTTCTCAGAGAACTTCTGCAGTTTGATGATGAAGGAGGAATTCTGTAATTGTCAAGAGTTGATTTGTTTAAAGGCATAAATGATATGGGGTATGAAGGTTTTGGAAAAGCAAGATCAGAATATACTTTCTTGAAGTCATGGTTCTGTCCTCAATGGAAGTTCTACATTCATACTTTTCTGGTATGTTTGTCACAAAAGAGAACTAGTTTTAATGAATTTAGTTCTAGTATTGCATATCCTATTATCTGCTTGGCACAGGGTATTAAATTTAATATGTCTAGGTTTATCTTAGATATTATGATTAGGAATGTAAAGGGTGATACATTCATTATGTACCCTAGATTTGTTCAGCTTTTATTGAATACTCAATTGTCAAATTTGCCAGCAGAGGATAGTGTAATAGATAGTTCTACTCTATCTTTGAGGACTATTAGAGCCATGAACCAGTATCATAATACTTTTTCTAAGAAGGAAACTGCATTATTTTCTACAATGTTAGTTGCTCCTTCTGCCACTGGTGGTGTATTACCAACACCACATGGACCAAATGATGACAGGCCAACAACACAAGTTGGTTCTGAACACACATCAGGAGGTGGCACCAAAAGAAAACAAGGGAACCAACAGCCTACCTAAAGTAAAGCCAAGAAATCCAAGAAGGCTAAACAGGCTGTGGAGATTCCTGTTTCTCCACAGTCTCAGTCAAATGATCCACCACAACAGGTGAACATACTTGATGAAAATGTTCATTCTGGAAGGGCTGCCACTACTGTTTCTAGCCCACTGGCAGGGCAGGATAGTGTTAACATCAATAAGACCCAACCAGAGGCAACTATATTTGATGAACCTATGGGTGATGATTCAAATGTAGGTCCCAGTACCAATAACAGAGGGACATCTGCAGTGGCAGATGTAGTCGATGATTCATCTAGGAGGTCACACTCCAATGTTGATGAGGCTAGTAATTAAACTCGGGAATTGACTATTGATGATTTGGTACATGATGTCAAGCTGATTTAGACTAAATTTGAAAAGGAAAGAGCTTTGAGAAGGGAGCAACAGGTTATGTTGGCTGCTCAAGATGCATTGATATAGAAGCAGAGGGAGGAAATTATTGATTTACAAAACAGGCTGGCAGTTGTTGAGGATGCAGTTGATAAAGTTTTGTTGCCTGCTAGGGAATCTTTAGGCAAGGGTGAGAGTAAAGATGATGATCATGAGCAGAATGATATGCCTGAAGATAAGAAGAAGAACGGTGATGATTCAGATGGTCAAGATGATAACAATGATGGTAATACTGAAGGTGCAGGTGATTTTAGCTTTATGGATATACCTGAGTTTAATGAGATGAGTGATAGAGGTGTTGAAGATGAATTGAATGTCTCAGATTATGTGATTAATGAAGACATGGATGAACAGATGGTGGATGCTAAGAATGATAGGAGAATGGTGGTGTATGTTGGTGAAAATGTTGCAGATGATGATACACCAAGTGGTCCAGCTTTAAATGTTTTTCCATTAAACAAAGGATTACTTTTTAAGGCTGTGGCTAATCTGTATATCTGGGATATTATGGGAGCAAATCTTGATATGAGCAAAAGAGTAAGTTTTAATGATAGGTTGGTTTATGAAGAAAAGAGTGATAATGATGATGATAAATCTGTTGAAACAGAGGATATGGAAGGTGGTGATGTAGAGGTTGAGGGGGAGTTTATAGAGGCAAAACCTGAAGCTAAAGAGGAAGAAAGAGTGAAGATTTATAATAGAAAGAAATCAATTCCAAAGAGAAAATCTACCTCTGCTAAGGTACGAACCCCTGTTGAAACTCAATTTTTGACCACTGCTAGTAGTGTTTCTACCTCTGCTAGTAGTTTGGTATCTACCCCTGTTGAGGTATCTACCACTGTTGGTACTTCAACAGCAACCCATGTTGATACAACCCCTGTTACTACAAATCCTACCTCTGTTATCACAAAATCAACCACTGTTATATCAACCCCTGTTTCCACAACTGTTGGTACACCTACTGTTACTCCAGTTTACACCACTGCTACAGCAACGACCACTGCCAGGGCTCTAGAAGTGCCTGTTACAATAAGAGAGCCTACACAAACACCCAAACCTAAGTCTGATCTTCCAAAGATTGATTCAAAGGACAAAGGTAAGGGAAAATTGAAAGAAGAGAGAAAAGTTAAGAAGGTTGTAGAGCCTCCAATCGATTTGAATGAGGCAAGGAGAGCTCAAGAGAAGCATGATGAGAGAATGTTAAGAATGGCAGTTGAGTCTAAGAGAAAGGAAGGACCTGATGTTGATGTTATACTAGAAGACTTGAGTATGGTAACCTTGTCACAAAAGGCTGCACAGATGCTGAACGATATGGCTGCAAAAGGTCAAGGGTTGTCTGCTCAAAAGGTCCATGACATGATCAAGAAAAAGGTTGGTAATGATGGTTTGGATCCAGGGTTTGCAAAGCTCAAACAAGCTGTTGAAGAAAAGGAAAAATTGAAAAGACAAGCTGAGATTGAGAAGAAAAGAAACAAACCACCAACTGCTGCTCAAAGGAAGAAGGATTTACTCAGAATTCTTGGTGATAGATATGCACCAAGAAGTGTGCTTGAAGGATGGGATGTACAGAAACTGGAAAGAGCATATGAAAAATATCAGAATGAGGAAAAGGAAGATTTTGAGAAAAGAATTCAGAAAGACAGATTCATTAAGAAAAAATTGGATGAGGATAGGAAGATAATTGCTGAGCAGGTGAGAAAAGAGGAGCAAGAGAGAATTGAAAAGAAAGAACAAGATGAAGCAGAAGCCAAAGAAAGAGAAATCAAAAGGCTTTCTGATCAAAATTTAAAGATAAGGTGGAATGGAGTTCTTGCTTCTGATAGTGTAGTTCCTGATTTAGAGAGAGATGCAGAAGAGTTGAAGAAATATATCAAAGAAGTGAAGGATTATAAAGAAAATATTCACATCAATCATGATAGATCATCAAAGATAATTGAATGGAAAGGAATAAAATCAAAAGTTGCTGATGGTGATAAAGAACAGATCAAGATTGTTAGAGAGGATGGGAATGAGCAATGTTTGTCATCTGTTGCTGATGTGCTTAAGAATGTGAACAGATTAGACATTCTAGATCTGTATGAGCTAAACAGTCAAGGAGATAGGCAGGCTTCACTGGTGATTATGGAGAGAGAATTGGGAAGATGTCTGACTATGTTGTTTGAGCCTGAGCCATTCATCAATTTGTTCTTAAATTGTATTGATGCTGTGAATACATGGAGACATTTTGTTAGAGCTGGAGTTCATATGATTCTATTCAGAAGTGGAATGTCAATCTACATGCTTGATGAAAGAAGATATGTTCTGGGAACTCAAACTCTAAGAAATTTGCTTGCATTTCAATTGAGAACTACAGTGATTTCAGAAGGAGCATTTAATGCTTTGTATATGGTGCTCAATCAGTTCCATAAAAGAATGGAGTTGGAAAGATTGAAAGAGGAGGAGAGAAGGAGAAAACAGAATCAAACTCAGAAAGATGAAAAGAAAGATGAAGAAACTTGATTCATTGCTGGGAATGATCAAGTTTAGGGGGAGATTGTTGAGACCTGAGACACTGTCAGATCTGCTCAGAATACAAGTATGATTGCCGCTGTTAGAAGAAGTTCACCGCTGTTAGAGTTTTTGTATTGACAGTACCACTGTCAATTAGTTTTAGTTTAACAGTGCCACTGTTGAACGTGTAATTTGTATTTTGTATCAAGTACTCAACCTCTGTTAGTAATATACGAGTACTACCCCTGTTAGATATATAGATAACCACTGTTGGTTAGATAAAGTTGGTTAGAGTTATATTAGGAGTAGATGAGGATTCCTAATATGTTTGATTCTGTAAAGGACTCTATATGTTATAAATGGAGATCCTGTAAAACTCTAGAAGACACGATTCATCCTAGTTATTAGCTTCAAGGTTGTAAACCCTAACACAATTGTGTGTTCGTATTATTGATAATAATATTGAAGCTTTTGGTTAGATATTCTGTTATATACAAGTTTGTTCTTCAAGTTATTAATAAACTATTCCGCAAGCTTATTAATAATCAGTTAAAGTAATACATACTAAGATCTCAATCTGGGATCATCAATATCAGTAAAGACCAAGGCTGAAGTGTTGATATTCTTGAGTTTTCGTTGCAAATCAACAGCTTTGGCTTGAGAATCAGCCAATTCCTTTTTTAAATGAGCAATCATTTTTAAGTAACTGTCAATTTCATCTTGATTACTGAAAATTAGAGCTTTTAGCTCCTTTTTATCTTCAATAAGTTGATTAATGTTACTTTCAAAGTGTTTCTCATTATTTTTTAAAACTTTGTTTGCCTCTATCAAATTCAAGATATCAGACTTCAAGTTTTCATTATGTTCCATAAGCCCATTTACTTTACCAGTTAAACTAATACATGAATCACAAGTGAATTTAGCAAATGGTACCTCATTGTTGATAGCCATGAAGCATTGCTCTTGAGTTTCATGAGCAGAGAAATCATAAGCATCTCCATCCTCAATCAACAATGCAGCCTTAGCAGTAGAATGCTCAATCTGTTTTGGAGCAACAGATGGTTTTGTGAAACCCGAAGCAGGCTGTCGTCCTTTCTCACATTCCCGGGCAAAGTGACCAAGATTCTGACACTTATAACACTTGATTTTGCTTTTATCGAATCCCATTGGTGTTCGGTCAGCTGCATCTTCAAGAGATCTCTTTCCAGTTCTTCTTAGATAGTTTTTGGCTCTACGAGTGAGCATAGCCATATTCCATCTAATGTCAATCCTTTCTAACTCATCGGGATCAACCTGATTGAAATCTTCATCAGTCAGCTCCAATGTACTGACTCTTTTAGAAAGAAAGTCTTCATATGATGACAAGAAAGCAGTAAACATGGCTGCATGTTCATCGGTGGTTGCTGAAGAAGGAACAGATTACGATGAATATGTACTACTTGAAGAAGCATTATAAGCTGGTAGGGCTGAAAATGTTCCTACAGTAGGATTACTGTAAGAAGAGGATCTCTGAGAATTTGACTCAGCTGAGATGAAAGCCGTTCCACCATGACTTGATTCTGATGCACGAGAAGTAGATCTTGTTTCCTTCTTTTCAATATCCAACGCCCCAGCTTCAAGTTTTCCAATGAGATCATCCAGAGACAATTGCTTTGTCATTGGATCGTTTTCTAATAACAAAACTCGTGTTTCCCAACTTGGTGGTAGAGCAGCTAAAGCCTTTTTGTTAATCTCAGAATTTTTGAGATTATAACCGCCAGCTTTCAGTTCATTTACCGTGCGAGTAAATCTGCAAAGCATGTCTCTGACAGTTTCATTCTTCTGGATATAGAAATAATCAAACTGAGTTTTGACTAATTCCAATTTGCTTTCGATGTACTCAGTGTTGCCACAAAATCTCTTCTCAATTGCATTCAAAAGATCATAAGCAATAGTTTGTGGAAACATATCCAAAACGTCAGTTGGAAGTGACATAGTAATAGCAGAATGAGTCTTGCGTTCAATTTCCCATGCTTTTCGTTCTTCGGGAGTGTATGAACGAACGGGTTTGGGTGGAGGAACACCGATATGTTCTCCAAGAGCAACAGGAACAATATATCGTTCAAGAAGAGCCAACTCCATATCAGGATCAGTGAATAATACAAACGACATGAAACGTTGTTTCCATGCTCGAAATGGCAAACCCGGTGCAAAATAAGGAGGTTTATTTGCACTACCGATCGTAGCATTATGTTGTAAAACTGCATCAACGCTTTGAAGAGACATGATGAAAATCTGCAAAAAAAAAAATCAGAAAATACACAACAAACAAACTGATTTTTGTCTAAGTCTGGAATTATGCGACACAGTGTTGTGTCGCAGAGTATCAATACGACACAGGCTTTGTGTCGCAGAGTAACAATACGACACAGGTGTTGTGTCGCTGAAGTTAATCAGACAGAAGACAAAAATGCGACACAACCGTTATGTCGTAGGTTATGTCGCAACTTGTGTCGCAGACCAGTCAAGGTCAAAATAAGTTGTGTCGTAGACTTATGTCGCATGTTATGTCGCAGACAATTTAATGTCGTATAGCTGTGTCGTATGAACAGTGTTTACGACACAAGTATTGTGTCGCAAAAATGCACGTGCAGACAGTTTTTGAGCCCACAAAAAATTTCAATTTTCAACACACATCATTACAAACTACACCATGCTTTACATCAGACTGAAAAATAACCTTTTGAAGCAAAATGATTACCAACTTTTTACCAAACAAATCAACAAGTTTGACAAACACAAATCTTTGAAGATTAACACCCAAAATATGATCAAAAACAACCTTTTTGAACCAAGAACATCAGGAACACCAAGAACATAAAATGTGAAAATAATATTTTTAGACCAAAATCTAGCAAAAACTAACTCGAAACCGTAACTCAAGAGTATGCGGCTCTGATACCAATTGTTGGTTCCACTTATACGGACCAAATCGAGTAGTTTTACTTGCGTATTTAAAGCGGAAATCAAACACACAAATATATGCTAGATTAACACAATAAATGACCAAAACACAAGTGTATAACTTTGTATATAATGAGATGGTAACAATACATACACTTCTACAAACACACTATAATCAAAATAACACAAACTAGTATATTTTCTCTGAATATGGAGGTGTTATGTGTGTGTTTTGTGTTGAGGCTACATAAACAGAAGCTGGCGAGCTTCTATTTATAGTCTGGACCAAACTGTATGCGACACAAGCTTTGTGTCGCATGAAAGGCTTCTGCGACACAAGCATTGTGTCGCATGAGATGATTCTGCGACACAAGTCTTGTGTCGCATAGAATGCTTCTGCGACACAGTGCTTGTGTCGCATGATGACAAAAATTGTAATTAAACTAGAACTTAAACTATTCAATACGTAATTACAATTTCGACACGATTACAGACTGAGACCAACTGACAGACACACATTGATGTACCAACATTAATAAATCACAAACATCAAACAAGAACATTATGACAAATTAATACCAGAAAGGATAGATAATACCGATACGAATTGCGAGCAAAATAACAGCTTGTATTTCTTCATACAATATCCAAGCATTACAATACTAGCTTCTACTAACTAAATTACATAATTGAGAAAGAAAAGGAAAGGATTCTCCCCTAGCCTTCCCCTAGTTCCAAGGGTTAAACCCTAGAGAGAGAAACTAGAGAGAGAGACTAGAGAGAGAAAGTAGAGAAAGAGTGTGTGAGAGAGAAAGTGAGAAATGAGAAATGAGAATGAGGTGTGTTGAATGGTGTGGAGGTGACTCCTATTTATAGGCAAAGTCCGAAATCAGCCGTACAAGTCGCGAAGCACCAACGTACAAGCAAACGAAGCACGAATGGAGACCATATGGCCTTAGGGGGGCCGTATACGGCCTAGGTAGGGCCGTATACGGGGTGTAGAGGGCCGTATACGGTCTTGGTAGGTCCGTATACGGTTGCCAAGGCCGTATACGGGTTCCGTCGGTTTTCGTTCGTTGCTTAAAACGCGCGTATCTCCTTCGTTATATGTTCGTTTGACCTGATTCTTTGGCCTGTGTCTTCGTAATTCCGTTACGCTTCTAATGGTTCCAATCTCACTGAAATTGTATGTGTGTAAATCAAGCATAGTCGAAATGACTTTTAACGATCTGTAGAAGCCGTATCTCTTTCGTTCTTTATCCAATTTGCATGATTCTTGATTCTCCCGTCTCGTTTTTACCTATTACAACATACCATAATTTTATAATGTGCTTATCATAAGGTAAATTAGGGTGTGAGAATTTATCGTTGTTTATTCGCTCTATTTTGCTCGTTATTTGGACGTTTTTAGTGATTTTTGTAGCAACGCCTATATTTGGAGCACTTTAGTGAATTTTAGTAAATAATGATTATTTTGGAATGTTTTCACTAAAGATGTGTCCAAAAAGTGTGGAATATCGTACTTAAGAACATGACTTTTTGCGTCACATCAGGCCGAGTATCTTAAAAGTGTAGCAGAAGATTTGGTAATATATTAAATGCGTACTACGCTACTAACTTTTGTTAATAAATATGTTATAACACGTCAATATTTATTTCATTGATTAACAGTTGACAACAGAGAGAAAAATGTTGAATGATGGTACATATGATGAGAGGGGGGAAGATTCCCTAACAAGGTACAAGGGAAAAAAACACGGGGGAAGGACTCGGGCGGTGTCCAGTGTCGTTGGTAGTAAAAAAGCCCTTGGACATAGGAAGAAGGGTGAAAAAAGGAAAGCACTCACACTTGAGGAATTTGAGTCCTTCACTGAGCGGTTTCAGGATGATAAACAAGTTTCTGCAACGGCGTTAGAAAATTGTAGAGCTGAATTAGCTAGAATTACAGAAGACCTGAAGATTCTCAAGGCTGACCAACACTTCTTGTCTTCTGCATCAGATGGATCATCCTACTGGTCTGATGAGGACGAGGTAATTCCTTACATGTTAAACATATTATGTATGTAAATATATATATATATAATATACTATAAAAATGTTATATACTTATCCTTTTACAGGCCTCTGCTCCATGTCAGATTATGATGCCATATGGTACTCATGATACTAGATGGGCGAGGGGGATGACACATCCGGCTCACAAGGAAGGATTAGTGCCGGGTCATGTGTTTGTTCAAGTTGACACCGTAGAACAAGGTTTTGAATTCCTTGCCATTCCATTTTCTAAGGAGGGAATCACTCTTCTAGGCCAAGCAAAAGTGAATTTATTCAATGGCCTCGCACCGCTATCAAGGTTTATATTCATTTGTATTTAATATAAAAGTGTGTTAATCCGTATATTGTAATATATACTTTATTGAGATTAGATAACTGTTTTTATAAATGTATCTTGTCTGCAATATGTCGTCACACGACTCTTTTACTTGTTTTAAAAAATGTATTCAATATGGTGATGCTTCTTTTAAAAGTTACCGTTAATAAATGTAGCTTGGCAGCGAGGAGTCGCCACACGACTTTAGGAGTGCCTCCCCCACAACACTCTATGACACGGCATGTCACTCGCTGGTAATGTCTTAAGCCAAATAATGATGTACATATATGTCTTATGTTTATACATTTTTCAATAATTTTTGTAATAATACTGTAGCCTCCAAGTGAAGCGTCACCCCGCATCTCCACATGTAACAGGACTTCACAACCTTTCCCCCGTAGCAGCCAACCATTTTCTGCAGAAGATGCATATGTGCGTTTTTTTTCTATATGGTTTACGTATATGATGTATATTAGTATATTATTGCCATATAATCTGATACTTTGTTAATGCAGCGCCCATTGCCACCACCATCTCCACCACTGCGACCTGTAGAACTATCAAAGCGTGAAGTTGAACTGGCCACTCGAATTTGCAATATGGAACTGAAGCTGGACAAGAGGCCGGCCGAAATCAGGGAACTGGGTGAGCGATTTCGGGAATCGATGGCTGGGTCTCCTTTGATTCCGCTTGATCCGCCACACAATATGTACGCGGATTCACAGCGGGAATGGATTGGATATGAGGGGCTGCTAATCTGGATGACAAATGAATGGCTGGATATCAGCATAATTTCTTGGTTTGCGATGTATGTATGTTAATATGTATATATTCTATTAAGAAAATTTGTGATTTATTACAAATGCTTTAATAGTTTAATTCATCATATTTTGATTTTAGGTACTTGTTTGAGTTACGCTTGAAGACGGGGATTCAAACCAAATATGCGTTCTTATCACCGAGTGCTATTCAATTTAGTGTTTGTGAAGACTTTTTTGCCTACACGGATGTCATTAAACACATCTCACAGCAGTTTGATCTTCACAGTGACAAACAATATTTTATTGCTCCCTATTACCATCAGTACGTATTACAGTATATTATATCTATATCTGCTATATTGTTTTAATCAATATTTATACTAAAATGTTTAAACATGTTGGTAGTCAACATTGGGTCATGTTCATAATTGATAAAGTTGAACACACTGGGTACATTGTGGATTCAATGAAGAAGGGGAAGGTACCGGATCTTATGCTCTCACAAAAAGAGTAGAAGAGTAAGAGTCATAAACTTTTCAATATGTAAAATCCTCGACTATACCCATGTGTTTTTATAACTGTACTAACTTAATAATATTGAATATCTGATTAGGACTAATTCACCCCGGAAATGGAATTGGAAAATGGTTGATGTGAGTTGTTTCGAACTTCTTGTTTATATATATATATATATATATATATATATATATATATATATATATATACATAGATATATCATATTAAATAATGTTGTTTAACTAATTTTTTAACTTTAATTAGTGTCCCCAACAACAATCTAGCTGGGAATGTGGCTACTACATGATGACACCCATGTTCCAATTTGCTATAAATATGTAAAGAAACTTCCCAGCCAATGTACGTAAGTCCTTAATTAGTTGCTAGTGTTCTGTGTATAATGGACACATCAAATGATAACTAGTTTGTCCTTCTATATATGTAGATTTGGAAATCAAACAGGCAATATACATCTAAAGAATTGGACCAGTCTATCATTAGGTGGGGAGCTGCATTTGCAAAACGCTACATTGATGATCGCGCGACTAGCTAGCTAGCTTAGCTAGCTGGCTAGGTGACATTTGAACATGTGTATATTACCTGTACAACATTTATATATATATATATCTATATCTATATATATGTACATAAATATGTACGTTTTGGTAATTTAGTAATCGATGGATATTTTGGTTTTGAACACGATATATATATATAGCTGATGATCAGCGTATGAAATTGATTTATATAGGGAATTAATTACATTAAAATAATGCTTCAAAATGCTCCGAATTTGGAAAAAAGAACCGGTTAATAGATTTGAATAAATATGCTATCGAACCGCTCCTAAATTGGGAAAACTAACCGATCCGTTATAATTTCGCGAGAATAAACCAGAATAAAATAATGCCGGTGACCGCTCCTAAATTGGAAAACAAACCGATCCAATAAATAACTCGAGAAAAAATCGTAATAAAATAATGATCAGGAACCGCTCCATAGTCATTTGCAAAACCGACCCAATTGAATTTCGAGAGAATAAATCATAATAAAATAATGCCGGCATGAACCGCTCTAACATTCATAATCGCTCCATTTTTTGCTTCGTTTTAACCGCTTCAATGTTAATTAACCGGCTTCAAAATGCTGTTATTTGAAACGGTCGTTTGCCCGCTCTAAAAGCTTTTCGGTCTTTCGTGGCGCCGGTATCAGGGGCGGTCAGATCACCGCTTCAGATGACCTTTTTCACCGCCATATATACCCCTTTTTGTATGTCCTTGATTTTAGTTAGAAAAATTAAAACTATGTATATATTATGTTAATTTATCTATAAACCTACCATTTTTTTTTATACAAAACTAAATTACCACACACGCTTTGAAGTTGAACATTTATAATTCAGGTTATTGTTTTTGGGGTAAATGGTCTGAAAAGATGACCTTTGTTTAAATTTTAAAATCGTTCCGTAAAAGAATTTAAGTTCCCAAAAGAATGCAATTAAAGGTAAATAAATAGTTGTCAACTCGTGATTCGACTCGTGATTCGGAATGTTGATTTTTAACTCGTGACTCGACTCGACTCGTAAGAGTCATAATTTTACAATAAATACATATATTTATATCTATATGTATATTATTGTTTAGATTTCTATCTTTAATTGAAGTAAAACATGATGAAAGTCATTAAATAACACAAATGTTTAATTTAAAATGGATTATTAGTCATTTCCTATCATATTTTGTCATTTTATATTTTTTTATTAGATTGCATTAAACGTGTCTCCGGTTTCTGACTCGTAAGAGTCGCCTAAGACTCGTAAGAGTCGCCCACGACTCGGAAGAGTCAATAAATGACTCGTAAAAGTCAAAGTCATTTACGAGTCGGGGTCCGAGTCGCCTCGTTTTTTGAAATTCTGAGTCGACTCGTGAATAGTAAGAGTTTAACAACTATGGGCAAATTACCGTTCGATTTTTTTTTCAATTTTTATCGGTTTTGTTGATGTGAGGCTTAAATATCACACATTAAATAAATATGTCATAGTTGATGTGAGTATATAAACACTAATTTTTATTTTCTGAGTGCAGTGTTTGAACCCTAATTTCATTTTGAGTGCTAAATCTTATTATGATACGCTTTGAAAATATTAAATCCTTTAACGTCACGATTTTAACGTGTTATTTCCTTTTATAACACATTTTAAATCGAAACGGTAATTTTTTTTAACTCTAATTAAATTTTATAGCAACTTATATCATTTTATTACACGATCTCAAAATTTGAGTCTTTTTAGAATATCGACACTAGTGATATTCACTATATGCTCAAACTTTAACAAAATTAGTTATCGTTGAGGCCAGTTTCCTTCCTACCCTTCCTATTTATCATATATTTATCACAAATCTTCTTTATCTAGTTACTTCAATGCGCGCAATTTATTTCGCTACGAAAGAAATAATTCGTTAATTGATAAAATATTACTATCCCCTAAAAAAAAATCTACGCTAGATTTTAACTTGTTATTAATTAATTGTTCTAATCGATCTTCCAGATTTGTTGCATGTCTTTGTGCTCGGCTTCCATTTACGAACTCTAAGGAGCAACGCTATGGTTGCAACAAACTTTATAAAAAAAAATTTATTATGTGTACCAATATATATATGGAGCATTCATATCATTTTGTATCTTTTTAATTATTTGTAACATTTTCGTAATAGTCTTTGCATTTCTCTACTATAAGTGCACCAAAACAAAATATTTTACGTTTTCCATTATTGCTTTATCAACTACAAACGACGAGCATTTGTGTGATCGATCGTCTATTGACCGAAAAATCTTCCAGATATAAAGGTGTTTGGATTTGCTTATCTACTGTCAAAATAAGCAGATAAACACTTATTTAATCAATGCCAAACAACCCTTAATGACAATTTGAAGTTAGAGTGCGTACCTTGTATTTAGTAAGTTTGGACATGTATAAATTTTAGTATATACAAGGTACTTAAAGCCCGCGCTTCGCTGCGGGTATTTAAGAAGGGGAGTGATGAATACAACAAAACATTTGATTCATACACCAAGCTTATGCTTCAATCTATTTGTACCGTGAACTTTAAGTATTGTAATACCAAAAACTAATTTAAGAAAGAAATTGATGGATGACTCATTCAATTTGTAATACCACAAGGACCATGGACGCCGCGTTTCACTACGGTCTTAAATTGCTAAATTTATGTGAATATAAGTTGATTAGTCGTATTGAACTTATAATACATGTATTCCCAATAATAAGGATTAATGCAAATGTAATATTTTAAGTTAACACAATACAATTTTGTTTAAACGAAAGTGTCGGAGCTAATTTGAAAAGTTTATTTTTTAATTATTAGTCATATATGCACAAATTAACCTCTAAGATAGTTTGCCAATTTATAACAACGTAGAAAAAAAAAACGAACACAACAACAAAATTTATAGAGAAACCTATGTTCCTACAACGTGAGGCAATATAACAAACAATAGGTACCATGTTCAAATCCATTTCAACTAAAATTTCTAAATTATATGTGATTAGAGGTGTGTATGTTCTTGCTATTCTTATAGGGTTAATCGTTTCGTTATGTATTAAACTTTACATTTTTACTATTGTATAACTTCAATTTTGAAAACTTCTATTGTATGTATTGAACTTGTAAATATCGTCTATTGAATGTATACTTTTCTTTTTGGGTAAGGTTTCTGTTCTTGGCAATGCCAAAAAAGGAAATTGTATATACAACAATATGTACAATAGAAGTTTGACTCATACAATAGTAGAAAGTGTAAAATATAACATAACAAAACAATAAACTCATTCTTAAAAAAAAAGTTTCTTTTTTTTTTGATAATTTATAACATTTCAAAATTTTCACTATATCTCTTTATAGTTTGTGTGTTAATTGTTTTTAGTTAAATATATGGTTCAAAAGTAAATGAATTTTTAAAATCAAAAAATTATACTCAAAACATTGATATTATACAATTTGTGATTTAATAGTATTAAATTGTGTAATTGTCTCAATAATAAAATATGTTAGTTGGAAAAAAAAAACATAAAATAAATGTAACATATGTAGAAGAAAAAAAAAGGTCCAAGTTGATGATGAATTTAGCAAGGATCGAACCTCCGCTTACTAAATCCAAAACAGCCCAACATTGTTGACCAAAGTTTGAAAACCATCTAGGCTACAACTACATATAGTTTTGAATTGATAAACTTTTTATATATATTAAAACTTTCATTTCTAAAAAGTCATTTCTACCCTTAATGAATAGTAGAAAACGGCATCATGTATCAAATAAAACGACAACTACTACTTCCGCCGATAGCATATTTAGTAATTATTTAGAGGGCTGGCCGGATCATTGAGTTTTTTTATATGGTCTAAATATAATATATACATGTCACTCGATCTTAAACTAAAGTCACGAGAGTTGTACGTATAAATTATTATTATTAATTATTAATTATATAATAAGCGGGATAATTTATTCTCTATTAAATTAGGCATGTAACATTACAACCGCGAGTCGACGAGTGTTTTTTACGCGTGTAATTAACAACTACAGTACGTATTTAGTTTGTTGGGTGTCTGTCCGTAAAGTTGTCATTGGTCAAAGGTTGAACTTATGAACGTATTAGGACCGTCTTCAAGAGTGAGTGTGGTGGTCGACCGTCCAGGACCCCCGAATTATAGGGGCTTAAAAATGTGTGTTGATATATGTGTTTGTGTGTATATACATAACATATAATTTGATTGTTAATTGGAATATGAAAAATATGTTTTACTTTCTTCAAAGTTGATTGAGCCGCACAAAAAATAATACAAAAAATATATTTTATAGTTCGATATAAGACCTCATTTCGACGAACATTCAAGGCCTCTGAAAACTCTAACGTATTGATTGGGTCAATATATGGATTAATTTACTAGACCAGACCAGACCAGTAGAAGGAAGGAATTCCCGTTTCTTTTTTCAAAAGGTTGTACTTAAACGATCAAAATGGAAGTCACGGATTAAATTAAAATATATAAAAAAATAGTACGTCCAATATCTAGTTGGGTCAGTCAACTTAGAAAAGTTATGTTCGAGAAAGATGCTAGAAAATTGCCCAGATATCAACTCCCCAAGTTTAATATATTAATTTAATTAAATATCACCTTAAAGTTGGTTAATATCACCTTAAGTTACTTTCGCAATAGAAAAATATTACTCCCTCCGTCCCTAATCTATTGTCCACTATTCCATTTTGAGCTGTACCAAATTAATTGTCCACTTCCATAAATAGATAAGAATAAGGAGATAAAGTTCTTTTTTACCCCTTAGTGTATATATATATATATAAGACAAAAAAGTAGGTAAAAAGTAGAGGGTAAAACTGTCATCTTACCAAAAAGTAAGAGAGATGATTATATTTTCTTAAACTGCGTGTTTTTTGTCTGGGACAATAGAATTGGGACGGAGGGAGTAGTAGACCTAAATTATAACACCCCATCTTTTAGAATCATTTTTTTGTTTACAATACCTCGGAAGCGCAAGTCCAATCAAACATTTTTAATTTACATTATATAACATACACATCTAATCAATCTATTTCAAATCATCATTTATCAGTTTGGGTGTTATGTAATTCCAAAGACAACACTGATTTATTCAAATCAGATATCAGAGTAAACATCCAGTCATCAAACAATCCATTCAGTCAACAGCTTCTTGCCTAACCCATTACATAATCATAACCTGCAAGAAGTAGTAGGGTGGTGGGTTTAGCATATCGCTAAGTGAGTGAATTAATAATCAACAGTCCAACTTAGCATAAAAAATATGTTTACAGCAAAGCATCATAAACACATAATCCTCTGTTTACCACAACAGGCTCATCATCACATCATCATCACATAATCGCAATGAGGATCGGCGGTTCCTGATATGGATCTCATGCCCTCATGGTGGGCAGGAACCCTTCGGATTCACTGCAGGCCAATACAGTGAATCACCGATAACTTAATGCTATTCGCATCCAACTAAGGTTCCTATGAACGATATGTACAAGGAACCCTCCATCGTCAACAATAGCAATAAGCCCAGCATCATACTGACCTCATTCATAGTGCCCAAGGCCATGTATCAAATCATCACATAGGCCATAATATTCATGGCTTCATATCAGACTAAACAGTCTATCCACAACAATTACATCATAGCATACTAAACAATATATCAAAGTAGTAAACTACGTTTACCCGTTGTAACCAAAATTGTTACAACTAAATCACACTGAGGGTTACAGATCCACTCACCGTTACCTCAGCCGCAAGCTCAGAAGTCTAATATTACTGAGCCTTCTCCATATCTGAGAACACAATTAAATAATGAATTAGTAACTCATTCCATAATCGTATTACATATTTCAATACATAGTATCGAAATGACAATCAATTACCAAGTTGTAATTATCAGTTACAAGCACTTTGCCCTTATCAACTTTAGTCAAATTATAACAATTCCATTTATATAACTATTCACTCATTTATCTAGTTCCAAATCATTATCAAAGCATATTTATCCAAGCAGGTAATCCCTGAGGTCCAATAAAACAAAAGTCCAATTCATAATGAAATCAAAAAGTCCCGAAACGAGGTCCAAAAATTGTAAAATGCCATTTTCGGCCCCTAAACGACCCCGAACGGCCTAAAACCGCCTAGGCTCTTAAATTAGAGCTTTGATCATTGGGCAGTTTAAACCATAATCGCGTCACCATCTACCCCTAATCGCGTCGCGATTCACCTCAATAATCGCATCGTGATATATTAGAAATCGCGTCGCGATTATACCTATGTCGCGTCGCGACCCTAAACGATTCTGCAGACCTGCGAACTGTTCCTGCTGCTTAACTCAGATTCCGAATATTTCAAATCAAAATTACAAACTCAGGTCTGTAATCAATTAAACCAGCTTACTAACATCAAATATACATCATATTACATCTATTCAACTTCAATTCCATATTAAAACTCTTAACCCAGAACAATTTCATCATAATCAATCTTTTTCATTAAACAAAGAAGAAATCGAGCTTACATGGATTAGAAAGGAGATGAAAGTGATGAATCCAAGTCTTGAATTGAAAATCAATTGGTGATTGCTTGTTTCTTTGAATCGTGAAGGAGTGCAGGGACAATTTCATGTTGTTTCTATTTTTGGAAATGAGAGAAGTATAATAATTTGGGAAAGTGTGACACCTGTCAAATTAGGACTAGTAATTAGTACCTAATCAAGTGTAATACATGTAATTAGTTCTGTGTTAGGCTAATTTGTGTATCGAATAATATATATTGTTGAATATATACAATTACTCGATTTGGCTAAATCGCGCGCATTTCAATCGAAGGTAATTCGATTCAATTTAATACGGACGTTGGTGAACAATTTTATTAAATAATATAATATTATTTAATAACACTATTATATCCAAAATATTATTTTGATAATATTTCAATTCAAATTCGTATCGTACAAATAACATCTACGCGATTAAAAATATTAAACGCGCAAGCAAACAAAACACGTTAAAGTTATGATTTATAACTCAAATGTAAAGTATTTGATGAAATACTTCGACCAAAATATCGAGTAATTATTTGTATTTTAAAAACGTATATTTAAAGTATTAAATAATTAATTAACGTTTAAACAATTGGGAAACGAACACCGCACGGAGCGCGAACACGGGGGAACAAATTGGTGAAGCCCACACTGTGGACCCCACCGAAAAATCAGCAAAAGGGGTGAGGTCATCACCTCCCCACCCCACTTCACATCTCACTCTCTCTTTCTTCACTCTCTTTTCTTTCTTTCTCTCGTAAACTACCACTCCACCACCACCTTAAAAGCACCAAATAACATCACCAAACGCACTCGGATCATTCCGCCCATTTGAAGAAAAACGATCACCTCGTCTCGATCTGCCTTCCCATCTTTTCGGATTTCTCCGGCGTTAACTCGTAAGTTTCCGACAAAACTCGAGAACACTCCGATTTCGTTTATTTTTACATAAATGTTGTTTGTATAAGCTTAAAATGTCCAAATATAGGTTGGGTAAAAGATTTGGACCAAACGGTGGCCAGAAAACTCATTTTCGACTCAAAATCCGGCGATCAGACGTAAGTGTCGCTAGAGTGCCAAAAACAGTGCTAGTGACACTAGGCGCTAAGCCAAGTGTCGCCTATATAGCGACACTACTCCAGTGTCGCTGAAATACTTAAATCAGATTTATACTAGCGACACTACCTTAGTGACGTCATAATTGAAGAAGTGTCACCTATAGCGACACTAATCAAGTGTCGCTACTCAATTGAAAATCATGAATCCAGCGACACTCACCTAATGTCGCCTAACTAGAGCCGCCTATAGCGACACTCACCTAGTGTCGCCTAACTAGTGCCGCCTATAGCGACACTCACCTAGTGTCGCCTAACTAGTGTCGCCTATAACAACACTAGCCCAGTGTCGCCAAAAACAGAAAGTTGAACTATTTTCTAAGTATTGGAATATGTTATACCAAACAAATCGGATACGATACAACTTATACACAAGACATATATACTTTGTTAAGTATACAACAACACAAGTATAATAATAATAGTTGAGATTATCATTACAAACCGTCACCAACGGGCCGTACACGTTTTCAAAACTTAAACCAATCAACCAAATCGTAGTAATTTGGACATTTTAGTTGAACGAACCACTACAAAGGTAGCCTTTGTAACTACCTACTCATATTAATAACCATCGCGTGTCGTGGACACCCTCAGGTTATAAGTCTTCGGACAACCATACTCGGCAAATCAAATCAAGTTTATTAAGTTAAACACTTCAAGACTCAGGTGAGTCTCATAGCCCCTACTTTACTGTTTTTCTCACGGGTGTGATATACTGCTCGTTTTATTTACAATATGAACGCAAGTACAAACTTTTCATATACTACATGAGTTATTTCACTAATCATTTCAAAGCCCTCCATCAGCATAGTTTGGTAATACGTTGTAGCGTGAATATTAGTATATTGTACCATATAGGATTGACCCTCCTCGTCCGGGTTAGCACGCACTAACTGGGTAAACGGATGTACTAATATTTGTTCAGACGAGTGTAGATTAGGCACTCGTGGGAGGCACCTCGATCAGGTCCTTGAATGTGGATCCTGACCCCTCGAGTTAAGCTCAGACTATGTGCTCATGGCTGTATACATCATTAATTGCTTGGTTGCAAATCATTATACTAAATCTTGCGGTTCATACGATATTATTTGATATATAAACCTGTGAGCTCATTAGCGTTTCGCTGACCCATTTTAGCATGTATCACAGGTACTCAGCAGTAGGATTGGACTGTCCTCAGGATCACTATAGCTCGAGTCAGCATGCAGACATTAGAGATTTCCTTGCATTAATATATTTTGTAAAAGTATTTATGTATTGGAATCTCTCATTTTCAGAACCCGAGCTATGTATTGTAACACCCGCCGAATTAGGACTAGTAATTAGTGCCTAATCATACGTTAATACATGTAATTAGTTCTGTGTTAGGCTAATTAATGTATCGAATTATATATATATTGTTGAATATATACGAAAATGCGATTTGGTTAAATCGTACGCAACTTAAATCGAATGTATTTCGATTCAATTTAATACGGACGTTGGTGACCAATTTTATTAAATAACGCTTTTATGTCAAAAATATTATTATGATAATATTTCGTATTCATTCGTATCGTACAAACAGAACTTACACAATATAAAATATTAAAACGCGCAACTAAATAAACAAACTTACATTTTATAACTCAAATATAAATTAAATTGCAAAACATTTAAATAAAATATCGCGTGATAATTTGTATTTAAAATAATTATTTAACGATTAAACGACGGAGCAAACGAACACCGCACGGGGAGCGGAGACTGGAAAATGGGAGGATAACCTCCCATTCCCCACCTTTTCTTCCTCATTTCTCTTTTTCTTTCTCTCTCCTTCCTCTCTTTTCTCTCTTTTCTTTCAACTTCACCATCCACCACCACCTCATTAAATCACATAATACTACCACTAAACACGCTCGGATCTCCTCGCTCGTTTGGAACAAAAGATTCACCGCATCACGATCTATCATCCTATCTTTTCGAATTTTTGATCCGACAATTTGTAAGTTTCCGACAAATCCCGAAACCTCCCGTTTTCAAGTGTTTTTGCTTGTTAGTAGTTTATATCAACTTATAATGTCCAAATATGGGTTGGGTAAAAGTTTTGGACCAAACGGAAACCGAAAAACTCGTTTTCGACACATTTTCCGGCCAACAAAACGCTACGTCGCTTTTGGACCCAGATTTATGCGACGTCAGCTGCGACGTCGCAAAACCCCTCGTAACGTCGCATAGTGCGACGTCAGTCACAACGTCGCACGAATCCTCGACGTCGCATATAGCGACGCAGCCTATTACGTCGCATTAGCGACGCAGCACCCTACGTCGCATTAAATTGCGAAACGTCGCCTTTAGCGACGTCATGCTCAACGTCGCAACCCTACCTGCGACGTCGCACCCAACGTCGCACAAATCAGAACCTCAAAAACATAGATTTTTACTAAGTGTCGAGACTCGAAATCTATCACTCGATTTACCCAAATTCGGATCTAGATGCGTTTTTTGTCAAAGCAATATAGCTCGACCCCAGCCAGGGGCTCTGCCCCTTGGACCCCGCCAGGGGCTGCCGCCCCTTGGACCCCGCTACCAGGGGCGCTGCCCCCGGACCCCCGTACTTAGATTCCGTAACGGCTTCTAAAACACAATCAAAACACATTTTTCAAGTAAAACGACACGAAATCAAAATAATAATAGTTGAGATTATTATTGCAAATCCGTCACGAACGGGCCGTACACTTTTCAAATACTTAAACTTATCAACCAAATAGTGGAAATTTGGACATTATAGTTGAACGAACAACTACAAGGGTGATCTGTTGAGATACCCAATCATGATTATAACCATCGCGTGTCGTGGACACCCTCAGGTTACAAGTCTTTGGACTTCATACTCGGCTAATCAACTTACGTTTGTTTAAATGCACTCAGACTCAGGTGAGTCTCATAGCCCCTCTTTTTACTGTTTAACTCAGGGGTGTGATATACTGCTCAACTTTTAACATGTGAACGCAAGTACCAACTTTTCATATACTACATGAGTTTTTCGAAACTAATCATTTAAAGTCCTCCGTCAGCATAGTTGTTAATACGTTGTAGCGTGAATATAGGATTGACCCACCTCATCCGGGTTAGCAAGCACTAACCGGGTAAACGGATGTACTAATATTTGGGAAGACGAATGTTGATTAGGCATTCGTGGAGGCACCTCGCCCGGATTTCTCTATAGGGGACCCGGCCCTCGAGTTAAGCTTAACTATGTGCTCATGGCTGTATACACAATGACAATCATTTAATTGCTGGATGCAATTCATTATTAAATTGCTGGATGCAATTCATTATTTAAATCTTGCGGTCCACACTATATTAACTGATTTCAAACCTGTGAGCTCACCAGCTTTTTAGCTGACCTTTTAGCATATATCGCAGGTACCAAGCAGTAGGATGTTTCTGCTTCAGGATTTTAGCTCGAGTCAGCATACAGAAGATTGAGATTTTCTTACATTAGTATATTTTGTACAAGTACTTATGTACTGAAATCTCATTTGATTTAAACTCGAGCTATGTAAAGCTTAAATGTTGTAAACATTTCTATTATCAATATATTTTGTTAAAACGACGCATATAGATTCGTTTACTATATATCTTTGTGTTTTGTTATTGATTAGTAACACCCAAATCAAGCTTCCGCAAATCATCAAATTTGGGGGTGTTACAGATTGGTATCAGAGCCTAAGGTTATAGTGAACTAGGTTGCATTTAGTGAGCCTAGACTATGACCATTAGGCGGTATTCCTTACTAGGTATAACTGGTTCAGTGATTACATCATACGAGTTTAATTTAACATAGCCTGATCAACTATGTACAATTAAGCAAAGATGATGTAAGATCTGAAAGTAGTTATGGCTGAACAGGGTACAATAGAAGACTCTGACCTCGAGAGAACCGAGACTTAAACATGTTTATGCTAGACACTCAATAGGCTATATTATATAGGAGCTATATGAATATAGGCCTCAATCTTACTAACGTTTTGTCTCAGAAATGGCAAACACACCATCAAATTCATCTCGCTCTCAATCCGGGTCGCAGAACCCAAGGGTAGCAAGGAGGAACAACAGGTTGCCTCGAGCTGGCCCGTACCCCACTCACTTCACCTTGCCGGCCTTAGCCGCTAGGGTGAACCAACACGAGTAGCGACTTCGCACCATGGATGTCGTGCTGCAGGAAACGAACGAAAACTGGAGACTTACATCCCTTGAACGCATCGAACAAGTCTCCGACGACCTGGAAACCACAAATAACAACATGGATGTCCTTCGCAACCAAGTAATAGAGATAAGCGTGGTGTTAGTCCCTGTTTAACTTAATAAACAATCTTACGTAATAAGCTTTGAATATATTATTGAGAAGTTGCGGAATCACACTCAATAATATTAAGAAGATCAATGAATATTAATTAATTTAATGAACACAATAATATACCGAAAGCTTCAATCTTATTAATGATATAAGACGAATACACTTGATGTATTAGGGTTACAGAAAACCTTGAAGCTGCGCAAAAATCATTAACCTATCTAGGTCTAAAGGATCTCTATTTATAACATATAGAGTCCTATACAATCTCCTACAAATATGGAATAAAATAACTTCCATAACCGACTCATTCTTATCACAAAATCATAAACAGTTTTAACTACCATTCTGATGTAAACAGTTGTAACTGTTACACATTCAGTGGTAACTGCTTCAATTGTAATATACGACTAAGTACAAATATATAATCAGTGTTAACTGTTTCATATATAACTAACAGTTACTAATACATAAGCAGTTTTAACTACTTACATGCACATAACTATCAGTTGTAATCTATCTTCAATCAGTTGTAACACTTGTCTTCTCATCAGTTTTCTTCTATCAGTTGTAACTTCATAAAGACAGTTTTAACCTTCAAAGCAAACAGTTTTAATCACTTATACTCTGTCTTCTCATCAGAACTTCAACTCAGACCTGAAACAGTTTTGACCCAACACGTGGAAAATGCCCTCCTGCGTCAAAGGATGGAAGAATGTGAACATCGTTCACATGAAGCAGAAGAGTATGCCCGTGGACTAACACAACGACTAGCACTAGCAGAAGATAACGCCCGTCAAGCTAGCAGACTTGCAAACACTGTGGACCGTCTTGTCACGATGATGGAACAAATTAATCTACGTTAAGACTAGTGTAGTCTTTGTCTTGTAATCTATCCTGTAATCTAGTAACTATCTACGCGCTACTCTAAAATTCGGTCGGATGTAACAATTCCCGACGCCTTTTGTAATAATTCTGTAGGATGTAACCTTTAAACTCATATTAGCTATCAAATATTCCTTGTTGTTCAACTCATATTAATTGTCATTTTCCATGTTGATGTCACGTATTACTGCTTTTATACATGTACATCTATAACAAATACAACTTTCCTACGAAATCTCATGTATCTTCATTTCTTTTATTGAAGAATCATGCCGCCAAAGTCAAGACCATACACCGATGCTCAGCTTACATCGCTTATAACCCAGGCTGTTACTGAAGCCTTGGCTCGGAATACCCCACAAAACTCCACCAGAAACAGCGATGCCGCTGAAACCACTACTGCTAAACCTTGTTCTTACAAGGACTTTCAAAGCTGCAAACCCTTCAGCTTCAAGGGTTCTGAAGGAGCCATCGGACATATCAGATGGTTCGAGAAAATGGAAACTGTTTTCCGTGTCAGCAAATGCGCGGAGAACGACAAAGTAAACTTCGCCACCTGCTCTCTTGAAGATGATGCCCACTCTTGGTGGAATTCATATACCCAATCAGTGGGTGCTGACACTGCCCACCAACTCTCTTGGGAGGACTTGAAAGCAAAACTCACTGCCAAATACTGCTCAATCGCCAAACTCCAAAAGCTGGACGAGGAGTTCTGGAACCTAAAGGTTCAGGGTGGTGATATCGATGGTTATACCACCAGATTCCAGCAACTCGCTGCCCTCCGCCCAGCCATGGTAAGCACAGAACCTGATAAAATCAGGAAGTACATCCTCGGCCTTCCTGAGCCTGTTCGGGGGCATGTTGCCTCTTCCAACCAAACCACCATTGACGGTGCAATCCTATTGGCCCAAGATCTGATGTCCATGAGCCAAGATTCTGAACCACCCACTTCATCCTCCCAAAACAACAAGCGAAAGTGGTCTGACTACCACAACAACCACTCCAACCAACAAAACAAGAAACCCGACACCATCAAAGCCTACAACACCACCACTGACATCACACGGGGCTACACTGGGAACAAACCCTATTGTCCCAAGTGCAGCCGTCACCATGAAGGCTCCTGTGGTCCCTTTTGCAACAATTGCAAGAGGTACGGCCATCTCACCAAAGATTGCAATTCTCCTGCCAACAACAATTCAAACAACAACACCAGACCACCCAAAGTCTGTTTTGAGTGTGGGAAACCAGGGCACTTCAGGGATACGTGCCCAAAGCTGAAGAATAACAACAACAACAACAACAACAACCGCAACAGCAACAACAACAATAACACCCGAAGCAGAGCCTTCGTCATCAAATCTGGGGACGCCCGCCAAGACCCGAATTTGGTCTCGGGTATGTTCCTCCTCAACAACTTAAATGCTTCTGTTCTATTTGATACTGGTGCTGATAGAAGCTTTATCTCTGATGACTTTTGCCCACTACTTGACATCAATCCTGTTGCCTTAGATGTTAAGTACACTGTAGAACTAGCAAATGGCGAACTTATAGAAACCGATAGTGTGATACCTAATTGCACTTTAAACCTAGCTGACGAAACCTTTCCAATCGATCTTGTACCCGCTGAAATCGGAAGTTTCGACGTCATCATTGGAATGGACTGGTTGTCCAAGCACCGAGCTGAAATCGTTTGTTACGATAAGATCGTCCGCATTCCACTCGCTGCCGGTGGAACCTTGATCATACAGGGGGAGACCGGTGGGACGGGACTCAATATCATCTCTTGCTTAAAAACCCGAAAATTTCTGAGAAAGGGTAACCCTGCAATACTCGCACACATCACAGAGAAGAAGTCGGAGGAGAAGCGACTTGAGGATGTGCCAATTGTTAGAGACTTTCCCAAAGTCTTTCTGGAAGAACTACCTGGTTTACCTCCGCCTAGACAGGTTGAGTTCTCAATTGATCTCGTGCCGGGTGCCGCACCGGTGGCCCGTGCACTGTACCGTTTAGCCCCATCCGAACTTCAGGAGTTGTCCTCTCAGTTACAGGAACTTCTGGATAGAGGACTCATTAGGCCGAGTTCTTCGCCTTGGGGAGCTCCGGTCTTATTTGTTAAAAAGAAGGACGGTTCATTTCGAATGTGCATCGACTACCGAGAGTTGAACAAATTGACCGTCAAGAACCGTTATCCACTTCCTCGCATTGATGATCTATTCGACCAACTTCAGGGTTCAAGCTTCTACTCAAAAATCGACCTGCGATCAGGCTATCATCAGTTACGAGTTCGCGACACCGATATTCCAAAAACTGCTTTCAGAACTCGTTACGGGCACTACGAATTCCAAGTGATGCCCTTTGGTCTAACCAACGCACCAGCTGTATTCATGGACCTCATGAATCGGGTGTGCAAACCTTACCTCGATAAGTTTGTCATCGTCTTTATTGATGACATACTCATTTACTCGCGCAACGAGCAAGAACATGCGCAACACCTCAGAACCATCCTTGAACTACTTAGACACGAGGAGCTGTATGCAAAATTCTCTAAGTGTGAGTTATGGATCCAAACTGTTCAATTCCTTGGTCACGTGATCGACAGTCAAGGAATTCACGTTGACCCAACAAAAATCGAGGCTATCAAAGACTGGCAAGCACCCACCTCTGCAACTGAAGTACGTCAATTCTTGGGTCTTGCTGGGTACTATCGGCAACTGAAGTACCTTGTCCCCTACTTGGAACTCAAGGTGTTTGCGTCTCACGTCAGCATAACTTTTCTGACGATCACGCGCGGCTTTTAGTCGGTTTTGTATGCCGACAATCTTTTCAGTTGTTTCATGTATGATTTCTGGACCGGTGAGTTGTGTATCCCCCACCTCAGTCCAACAGATAGGCGACCGGCACTTACGACCGTACAGTGCCTCGAAGGGTGCAGCCTTTATGCTGGTGTGATAACTGTTGTTGTACGAGAATTCGCACAATGGTAAGTGATTTTCCCAGTTTTTACCGAAGTCAACTACGGAGGCTCGTAGCATGTCTTCCAGTGTTTGTATGGTTCGTTCGCTCTGGCCGTCGGTTTGAGGATGGTATGCCGTACTCATATCCAGACGAGTACCAAGAGATTTTTGCAGTGACTGCCAGAAGCGAGAAGTGAATCGAGCATCTCGGTCGGAGATGATTGAGATGGGCACGCCGTGTCTTGACACGATTTCTTTCAGGTAGATCCGTGTCAAACGTTCCATCTTATCAGTTTCCTTGATGGCTAGGAAATGAGCAGATTTAGTGAGTCGGTCAATGATCACCCAAATGGTATCGCAACTGTTCGGAGTTTTCGGAAGTTTAGTAATGAAATCCATGGTGATCTGCTCCCATTTCCATTGCGGTATTTCGGGTTGTTGTAGCAAACCGGAAGGTTTCTGGTGTTCAGCTTTAACTTTGGAACAAGTAAGACACTTGCCAACATAGGTTGCAATGTCGGATTTCATGTTGGGCCACCAATACATTTCCTTGATGCTGTGATACATTTTGTCGGCGCCTGGGTGTATAGAGTACTTAGACTTGTGAGCTTCATCCATCACCATGTCTCGCAGGTTCCCAAAACTTGGTAACCAGATTCGATTCAAGAAGTATTTGGCCCCGTTAGGTTTGGTTTCAAATTGTTTGTCCATGCCCCGCAAGGCTTCGTTTATCAAGTTTTCTGGTTTGAGTGCTTCGAGTTGAGCGGCGAGAGTTTGATTGATGAGGTTATTGTGAATGGTCATACCGAAAGCTCGAACTCGAAGTGGTTTCACTCGTTCTTTTCGGCTTAAGGCATCGGCGACAACATTCGCCTTGCCTGGATGATAGCGAATTTCGCAATCGTAATCAGTAAGCAACTCGACCCATCGACGTTGCCTCATGTTGAGATCCTTTTGATCGAAGATATGTTGGAGACTTTTATGGTCAGTAAAGATTGTACACTTGGTACCGTATAAGTAGTGTCTCCAGATTTTTAGAGCGAATACAACAGCCCCCAACTCTAGGTCATGAGTTGTGTAATTCTTTTCGTGGACCTTGAGTTGTCGAGAGGCGTAAGCGATAACCTTGTCTCGTTGCATCAGCACGCAACCAAGACCTTGGTGTGAAGCATCACAGTATACCACGAAGTCATCGTTGCCTTCGGGTAAAGATAAGATAGGTGCACTGCAGAGTTTCTGTTTTAGTAGCTGGAAAGCTGACTCCTGTTTGTCAGTCCAATCGAACTTCTTTTCTTTTTGAGTCAGTGCAGTGAGAGGTAGGGCTATTTTGGAAAAATTCTCAATGAACCGCCTGTAATATCCGGCGAGTCCTAAGAATTGGCGTACCTCGGTCGGTGTAGTAGGTGCTTGCCAACACTTGATAGCCTCGATTTTTGAAGGATCGACATGAATCCCTTGATTGTCAATGACGTGTCCAAGGAATTGAACGGTTTGCATCCAGAACTCACACTTGGAAATTTGGCGTATAAATCTTCGTGTTTGAGCAGCTCTAGGATAGTTTTCAGGTGTTGCGCGTGTTCTTGTTCAGTGCGCGAGTAAATCAAGATGTCATCGATAAAGACGATAACAAACTTGTCAAGGTAAGGTTTGCACACCCGATTCATAAGGTCCATGAATACTGCCGGTGCGTTGGTTAATCCGAATGGCATCACTTGGAATTCGTAATGCCCATAACGAGTTCGGAAAGCTGTTTTAGGAATATCTTCATCACGAACTCGGAGTTGGTGATAACCCGATCGTAGATCAATTTTTGAATAAAAACTCGACCCCTGAAGTTGGTCGAACAGGTCATCGATGCGAGGAAGTGGGTAACGGTTCTTGACAGTTAATTTGTTGAGTTCACGGTAGTCGATGCACATGCGGAAAGAACCGTCTTTCTTTTTCACAAACAGGACCGGAGCTCCCCAAGGTGAGGAACTTGGTCGAATAAATCCCTTGTCCAGGAGTTCCTGTAACTGAGTAGACAACTCCTGAAGTTCGGATGGGGCTAGTCGGTAAGGGGCTCGTGCCACGGGTGCTGCACCGGGCACAAGATCAATAGAAAATTCGACTTGTCTAGGTGGCGGAAGGCCAGGCAAGTCTTCAGGAAAGACTTCCGGAAAGTCTCGAACAATAGGCACATCCTCAAGTCGCTTCTCCACCGACTTTTTCTCCATAACGTGTGCGAGGATTGCCTGGTACCCTTTTCTCAAGTATTTTCGGGTTTTCATGCAAGAAATGATATTTATTCTCGTCCCACCGGTCTCCCCTTGTATGCTCAAAGTTCCACCGGTGACGAGAGGAATGCGTACAATTTTCTCAAAGCAAACGATTTCGGCTCGGTGCTTGGACAACCAATCCATACCGACGATGAGGTCAAAGCTGCCGATTTCGACAGGTATCAAGTCAATGGAAAAGAGCTCGTTAGCTAAGTTTAGAGTGCAATTAGGTATCACACTGTCGGCCTCAATAAGTTTTCCGTTTGCCAATTCTACCGTGTACTTAGAATCTAAGGCAATAGGTGTGGTGTCAAGTAATGGATAAAACTCGTCATAAATAAAGCTCTTATCAGCACCAGTATCAAATAATACAGATGCAGTCAAGTTGTTGAGAAGAAACGTACCCGTGACCACATTCGGGTCTTGACGGGCTTCCCCAGATTTCAGCACAAAAGCTCTTCCTCGAGCATTGTTGTTATTCCTGTTGTTGTTGTTGTTCAGCTTCGGGCAGTCTTTCTTGAAATGCCCCGTACCGTTGCACCCATAACAGGTCTTTGGTGCGGAGGTGTTGGTGTCAGTGGTGTTTGATCTACAGTCCTTAGCCAAGTGTCCAAATCTCTTACACTTGCTACAGGGACACGAACCATGGTGGTGTCGTTGGCACTTTGAGCAATAGGGCTTGGTTCCCTTGTACGCCCCCTTGTCATCAGTATTGGAGGTGTAGGCTTTAATGGTCTCGGGTTTCTTGGTTTGGTGGTTGTTGTGGTTGTCGGACCATTTTCGTTTATTGCTGTTGGAGGATGGAGTGGGTGGTTCTGGGTCCTCGTTCATAGCTAGAAGTTCATGGGCCAGCCGAATGGCGCCGTGAAGGGTGGTTTGGTTTGATGAGGCGACATTTCCCCGGACGGGTTCCGGGAGGCCGCGGATGTATTTCTTAATCTTGTCGGGCCCAGTACCTGCCATAGCTGGGCGAAGGACAGTGAGTTGTTGGAATCTGGTGGTGTATCCAACGATATCAGTTCCTTGCACTTTTAAGTTCCAGAACTCTTCGTCCAGCTTGTGAAGTTGTTCGGACGGGCAATACTCATCAGTGGGCATTTTCTTCAGATCCTCCCAAGGGAGTAGATAAGCGGTGTCAATCCCCACGGACTGGGTATAGGAATTCCACCACGAGAGGGCACCATCTTCGAGAGTGCAGGTGGAGAATTTGACTTTGTCGTCCTCCGCACATTTGCTGATGCGGAAAACGGATTCCATCTTTTCGAACCATCTGATAAGTCCGATGGCTCCTTCGATCCCCTTGAAGCTCAAGGGTTTGCAGTTTTGAAAATCCTTGTATGAACAAGGTTTAGCAGCAGAGGTTTCAGCGGCATCGCTGTTTCTTGTGGAGTTTGGTGGAGTATTTCGAGCCAAGGCTTCAGTAACAGCCTGGGTTATGAGTGACGTGATCTGAGCATCAGTGTAAGGTCTTGACTTTGGCGGCATGACTCTTCAATAAAAGAAATGAAGATACATGAGATTTTGTAAGCAAATTGTATTTATTTCAGATGTACATGTATAAAGGTGGTAATACATAACATCGTTATGAAAAGAATTATGGCAATTAACATGAGTCGAAACAGCAAGGAATATTTAATAGGTAATATGAGTTCAAAGGTTACATCCTACAGATGTGTTACAAAAGATGTCGGGAATTGTTACATCCGACTGGAACATAGAGTAGTGCTTAGATAGTTACTAGATTACAGGATAGTTTACAAAACAAAGACTAAGCTAGTCTTAACGTAGGTTAATCTGCTCCATCATTTCGATAAGACGATCCACAGTATTTGCAAGTCTGCTGGCTTGTCGAGCATTGTCTTCAGCTAATGCTAGTCGCTGAACCAATCCACGGGTATAATCTTCCGTTTCCCGTGAGCGTTGTTCACACTCATCAAGTCTGTGTTTCAAAAGAGCGATTTCCACGCTTATCTCCACCACCTTGTTGAAAAGAATGTCCACATTATTAACGGTGGTTTCGTGATCCTCAGAGACTTGTTCGATGCATTCAAAAGATGTAAGTCTCCAGTTTTCGTTTGTTTCCTGCAACACGACATCCATGGTGCGACGTCGTTGCTCGTGTTGGTTCACCCTAGCAGCTAAGGCCGGCAAGGTGAAGTGAGTGGAGTACGGGCCAGCTCGAGGTAACCGGTTGTTCCTCCTTGCTACCCTTGGGTTCTGCGACCCAGATTGAGAACGAGATGAATCGGATGGGATGTTTGCCATTTCTGAGACAAAGCGTTAGTAAGATTAAGGCCTATATTCATATAGTTCCTATATAATATAGCCTATTGAGTGTCTAGCATAAACATGTTTAAGTCTCGGTTCTCTCGAGATCAGAGTCACTAATGTATTCCGGCTCAACATAACCATTTCAGACCTTACATCATCTTTCCTTAATTGTACATAGTTGATCAGGCTATGTTAAATTAAAGTCGTATGATGTAATTCCTGAACCAATCATGCCTAGTAAGGAAATACTGCCTAACGGTCATAGTCTAGGCCCACTAAATGCAACCTAGTTCACTATAACCTTTGGCTCTGATACCAATCTGTAACACCCCTAAATTTAACGATTTGTGGAAGCATACATTGGGTGTTACTAATCAATATACGAAGCACAATATTAATAGTAAACGACCTCTAAATGAGACGTTTGTAAAATAGTTACATTTCATAATTTATAATCGTTTGAAAACCGTAGGTTTTCGTATACAAAATGTAATTCCCTAGAGCCTACGCGTATAGCGGGAGATTCTATTACATCACCATAGTTACAAAAGATAATGCCAAAGAATCTCCGTTAAATGCAATTTGTAAATCATGCTACTCTAGCTAGTAATCCTGGAGTGATCCTACTCCGTAAGTGTACCTGAGATACAAAGCTAAAAAGTGTCAACCAAAAAGGTTGGTGAATCTCACAGGTTTAGTAATAAGTAGGTGTTATGAACCACAAGTATGTACCCGTATTGCTATCAAGCAAAGTAAGTAAATCAGTAAACCAGTACAGTGCCATGAGCTCATAAGTTGAAGCTTAACCGTGTAGTGTGAATATATCACGTACCCCCGTGAGTGCTATCCGCACACTCATATGTAACAAATACTAATATGTCTGTTTCTACGTGTAAATCAGTACGTGGTGGCGCTACCACCCCAGACAGGGATTGTCAGTCCCAAATGGATCCATCTATTAGTAATCGCGCTTAAGTCCATAACTAACAACTTACGATTAGGAGGCTTTCAGTGGATAAAAGTAACTCATGCGTTTGTTTGTAATCAGTAATGTTTTCAGTTCAGTACATCGTGTTCATACGTAAAACAGTTGCTAAGTATCTCACCCCAAAGTATAAAACAGTAAAAGTGGGGCTGTAAGACTCACCTGAGTCGAGCAGTGGTAAATAGCAAGTAGTAGTAAAGCAAGTAGGTTCTCCGAACCCGTAACCTCCTAGTGCCTAAACACGTAAGGTTAAGTAAGTAGATGTCTCGCAAGACCATCTAGGCTAGTTGTTCATACAACCCGTTGTGTTTAAATGTTGGTTTGTTCGCGTTCGTACAAAGTATACGGCCCGTTGGTGATTTGTTATATTTAAAGTTTATCATTCAATACGCAAATTAGAGTAATTGTAATAGGAAAGTATGTTTTATTATGATTGTTAGGTCGTATCGTATAAGGATTTGAGGTTGTAAAAGTTCGACACTTAGTGAAAATGTGAGTTTTTAAGGTTCTGGTTTGTGCGACGTAGCATGCGACGTCGCAAGCGACGTAAGGTGCGACGTGGGCATGTACGTCGCATGATGCGACCTTCGCAAATCAATGCGACGTAGGGGGCGGCGTCGCTAATGCGACGTTGCTTCGGTTTGCGACGTTAAAGTCTACGTCGCTACGTGCGACGTCCGCAAATTAATGCGAGTAAGGGGCTGCGTCGCTAGTGCGACGTTGGGATTTTTTTTGTGCGACGTAGGCCGCGACGTCGCAGAGGCCCCTGGCCAGGTGCGACGTAGCGGTCTGATGGCCGGAATTTTTGTCGAAAACGAGTTTCCCGGTTTCCGTTGGGTCCAAATCTTTTACCCAACCCTTATATGAACATATTAAGCCTATTTAAACCATAAACTAGTAAAAATGATCGAAAACGAGAGATGTCGGGATTTGTCGGAAACTTACAAAGTGTCGGATTAAAAATCCGAAAAGATAGGAATGTAGATCGTGTGAGGGTGAACGTTTTCTTCCAAAGTAGTCACGAAATCCGAGGCCGTATGATAGTAGTATTTTGCGAATTAGTGAAGTTGGTGGTGGATGGTGGTGATTAGAGAGAAAGAGAGAAAGGAGGGAAGAGAGAGAGAAAGAAGAAATGAAATGAAAGGAAATGGGAGGTGAAGGTGGGGTTTATATCCCATTTTCAGTCTCCGTCTACGTGTCCCGTGCGGTGTTCGTTTTCTCCGTCGTTTAAACGTTAAATATTTATTTTACATTTTTAAATGGTAGGTTTTAAATACAAATAATTACGCGACATTTCTATTTAAATATTTTACAAATAAGTTTGAATACTTTTGTTTTTAAATCGCGTAAGTTTTTATCGGGTGATACGAGATAATTACTATTTGTTATAAAATAGCATTTTGGTTATAATTGCGTTATTTTTAGTTTTTAAACATTTGTTCACCAACGTCCGTATTAACCGAATAGAATTTCATTCTATTTAAGTTGCGTACGATTTAAGCCAAATCGCAAAGTTGTATATATATTCACCAATATATAGTCCGATACATAAATTAGCCTAACACAGAACTAATTACATGTATTTACAAAGAATTAGGCACTAATTCTAGTCCTAATTTGCCGGTTGTTACATTCTCCCCTTGTTAAAAGAATTTCGTCCCGAAATTAGTTTGATTGCACGGTCGGTGCGTTGTCTGGGAAGAGATGTGGGTATTTCTATCGCATTTGGTCTTCCCGTTCCCAGGTGAATTCAGGACCACGTCTAGAATTCCACCTGACTTTTACGATAGGAATACGACTCTGTTTCAGTTGTTTGACCTCGCGGTCCAGGATTTCCCTAGGTTCCTCGACAAAATGAAGTTTATCATCGATCTGAATTTCGTCGAGCGGTATAATCAGTGTCTCGTCAGACAGACATTTCTTCAGATTAGAAATGTGGAATGTGTTGTGAACGCTGCTAAGCTCAGCAGGAAGTTGCAGGCGGTATGCCACTGGACCAATCTTTTCAAGGATTTCGAATGGTCCGATGTATCTAGGATTTAGTTTGCCTCGTTTTCAGAATCGAATGACACCTTTCCACGGTGCCACTTTGAGAAGTACCTTGTCCCCTACTTGGAACTCAAGGTGTTTGCGTCTCACGTCAGCATAACTTTTCTGACGATCACGCGCGGCTTTTAGTCGGTTTTGTATGCCGACAATCTTTTCAGTTGTTTCATGTATGATTTCTGGACCGGTGAGTTGTGTATCCCCCACCTCAGTCCAACAGATAGGCGACCGGCACTTACGACCGTACAGTGCCTCGAAGGGTGCAGCCTTTATGCTGGTGTGATAACTGTTGTTGTACGAGAATTCGCACAATGGTAAGTGATTTTCCCAGTTTTTACCGAAGTCAACTACGGAGGCTCGTAGCATGTCTTCCAGTGTTTGTATGGTTCGTTCGCTCTGGCCGTCGGTTTGAGGATGGTATGCCGTACTCATATCCAGACGAGTACCAAGAGATTTTTGCAGTGACTGCCAGAAGCGAGAAGTGAATCGAGCATCTCGGTCGGAGATGATTGAGATGGGCACGCCGTGTCTTGACACGATTTCTTTCAGGTAGATCCGTGTCAAACGTTCCATCTTATCAGTTTCCTTGATGGCTAGGAAATGAGCAGATTTAGTGAGTCGGTCAACGATCACCCAAATGGTATCGCAACCGTTCGGAGTTTTCGGAAGTTTAGTAATGAAATCCATGGTGATCTGCTCCCATTTCCATTGCGGTATTTCGGGTTGTTGTAGCAAACCGGAAGGTTTCTGGTGTTCAGCTTTAACTTTGGAACAAGTAAGACACTTGCCAACATAGGTTGCAATGTCGGATTTCATGTTGGGCCACCAATACATTTCCTTGATGCTGTGATACATTTTGTCGGCGCCTGGGTGTATAGAGTACTTAGACTTGTGAGCTTCATCCATCACCATGTCTCGCAGGTTCCCAAAACTTGGTAACCAGATTCGATTCGAGAAGTATTTGGCCCCGTTAGGTTTGGTTTCAAATTGTTTGTCCATGCCCCGCAAGGCTTCGTTTATCAAGTTTTCTGGTTTGAGTGCTTCGAGTTGAGCGGCGAGAGTTTGATTGATGAGGTCATTGTGAATGGTCATACCGAGAGCTCGAACTCGAAGTGGTTTCACTCGTTCTTTTCGGCTTAAGGCATCGGCGACAACATTCACCTTGCCTGGATGATAGCGAATTTCGCAATCGTAATCAGTAAGCAACTCGACCCATCGACGTTGCCTCATGTTGAGATCCTTTTGATCGAAGATATGTTGGAGACTTTTATGGTCAGTAAAGATTGTACACTTGGTACCGTATAAGTAGTGTCTCCAGATTTTTAGGGCGAATACAACAGCCCCCAACTCTAGGTCATGAGTTGTGTAATTCTTTTCGTGGACCTTGAGTTGTCGAGAGGCGTAAGCGATAACCTTGTCTCGTTGCATCAGCACGCAACCAAGACCTTGGTGTGAAGCATCACAGTATACCACGAAGTCATCGTTGCCTTCGGGTAAAGATAAAATAGGTGCACTGCAGAGTTTCTGTTTTAGTAGCTGGAAAGCTGACTCCTGTTTGTCAGTCCAATCGAACTTCTTTTCTTTTTGAGTCAGTGCAGTGAGAGGTAGGGCTATTTTGGAAAAATTCTCAATGAACCGCCTGTAATATCCGGCGAGTCCTAAGAATTGGCGTACCTCGGTCGGTGTAGTAGGTGCTTGCCAACACTTGATAGCCTCGATTTTTGAAGGATCGACATGAATCCCTTGATTGTCAATGACGTGTCCAAGGAATTGAACGGTTTGCATCCAGAACTCACACTTGGAAATTTGGAGTATAAATCTTCGTGTTTGAGCAGCTCTAGGATAGTTTTCAGGTGTTGCGCGTGTTCTTGTTCAGTGCGCGAGTAAATCAAGATGTCATCGATAAAGACGATAACAAACTTGTCAAGGTAAGGTTTGCACACCCGATTCATAAGGTCCATGAATACTGCCGGTGCGTTGGTTAATCCGAATGGCATCACTTGGAATTCGTAATGCCCATAACGAGTTCGGAAAGCTGTTTTAGGAATATCTTCATCACGAACTCGGAGTTGGTGATAACCCGATCGTAGATCAATTTTTGAATAAAAACTCGACCCCTGAAGTTGGTCGAACAGGTCATCGATGCGAGGAAAGCTGTTTTAGGAATATCTTCATCACGAACTCGGAGTTGGTGATAACCCGATCGTAGATCAATTTTTGAATAAAAACTCGACCCCTGAAGTTGGTCGAACAGGTCATCGATGCGAGGAAGTGGGTAACGGTTCTTGACAGTTAATTTGTTGAGTTCACGGTAGTCGATGCACATGCGGAAAGAACCGTCTTTCTTTTTCACAAACAGGACCGGAGCTCCCCAAGGTGAGGAACTTGGTCGAATAAATCCCTTGTCCAGGAGTTCCTGTAACTGAGTAGACAACTCCTGAAGTTCGGATGGGGCTAGTCGGTAAGGGGCTCGTGCCACGGGTGCTGCACCGGGCACAAGATCAATAGAAAATTCGACTTGTCTAGGTGGCGGAAGGCCAGGCAAGTCTTCAGGAAAGACTTCCGGAAAGTCTCGAACAATAGGCACATCCTCAAGTCGCTTCTCCACCGACTTTTTCTCCATAACGTGTGCGAGGATTGGCTGGTACCCTTTTCTCAAGTATTTTTGGGTTTTCATGCAAGAAATGATATTTATTCTCGTCCCACCGGTCTCCCCTTGTATGCTCAAAGTTCCACCGGTGACGAGAGGAATGCGTACAATTTTCTCAAAGCAAACGATTTCGGCTCGGTGCTTGGACAACCAATCCATACCGACGATGAGGTCAAAGCTGCCGATTTCGACAGGTATCAAGTCAATGGAAAAGAGCTCGTTAGCTAAGTTTAGAGTGCAATTAGGTATCACACTGTCGGCCTCAATAAGTTTTCCGTTTGCCAATTCTACCGTGTACTTAGAATCTAAGGCAATAGGTGTGGTGTCAAGTAATGGATAAAACTCGTCATAAATAAAGCTCTTATCAGCACCAGTATCAAATAATACAGATGCAGTCAAGTTGTTGAGAAGAAACGTACCCGTGACCACATTCGGGTCTTGACGGGCTTCCCCAGATTTCAGCACAAAAGCTCTTCCTCGAGCATTGTTGTTATTCCTGTTGTTGTTGTTGTTCAGCTTCGGGCAGTCTTTCTTGAAATGCCCCGTACCGTTGCACCCATAACAGGTCTTTGGTGCGGAGGTGTTGGTGTCAGTGGTGTTTGATCTACAGTCCTTAGCCAAGTGTCCAAATCTCTTACACTTGCTACAGGGACACGAACCATGGTGGTGTCGTTGGCACTTTGAGCAATAGGGCTTGGTTCCCTTGTACGCCCCCTTGTCATCAGTATTGGAGGTGTAGGCTTTAATGGTCTCGGGTTTCTTGGTTTGGTGGTTGTTGTGGTTGTCGGACCATTTTCGTTTATTGCTGTTGGAGGATGGAGTGGGTGGTTCTGGGTCCTCGTTCATAGCTAGAAGTTCATGGGCCAGCCGAATGGCGCCGTGAAGGGTGGTTTGGTTTGATGAGGCGACATTTCCCCGGACGGGTTCCGGGAGGCCGCGGATGTATTTCTTAATCTTGTCGGGCCCAGTACTTGCCATAGCTGGGCGAAGGACGGTGAGTTGTTGGAATCTGGTGGTGTATCCAACGATATCAGTTCCTTGCACTTTTAAGTTCCAGAACTCTTCGTCCAGCTTGTGAAGTTGTTCGGACGGGCAATACTCATCAGTGGGCATTTTCTTCAGATCCTCCCAAGGGAGTAGATAAGCGGTGTCAATCCCCACGGACTGGGTATAGGAATTCCACCACGAGAGGGCACCATCTTCGAGAGTGCAGGTGGAGAATTTGACTTTGTCGTCCTCCGCACATTTGCTGATGCGGAAAACGGATTCCATCTTTTCGAACCATCTGATAAGTCCGATGGCTCCTTCGATCCCCTTGAAGCTCAAGGGTTTGCAGTTTTGAAAATCCTTGTATGAACAAGGTTTAGCAGCAGAGGTTTCAGCGGCATCGCTGTTTCTTGTGGAGTTTGGTGGAGTATTTCGAGCCAAGGCTTCAGTAACAGCCTGGGTTATGAGTGACGTGATCTGAGCATCAGTGTAAGGTCTTGACTTTGGCGGCATGACTCTTCAATAAAAGAAATGAAGATACATGAGATTTTGTAAGCAAATTGTATTTATTTCAGATGTACATGTATAAAGGTGGTAATACATAACATCGTTATGAAAAGAATTATGGCAATTAACATGAGTCGAAACAGCAAGGAATATTTAATAGGTAATATGAGTTCAAAGGTTACATCCTACAGATGTGTTACAAAAGATGTCGGGAATTGTTACATCCGACTGGAACATAGAGTAGTGCTTAGATAGTTACTAGATTACAGGATAGTTTACAAAACAAAGACTAAGCTAGTCTTAACGTAGGTTAATCTGCTCCATCATTTCGATGAGACGATCCACAGTATTTGCAAGTCTGCTGGCTTGTCGAGCATTGTCTTCAGCTAATGCTAGTCGCTGAACCAATCCACGGGTATATTCTTCCGTTTCCCGTGAGCGTTGTTCACACTCATCAAGTCTGTGTTTCAAAAGAGCGGTTTCCACGCTTATCTCCACCACCTTGTTGAAAAGAACGTCCACATTATTAACGGTGGTTTCGTGATCCTCAGAGACTTGTTCGATGCATTCAAAAGATGTAAGTCTCCAGTTTTCGTTTGTTTCCTGCAACACGACATCCATGGTGCGACGTCGTTGCTCGTGTTGGTTCACCCTAGCAGCTAAGGCCGGCAAGGTGAAGTGAGTGGAGTACGGGCCAGCTCGAGGCAACCGGTTGTTCCTCCTTGCTACCCTTGGGTTCTGCGACCCAGATTGAGAACGAGATGAATCGGATGGGATGTTTGCCATTTCTAAGACAAAGCGTTAGTAAGATTAAGGCCTATATTCATATAGTTCCTATATAATATAGCCTATTGAGTGTCTAGCATAAACATGTTTAAGTCTCGGTTCTCTCGAGATCAGAGTCACTAATGTATTCCGGCTCAACATAACCATTTCAGACCTTACATCATCTTTCCTTAATTGTACATAGTTGATCAGGCTATGTTAAATTAAAGTCGTATGATGTAATTCCTGAACCAATCATGCCTAGTAAGGAAATACTGCCTAACGGTCATAGTCTAGGCCCACTAAATGCAACCTAGTTCACTATAACCTTTGGCTCTGATACCAATCTGTAACACCCCTAAATTTAACGATTTGCGGAAGCATACATTGGGTGTTACTAATCAATATACGAAGCACAATATTAATAGTAAACGACCTCTAAATGAGACGTTTTTAAAATAGTTACATTTCATAATTTATAATCGTTTGAAAACCGTAGGTTTTCGTATACAAAATGTAATTCCCTAGAGCCCACGCGTATAGCGGGAGATTCTATTACATCACCATAGTTACAAAAGATAATGCCAAAGAATCTCCGTTAAATGCAATTTGTAAATCATGCTACTCTAGCTAGTAATCCTGGAGTGATCCTACTCCGTAAGTGTACCTGAGATACAAAGCTAAAAAGTGTGAACCAAAAAGGTTGGTGAATCTCACAGGTTTAGTAATAAGTAGGTGTTATGAACCACAAGTATGTACCCGTATTGCTATCAAGCAAAGTAAGTAAATCAGTAAACCAGTACAGTGCCATGAGCTCATAAGTTGAAGCTTAACCGTGTAGTGTGAATATATCACGTACCCCCGTGAGTGCTATCCGCACACTCATATGTAACAAATACTAATATGTCTGTTTCTACGTGTAAATCAGTACGTGGTGGCGCTACCACCCCAGACAGGGATTGTCAGTCCCAAATGGATCCATCTATTAGTAATCGCGCTTAAGTCCATAACTAACAACTTACGATTAGGAGGCTTTCAGTGGATAAAAGTAACTCATGCGTTTGTTTGTAATCAGTAATGTTTTCAGTTCAGTACATCGTGTTCATACGTAAAACAGTTGCTAAGTATCTCACCCCAAAGTATAAAACAGTAAAAGTGGGGCTGTAAGACTCACCTGAGTCGAGCAGTGGTAAATAGCAAGTAGTAGTAAAGCAAGTAGGTTCTCCGAACCCGTAACCTCCTAGTGCCTAAACACGTAAGGTTAAGTAAGTAGATGTCTCGCAAGACCATCTAGGCTAGTTGTTCATACAACCCGTTGTGTTTAAATGTTGGTTTGTTCGCGTTCGTACAAAGTATACGGCCCGTTGGTGATTTGTTATATTTAAAGTTTATCATTCAATACGCAAATTAGAGTAATTGTAATAGGAAAGTATGTTTTATTATGATTGTTAGGTCGTATCGTATAAGGATTTGAGGTTGTAAAAGTTCGACACTTAGTGAAAATGTGAGTTTTTAAGGTTCTGGTTTGTGCGACGTAGCATGCGACGTCGCAAGCGACGTAAGGTGCGACGTGGGCATGTACGTCGCATGATGCGACCTTCGCAAATCAATGCGACGTAGGGGGCGGCGTCGCTAATGCGACGTTGCTTCGGTTTGCGACGTTAAAGTCTACGTCGCTACGTGCGACGTCCGCAAATTAATGCGAGTAAGGGGCTGCGTCGCTAGTGCGACGTTGGGATTTTTTTTGTGCGACGTAGGCCGCGACGTCGCAGAGGCCCCTGGCCAGGTGCGACGTAGCGGTCTGATGGCCGGAATTTTTGTCGAAAACGAGTTTCCCGGTTTCCGTTGGGTCCAAATCTTTTACCCAACCCTTATATGAACATATTAAGCCTATTTAAACCATAAACTAGTAAAAATGATCGAAAACGAGAGATGTCGGGATTTGTCGGAAACTTACAAAGTGTCGGATTAAAAATCCGAAAAGATAGGAATGTAGATCGTGTGAGGGTGAACGTTTTCTTCCAAAGTAGTCACGAAATCCGAGGCCGTATGATAGTAGTATTTTGCGAATTAGTGAAGTTGGTGGTGGATGGTGGTGATTAGAGAGAAAGAGAGAAAGGAGGGAAGAGAGAGAGAAAGAAGAAATGAAATGAAAGGAAATGGGAGGTGAAGGTGGGGTTTATATCCCATTTTCAGTCTCCGTCTACGTGTCCCGTGCGGTGTTCGTTTTCTCCGTCGTTTAAACGTTAAATATTTATTTTACATTTTTAAATGGTAGGTTTTAAATACAAATAATTACGCGACATTTCTATTTAAATATTTTACAAATAAGTTTGAATACTTTTGTTTTTAAATCGCGTAAGTTTTTATCGGGTGATACGAGATAATTACTATTTGTTATAAAATAGCATTTTGGTTATAATTGCGTTATTTTTAGTTTTTAAACATTTGTTCACCAACGTCCGTATTAACCGAATAGAATTTCATTCTATTTAAGTTGCGTACGATTTAAGCCAAATCGCAAAGTTGTATATATATTCACCAATATATAGTCCGATACATAAATTAGCCTAACACAGAACTAATTACATGTATTTACAAAGAATTAGGCACTAATTCTAGTCCTAATTTGCCGGTTGTTACAGATCAGAAGGATCTCAATATGAGGCAACGTCGATGGGTCGAGTTGCTTACCGATTACGATTGCGAGATCAAGTACCATCCAGGGAAGGCTAATGTTGTAGCCGATGCCCTCAGTCGAAAGGAACGACCAAAACCACTTCGAGTCCGAGCCCTCAGTATGACCATTCACAACGATCTTACCGTTCAGATTCATACCACTCAGATCGAAGCCCTGAAACCTGAAAACATCAAAAACGAAGCCTTACGGGGTATTGACAAACAATTTGAAATCAGACCTAACGGGATTAGGTATTTCTTAAACCGAATCTGGTTGCCTAATTTTGGGAACCTACGAGACTTGGTGATGGATGAGGCTCACAAGTCCAAATACTCTATCCATCCGGGATCCGATAAGATGTACCACGGCATCAAGGAATTTTATTGGTGGCCGAACATGAAAGCCGAAATCGCCACTTACGTCAGCAAGTGCCTTACTTGCTCGAAAGTCAAAACCGAACATCAGAAACCTTCTGGTTTACTCCAACAACCTGAAATCCCTGAATGGAAATGGGAACAAATTGCCAGGGATTTCATAACCAAACTACCCAAATCGGCGAGCGGTTGCGATACCATTTGGGTGATCGTCGATCGTCTCACCAAATCTGCTCATTTCCTGGCAATCAAAGAAAACGATAAAATGGAACGCCTTGCACAAATCTACATCAAAGAAATCGTTTCTCATCACGGCGTTCCAATCTCAATCATCTCTGACAGAGATGCCCGCTTTACCTCTCACTTTTGGCAATCACTTCAAAAAGCATTAGGTACTCGTCTCGATATTAGCACCGCGTACCATCCTCAAACCGATGGCCAAAGTGAACGAACCATTCAGACACTGGAAGATATGCTACGCGCCTGCGTAGTTGATTTCGGTACAAACTGGGAAAGACATCTACCGTTGTGCGAATTCTCGTACAATAATAGCTATCACGCCAGCATTAAGGCTGCACCTTTTGAGGCACTGTACGGTCGTAAGTGCCGATCACCGATCTGTTGGACGGAAGTGGGAGATAGTCAACTCACTGGTCCTGAACTCATACACACCACCACTGAGAAAATTGTGGAAATCCAAAACAGACTCAAAGCCGCACGTGATCGTCAGAAAAGTTATGCTGACGTGAGACGCAAACCACTCGAGTTCCAAGTTGGGGATCGAGTACTCTTAAAAGTATCGCCTTGGAAAGGCGTCATCCGTTTTGGCAAACGTGGGAAGTTAAATCCCAGGTACATCGGGCCTTTTGAGATCCTCGAACGGATTGGCCCCGTAGCTTATCGATTGCAGCTGCCATCCGAACTCAGCAGCGTGCACCCCACTTTTCATATTTCAAATTTGAAGAAGTGTCTGTCTGATGAGACACTTATTATCCCACTGGATGAAATTCGTGTTGACGATAAACTTCACTTCGTTGAGGAACCCACTGAAATTAAGGACCGTGAGGTCAAACAACTGAAACAAAGTCGTATTCCCATCGTCAAGGTCAGATGGAATTCGCGGCGTGGTCCGGAATTCACCTGGGAACGGGAAGACCAAATGCGACTCAAATATCCTCAACTATTCACTGATTCTACATCAAACACGACTTCGAACTAAAATTTCAGGACGAAATTCTTCTAACAGGGGGAGAATGTAACACCCGCCGAATTAGGACTAGTAATTAGTGCCTAATCATACGTTAATACATGTAATTAGTTCTGTGTTAGGCTAATTAATGTATCGAATTATATATATATTGTTGAATATATACGAAAATGCGATTTGGTTAAATCGTACGCAACTTAAATCGAATGTATTTCGATTCAATTTAATACGGACGTTGGTGACCAATTTTATTAAATAACGCTTTTATGTCAAAAATATTATTATGATAATATTTCGTATTCATTCGTATCGTACAAACAGAACTTACACAATATAAAATATTAAAACGCGCAACTAAATAAACAAACTTACATTTTATAACTCAAATATAAATTAAATTGCAAAACATTTAAATAAAATATCGCGTGATAATTTGTATTTAAAATAATTATTTAACGATTAAACGACGGAGCAAACGAACACCGCACGTGGAGCGGAGACTGGAAAATGGGAGGATAACCTCCCATTCCCCACCTTTTCTTCCTCATTTCTCTTTTTCTTTCTCTCTCCTTCCTCTCTTTTCTCTCTTTTCTTTCAACTTCACCATCCACCACCACCTCATTAAATCACATAATACTACCACTAAACACGCTCGGATCTCCTCGCTCGTTTGGAACAAAAGATTCACCGCATCACGATCTATCATCCTATCTTTTCGGATTTTTGATCCGACAATTTGTAAGTTTCCGACAAATCCCGAAACCTCCCGTTTTCAAGTGTTTTTGCTTGTTAGTAGTTTATATCAACTTATAATGTCCAAATATGGGTTGGGTAAAAGTTTTGGACCAAACGGAAACCGAAAAACTCGTTTTCGACACATTTTCCGGCCAACAGAACGCTACGTCGCTTTTGGACCCAGATTTATGCGACGTCAGCTGCGACGTCGCAAAACCCCTCGTAACGTCGCATAGTGCGACGTCAGTCACAACGTCGCACGAATCCTCGAAGTCGCATATAGCGACGCAGCCTATTACGTCGCATTAGCGACGCAGCACCCTACGTCGCATTAAATTGCGAAACGTCGCCTTTAGCGACGTCATGCTCAACGTCGCAACCCTACCTGCGACGTCGCGCCCAACGTCGCACAAATCAGAACCTCAAAAACATAGATTTTTACTAAGTGTCGAGACTCGAAATCTATCACTCGATTTACCCAAATTCGGATCCAGATGCGTTTTTCGTCAAAGCAATATAGTAGAAATAAAAATTTTCCAAGCTGACCTGGCAGCTCGACCCCAGCCAGGGGCTCTGCCCCTTGGACCCCGCCAGGGGCTGCCGCCCCTTGGACCCCGCTACCAGGGGCGCTGCCCCCGGACCCCGGTACTTAGATTCCGTAACGGCTTCTAAAACACAATCAAAACACATTTTTCAAGTAAAACGACACGAAATCAAAATAATAATAGTTGAGATTATTATTGCAAATCCGTCACCAACGGGCCGTACACTTTTCAAATACTTAAACTTATCAACCAAATAGTGGAAATTTGGACATTATAGTTGAACGAACAACTACAAGGGTGATCTGTTGAGATACCCAATCATGATTATAACCATCGCATGTCGTGGACACCCTCAGGTTACAAGTCTTTGGACTTCATACTCGGCTAATCAACTTACGTTTGTTTAAATGCACTCAGACTCAGGTGAGTCTCATAGCCCCTCTTTTTACTGTTTTACTCAGGGGTGTGATATATTGCTCAACTTTTAACATGTGAACGCAAGTACCAACTTTTCATATACTACATGAGTTTTTTGAAACTAATCATTTAAAGTCCTCCGTCAGCATAGTTGTTAATACGTTGTAGCGTGAATATAGGATTGACCCACCTCATCCGGGTTAGCAAGCACTAACCGGGTAAACGGATGTACTAATATTTGGGAAGTCGAATGTTGATTAGGCATTCGTGGAGGCACCTCGCCCGGATTTCTCTATAGGGGACCCGGCCCTCGAGTTAAGCTCAACTATGTGCTCATGGCTGTATACACGATGACAATCATTTAATTGCTGGATGCAATTCATTATTAAATTGCTGGATACAATTCATTATTTAAATCTTGCGGTCCACACTATATTAACTGATTTCAAACCTGTGAGCTCACCAGCTTTTTAGCTGACCTTTTAGCATATATCGCAGGTACCAAGCAGTAGGATGTTTCTGCTTCAGGATTTTAGCTCGAGTCAGCATACAGAAGATTGAGATTTTCTTACATTAGTATATTTTGTACAAGTACTTATGTACTGAAATCTCATTTGATTTAAACTCGAGCTATGTAAAGCTTAAATGTTGTAAACATTTCTATTATCAATATATTTTGTTAAAACGACGCATATAGAGTCGTTTACTATATATCTTTGTGTTTTGTTATTGATTAGTAACACCCAAATCAAGCTTCCGCAAATCATCAAATTTGGGGGTGTTACATGTATAGCTTCAAACGTTGTAAACATTTCTTATATTAATATATTTTGTTAAAACGACGCATATCGAGTCGTTTTCTATATCTTGTGTGCTTTGATATTTGATTAGTCGCGTCCCGAACCAAACCGCTTCCGCATCTTAAATTTGGGGGTGCGACAGAAAGTTTGGGATATAAGAAAACATAAGTCGGTTCTCACCCAAACCGACTCCGTATATCATTTAAAATTAGTCCCCTTCTAAACTTATTATCTGGAACCTAGAAACCATTTACGATTCCAACAATTTTATTTTACCGTCAACTATATAAAGTTAAAGCATACAATAATTTACTAGTCACAATAATTCATTCGACTTTTTGACTAACCATTCACAATAAACATAACACAATAAACAATTTAATTTCCTAACACATTAAACAATTATTTAAAGTTAGGAAATTACCCAATTATTACTAGGCCCAAAAAGTAGGTGTTACAAATCTCTCCCCCTTAAAGATATTTCGTCCTCGAAATCTGTTCACTAAAAATAACTTAGGGTGTCATACTCACATATTAGTTACCTTTCAATCTAATAGATTAACGTACATCACTCTCTTGAGCAACTTATAATCACTTAAACAAGTGCAATACAAAACCACTTACAACCAGAAACTAGCAATATGCCAAAATCTTTTACCCTTATCTTCTTAATAACAAGAACAAAATAACATCAACAATAATAGTGGTTATAAAACCACAATTCACACATCAATAATGAATTTTAAATTCAAATTATAACTACCAACCAAGCTAGTATTCACATATCACCTTAAGTGGTGAAACTTGAAATTTCAACTTTTGTAACTAGTCATCACTAGTCAATTTATAATTTCAACACCATCAAATCATATGAAGCCTTTATTTACAATTAATCCAAGATTATACAATCTTAAACACATATTACTAAACAAGATAGATGTCAAACTCTATAGATAAAACCATCTCATTACTTAGCATCAAATTCATTGAATAGAAGCCAAGTCTACATCAACTAGTACTTTGCTAAATCAGCACAAGTACCACAACCCCATAATGTACTATTCAACCACATATCCAACAGTATCAATATCATATTAATCAATTTAATCGATCTCTACATTAGCTTATTCCACATGGTAACTATTTCTAGTTACAATTTATCATTTCATCCTGTCATCAAGTATATTACAATATACATAATTTAACATATCTATATTATTATTGAAAAGAAAAACCTTGAATTAAAGATGACCATTAGATGGGATAGCAACTTAATTAATCTCACCCTTAATCTCTTTAATGACATCATATGTCTCTAACCCCTTATATGGAAAGACTTAATTACCCTTAATGAAATGTTTCTTTTAAGTCCTTTATCATTCCTAATTATATCACATTAACCCTTTATATTATATAGCTAATTACATATTACATTTGTTATTTATAACTAAAGTCATATCACAAATATAAAACGCCTTTATTAAACTCAATCACAACAACCATTTTATTTGGTCATTGACATATACTTTTTGTTTATTATTATTATCATTATCATTTTACATATACTAAAATACTCAAACATCATAAGGTAGAATATACATATATCTATCTTAAAAATCACGTATACAACATTTATGCATATGAATCAGAATCCATAACATATTAAAATGGGATAATATCATATATCCCCTATTTAAACACCTAAATTACAAATTTCCCCATCTAAATACTCAAATTACATATATCCCCAACCTAAACTCTATTTCTCTCATATTTACCCATTTCTCTAATTTAAACATAATTAATGCATTTAAATACATAATTTATGAAGTTAATGACTATCATACCCTTCCATTCCTCCAAATATTCTAGACAGTTTTTCCGCAGATCAACCAACAATATGACAGTTTTTTTAAAAACAAAATACCCGCTGTATTTTAGAAAATCCCGCTGGATACTTGAAATTTTATTGCATCAACAGGTAAATTTAATACAATTGCATACGAAGAAAATTTATATAATTTCATTGCATTTTCATAACATGTGCATAAATATGAATAGGATCACTCTGTCACACTAATAAGAAAATAGCTCAATGATTTGATGAGCTAAAATCGAATATAATATCCAGTGCATTGTATAACACATTACACATAGAATGAAACCAAGAACGTTTTATTGCTCATTATAGAGGCTCATTCAATATGCTTACGTAAGGAGGTGAAAAAATTAGAAATAATTAATTTTCGGCATACAAATAAAATATCAACGAGTAGCAGAAAATCACATGAGCTTCAACACCTGAGCGGAATTTCACATGTCTGCCGAAGATTTTGAGAAAATTGTTATACTTTGTAAGTTGCCTACCGGAAACCACCACCAACTAAAACCAATATACCTTCAAATTTCAAACGACAACAAACTGAGTTGCCAGCTTCTTGCCATATTTATGAAAGATCAAGTCGCCAGCATCATATCACACATACATGTTAGAATTCAGACAAAGAAGACGAAACAACTTTTTCCCGCTTGAAATCGAAAACAAAACACTTTAACTCGAAAAATTGAAATACACGCGGAAATTTCAAGAAAACCACGGGATCTTTATAAATACGACGGGTATTTGGTTTTTAAGAAGACTGCGGGATTTTTGGTTGACCCGCGCACGTGGTGTAATTTTGTTGTAAATTTTAGTGGCTTTCTTTTTCCGCGGTCCCGTTGTTTTTATCCCGCGGGTCAATGTCTATTGTCAAGGAAAAAAGTTCTGACACAGACCATGGAGGGTAAAGTTGTGCGTTGACCGACCACTACAAGAATTTTCACTTCAATTATTCCATATGATGATATCAACAACTCTATAGTTAACCCCGACATAGCTTTTGGTATTTATATAAATCCCAAGTCTATGATATACCATGTGAGATATCTCCCAGCTACGTGCTCTTAGCGCACTCTAGGTTGCTCGCCACCAAGATTAATTCTTCCAAACGTTAGATGGATACTCTGGAAAATTAGTTTTATAGTACCTACTAAACTCTGAATGAATAGGACTTTTCAAGTTCGATATATAACTTTTGTAGTAGACATCCACCAAATTTTATATTTTATACGCATTAACTTAAAATGCAATTGCAGTAAAATTTACTGTTAAAATCCGTGAATCTCGCTGGTCTTAATCTAGTTTCTATAATAATAGAAACATAATCATCATTTTCATATTTTCAACTATTACTTTCATAGTATTTCACCTTGCTTATCAACACATTTCAAATTAAGTCTCTCAAATAGACTATCCGGGCTGTCAAAACCTTTACTAAGCCTTTAACATCATAAATTAATAGATACATATTCATACCAATAAGTATTAGAATCAATTACAAATCAAAGATTTTATATATATCTCATCATATCATAACTATCTGTTCATATCATTTCAATTCTCTCCCCCTTAGGACTCATGTTATCACCCTTCTTACAAACCATATTTCTTAAATCATTGATTTAACAATGAAACTTGCATAAAATTTGTGCCCCATTCAGTTTAAATACAAATAGACACAACAAAATGTGAACCAATCTACAAGAAACTGAAATCAATACTCTGACAAACATCAAAACAATTCACAATTATTCCAAAATCGTGTAACAATCCAATTAAAGTCGCGTGGCGATTCTATACAAATTGCTTTGTGACTACATACCTGTATAGGTTCATCAAAACAGTTTTAACATACAAGCCTTGCATACGCGCAACCTATGACTCGATAACATTTAAGACATGAAAATTTACAAACATCTTTCTTATCTCATAACAAAAGTTCCCTTTTTAAACACTTTCAGTTGACAACTTATATCGCAAACCGTATGCTCATGAGTTTCAAGCTTTTACACACACTTTCAACACACTAAACAACTTAAAACAATTAACCAAGGTTCCATATCCTTTAACAAACTCAATTAACTCATTTGAGTCATGAATGACCCATTTCGACACTATTTAACCAGTTTGGAAAAATTCAACCTCATTTCAAACAAACATTACTTGATTTCGGTCATATTTGACTATTTCAATACTGTTGACTATTTGTCAACTTCATATTCGACTCAATCAACAATAACCCCTAACCACTTTTCCACAAATTTGACCCGACACAATACCAATCATATTTAAATGATTTCATATCTTTCCTACACACACACACAAGACCCTTTATTCACAATTTGACTTTTAAAGTTAATACATCACAATATTACAATTGGCCCATTTAACCATAATGGAACCAACACCTCTTAATTTTATCCCATTATAAATCAAAGACATATTAACAACTCATTTAAACCCAGTAGGGTTTATTTACTAACTCATTTCACTTTTAGGTTTGACCTCATACATAGATTTTAATCAATGCCTTCAACATTACTAATAACTCCTTTACAATGATCAAAATAGTATATCTCAATCTCGGCTTAATACAAGCCATAAAGAAAATAGTGATCCATTTGGATACTATATGACCTACTAACAGGTAATTTAACCCTAATAGTCAAACAACAACATATTCAATAAAATCAAACTTGTTATATGTGCATATCATCATAACTCCTTAATAATAGCAAGTATCATACACACTTGCTCCTCTATAGTCATTAAATATCATAATTCCACTAATTGACTTCTCCCCCATAGAGATAATAGTTAAATAATTTAACCCAATTTCATATTCAATTTCCTCAATCACATTAAATCTCATTGATATTTGGTAACCTCAACAAATTCATGTGACACAACATAATATAACAATGGTGATCAGGCGTTGCTAAATTATGTTTTTCACATTCCCTTCTCAGGCTACTTCATATCATCAATCTTTAATGTAATTTCCTTTATTTAAAACACATATCAAGTAACACCATGGTTCAATAACAATTTGAACGCGTTTAATACTTCTTTACAACAAATACATACTTAAATCATCTTATTACATATATAATCAACTTCACATATGTAAGTTATTTCATATATACATATCACTTCTTTTAGTATGTATCTATTCAAATAGAATTTCAATTCAACAACTAACATAAGTCATTATCCTGGTTATCTGAAATTCTAATCACATTAATATTCTATCATGTTTTCAATGTATGATACCTTATCCAGTACTAATACCATCATAACATCATGTATTATGTCATATACATATACTTAGACATCGACAATCAGTACAAAGTACATTATCAATTACCAAGTACTTTATTAACATTACGTGTAATTTCAAGCACGTGTTCAATAATAAATAACTTACTGGCTAAAACAGCCTCATATGGTTGATTTATTCAAAATCATTAACTCTACATAATCAAGTAATCCCGAGTACCTGTTTAATATCATCATTTGGTATTTCTACTTGTCTCTCATCACATAACAACTAGTCACATATTAATAACATATAGAATCATGTAATTAATTGCGTCATTAATTCGACGTTTACATATCATTTTCTTATTTACATTTGACCCAGAAGACATACCTCGTCTTCAATCAAATAAACCATGTCATAATCTATGTATTTCATAGACATATACACCTTTGTTTACTTCACCTGTTTGACCATAATCAAAACATATTCTCTAATCACATATTCACATATTCTCATGAAGGAGCAATTATTCTCTAGTCAAATACCACATAATTCATTAAAAATGATTTATAATCACACCTTGCATTCAACATACCATAATCATGTTACCAATTTCACACTTTATATCAATATTGTAGACACCTTTAAGTTCAAACAATATTATTCCTTAGTCAACACTTTATGTAACGACCTAAATTTTGTAAGTCCTAAATTATATTATATGAAAACATATAATTGTTTTATTAATTGAGTATGTGTAGTTATATGTATATTTGTTATACTGCTTGGTTTGTGTATATTTAAGACTACATATATATTATACATAGTTATAGATGTAGTAGAAATAATATAGATTTTTGGGATATAAGTGTAATAAACAAATAATGTTGGGCCTGAATTAAGGAAGATCGCGACGCAATCTGTGGACCATCGCGACGCGATTCAATCTGTTACAGAAATGGGTTTTAATCCCCAGCGACTTCCAGACTCGATCAAAACGTGAAAACACACAAAAATTCAACCAGAGAATAAAGAGGGGCGATTTTTGGAGCTAGGGTTCTTCCTTACATCATCATCATCTTAAAACATCATCTATTAAGCTACAAATCACTTCTTAAGTGATTTTAGGGTATAATTACAATTCCTTTGGTATAATCTCATATTAGGTTTTTTTTATATTTTATGAACCCTAAGTGTTAATAATGATTATATGAGTAGGTTATTAGTGTGGAGATATTCTACACTTGTTAATTATACATATTATGATGTAGTTATTATGAATGTAAGTTAGGGTTTGAAATTAGTAAACCCTAAGTTCATAGAAATTTGATAATTGATGGAACTAGTAATGAATAGGTAAATAGCATATGTTAATGATCATAATATGATTATGAAATTATTGCAAAAGAAGGAAATGGAGCATTATGTAAAATTATAGATATATACACTTGTGAAGTTGGCTCTAAAAATGATGTATAGTGTTGTTGAGTAAGTTGTTGTGAGTTGGTTAAAAAGAACCATTATTCAAGTGTATATAGAAATTGATATGAATAAATATGTATAAATGAGTTAAGACCAAAGTCAAGATTTTGGATTAATTTGATAAGTGTATGTGCAAAGTGTAATTATGTGTTTATGTGCCTATGTGATTAGGTGTTAAAGAGATTGGAAAGAGTACAAGTGATTATATTGTGCAATCGCAAGGTAAGTCTCGATTTACATGATCATAGGTTAGGAATGGTTTCGGCCATTTGCTAACGGTTTGGTGTGGGTAATGGTTGCGGCCATAGGCTCGTGTGATTGCTAGTAGTATACGACTAGCATGGGTGGTTAAGGATCCTTAGCTAAATTTATCAATAATGACATGTGATTGTACTTCGTTACTTACTAAGCGTTTTTGCTTACCGTTGTTTAATTTCTCATTTTTAGGTGAAGCTAGTGGTTCAAGGGGCGAATTGGGCAAGAAAACCGTTGGGAATTAGAGGTGGATCATAGCTTTTGGGTAATTAGCTCGTATTCGTTAAATCATGCTTATGATGCCTAAATCCCCATCTTTCGTAAAACTATGTTGATAGTTGTTTTGACACTTAACGTTTGTTGGATTAAGTTGTTATGATGGTATTTAGTGATATGTAAATATTAATACCATATGGAAGTATTGAATTAGTTTTCCTTATAAAAGTGTCGAAATTGTTATAATAGAGAGTTTAGTTTGATTTTCTTGTTAATGCAAGTTTTGGAAGAAAGGTTATGATGGAAGGTTGTATAACTATATGATGATAAATTCTGGAAAGTTTTGTGATCAAATGTTGGTCGAGTCAAATTTTATGAAGGTTTGAAGTTCGATTTTGAGGCTGTCTGTGCAGGGTCTGTTATGACCTGGATCGCGGCGCGATTTACAACAAATCGCGGCGTGATCTCTTCAAGATAGCGACGCAATGGTAGAATGATTGCGACGCGATTATGTTATAGTTGCGACGCGATTGTTCTACATTGCAGCGCGATCCTTGTCTCAGAATTAACAAACTTACTTTAAAACAAAAATAAATACTACAAAAATATTGGGGTGTTTCACTTTATCTACTCAATTCAACACATAGTCTACAATTTATAGTTCATTCAAAACTACTCATGACACTAAATGTATCATTTAACATTTCTATCTTTACATCAACATGTAACACTCATCAATGACTCATAACTGGGGAATCATATCAGTCTGACTCAAATCAACTTTACTACTAATCATCATAGCAAAATAAGCAATTCAATTTAATTTAAATCCAGAAAAGTTTATCGTGGATTACCTGATTCTCTTCAATCAACAATATTGCTGAGAGTACTAGTCAATACTCACATCCTGCCATCTCTGTATCTCAAACAACATCTCACAAGTTGTTAGGCGTTAGCACATAACATACTAACCAATTCTCATACAACAACCAGATCCCACACCCTGGAATGTTTGACTTAACTCAAGTTCAGATTTGGGATTGAACACCTTACTAATGTTCAATTCACCCAAACCTATGCTCTGATACCAACTTATAACACCCCATCATTTAGAATCATTTTTTTTTACAATACCTCGGAAGCGCAAGTCCAATCAAACATTTTTAATTTACATTATATAACATACACATCTAATCAATCTATTTCAAATCATCATTTATCAGTTTGGGTGTTATGTAATTCCACAGACAACACTGATTTATTCAAATCAGATATCAGAGTAAACATCCAGTCGTCAAAAAATCCATTCAGTCAACAGCTTCTTGCCCAACCCATTACATAATCATAACCTGCAAGAAGTAGTAGGGTGATGGGGTTAGCATATCGCTAGGTGAGTGAATTAATAAGCAACAGTCCAACTTAGCATAACAAATCTGTTTACAGCAAAGCATCGTAAACACATAATCCCCTGTTTACCACAACAGGCTCATCATCACATCATCATCACATAATCGCAATGAGGATCGGCGGTTCCTGATACGGATCTCATGCCCTCATGGTGGGCAGGAACCCTTCGGATTCACTGCAGGCCAATACAGTGAATCACCGATAACTTAATGCTATTCTCATCCAACTAAGGTTCCTATGAACGATATGTACAAGGAACCCTCCATCGTCAACAATAGCAATAAGCCCAGCATCATACTGACCTCATTCATAGTGCCCAAGGCCATGTATCAAATCATCACATAGGCCATAATATTCATGGCTTCATATCAGACTAAACAGTCTATCCACAACAATTACATCATAGCATACTAAACAATATATCAAAGCAGTAAACTACGTTTACCCGTTGTAACCAAAATTGTTACAACTAAATCACACTGAGGGTTACAGATCCACTCACCATTACCTCAGCCGCAAGCTCAGAAGATCAATATTACTGAGCCTTCTCCATATATGAGAACACAATTAAATAATGAATTAGTAACTCATTCCATAATCGTATAACATATTTCAATACATAGTATCGAAATGACAATTAATTACCAAGTTGTAATTATCAGTTACAAGCACTTTGCCCCTATCAACTTTAGTCAAATTATAACAATTCCATTTATATAATTATTCACTCATTTATCTAGTTCCAAATCATTATCAAAGCATATTTATCCAAGCAGGTAATCCCTGAAGTCCAATAAAACAAAAGTCCAATTCAATGAAATCAAAAAGTCCCGAAACGAGGTCCAAAAACTCTAAAATGCCATTTTCGGCCCCTAAACGACCCCGAATGGCCTAAAACCGCCTAGGCTCTTAAATTAAAGCTTTGATCATTGGGCCGTTTTCGAGTGACCATGCGAATTTCAACCTAATCCGAGTTAATAACTTTTGTCACTTATCCGCGAAACAAAAACACAAAAACGAAAAAGAATTTTGATCAGCTTTAAATTGCGTTGCGTTTAAACCACAATCGCGTCGCCATCTACCCCTAATTGCGTCGCGATTCACCCATTAATCGCATTGCGATATATTAGAAATCGCGTCGCGATTATACCTATGTTGCGTCGCGACCCTAAACGATTCTGCAGACCTGCGAACTGTTCCTGCTGCTTAACTCAGTTTCCGAATTTTTCTAATCAAAATTACAAACTCAGGTCTGTAATCAATTAAACCAGCTTACTAACATCAAATATACATCATATTACATCTATTCAACTTCAATTCCATATTAAAACTCTTAACCCCTAACAATTTCATCATAATCAATCTTTTTGATTAAACAAAGAAGAAATCAAGCTTACATGGATTAGAAAGGAGATGAAAGTGATGAATCCAAGTCTTGAATTGAAAATCAATTGGTGATTGCTTGTTTCTTTGAATCGTGAAGGAGTGCAGGGACAATTTCATGTTGTTTCTATTTTTGGAAAGAGAGAAGTATAATAATTTGGGAAAGTTTGGGATATAAGAAAACATAAGTCGGTTCTCACCCAAACCGACTCCGTATACCATTTAAAATTAGTCCTCTTCTAAACTTATTGTCTGGAACCTAGAAACCATTTACGATTCCAACAATTTTATTTTACCGTCAACTATATAAAGTTAAAGCATACAATAATTTACTAGTCACAATAATTCATTCGACTTTTTGACTAATCATTCACAATAAACATAACACAATAAACAATTTAATTTTCTAACACATTAAACAATTATTTAAAGTTAGGAAATTACCCATTTATTACTAGGCTCAAAAAGTGGGTGTTACATAAATTAATAAGCCTAAAAATATACCTACATATTTGATTGGTTGATGTGAAAAAATGATCGGTGGAAATTATGAGAGAGAAAAAATTCAACCAATGAAAAATTTAGGTCTATTTGTAGGTCCGTATTAGTAGTCACGTTTAGCATTACTCGAGATGAAAATGTGAACGAGGAAGCTTCTACTTGTTTTGTATCCTGAGGTGACGAATTTACAGAGCATGTATATATATGTAAGTTTTACCTTTGTACGTACAATATGTCAATAACGACATTGATTCGATCATTACTAGCGACTTACATTTATTTTCTTTTTTGTAATGTGGCAAACCTACATTGATTCAAATCAATGTCGTTATTGACATATTGTCCGTACAAAGGTAAAACTTACATATATATACATGCTCTGTAAATTCGTCACCTCAGGATACAAAACAAGTAGAAGCTTCATCGTTCACATTTTCATCTCATTTCATGTCATAGTTTACGACTGACTGACTTTAATAGGCCACCTACTAGTGTTTCGCGGCCATATATATCCAAAGCCTAATTCATTGTGTCATGTATGATCGTCAAATGCGCGCATGTGTACTTCTTCAAAACTTAATTTTGTTATTCAAGTCAGGTTTAACATTCTATTCGATCTTCTAGAATTATATTAATTTTCAACGCATATATAGTTTCCTAAGATATATGTAAAGACTTTATGCGCCAAGACAATACTGCGTATAGTAGTAATTAAATACGGACGGTTTGAGCCAAACAACATAATAAGACTCATCAAGAGCTTAAAAGTACGTACACATACGCTCAAACGACATGCATGTGTATATGTGGTCTAACAAGACACAAAAGGGTCCCGCCCCCGAAGTGAAATAGGCTAAACGACGATTGTACCCAAAACTAACCTAGTATGATTACAAAAATGAAATACGAAAAGATATAAGTAGCTAGGGAACATACAAATAGTAAAAGTTATTCTATTATTTTGAAAGATTCTTAAGGTGGGTTTCTAAAAATAAGCAAATCAGAAAAGAGTACAAGTAGAATGTAACGTGTAGAATATATGAAATAAGGGTAATTATTTGTAGAGCAACTCAGGGGTATAATTGACAATCTATACCGGGAAGTCCCACAAATACCCTTTCTTGTAGCCAGGGGCGGAGCCACCTTGGGGCAACCGGGGTCACCCTCCCCCTACGCCTCAAATCTTTTTTATGGTATTTATATATGGGTTTCATGTAATTATATATGAATTTGTTATTAAGCCCCCACCTCTCTTGCCGTAATGCTTTGTTCATGTTATAAAGAAAGACTAAAACATAAAAAAGAGATGAAAGAAAGTTAAAAATAGCTTACTTGCCATTTGAATGGAAGTGTAAAAGACTAGAAAGAGTTACAGGGGTTGTTGAGGAGTTGTTGTGGGGAAGACAACAACCTGGTCCCACTTGTTTGTTTAACTTATTCAAATATTTCTTTTTATATCCTTTATTTATGTTTAAATAATCATTTTAACCCTTTAACTCTTTGAAACATAATTTTAACTAGTTGAACCGGAAATTAACGTCTGTATATTACAAATAAAAGAAACACTAACGTATGTATATTACAAATAAAAGAAACACTCCTTGCTCTTAATTTTGATATGTTACTCATTAGTCCACTAGCTTAATGAAATATAAAATTCTTGATTTTACTAATACCACTAATACTAAAAAATTTGTATTCATCTGAATACATGAAAATTTATATCACGAACTTTCATAACTATGCAAACTTGTCTTTCTCATGAAAAACAATGATATATATAAAGTTAAATTATAAAAAGAAAATACATAAGATTCTATAGAAACATGTGTAAATTTTAATACGAAAAAATGCGTTCAATTAGTTGTTTTAAGCTATTTTCTATTTTTATCAACGTAGATTGACGATTTTACTCACTTGGTAATGATGATTTATGTGTGTTTGTTATTCAAAATTTTTAAGTACTATTTTGTGCCCCCGTCGATCGTTTTTTCTAGATCCGCCACTAACTAAAACACCAAAGGTCCATTGGCGTAGCGGTATTGTGAGGACCCTTCAACCTTGAAGTCGTGGGTTCAAGTCCGGTGGTAGACATATCATATATGTATATATTCGTGGAAAAAGTTGTACATATTCATGGTAGGGGTGTGTGTAAGTTTGCCTTTCTAAGAAAAATAAAAAGAAAATGACTAAAACCGATAAAGTTACCAAGCAGGGGCGGATTCAAGAAGGGGCAAGGGGGGTCAGATGCCCCCGATAGCCCAACAAACTTTGAAGTAAATTTTTCCACATTTTGGGTTCTGCCCTCGGCTCAGAAAAAAAATTGCCCTCGTTGTTTGATTCATATTGAACTTACCTACATAAATGTATATTATTATATATCAAACAAGTATTGAGGTAGAAATTATAAATAAAGCTCCGAGCTTATTTTAATGGTGGAATACAAATGAAAAAGATGAATGATACATAAAAGTCAAAAAAGTACATTAAGTTTCAGAAACTTTACCCTGTTTTGTTAAAAATGCCCCTGCTAAGATATATAGATTGACATTTCAAGTCCCTAAGTTTTGATACATAGAAGTCCAATGCCCCTGTTAAATAGTTTCAAACAATTCATCCATTGCTTGATTTTGGGAAAACTCATTTAAACATAAAGATACGCTATTTTTTATTTGGCTTAAAATGACATTATATACACTAATTTCTTTTCACAGCAACACAAACTTTTATTTTTTATTAAATAAATATTTCAAGTTAACAATAAAGATATACTAAAACTAGCTCCACATTTCAACCTAATGCTATGTTCTAAATTCTTATCCCAATGTTTTAATCTAATTATAGATATAAACTTATAGTTGTTTTATGGCTGTGATGTTTTTTTGTTCATTTCTGTAATTTTGATCGCAGTTGTTTTGAGCTAATTAGATCAAATTTTGTGTACTCTTTAAGCTATTTATATGTTGTTTTATGATTATTTATTATGTTATTTTTTGAGTGTTGGGCGCAAATCCAAACTCACATCGAAAATTGAAAGAAACTTATGTGTGCATATAAGTTCATGGGCTACTCAATCTATCCTCAATGGGTTTTACAATGAAACTTCAGTTGGCTTATATATTGGATATGTTATTGAGCTAAGTATCGTCGATCTAACATTAAGTTATTTATTTTACTGTTTTTTTCAAGTTTTTCATAGAGTATGTGTGGATCTTGGTAGCATTATTGATTTTTAAAGTAAGATAAACATTGTACGGTTCAAGTTTTTTTTCCGCCCCCTATACCAGGAATTCTTGGATCCGCCACTGCTTGTAGCACCGGATGGGTTCTTTGACAAAGAGTGGTTCGCAAAGCTTCTTATGATTTCGGGTTCAAAAGTTGTCGATGTAATGACTCTCCATTTGTATAAATTGGGACCAGGTTCGTTCTTCTTTTAATCATGTACAAGTTGGTCAATCTTAAATCAGAAAAAGCTTATATGTAAGGGGACAAAATGGGTGGGTTGACTAAGGGGTCAAAACGAATAACATTTGCGTTGTGTTTGGTTCGTGTAATTTTATTGATGGAATTGAAATTCATCAAAGAAATTAATATTTCATGGAATGTGAATTCCTTTGAGTGAGAGAATATGATGAGTTATAACTCAATTCATTTGTGAACCAAACATGTTTTATAGAATGAAATTGAGATTTCAATTTCATCGAGCCGAAACTCGCACCGATTAAGCCTTAACGTTGTAGGTCATGCACTTCATTGGTGGTAGGTACCTTTATGATAAATAATACAAATGGCAGGATTCGAACCCATGACATCTAGGAAGTCATGGGCTGACCTTACCAACTGATTATGTATGTGTTAATTATGCGGTATTCTTATTCATTGCCTTTAGAGTACATGTTATCACAATTCATTCACAATTCAGTATTAAAAACTGAATATAAGGTCATTAGCATCAACATAATATCTATAACCTGATTCACGTATCGAAAAATGAAGAGTTAAAAGGTGAACATAATTGCAAAAGACTTGATGTGAAGCAATAAATAGCGCTAACGATGGAAAATTAGAAACCTTAGTTACAAATGTGATACGTAATTTGTTCGACACTGTAAGATTGGCGCTAAACATAGTACATACGGTGTAACATGATATATATGTCGGAATGAAAGAAACTCAACTAATTAAGCTAATCTGTTTAGCGATATGATAGTACATCGAATTTTGTTTGATATTCATTTTGTAAGTTTTGTTTAGTTTATTGTTACAATTATCTCAGTATAAGATACTAATCGAGTTAAGGTATTGATAATTGATATTCAACATCACCGTATGTAAGTAGTTTGATATTTATGATATAGTCATGCATCTTCAATTCCTTCGCATACACGATGGATATGACTTACAAGTCAAATCATGAATATCATATAGTAGTAATGCAAATTTCAACGTTCAAATTGTATACTTTGATTCTCAATATAGCTAGTCGATCTTGGTTCACATGGTAATTGGTACCTAGATATTTTTAATTTCAATTCCATACATCAAAGATTCAAATGTCACATATATAGATGTCTAGTAGTATAATTAATTAGATTCATTCTTTAACTAGATATTTAAGGCATGTATGGCGGATCTAGAATAGGGCAACGATCCTCTCAAGAAATTTAAAATTATGTAAAAATTAATTTGTAATGTATTATCGACAATTTTAGAATGCTCTCTCAAAACTATAAAAAGGAATAATATAAATTTAGATGAACCAAATTTTTAAAAGAGATTAAATAATCATGCATGCATAGGTCATTTGATATCATATCATCATAATTAAATAAGTAAAATGAATTAAATTGAAAATAAATGTAAATTCAAAATTTATATTAACTCATCTTTATTTTAATCATATTGTATCTGTTTTTTCTTTCAATTTAAACTTTAGAAATATTTGTGACTATTTCTTATAATTTTTTAATCAAATATCATAAAGCGAATAAACACTACAAGAAAAATAGGCTATAGTGACGAAAAAATAGTGACGGCCCATAATTTCATCACTAATTAGTGATGAGAACAAATTCTCGTGACTAATATATCCAGGGACGGAGCCAGGAAATTTGAATGGAGGGGGCGAAAAAAAATTATTCATATTTCTTCTATAGTTTTGTGGGGGCGGAAATTTCAAAATATCCTTAATACCTTAAAAAAATTAGTTTTTAAGTGATTTAAAATTTCTTGTGGGGGCGGCAGCCTACGCTGCCCCCGCCCTGTCTCCGCCCCTGAATATATCGTGATCTTTTAAAATAGTGACAAACTAATAATTTGTCATTAAATCACTACTAAATTGTATAAATGGAATTTTCAATTTGATTTAGTCACGTAGTTAGTGAGGACTATACCTTCGTGACTAATTTATGAATGTTAGAGCACACGGTGTGCATCTAGTTGGCGTCAGTGTTCTACTACGAGAACACCGGGTTTCGGTGTTCTGGCACACCCCACCGGTGTTCTCCCCGGTGTTCTCGCCTAGTATTGGTTCCACCGTTTGTATTGCGACGCTGAAGAAAACCACCGTTCAAGCAATTATTTGGTTTTTCTATTTCTTTTTCATGCAAAAATCAAATATAACAAATAATAAAAAAAACTCCAGAACACTGTGAATATTTTTTCACCACACCATAAAATCCTCACTTTCAACATTCTCCAGAACACTGTCCCAGAACACCGACACCACACCCTGTGCTCTTAGTGATGAAATATGTATGTCACTGAGTTTATAAACAAAACAAAACAGTACACAAGATTAGAAAGATAAGGTTTAGACTTCATACAGTATAATTTTATACTGTAATAAATATAAATATAAATGTAAGTATAAACACAAATAAATCCAAAATGAAATAGACGGTGAGAACACGCGGGTTTATAATAATCTGACCCGGCTTCTTTGAAAATGACCCGATATCACAATTTGGGGTTCTCAACTTCTTGTTTGCCCTAACCTTCTATAACCGTCATCACTCGTTTCGTTGATCACTCAACCTATCCAAACAGTCTCGCCGGTAAAAACCGATGGAATCTCCGGAGATAAATCATCGACAAAATCTCCGGTGAGAAATTAGCGGTGGTGATTATGGTGAAACCGAAGTTACCAGCAATCAAATCGATATGAAGTCGTATAGCTGCTAAAGTTCTTCGCCGCTGAGGTCAGAATCTGATTGATTGATCTCGTTCGTGCGGATTTCGAAAATTCTATATGCTCGATCTCTAACCAAAGGTTCGATCACCGCCGATTTTGTATACTTTCATGTTTATCATATCATTTTGACTTCCTGATAATCTGTTATGAAATTAGTGTTTAATCATATATCGAAATGAATCGATTTTGATGTACGATTAGTTAATTTAGCTGTTCAGTTAGTTTTTTTTATTGTGTGAACCGATTCCAGATCCGTCAAGTGTTGATTTATTGTTCCATTCAATCGATTTACCACTACTAGTGTACTTTTAGTTCTACATGATCTATTGAATGTTCATTGTTATTGCATATGTTGAAAATTAAATCTTTTGTTGATACTTGCTAAATTACTTTAATGTGTTCGGTTGATATCGATATTAAACCTTTAAATATGATTCTGTTCATTTGCATTTTGCTACATTTCGAACTCTTAAAAGAATGTTCATTGTTAAACTTTGTGATTTTGAGCTTCACTCTAGCCTCTTAAAAAATAATAATTTTATGTGTGCATCCAAAAATATTAGCTTATTACTTTGTGATTCTGCTGGTACTTTAATGGTGCATTTTTTTTTCATTCGAGTGACAATAAATTGTTAAACTGTTGTAGTATAATCCCAAGTCGAAGAAGCCAACCTGCTGCATACATTTTGTAATTGGAGCTCCTCAAGTGACATGCCTTTTATTAGCCTCTAATGTCAATGGTCCATCATATCACAAGTAAATATTCTTATCCTTTTTCATATACGTATTGTATATGTTCTATTTAGTTGTTTAGGTGTTTTAGTGGGTTATGTAAGTAAGAATCAAGTATTCATTGGTCCACTCATATTTAAGATGCTAGATGTGTTAGATCATGCATTAAGTTTTGTTTAGTTGTGCAGTGCTTATTAAAGTTTGGTCATGTGTACCTATGAAAGCAGATGAACTAGGGCCAAATTTACTTCATGTTGAATCACTTGGACTACATGATAGTAAATCACTTTTTGATAACATTACAAGGTATAGTAGATAGTCTTAAATTAAATTTCATCTACTTTATCAATTTTGCTATTTTGGTTTAAAAATTTGAGTCTCAATTTGTACTTATTTTGTACTTCTACTATGTCGAAAGTGATTTCAGAAGGATTATAGAGAAGTCGCTTGTTTCATGGCATGTTAACGGCTTGATATTTTAACTGCTACGACTCATTTCTTACCACTAGATGTGCCAAAATGTATGGGTCGACTAGGTTACCTGAGGTATGTAATACACACTTCTTAGCTAACACTAATTTACTATCATTATTACTAAATCGGCTTTTGCATTATTAACTTTTAATTGTTCGCAGGTCTGCTCTCTTATTGTATGTTGTCCACTTGTTTTACTCGTGACTCACAATCCTGTGTAGTGTCTTTATCGTGGAATTCATTTCGATTGGCTCCTAATGTTTGGTAAGAACTTCTATGACCAATATAGCTTGTGTTGTTATATGTATAAGTCCCTTCGGTCTAACCCTTGTAAAGGCAAATTGGTTAAAAATGCTACTGATCTTACACATATATTTGTTTTACATGAAAATGCTACTATCTTATGATTCTTATCTCCCACACGGGTTCTGGGTAATTTGGCAATCTCAGCCCGTCACGGGACCTGCTCTTTTGATGCTTCCTTGATGGACATGTCACATGTAATTTCTTCCTTCGGTAAAATGATCACTCCTCTGGATTGTAATTTTGTATTTATCATGTTATTTATGGATTTTTTATTCAGCAGAATGCACAACTTCTTGAAGATTTTATGTATATGAAATGTCATACCTCTCTTTAATATTGACGGTTAAGTGATCATAGTTTAACATGAGATGATTTGGGTGCATTATATAATTAGCATAGATAAGGTACTTTATGTTCCTTTTATTGTTGTCCCAAATTTTATTTATTTTTTTCTTTGCACGAGTCAGGATTTGCAGATTATAAAGGTGGGGACGGTCACCTTGTTGAGATATTGTCCAGTAATAATTGTATGGAAGACGATCACCTGGAACATGATGCTTCAAGAGAAGACTCTTCAGCTCTTTAAAATTGGGTAAATAAGTAACAATCTCATTATTAAAACAATGCTTACCTATTGGTTTATATTTCTTAAATATAGGAGCTTACACCTTCTGTTGTTAAAGATATACGTAGGATATGATTACACGTTTGACTGAAACTAGAGTTACAGGGAAAGTGACACATTTTTATGTTTTAAGATTCTTTAGGAAACTGTATACATGAGCTTTACCATTCTATTAATATTTGTGCACAATATAAAGAAGGCTGTAACATTAGCTGAAATTAGACCATTGCTTTGTTTGCAATAGCGGTACAGACGTTCATCCTCCGATGTTGATGTGTTTTAAGAAAGTACATTAATAGGTAGAGCAACAATATTATGATCATGCATCATGTTTTATGTTTGTTCAATGTCACAGATCTATCTAGATTATGGTGGGAGTTCCTTTCACTAGCCGAGAAGATCTTTGTCTCTGATGCTTTAAAGATCAGATGATCATGTATTGAAGGGATGGAAAGATATACGCAATGATTGTCGAGCAAAGTAAAGTAGTGCTTGCATGTAATGCAAGTAGTTATAGGTTTTAGGAGCTATTTTGTTATTTTTACTATATTGGAAATGTGAAAGATATTTAGTACATTGTGGATATAAAAGTAACGTGTTTATCGAATATTTGAATGAATTTGTATATGTTCTATATCACATTTAAGAATTATTAATTTGATTTCGAAACAATTTTATTAAAAATTGAGCATTTAAACGTTATATATCTTTGACTAGTGACAGTTTTTCGTCTTTTAGAGTGACAACTATTTTTATCAATAACACTACAGTGGAAATGTGAACTAGCCAAAACAGTGACGTTTTTTCATAGTATAGAAAATTCGTGACTAATTTGGTCAAATAGTGACGACTTTTTGTAGTTAGTGAGGGAATTTAGTGACAAATTTGTTCATCACAAATACAGTGACGTCTCTAGTTCCGTGACTAATTAGTCACGACTTTGAGATTCCATCACTAATTAGAATTTGTGACGCACCTATAGTGACAAAAAGTGACGACATGATTTTCGTCACTAAAGTACTTTAGTGACGAGTTTTCAGCCTTTAGTGATGAAATTTGACATGTCACTAAAGCCATTTTTTTTGTAGTGAAACTAATGAACGTCAAAATTTATACATGATCACCCACATGAACACGCTGCTTTGCGTGGGCTTTATGCTAGTGTGTGTGTGTGTGTGTGTGTATATATATATATATATAGTGGGAGGATCCAGGTGGAAGCCCTTGATTTGAGGGAAGGGGGAAGCCACTTCCTGTTCGTTGATTTCTCCCATCAATTTCTCCTCGCGGGTGTTTTCCCAGTCAATCAAAATTGTACTGCAAGGGGCTTTTTGGTCATTTGCATTCTTCTTCCTTAGCACAGGTCCATCTTATTTCTTAAATGAGTAAATTACATTCTTCTCATATCCAATTGCAATTCAATCATCAATTTCTTGCATTCTTTTTCAGCATTCGGGCATCTTAATACTTCAATTAGTAATCTCGATCTTCTCATCTTCAATTCCAATTGGATTAACAATTTTTATGTGAGTCCAATTCATCTTTAATCCTTTGTTTTTATTTATAGTTTATTAGTTATTCAATTTGAATCTTTGTTCATGTGACAAATACGTTTACTAGAATCCAGTATTATGTAATCATGTTAATCATGAAATACGTTTACAATTAGAGTTTGTATCATATTCATCTTCAAGAGTTTCAATTTAGGTTTTTCAATTGAAGCTTTCAATTTAGGTTTTTCAATTTAGGTTTTCACTTGCAATCAGTTCTTCACAATGATGTTGCAAGTAAGTGTTGCTTAGATGTTTCAATTTTAAATTTCACCTACAACTGATTGTATTTTTTTCCTACAAACAATTAGCTTTCATGTTTACTATATAACTAATATGTTGTTCTCATGCTAGATGTAATTTTCAGGTTAATATTCATCAAAGCAAATATTATCGATTCACCTCATTACTCATTTTTATGTTAGTATTCGTTATAGATTACAAAAAAAAAAAAATATAGTTTATTTTGATGTTAACTATCAGTAATGATATATTATTCATGGTGTTAGTTACATTCAATACTATAATATTGTCATACTAAATGTAACTTTTCTTTAACATTCAGTAATTGTACAAGTCACTTTGATGCTAGTTTTCTCAATATTGAATAATAGGGCTGCATCTATAAATGTGCATATATATACATGACCGGTACAAAAAGCTGCCTAACTTAATCAAGTTTCTTTGTTTTGTGCTTATCGTTGTGATGGTTTCGTACGTGACAATGTTGGAGCTAAAATAGGTAGGATGAGTTACTAGATTATTGAAGGCGTCATTGACGCTGCTGAAAACTCCATTATTGTTATCGAAAATGTAAATGGGTCAGCCTCCAAAACTGTCTTCTTTATTCCTATCTTTGCATCTACTCAAAATCATTATGGTGACATCCTAATGTGGCAAAATGGGGCAGGTTTGGTAACTATTGAAAACCAAAACAAGTTGGATCTACTCACTTATATTGAGTACTTTATGTCCAATTTGTAATTTTTGAATAGTTAGCGTGTCAAATATTAGATTCAATATAGTGAAAGCAATAATATGACTATTGTTATGCTCACTCCTCTCACTTTCGGTTATTTTCTTTTATGCGTCGAAATGCTTTCCATTGTTCTCACTGGATCACCTCTTTCAAGTGTACTGGTTCCATAAAACTTTTCAATTCAAGGATTCAAATTGTGTAAGGATTTTGGGTAATGGATTTGGGTCAAAAAGTTAAATTTTATACGGGTGGAAATGCGGCAGGTATAGTTCACCCTAAAACACTGTCAAGAAACTTCATAGATTATTAGCTATCACAAAAAAAAAAAAAAATTGTTTCTTGCTCTGTACAACGCAAATTTGCTATCTCTACATCCAACACTAGCGGTACTTACGACAGTGCAATGAAGTATGTTGAGGTATAATGACATCTTTTCTTTTTATTAGTGGAAAAATTAGCATGTTGGGTGGGTCGGGTAACAAATCACAGCAAGTTTGGGTACCAACCGAAACAGGGCGGTCAAAACTTGTAACAACCCCAAATTTAGGGCCAATTTAAATTTTCCCTAATTACGTGTTTATTACTTGTATATAATATGAAATAGGATTATATACGTTATTTACTTATTATATATATATATGGATGGAATATATGTATATATACGCGTATACGATTCGTACATATCGTATGAAACTACAATTGTACAAACTTGCAGACATTGGTAAAACAACTATTAAATAATGTTAAATTATTTAATTACTTTGACTAGTACTTTATATTATGTTTATAATATAACGGAAAACATACGTTTTAAACCAAAACGTTACCGAACTCTCCGAAAAATCGACCAACCGACAAAAGAAACAAAGTTATGATTTATAACTTGAAAACTAGTATTTTGGTAAAATACTACAATTTAATTATCGAGTATTATTTCGTATTCTTAAACGTATATTTAATCGCGTACAAAAATGATTTTAACGTTTAAACGACCGGGGAAACGAACACCGCATGGAGCGCAAACGCGAGAGAACGAAAAATTGGTGAGACCACACCTTGTGGCCCCACCCAAAACCGGCCAAGACATGGGGACATCACCCCCCATGCCATTTTTGCTTCCATCACAAACCAAACACACCCTTTTACACTCAATCTCTCAAACTCTCTCATCTCTTCCTCATCCTCACCATCTCCATCCTCAAACCACCACAAAAGCAACATCAAAACCCCATAAAAGTATAGAACCGTTTGGAGAAAAGTGATCACGAGAACGAGCTCTACAAACCCATCTTTTCGGTTTCTCGATTCGACTACTTTGTAAGTTTTCCGGCGACCTCGAAACTTTCCGATTACATTTATTTTGCTAGATTATTGTTTCCCTAACTTAGTAATGTCCAAATATGTAATTTAAACTCGTTTTTGAACACTTTTACGGAAATGTCGGTTTTGGTCATTTTAAAGAAAACGACTCCACAAACCTTAAAAACGACCACCAATAGTTACTATGAACTCATTATAACATATTAAAACTAGTATAAAAGTTCTAGACCCAACGGAAACCGGAAATTACATTTTCGGAAACTTAAATTCCGAACAGACCTCTTGTGTCGCATCGGACCAAAATTTCATGCGACACAACACTATGTCGCACGTTATGTCGCAATGTATGCGACACAACGATTATGTCGCATTATCTGTCGTATCATCTACGACACAAAGTTTACCTATCGCTTGATTGCGACACAACGACTATGTCGTATCGTTGTGTCGTACCCTTGTATGCGACACAACCATTGTGTCGCATAAACATCAAATCGAAATCAGTCCATACGACACAGACCTTATGTCGCATACGGTCTGCGACACAAGACTTGTGTCGCCGATAGCCCAGATCAGAAAACAAAATATATTCTAAGTGTTGGAATCACTTTTCAACTACTAAATCAAATACGATGCTACTTATACCTGAAAATACTATACTTTCGAAAGTATACAACAACACTTGAATACGTACAAGACTATGCTAAACTAACGTGAGATTTCACTCACACACACACACGAGTTTACACTCGAAATACTTAGGAGATTACACTCCAACGAACTTACACTTGTACATTACACGGGATTACATCCGATACGAACTTACAAGTTCCATCACTAGTTACGTGCTGGATTACACGTTAACTGATACGATCATACACACGAATACTTACGAGGTTTCGCTCGTACCCTTTGGGGTTTAAGCCCATTGGAACTTACGCAAACGATACATGTTATAATACAAACAAACGATCATACGAGTATACTTTACAACTGTACCACTACTATGATTACATAATAATAATGGATGGAATTATTATTATGCACCGATAACAAACGGACCGTACAACTTTTATACAAACTACGATTTACAAACGAATACAAACGTACAAACAAACTAATGGACATTAACTAGTTTGGGAACAACTAGCATGGATACTTTACAAGTATTCCATTTACTTACTAAACCTTATGCGTATTAGGACGCTAAGGGTTGCTAGTTCGGGATACTACTTGCTTACTTACTGCATTGTCTGCCAGACTCAGGTGAGTCTCACAGCCCCTACTTTACTGTTTTATACTCAGGGGTGAGATGCATTACTGTTTTACATGAACACACAAAACTTACTTGCTGCCATGATTTACTTACTGTACGAGATTACGGATACGCCAATTGCATGAGTTTACGACTAATCCAATGAAATCCTCCTTAATCATAGTTGTTAGTTATGTGATAAGCGCGAGTTTTAGTATATGGATCCATATGGGACTGACAATCCCCGCCCGGGGTAGCACGCACTACCACGAACCGTTCCTGTAGAAACGGGCGTTTCTTACTCGTTCCGTATGAATGTTTTGGATTACATTCATGAGGGGGTACCTATATTTACTGTACGTTAAGCTTCAACTATGGTGGCTCATGGCAATTGTATCAACCGGTTTGCATGTCCTGCGACCACCCACTTATTAAAACTTAAGTAATCAATGAGCATAACCTGTGATCGTTACTTACTGGCTGGCTATGATTTACAAATACTACTTGTGTGTTCAAACTGTTTACTTACTTACAAACCTGTGAGATTCACCAACCTTTTTGGTTGACCATTTTAGTAATGCTTCTCAGGTACACAGCATCAGTAGGGATGCCCAGCAGGATAAGCTTTCTTAGCTCGAGTCGCATGCATTCACAAGCTTGGAGATTTTATTACATTACTTTTGTACTTACTGTTATGTGTTAGAATCTCTAGGAATTTACTTGAACTCGAGCTTGTATTTTGAAACTACTTATGTATTAATGTAATAACTTTTCGAACGTCTCATTTAGAGTCGTTCACTGTATCCTTTGTGCTTGTGATTATTGATTAGTAACACCCAAAACATCGCTTCCGCAAACTGTTAAATTTGGGGGTGTTACAGATTGGTATCAGAGCCTAAGGTTATAGTGAACTAGGTTGCATTTAGTGGGCCTAGACTATGACCGTTAGGCAGTATTCCTCATTAGGTATAACTGGTTCAGGAATTACATCATACAAGTTTAATTTAACATAGCCTGATCAACTATGTACAATTAAATGAAGATGATGTGAGTTCTGAAAGGGGTTATGTTGAACCGGAATGCATTAGCTGACTCTGACCTCGAGAGAACCGGGACTTTTACGTGATTGTGCTAGACACGAACTAGGCGGTTATGTGAATATATATATATATATATATATATATATATATATATATATATATATATATATATATATATATATATATATATATACATAGGCCTCTTTCCCCGATACGATACTCTCTCTCGACTACTACGAAATTAATATTCCTTAAAATTTCATCGAACAAACGACAACTCGATTCTCGTCATTCTGTCCTTATTTAACTTTTATGAATTCACGAATACCGACATACGTCCGAAGATCTCCACACCATTATAACCGACAACCATAGTTACTCGAACATCCTTCGATATGAAGATCGAGACCTTGTTTTCATTTGCTATTCCTACCTAATTCTACGTTTAAAACATTCTACAATGTACACTACTGTACCGTTAGGTGTAACCTAATAAAACCATTTTCAACTCAATTTTCGTCAGACTTCAAATTATACAACCGACTTTTACTAGCAAAATTTTATAACAAATGTATTTTTATCAAACATGTTACAAAACTTCTCACAAAAATGTTTTTATAAAATTTTCAAAAACTTCAAAACCGTATAAACTTATTTATAATACACAACTTTAAACAATCTTCAGACTTTGGCGTAATTTCTCTAAACTTACTAAAATCATCACAATCATAATTCTTGTTCAAACCTTCACATGTTCTTTATTTGTTGTTTCAAGGAACATGCCTCCTCGACGACAAATCACTCTTACTGAAGCCGAAGTCGCGGGTATTATTGCCCGTAGTGTGGCCCAAGCCCTAGCTGTCCGAGCAACCACTCCTGGTAGCGAAGATACGGCTAACAATACACCTCCACCCAAAACCTGCACCTACAAGGACTTCCAAAACTGCAAACCCTTGAGTTTTGCAGGTACTGAAGGAGCGATCGGTCTGATTCGTTGGACCGAGAAAATCGAATCAGTATTCCTCATCTGCAACTGCAAGGAAGAGAATAAAGTTAAGTTCGCCACCAGCACCTTTTCTGATACCGCCCTTACCTGGTGGAACACCTATGCACAGACTGTGAGCGTTGCCGAGGCTTACAAACTACAGTGGGATGAACTGAAGAATATGCTGAGGGGCGAGTACTGCCCAAGAGATGAACTGAAACAATTGGAAGTGGAATTTTGGAATCACAAGATGCAGGGTGATGACATCACCGGTTACACCAACCGCTTTCACCAACTGGCACTTCTCTGCCCAACCATGGTTGATCCTGAATACAAAAGGATCGAAAAGTACGTTGATGGACTTCCCGAACGACTTCAAGATTTAGTAACTTCGTCCAAACCGGGAACAATTCAGAGTGCCATTCGTATGGCTCATGAGTTAACGGCCAATTCTGTCCGCCGTGGCTCGACTTCAACCCCGTCTGCGAATAACAAACGTAAATGGGAAGTAAGTCCCCACTCATCCAACCCGACTTCTGACAAAAAGCCTGCAACTGTCAATGCCAATGACTCAAAGGCTTACAAGGGGAGCAAGCCTTACTGCTCCAAATGTAGTCGCCATCATAATGGCTCCTGTCCCTGCACCAAATGCAAGAAATTCGGGCACCTGGCTCAAGACTGCCGAACCAACCCCACTAGTACTGATACTCCTGCACCTAAAACCTGCTATGAGTGCAATGGTACCGGGCACTTTAGAAAGGATTGCCCAAAACTGAAACTCCGAACCAACCACACGTAGAGTAGAGCTTACGTAATTAACGCTAGGGAGGATGACCCAAATCCGAGACTTTGTGATTTGCTTCACCCGGGTACGCTCATTCTTTGATTTCTTGAAACTGTTTTCCATAAATCTCTCGCTTAATGATTTATGTGTAATTGTCTCTTATTCTGTGTGTTTTCTTTGATCCTAAGTACCCAATAGGATTAGGAAACTACCGACTATACGAATCCCGACCATAAAACTTGTATTACCCTTGGATTACCAATAACAAACTCTTTTCCCAAATATCTCACACTGGTTGAGACCGGGAACTCGTATATTATTTATTACTTTAAACAAGTCATCCAATAGAACTTCACTTTCTTGCAACAATTATCAAATAGAATAATTATTTCGTAGGAAATGACAACACACTCCGTCAACAACCCTACCTTGGATGATGAATTGCTCAGTGAGGAACCAATAATGTTTCCTTACCTCCTCGAACTCGAGTGTGATACCGAACCTTTCGTTGAATCAGCAACAGTACCTGCTTCTCCTGTTGCTCTAACTGCTGCAAAAGCACCAGTTGATGTAACCTTGACTGCTGAATCAGTCAGCCACCTCAACCAAACTATTGATTCGCTGCGAAAACAACTGACTGAAGCACGGGAAGACATTGATGACCTACGACGAATTGCTTTCCAAAATGACATACGTATGCGTGAGTACGAGCTACGTTTGATAGCCTTAGAAAACCCTACTTCACCACTAACTTCCCAAAGTACTCCTACTGAAGAGGATAACGACACTGACTGTACCCCACCTCCAGCAAAAAGGGTGAAGGTTTACTTGGGAAATAAACCTTACTGCTCCCGATGCACTCGGCATCATGACGAACCGTGTACCACACCTACCGGTTGATGCAAATCCTACCCTAAAAGTACGAACCCTCCTAAAGCGAAACTCTGCTTCAACTGTGGGAGTGCTGGCCATCTCAAGGCCCAATGCCCACTACCTCCAGGCAACAAAATTTAGGGTACGTTACCACCTAGCGATTACTTGATTTCAAACACTGTAGGACCTACCCTACTACTGTAGGCTACTAGTACACATTGTAGCTACCTGACTAGTATCGAACTACCGACTACTACTTCGAACAAATTTCGGGACGAAATTTTATTAACAAGGGGAGAATGTAACAACCCCAAATTTAGGGCCAATTTAAATTTTCCCTAATTACGTGTTTATTACTTGTATAAAATATGAAATAGGATTATATACGTTATTTACTTATTATATATATATATGGATGGAATATATGTATATATACGCGTATAAGATTCGTACATATCGTATGAAACTACAATTGTACAAACTTGCAGACATTGGTAAAACAACTATTAAATAATGTTAAATTATTTAATTACTTTGACTAGTACTTTATATTATGTTTATAATATAACGGAAAACATACGTTTTAAACCAAAACGTTACCGAACTCTCCGAAAAATCGACCAACCGACAAAAGAAACAAAGTTATGATTTATAACTTGAAAATTAGTATTTTGGTAAAATACTACAATTTAATTATCGAGTATTATTTCGTATTCTTAAACGTATATTTAATCGCGTACAAAAATGATTTTAACGTTTAAACGACCGGGGAAACGAACACCGCACGGAGCGCAAACGCGAGAGAACGAAAAATTGGTGAGACCACACCTTGTGGCCCCACCCAAAACCGGCCAAGACATGGGGACATCACCCCCCATGCCATTTTTGCTTCCATCACAAACCAAACACACCCTTTTACACTCAATCTCTCAAACTCTCTCATCTCTTCCTCATCCTCACCATCTCCATCCTCAAACCACCACAAAAGCAACATCAAAACCCCATAAAAGTATAGAACCGTTTGGAGAAAAGTGATCACGAGAACGAGCTCTACAAACCCATCTTTTCGGTTTCTCGATTCGACTACTTTGTAAGTTTTCCGGCGACCTCGAAACTTTCCGATTACATTTATTTTGCTAGATTATTGTTTCCCTAACTTAGTAATGTCCAAATATGTAATTTAAACTCGTTTTTGAACACTTTTACGGAAATGTCAGTTTTGGTCATTTTAAAGAAAACGACTCCACAAACCTTAAAAACGACCACCAATAGTTACTATGAACTCATTATAACATATTAAAACTAGTATAAAAGTTCTAGACCCAACGGAAACCGGAAATTACGTTTTCGGAAATTTAATTCCGAACAGACCTCTTGTGTCGCATCGGACCAAAATTTCATGCGACACAACACTATGTCGCATGCTATGTCGCATGTTATGTCACGTTATGTCGCAATGTATGCGACACAACGATTATGTCGCATTATCTGTCGTATCATCTACGACACAAAGTTTACCTATCGCTTGATTGCGACACAACGACTATGTCGTATCGTTGTGTCGTACCCTTGTATGCGACACAACCATTGTGTCGCATAAACATCAAATCGAAATCAGTCCATACGACACAGACCTTATGTCGCATACGGTCTGCGACACAAGACTTGTGTCGCCGATAGCCCAGATCAGAAAACAAAATATATTCTAAGTGTTGGAATCACTTTTCAACTACTAAATCAAATACGATGCTACTTATACCTGAAAATACTATACTTTCGAAAGTATACAACAACACTTGAATACGTACAAGACTATGCTAAACTAACGTGAGATTTCACTCACACACACACACGAGTTTACACTCGAAATACTTAGGAGATTACACTCCAACGAACTTACACTTGTACATTACACGGGATTACATCCGATACGAACTTACAAGTTCCATCACTAGTTACGTGCTGGATTACACGTTAACTGATACGATCATACACACGAATACTTACGAGGTTTCGCTCGTACCCTTTGGGGTTTAAGCCCATTGGAACTTACGCAAACGATACATATTGTAATACAAACAAACGATCATACGAGTATACTTTACAACTGTACCACTACTATGATTACATAATAATAATGGATGGAATTATTATTATGCACCGATAACAAACGGACCGTACAACTTTTATACAAACTACGATTTACAAACGAATACAAACGTACAAACAAACTAATGGACATTAACTAGTTTGGGAACAACTAGCATGGATACTTTACAAGTATTCCATTTACTTACTAAACCTTATGCGTATTAGGACGCTAAGGGTTGCTAGTTCGGGATACTACTTGCTTACTTACTGCATTGTCTGCCAGACTCAGGTGAGTCTCACAGCCCCTACTTTACTGTTTTATACTCAGGGGTGAGATGCATTACTGTTTTACATGAACACACAAAACTTACTTGCTGCCATGATTTAATTACTGTACGAGATTACGGATACGCCAACTGCATGAGTTTACGACTAATCCAATGAAATCCTCCTTAATCATAGTTGTTAGTTATGTGATAAGCGCGAGTTTTAGTATATGGATCCATATGGGACTGACAATCCCCGCCCGGGGTAGCACGCACTACCACGAACCGTTCCTGTAGAAACGGGCGTTTCTTACTCGTTCCGTATGAATGTTTTGGATTACATTCATGAGGGGGTACCTATATTTACTGTACGTTAAGCTTCAACTATGGTGGCTCATGGCAATTGTATCAACCGGTTTGCATGTCCTGCGACCACCCACTTATTAAAACTTAAGTAATCGATGAGCATAACCTGTGATCGTTACTTACTGGCTGGCTATGATTTACAAATACTACTTGTGTGTTCAAACTGTTTACTTACTTACAAACCTGTGAGATTCACCAACCTTTTTGGTTGACCGTTTTAGTAATGCTTCTCAGGTACACAGCATCAGTAGGGATGCCCAGCAGGATAAGCTTTCTTAGCTCGAGTCGCATGCATTCACAAGCTTGGAGATTTTATTACATTACTTTTGTACTTACTGTTATGTGTTAGAATCTCTAGGAATTTACTTGAACTCGAGCTTGTATTTTGAAACTACTTATGTATTAATGTAATAACTTTTCGAACGTCTCATTTAGAGTCGTTCACTGTATCCTTTGTGCTTGTGATTATTGATTAGTAACACCCAAAACATCGCTTCCGCAAACTGTTAAATTTGGGGGTGTTACAAAACTCATATGTCCAAATTTTGCAGGTCTACATATAAATTCTTCGTGTGTAATGTATGATTACAAAAATAATTATAATTTCCATAAATAGCCTCATTTTTTGAATAAAAATTTATAAGGTTTTGTGCCTTTTTTGTTGATTATTAAACATAAACTAAACAAGACGATCATATGTATATGGGTCATAATATCCACAACTACTTTTTATCTATCGAATTGGTTGCTCTCTATTTTTGGTTGTCCTAGACACCACCTGATCATTGTGTCTTTGAAATTTGCAAGTCTAGGCTGGCACTTCTGAGCATGCAAGGACACTGCCGAATATATATTAAACGGCCATCAGAGTGTATACAATGGAGAGGAGTTAGATACTTGTCTCATATTCACCAAAGAGAGTTTGAGCCCCTGCGAGCTTCCAATTTAATTTTCTTATTTTAATCAACATGGTTAGTATTTGCAAATCATATCTTTAAGTACTACTTTTCTTTTTCTGTTGGGCCAATTTTTTTTAAATAGTGATTATTCTTCAAAGTACTTCTTTTTGGTTCCTTAGTGAATACTAGAAATTTGGATCGTGGGTACATTTTAACTCTTATTAATATTACTGTACATTTTGGATGGAAAGATAATTCCGGGATAAATGCATCTACTACTTATAAAAGAAATGATGTTAAAAACTTTTGTGAAGATACTAGAATAGAAGTTGATATTTTAAAGAGTTAAAGGTTGGGTAAAGTTAATTGGTTTCACTTTCTGTAGCCATTCAGTGTACGTATGGTATGGTGTGGCAAAACGTTATTGCATACATTAAAGGCCTGGACGGAGATACTAGGGCCCTTATTATGGTTAGTTTTACTCTAAATCATGAAGATGGTTATGGACAGCAAGCATAATTTGAAATTCCAAAGTATTTTTGAGCCAGTTTTGAGTGAAAAGTTTTACCTATATAGGTTAAAATGCTTTTGAGAATTGTATAGATAGATGGTCTAGCTATAGTGATCTTATGTTTTATTTCAATTATGAGATTGTTATAGTAATTTTGATGTTAGGTTTTTTTTTTATCAAAGTTTGGAAGGTCCACTATAAACCTTCCGTAGGGTATGCATCTAGTCATATTATTTCAACTATTACATGTACGACCTGTTTGAAGTTAATGATGATCATAATCAACCCATTCATAAGTAAATGTATCAAAATTGCTCTCTCCAGTAATTTTCTTTGCTTTTATTTTCAGGGTTTTGCTACAAGGTCTACAGCTCTTGAATACATGGCTGTGTTTGAACCATTTGTTAGTCGGGCTGAATTAATATTCACTTGAATGAATATTAAGTGACATTCTAATTCCATTGTTATAACTTAACATTCATTTTAATGAATATTAAGTGATATATTCATCTGGATGAATATTAAGTGATATCCTTCATAGTCAAATTACACACATAACTGAATATTTCTCTAATGCTCAACAGGTCCATTTTTAAGTGACATTCTAATTCCATTGTTATAACTTAACATTCATTTTAATGAATATTAAGTGATATATTCATCTGGATGAATATTAAGTGATATCCTTCATAGTCAAATTACACACATAACTGAATATTTCTCTAATGCTCAACAGGTCCATTTTCTCACAATTCCACTAACTATATTTTACCACCATATTGCCATTACTTCATTACATAATATAAAGTATGATCCATATCTCTATAACTCCTAACAATTTCAACACAAAACATAAGGCAAATCCTCACCTCTTTCTCGATCTCGACCCGTACGTGCAATCTTCGTTTCATTACCTGCTACACGAACACATTAACTTTAATAGTCACCATTTTCTTCCTTATTGTTTGATGGTTTGGATCTCCACTCGTTACTATTATCTCGTCAATCTTCTCAAACAATGCTCTAACCCTAAAGTCTTCAAAACCATATAGTGACCAATTCCACCTGTCCCTGCACTCTTATTTGGAGTAAAAGCAGACATAATATTATTTCAACTAGATTTGAAGTTTTTTAAAAAACTATCAGAAAATTGCATCATCTCACTTGAGACATAGTTTATAATAATTGACAAAAGGTCTTGCATGAGTATTTGTAGTCCGAGTCTATAAAAGGTGGTGCTGTTATATGATGTAGATGAAGAAGCGGTCAAGGAACATATATAAACGAATGATATGGAATATTATATAATTATTGTTGAATAGGTCTTAGCATGAGTGAATCTATGATAATGACCACCAGATGAATATTAGCAAGAACATTGTAATAAGAAAATTCAGATATTTATATATGAGATATGTACATCCTGCTAGAAATTAAGATTTTGATTTTGGTTTATTGATGAAATGATGATTAAATTTAAGCGGTTTACACAACCAAAAGGCACATGTAAATAAACATTAAGTACACCATAAATCATCAAATTTCCAAACTCTAACTCTTCCTTACACGATAAAAAAGAAACTTCCTGATTAAAAATATAAAACTCTTGCCCTAGCGAGCACAACACACACAAAAATAACACCTATAGGTTTTTTTAACAAGTTACAGAATAGAAACGGCTTCTGGATTCATCCAGGACTTTCTTTTCTCGTTACTGAAATGATGATACTAGATAATAAGATTTTGGTCTTGCTAGAACTTAGCATTCATCATGTAAAACTATCACTAATATTTATCATTCATCGTATTAGCAACAATGATATTATATACATGCCCATAAAAACTTTTAAGCAATTTTTAAGGTCTAAGACTATTACTTAGCATTCATCAAGCAACATTAGTATCAATTTTTTTATAAACATCTTAGCAACAATAGTTTCTTATACATTCTAACCATCTTTAATATACTATCAATATCTAAGTAACAATAGTTTGTTATACTATCGAAGAATCCATGAAAACATTCATCAGCTAGTTTCAAAATAAGAGATTACAAACCTAATATTCGTCATACCGAATACTATTGATCAGTTAATTAATTATTTGGTTTCTTCATCATCTCAGCAATGAAAAATCTTGAAAAAACAATATGTTTGCTGTAAAATAAATAATACAATCACTAATTAGATTCATCTATTGATACCAAACTTTAGTCTTACATCAAAGATAACAGAAATTGAAGAATACTGCACGTAAAGAAAAATTAAAAACCCAAAATTGTAAAGTATAATTTACCTTAGTGTTGTTGAATCAGTGAAGCAGATTAATTTCATCATGTTTCATATATCAATTTCATCAAATTCTTCAATACGTAAATGTTTGACTCAATTACGTTTTCCTCAATTTTTCTTGATTGCATCAATTCTTCAACAATTTGAATTCATCCTTTTGCTTTTTCATCTAATTTTGTAGTGAATCCGTTCGTTTTCTTGATTCAGTAAGCGGATTTATATAAGTGATTGGATTCATTTGTGTTTTTTGGCTCTTCAATTTTTTGCCCTAATTTTCATAGAATGAGCGTGGATTGTTCTCAGGTTCATATTTAGACTATGGTAATATTAACCTTACTCTTTGTTGAATTTACAAAATTACCCCTCCACCTTTTTTTTAAATGAGTAGATCTAATGGTCCAGATTTACTTCCCTCTAGATCTTGCTTCCCCATTGATTCGCACCATATATATATATATATATATATATATATATATATATATATATATATATATATATATATATATATTACTTTCAAAAAGTTATTAGATTTTAGTTTTCTTATAACCTTAATTATTATATTATTAATTATTATTGTTATTATTGTCACACTCATAATGGAGCTCCATGTCTTAATGTTATAGTTATCATGAGAAGTTTAATAAATCATTATACCATAAAAAAAAAAAGTTAGTCCATACATATGTCAAAGAGATTTGGTTCAAAATATCATGAGAAAATGCATATTTAGTTTGTCGATTGATAATTAAGGGTAATGATATTACTTGAATCTAATTGTTGAAATGTATCATCTCACTCTAGTTATAATTTTTTTTTCATTTAAGCTTATCATGTGTTAATTTTGTATTTGGAGTTCGCGTAATCTTTCGTACAGTGGTAAATTTTGTAATGGTGTTAATTTCATGGTAGTAAGTAGTACTGTAACACTTATCTTGATGTTAACTTGGCAATTTTACACCTTAAAAGTCTTTTCGATTAACGTTTACAAATGTTATTAAAATCTTGGGTGCATAGTTTTATATATTACAACCGATTCTAAAATAATTAACCCTTTTTAAACATAGATGAGGTGGCGGTCAACCCCCATAAAAAGATTTTGAAAGAAACTAATTTGCGCATCTCTAAACAAGATACATCATGTCTATGTCTAGTGCATCAAGTATGTGTCGTAATTTATTTTTAGGGTAAATTACAGAAATTATATATGTGATTGTTGTAGAAACTAACGACAACTTTATTAAATAAATCGAATGCGATTACAAAGCTTAATAAAAACTGAATACAAAGAGATGCTTAAATAGTAAAACTAACAAACCCTAAATGCTAAACGGGCTTTAACTAGACATAACAAACGTGGGCCTATAGAAGATGGACTATTATGTTAACATCCCCTCTCAAACTCACAATGCTAATGTCGAATGCATTGAGAGTTTGTCAAACAAAATGTAAACTATAAAATATGAAACGAAGAATAACTAGTGCCAACGATGACCACCAATACTAGTGCGGAACCTACAACCAATGACCCCCGTACGAAACCAAAAGCCAATTCCAATGCAAAACCAAAACCAAATCCAAAGCGATACCGAAACCAAGCTAATGCGAAGTCGATACCAAACCATGCCAATACCAATGCCAACGTCAATGCCAATGCCAATGCAAAACCAAAAACAATGCCAATCCAATGCGAAACTAATCCAATGAGAAGTCGAACCAAACAAGTATCAACGCAAAATCAAAACAAACTGAACTAGAGCCGTACATAACCAAAACACAATCAAAGTGATATTGTGAGCGGAAGTCAAACATTGTTGAGCCAAACAAAAAGCTAAATATCGAACCAAATTCGATCCAAAACTTGATGATGTAATCACAATTAGATCCCAAAACCAAAAAACGCTCCACCGAAAAACAATCAATAACCGAAACGAAACTTAAATTCGAACAGAAACTTCGACAGAAAATATCTCTCTACTCGAACCTCACATCCAAAATCCCAACGGTCAGATTATAGATCTACGTGTGTAGAACCTACAGTATAAATTTCGTGACGATCCGACGGCTAACGAATGCGTAACACCATTTTTAGTACAGCTGTGCAGAAAATAACGAACAGAAAACGGAAGCAACTTCGACAGATTTCTGGAAATTACTCGAATCTCCGATTACAAATCCGAACGGTCAAAACCTAAATCTTTATGTCTAGAAGCTACAGTACGAATTTCAGGACGATCCAACGGTTAACGAGTTGTTGATCTCGATTCTCACACAAGTGTGCAGATTATGACGAAATAGAAAACAAAACAACGAAGAAAACAAACTTGATCAAACAGAATCGGGATCCCTCCGGTTCGTCAACATTTAGTCGATGGCCGGAGGATGACTAACTCACAAGATCGTATACCTAACGCTCTGATACCATGTAGAAACTAACGACAACTTTATTAAACAAATCGAATGCGATTACAAAGCTTAATAAAAACTGAATACAAAGAGATGCTTAAATAGTAAAACTAACAAACCATAAATGCTAAACGGGCTTTAACTAGACATAAAAAACGTGGGCCTATAGAAGATGGACTATTATGTTAACAATTGTTCATATTAGAATCATCCCAAACTTCAATAATAGCCGTAAACATATTCAAGATATTCAATTTTATTTTGTAGCAACTTCGCCCATCTTCCGTTAGATTTCAACATCTATGTCGTTTAATCATCTCAAATGAGTATATTGCACTTCTTTTCTATCCTCACTACTAACGAATAAAACCTTCAAAGAATAAAACCATTCCCTACCATCTGATCTGATTGTTGACTAGCTACAGGGTACAGTTACCAAAAGTTCTACATACATCAAACAACACATAACCTTAGGTGTTGTTGGTTATAAAAGAGATGCCGATAAAGTGATAAATCAAAAGACCATTGTCTAGCAATATGCGAGGAGTCATCAACCTTGACGTTGTAGGTTTAAACTTTGATAGAGGAAAGACGTATATAATGTGTGTATTGTATGTATTCATGGGATAAATTAGGAGAGTCGTATTATAATTAAAAAATAAAAAATGAACATTTGCTTTCCTAATCCACTAGTGTAATGCATTCGATATGTCAAGGAACATGTTCGGCTGTTCCTAATAAGAATAAAAAGGTAAAAATATAAAAACCTGTCTAGCTACTTATGTCATTATGTGGTCGATCAAGAGCACAGATCAAATATAACCTTATCTTATGGGCTTCCTATTCCGTGAAGTAACCGGACTCTGGGCTAGGTGTTATGGGCTTGTTCGAGGCCTTAGTGGAAACAATTAATTAAGCTTCCCATTCAGTTTGGTGAATGTTTAATGGACCCGATGATAATATGGTAATCCAATTAGCTAGGTTCCATTAAAATCGTAATCACCATTACAAACTAGGTAACTTGATTGAATTATTAAACTAACATATTTATTCCCAGTTTTGCCGGGGTACTCCCCTTCACCCAAAAAAACATATTTATTCCAATTTACATATATTTATTAAATCATCATATTGTTTTGGCTATCACTCTATCGATCTCAGGTTAGAAACAACAACTCGATTAAGTGAAATATTTTTATTTAGATAATGACATCGTTGAGTAGAATCATTAGCTACACGCCGAGTGAGGATGATGATGATGATGTTGACGTTGTTAAAAAATGATCGAGAGTGGTCACAAAAATATAAATTGTCACTATCCCCTATAATAAATTACGATTTTTAAAACCTATGGAACTAGTTACAGTGGGTCATATTCATATTTCATAGTAGCTTAAAAGTCAAGAAAACGACTCAAAAAAAGGGTTGACCAAATCAAAGGATCAATCTTGGATTATTTATTCTGTTGAAAAACTTAGTTAATATCTAAATTTAATAAATTGCTATCCTGCCCTCTTTCTTCCAACTTGGCATCACACACCCTGTAAATAATATTATTGTAAAATAGTCAATGGTAGCAGTTATACCATTTATTTAGTTAGCAGATATGAATAATATAAGTCATCATATAGTACTAGTCTTTGTTATGGTTACTATGAGTTTGATATGTGTAACGACAGCAAAAACACATATAGATATAGGCAGGGGCGGAACTATGATGAAATTTCAGGGTAGCTCAAAAAAATTTCTTATAAGATTTATATAAAACATAAACAGTTATGATCATGCGATTTTAACAAAATATATGACATCAAAAATATAAAGTAGGATTAAAATGAAAATATTGTGAATTCAACGGTAAAAAAAACTAACAAATAACAACTTATAGTTGTCCTCAACATTCGCCTATACGATGGAAAAAATCAATAATAACTTTAGTCATAACATTGTCAAGTGCTTCTTTCAGTATCGAACAAACCAACGCATTATATATACAAATAATTATCTCCAATTTGATTTCGCAAATGAGTCTTCACAAACTTCATTATAGAAAAACATCTTTCAACAGTCGAAGTTGCAACAGGCAAAACCAAAGCTAATTTCAATAAACGATAGACTACACGAACAGAAAGATGAATTTTCATTTCCACCATCTAACGATTAAGGTCAGCGATATTATTCAAGTACTATTCAAGTTAGCAAATCTTTCTAGCACTCATAATCTGATAACAAACCTCAGCTTGAGACATAAGAGAGATCCTATCATTGGCACTAAAATCATTTTGTATACATATCACTAAGCTTTACTAACTTTGATGCGTCAAATTTAGAGAATAAATCACACGGACTTAAAGCCATCGTATATTCAAGCAATTATGTATTTACCTTACTAAAACGATCACCAAACTCTCGAATTTTGCATATCCTAAACCATGTTAAAAATCCCAACCTTAAAATGATACCGATTAGTGATTTTTAATCCTTCGATTTCTTAGTTTCACCTTTAAAAGGATCATGTTTTTTGACAAAAACAACACACTTTCTTCAAAAACAATGTGAACCATGGTTTTCTAAACTTTTGCAATGCCCGTTTAGTTCCTCTTATGAAGGAAGCTGCTTGCAAATTCTTGAAATTTTACTCGAATTTTGATTTCAAAATAATAAAAACCTCATCTGTAATTTGCGCTGAGAAGTCCGAAAATTGGATTTTTTGTCTTTCTGAATCTTGAGTAAGAACTTGAAAAACACTACATTAGGGAATATCGATCGCTTATAGATGGGGTTAAAAGTTTTTTTATTAATTGAGCATAGGATGATTAAAAGACTTTTTACTTATTATAATATTGGGTTTATGGACCAGATCGCCAACGTACTTTACTTTTTGTCCCAATGTCACTAATGAACCGGTTTTATTACCAAGGTCGACACCAAACTTTTTACTTTTGTCTCAATGTCACCAACGAACTACTTTTATTACTAATCACTACTACAAAAATCTCTTCAAAGAAACCACTTTTAACAAAGAGACCTACTGATAAGAGAACAACTGGTCTCTAAGCCGGCCAAAGTTGGGCCCACCACATAACAATAGGTTTCTATGTGACTTCCGGTTGGAGCCAAAACTCTATACTGTTGAAAAATTTAGAGACCTGTTATTATCTAGACAACCGGTCTCTATCTAAGTCAATAAATCTCATAACTTAAATATTATTTTATTTTTTTAATTAATATAATATTTTTCACTAATTTTGTGACATTCGAGCGTGCGTTGCAATTTTTTTAGAACTTTCAGTTAATTAAACTTATTTGTTTTATAATATATAATAAATTAAACATTTTGTTATCTTTTTAACTCAATCATAAACTTCAATCAATTTAATATATATCTAATGTTTTGTGTTGTAAATAAATCTCAATACATTCGTAAATTATATATTATTAAAATAATAACTATTGCGTAACATTCAACTTCATCGTATAATTCGTATTCATAAGTATAAATGGGGAAAAACCATTAAATATTAAGTAAATTTTAATGGATGTACGTATCTTTTATACAATCATTAAATAATGTTTTGTTATTATTAGTTATATACAATGCAAATAGTGTTAAAACTGGACAATTATTTTGAAACGGATGGAGTAATATTTACGTTTTATAACAAAATTTTATAGACCGTTTGTAAGTTCTAAAGTACTGAGAATAAAATAAGTTTGATTTAGCATACGGGGTAGTTACATATAGAAATGGGTAAAACCAACCCTGATGGTCTCTGTTGATCGATTTCACAACCAGCATAGGATATTTTTAGACAAGTAGATTGAGTTATATATCTTCAAACATATTTCAATTTTATTGTATATTGTGCATTATACACCTATGTTTTTGGATAAGTACTACGATGTTATTGATTTTTAAATTGGATAAATATGTAAATTTTCTCTTTAGAACCCAAGATTTTCATAATTATGCAATTCTTTTTCAAATAACTTTCATGACTATATCACATGAAGGGTGTGTTTGACACGAGCTTATGAGAACTTGTAGCTTGTAGCTTATAGAAGCTTTTGACCATAAGCTTTGTTTGGCTATCAAAATTTTGAGTAGCTTATAGTTTCCATAAGCTCCAAAACCATAAGTTACTTGAAGTAACTTTTCAATGTAGTTTGTAGTTTATGAAAAATGAAATTACACAAATACCCTCCAAGTAATTATATATCATCTTTTAAAATTAATATATTTGTCCTTTTACGTCATTTTACATTCATAAGCTACAAACTTCAGCTACTCTGCCAAACACAAATATTACCAAAAGCTCCATCTACCAGCTCCAGCCACAAGTTACCAGCTCCAGCTACAAGCTACCAGCTATAAGCTATTTGTGCCAAACATACCCGAAGTATGTATATAAATAATAATAATGGTTTTCATTATTATGCAATTCCTTATATACTTAAGGTTCAATTTTACTCTAAATTTCTTATTTCTTGAAATTCTTTTATTTTTTTAGAAAGACAAATTCACACACACCTATCCATCATAGATATTGAAAATTTTTCCACAAATATATATATACATCCACCACCGGACTTGAACCCATAACTTCTAGGTTGAAGGGTTCCCACATTACCGCTAAGCCAATAGCCATTTGGTTCTTTTTGAACCAATATTAAGGTAGACTCTTTTTTAGAACTTCTTCATTTACCTTATTTAAATAATGATGATTTATAATTTTATGTTATTGGTTATTTTCAAACATTATACTTCATATCGTATATTTCTCTAATTAAATTAAAACTAGATCATAACCCGCGAATTCGCGGGCTAGCACAAGATTTTAATACCATTTTCGTTATTAGTTTGAATTTTATTATATCATACAACATCTTGTTACCAAATTATAGTTTACGTTTCTACAGTTTGTTCCTTAATCTGAACATATAGATTGTGATACAGAAGTTCTTTCCAATTTTCCTTCAAAATGAAAAAAAAAAAAAAAAAAAGAGAATCTACTTGTTAAAAACTGTCCCTAGAGGCCCAGACCATTGAAAAGTAATGAAAATGACTACCTAAATCTCTCACCTTCACAAGTACAACCATCCCACGAGAACCTTGTGGAAAGCTATAATCAGTTATATTACACGCGTGTCAAACGAATATGAATCAAATAGGAAAAATTCTAAACATATACTAACAGAAGTATAACACAATTTGTGAAGGAAACAAAATTCAATTGAGCAAGTTGAAATCGTCTTTCCTTCTCTTATATATCAGACCATCATCCTCCCATGTTGACTGCACAGTTTGTACATCTCGCAACTCTAACAGCTGTCTTAATAAAACCATCCAAAAACAGAAAACGCATAGCATAAGTTATATGTCAGTGTTATAGAAAGGAAAATAAAAGGAAGTATGCATACCTTCATAAGATGTGTACTGTCTCCTTGATATTGAACACCAATCATTGTTGGGCATTCACATACCCTTCCTTAGTGTCCTAAAAACATAAAAACTCATGGTATGACGTAGAGGGTCTAATGCATCTTGAGAATACCTGTATCTTGACCAAGACTGTGGATGCATAACAATGAATAGATCAGTTTCTTGAACATGTACGACTAATGTTTCCAACGATTAATATAACTTTAATGCTCATCTTGAAAGAAGTAGGTACAAAAAAATATTGAAATAAGAGCATAAGGTTGCATGAAGGTCAAACAAAATAAAACGTGGTAAACAAAAATTTCACTCATACAACTTGACAAGTGACAATCAATTAGTAACACTTGCAGGTGACTTTGAGTAGGGTTGTGATAGGTCTATCGTTCAACCTCTTTGAGTCTAATCCTCTACAGGAAAAAGCTACTTCCATCCATGGATCTATCTAAATCGCCCCTGCACAGAGATGTTCTGCAGCTCCTGCAAACTATAATAGTATAGATTACAAAATGATTACAAACGAAAATATGTAAAAGGACCAACGTGTGATCAAATACAAGTTTACTATTGAAAATTACCATTAAAACCTTTTTTCAATACGTTTTTAAATGTGTATTATTGCCAAATTTGTGATGTATCCATTTATTGTGATGATACATGTAGCCAAATTTGTAATGTATCGTATGTGATAAAATTAAGGAATTGTGAATATTTTAAAAAATGATGGAAGAAATAAAACATATTAACTCGACAAACTGATCGAATGCCATGCATGTCTAAAACTAAGTAAGAAAACTAATAGCATGGTGACATTCACATGGAGCATGCATATCCAAGATATACATTTGCTGAAATAAACTAATAAATAAGTAACTATGTTTCAACCAGACAACTACCATCACAATAGCCATGTCCTCCTCATATTAGAAGAAATTCAATACCTTTTACAGATCTGATATCCAGAAGCTCGGGAACAACAACTTTCTCTTGATAACTTTCAGTTTAATAGCTGCAAAAAAAAAATTCAATAAATATATAAGTATAAACAGAGGTAAAGTTTATAGAGTCAATAAAGTTGCGACATTCTTCGGTGCGTAACATGCTCGTAATGTAATAACTAAACTTACAGATAAAATAGTAACCTAAAGAACACCAAAGCATAAGAAGAAAATGATAGAGATTTAGACTCTTATTGAAATAATAAAACGTTTACGGGTCAACCCAGCCCAACCCACTCAGCTAGCTAACTGCCCCTCATTTACGTGATCGAACTTGAATTAAAATAAAGCAATAGAATATCCACATATTGTAAAATCAAAGATACTAACAAACCTTTTAGTTACAATCCTTTAAAATAAGATCATACAATCCTTTTAGTTACAACGGATATAATGAGATCGAAGTAAAATAACCTCACATGCTGTCAACTAAGTGCACTTTCCTCAATATCCACCCGATCAATTGCAAGGAGATGGAAGGCAGGGTCAGTAGGAAGTACAAAATAATGACTACCTTGTTAATTTCAACCTTAAATTCTATGCACTTAAATAGAGTACGACAATAATCACTCAAAGACCGCACCCATGATAACACGTTAATCATTTTTGAGATCAAGTTTAATTCCTAATGAGGCCATCGTCATGCCCGACATGGCATGAAATTTTTACTTGATCTCTACCTGGGTAACTTATTCAGTGCATATATGCACATGAGATAATTATATTGATTCAGTTGGACTAATCAAGCATATGTCTGAAAGTTGGACTAATTATACCCATAAGAGTCTTGAAATAAATCACGTCTATTATGTCATTCGACCAATTTAAATAACCATATAAACCATATAGAATAATAATAAAGAAGTTTTAGTGAGATAATTTAGTAGACTTCATGTTTTTAAGAATCCCTCTTAAATTACAGACTCATTCATAAGGCTAATGGGTCAAGATTTCCACATTGGCCTGAATGCCTGATAACATCGCAAGGAGTAGGTTTTGTGACTTTGCCAAAGATTACAAGCACGACGACTGTAAACTTTATTCTATTGATAACACTATTATATGACATCTTAATTAAATAAAATGTCGAAGTTGTATGCGTTAAAAATAGACTTTGGGTTACTTTACCCATTTAACCACAACTACATACATACAGCACACATAAACATTATTGCTGATTAATTAGACATTACCATTTAAACTGTATTGCAAGATTCAAGTCTTCCCATTATTAAAGCCAACATCTAATACTTTTAAAAGAAAACCAATCAAATTCATACCTCCATTGTAAATAAGTTATTTCATCAAGCAATTCCCGTTCCCTGATGAATTTATGTATCAGCAAATGAGATTCTAATGTAGTATCTATGAAACTTCATTTTTTTTATAAAGTGGATTACTGGATTTGCATGTGTACATACCGTGGAATTATCTATTAGTGCTTAAAAGTCACCTGCTGAGTCCTTTATCAGCTGTACTATGCAGAACCATAAATCAAAAGTCATCTGCTCCATGAGTTTGAATTGCTTAGCATGAAGCTTCTTTACTTCTGAAGCAAATACAGCCTCAGCAGGAACAGTTGAGTCAATGCAGTTAGCCTGCAGAGGATCCAAAAGCCAAAACAATTGAATGGCGTATGTTTGAATACAGTTCAAGGGAAGTGAAAAACATAATGGAAGATCTCATTTACATGATATTCAACAAAGAATACAAACCTTGATGGATATAACAAAATAGACTCCACATTTCAGAAAATAAGATGCATTGAGGGCTAAAATTATAGCCTACATAGAAAGATAAACCAAGATATAAGTAGTGATAGGAATAAAATCAACGACAGATATTATTTGAAATTATATAAGTTGTTCCAAATATATTAGTGATAATTAAAGGTGGGACACAATCGATGGGTCATGTAGAAAGACCAAAGAAGTTGGGTCAAAAGTGGTACTTTTGGCATTATTCAAAACGGGGAAAAAAAATGGGTCAGGTTGGCATGAAATACTTTTTTTTTCAAACCTTTCTCAATAACAACCTTGTTAAATTTGATTTCAAGCTCAACCTCTTTGTTGTTCTTCCTCGAGCCTTTATAGCTAAAATCATAACCTACATCAACCCATCATAATGTAAATGGGTCAAAACAGTCACCTAATTGAGCATGTAGCCTAAGAAAATATCCTGTTTAGCATTCAAGTAAAACCTTTAGACTTTACCAGCAACAGACAGGTTACACAATATTAGCAGCGAATGAATGGATAAATAACTGGCCATGTTTTAAAACTCATATATCTCCTTTTAGCATCAAATCGTAGGTCAAAACTGAAACCATTCCAGTTTGGTGTCACTGATCGGTACAACTAATTGGTCGTTAACGAAAATTGGTTTACAAAAATGCAGCACTTGAAAAACAATACTTGATATTTCATAAAATTTATACATTCATCAAACATACAAATCAATATAACTAAAATTAGTTAACGAAAAGGGTTGGGTTTAGGTAGCATTTACCTTAAACGGGTTAAATGGGTAGAGTTCAAAGAATGAGTTAAAACGGAGATTGGTAAAGCGGGTCGAACATTTTAAATCTGTCCAAAGCTTTTTAAATAAGTAAAGACTCTCAAATCCTTTTTTCTCAAACAAATCTTTTCAACCCCTCGTATCTAAAACCAAAAGCATGGCAGGTTGCCCTCACCACCATTACCTTGGTCTCATCATTCACAAACTTAAATATATGATCGCACATGGTAGTGGACTTGCAAATACTAAAAAGATAAATGTTAATAAAATTAGGTGTCACCAGTCTTGGATGACACTTTGAAGTACCAACAATGGCAGCGACGAATGGCATGTATGTTTGGGTTTCGATAATCTAATCCTGCATCATATACATACATATCATTGTCTCTATTAACATAATCAACATACTTACTGTGCCAAAATAAAAGCTAAGTACGATATTGACTTGACCCTCAAATTAATTGCGTTGTGGATACGTATAATATTAGAGCGTATCCAATATGATTAAAATACTAAGAATTTCAGCAAAAAATGGAATCTACTAATATACTTTCCCAATCATGAGTCTTATTCACTTCACTACTCTCACCATCAAAAGATCTAGTCTTATTGGTAGGAGCCGAAAGACCAAGCTCGTTAGGACCCTGACCTGAAGCTCACATCTCAGTGATTTAACAGGTGCAATGGTTTCACATCCTTGTCTGTAGCCACATCAATAGGTGAGACCAACTTGCTTTTGTTGAAACAAATGTTTATTAGCTCAGTCCCAAAATCCCATTTCTTGGGAATCCTTAGCAGTTATCCCAATTACGATTTCTGTTTGACCTGTCATCCCCAACCACATAAAGCAGGGTTTTGTGTTTCAGTGTAGTGGGGTCTGCTCATCATACAAAATGATATTGGGTAAGCTTTAATATTAGAAGATTCTATAAATTTAAACCATAATACAAATAGAAAGTCAACATGACTTAAGAACCTATAACTAACCATCACACAACATCGCAAGATACAATTAACCTTTTCAAAAAAGTTCAAGGAAGACAACACATTAGCAATATCAAATAGTCGCCTAACTTTAGCTGCACCACATTTTTAAAAATACCATTAGCTACACAGTACATATTTTATAGATAATTTCGGCTGAAAGCATTGTTACTTATTGTCAACGATAGATTCCATTCATATCCAAGCAGTATTTTTAGATAGACTCCATCAATAGAGAGCACATCCGAAAAAAGCAAATTGCGCAAATAAGCTAAGTGAAGTTGAGATACATCTTGTAATGCAAAAATGACTAAACTTTGAAAATAGAAGAGTAACTAATGAGATCACTCACCTTGGTGTAAATGCACAAAAGCTTGATCGAGGAAGTTTCTGTATAGATAAAAACATATATTAAGAGTTTAAGACGATCAAAGTTCAATAACATCTTTCTTATATCTTCAAAACACTATTTCCTGATATCGTTAATCACGGTATGATTCTAGAAAATGGGTACACTTCATGACTTCGTTCCATCCATATTTAGCAATAGATTCACTTCTTCATTATATTTATAAGTTACTAAATATACAACCAGCATAAATCAAGTCATGGAAATCAAAAGTTAGTAAAGGAGAGCAAGATAGCATCAATATATAAATAACATAAGCTAGTAAACGCATATGTAAATTTGAACATGTTTTTTTAAATATTTTTGTTCATATACCAACAAAATGTTATCTTGCACGTACATTATATAACTTTCTTATGCAGTAGTAAAATGAAAAACACAAGACAATGATGTTATCTGAACAACTATGCAACCTGAAAAGATTCAAATTGCAATGTACAAATCAAAATCCCAACTTGAAAACTGAAAGTCAGACATGAATACCTTTTTCATTTTTCCACACATGAAGAACCGCAAAAACCCATCTTGACCCATTTAGCCTAAACCAAACAAACAACAAAACAAATCTTACAATCTCGAATCAACAACTCTAAATGGAGATACTTATAGTACATGTCTAGTAAATCAGATCACAATTCCTCTATTTTCACCCTGGTTAATGTAGTATCAATGTGTTTTGGGCCTCCACTGCAACAACAATACCCACAATAAGCAAACATGAAAAGAAATCATCCTAATCAGTAGAAACCAATGGTTATTTGTCAAATGAAAATGCATGTACCTAATATTAATTTAGGTCAAAGTGGAAAGCTCTATTTTTGCTTTCTAGCCATTGAAGAGCTTGTTTATCTTTAAGAAGATTAATGCCCTCATTCCTTTTGAAACTTTCAGCTAACCAATCAACAATCCTCTGTTCATTAAAAACACTGACATTAAAGGCTTGTTTATTCACCTAAACATGATCATAGTAAGTAAATTATAATGATTAAAATCTAATAGTGTATCCAAAAATGAATCGATCATCAAACGATAATCAAGTACTTCCATATTCCACTTTAAACACATTTTATAGAACACCTTATAGGCAATATTCAAAAGTGACTGAATCATCAAATGATATCATATCAAGATACTAATAACAAACAATTCTAGACAGCAAAACAATGACAATGATTCACACACACAATGATCAATAACTAATTAAATTAAATTATCAGATGAATACACAATTAATTAAATTAAAAATGATTAAATTAGAATAACAAATCATAAGACTTCTTAAATTCAAGGGCAAAAACAACACAAAAAAAAAGTCACCTGATCCATAAATCGTTAAACATATGTAGGAACAGATTTGTGCAGCTAAGGATTGCTATAACACACATGCATCATCTCTTGTTTTCGTTCGAATCGTTTTGGAATTAATCGATGGGTGGGGCGCCATTTCTTTTTCCTGGTAAGCCGTTTGAATTATGAGACAAAACATGGGTATAATAATACCTTTAAATCGATTGATCGATTGATAGAATGGAGATGAATCCGTATAGAAATTTTAATACTCTACAGTTGTTATGCCCGAGATACTCTACAGTTTGTTAGCGATCTGAAGGAGGATGTTTGTTGATTGGTGCCGTGATTTGGTCCTATTTTTTATGAATATTTTCTTTTTATCCAATAAATCCCAAAATATTGTTGGCTTATTATTCTTTAAAAGTATTTATATATTATTTATATATAATATAATATATAATATATAACTACGAAAACGCATTTTTAGTTTGAAAGTTCACACTTCAGTTATGTTTTTGAAAATTAGAAATTTGAATTTAAAATTTAAATTATTTAGCTTCCTATTATTTCGCAACATACAGTTAGGATAGGGGTAACATGGTAAATTTAGACGATGAAAGATGAGATATTACGTAAACAATGCTGTTAATCTAAATCAGCGGTTCAGATTTGTTTATCAAAATCATTTAACGGGTGAGATTAACTCAAACGAATCTAAATTAAAAATGTATACGTATTAAGACTCGTCCAATAAAATTAAAAAGAGATTTCTTATTTCTTGAAATTCTTTTATTTTTTTAGAAAGACAAATTCACACACACCTATCCATCATAGATATTGAAAATTTTTCCACAAATATATATATACATCCACCACCGGACTTGAACCCATAACTTCTAGGTTGAAGGGTTCCCACATTACCGCTAAGCCAATAGCCATTTGGTTCTTTTTGAACCAATATTAAGGTAGACTCTTTTTTAGAACTTCTTCATTTACCTTATTTAAATAATGATGATTTATAATTTTATGTTATTGGTTATTTTCAAACATTATACTTCATATCGTATATTTCTCTAATTAAATTAAAAAAAGGTCAAAATAACAATTATATATCTAGATCTATCTATACTACGGAGCAATTCAAAAAATTAATAATTCCCTTTAAACTTTCATATCTCCGTAGTATACAAACCTTGAAAAATTAGGCGCCCAAATTAAGCGCGAATCTAAAATTTTAAATAAATAAACCCCTCTTTCATCGTGGATATATACAATCAGTTCCATGAACGGGTGAGCATTTTTGGGATCTATTGGTTTGTGACATCAATTAATAGATTTGGGGCAAGAACATTGGTTAATGGCAAAATCGACCCCTTGAAGAAGACGAATCAATTTTTGAAGTAGCAGTTGCTGTTGTCGTTGAAATATTTGGAATAAGTCTCAATATAACATATATTATTCTGAAACCCTAATTGTATGTGATACACTGATTTTATTGTATACTCCCTCCTATCTCTGTTATTTTAATTGTTTATGGGAATTTTGTGCACAGGGGAACACCCGTGAAGTTAGAGATGAATCAAGAGAAAACACATATAGCTATATCAATGGAGCCTTTCACGAACTTCACACTCAAACCTTGCATTTACTCTCTTCCAGTAGCCGGTATCTAGAGGATTTTGTGATTGTTATATGAAACATCTGCCTTACAAAAAGTACTACATATACAATAACAAATATTTTATGTAATCTTTAGATTAAATTTGAAATGAATGTTTTTTTATTTTTGCCACATTAATTGTTTAATATACGAAGTGTTGATTTTGGAATAGGAAATCAAATAAAGTGGGCGATCTTTGGAGTTGATTGTTCGCTAATGACTCATCAGCGGATATGATCGTTGATTCTATAATTGTTCAGAACGAGTGTTAGTAGTACTAATTTCTTGATGATTAATTATCTTCGAGGTCCATATTTTACTTGTGTACTAATTGCTTGACAATCTTTGTGATGTTGATGGTTGGTTGGTTCTAAATTACTTACAAGGTTCCTCAGTTTCCATTGAAGATATACACAATGCGAACGAGGAGAAGCCGCTCATAAGTTGAGGCAGAAACTTCTTAATAAGGACTTGCTGCCATCTAGACATGACAATCAACATACCTTGATCAGGTTATAAATTATATCACTACTTCAAATTATAGTTAAGTGTTTGCTGTTGGATATTGCAAGTAAAGAAACATATATAATGAGTAGTATGGAAATTTCTTAAAATGAGCAAGATAATTTGTAGTATAAATTAATGCTATATAGATATTTACTTATCACATTGACCCAAGGTTTGTTTGATGACTTGACTTGTTAAATTTTTCTATTACAAGGTAATCTGATTCGTGGAACTCATTCTAGTTAATTGCCCGGCTTTCTCGGTGGTTCATGAGTTTGCCCTGTCGAGCGTGGCTGCCTTAGGGCGAATATGTGTCCATATAATGATCTAGAAGTCATGAAGGTAAAAACTTATTCATGTAGCTACAACATTTCACGCTGATAAACTTTCCTTGCGTTTCAATTGTAATTTTGGGGAAGAAGAATTGATATGTCAAACTTATGTTGTGGTATGTAAGGCATTTTGTAAGTCATTAAATTTTCTTTCTTCTCATATATATGCAGTTTTCTTGACATGATGAAGGACCGAATGAGCACTCGAAGTTAGATGGTATAGTAAAGAAATTTTTAGAGGTATATATTATGTATTCCGGACAAATAATCAATGGAGTATAACTTTGTTGTATGGATATGAGTATAGTTATTTTTTGTGGAGAAAGTATGTATTAAATGGATATGTTGTATTTGTAGGCTGTGTATATATAATTTGTTTTGTTTGTAGAGGAATTTGTTATCTAATGGAAATTTTGGTACATGAGTTGATTTGAGTCATTTGACAATTTATATCCGGTTTTCCTTGCAAAAATGATAATTTGGTAAATATAAGAATCTATTATTGTTATTGATTAATTATTATTAATTTTTTTTTTTTTTAAAAAGGAAAAGAGACCAGTTGGTTACAAGCCAACAGGTTTCTTTGTGTTTACAAAACAGCGGGGAAAAAAGAAAAGAGACCTGTTGGCTACTAGGCAAATGGTTTATATTCTCATCATAGAGACCTGTTTTCAACAGGTTTCTTTGAGTGAGACCTGTACCTAAAGAGACCTGGTTGTCAAATGGTCTCTATATGGGCTTAAAACTGGTTTCTTTGTGATATTTTTGTAGTAGTGAATGTCGACAACGAACTTGTTATATATATTTTGAGCTAACCAAAATACCTTTTTTTTTAACGAGCTACGTTTTGAATTTGTTGATGTGGTGTTGCCATGCATTTCATTTATGTGACCAGGCTTCCACGTAAGCTAAACTTGTACATGTATGGTTAATTCTTCTTCTCCTATCGAATAACATGTAATTTTTGATTGCTTTACGATAATCACCACTTTTCCAGTAAATCTAAACACAATTAATACTTTTTTTTAATCAAAAACGTAACCCAAAATTACATGTTAGTCGGTCGGAGAAGATGAAATTAACTATATGTGTACATGTTTAGCTTACATGGAAGTATGGTCACATAAATGAAATGCATAGCAACACCACATCAACAAATTCAAAACGTAGCTTATTAAAAAAAGTATTTTGGTGACCTCAAAACATATTTAACAAGTTCGTTGTCGACATTGGTAATAAAATTAGTTCGTTGGTGACATTGAGACAAAAGTAAAAAGTTTGGTGTCGATCTTGGTAATAAAACCGCTTCATTGGTGACATTGGGACAAAAAGTAAAGTACTTTGGCGATCTGGTCCATAAACCCTATAATATTTGGGCTATTCTCTATATATAAAATATATATATAGTTTAGTTATTAAATTTAAAAGACTAGTTGCACTTACAATATTTCACTAGTAGCAATTCAAAAATTCACTAGTAGCATTTCTCCTATAATAAGGAAAAAATAAGTTTTTTACACTACGTCAATTTTTTTGACCATGGCACGTGCTACCCCTTGCAACCACACAGTTCCGCCCATGGATATATGTTAAAAAATGATCGAGAGTGCGTTATGTTGATGTTAGACTAGTCTTTAATTAACATGTATTATGCAAAGATAGCCTCCGTCCACGACTCCACGTACTTGTAGTTTTGACCGAGTCTTTTAACTTGTTCGATCAACACTAGAAAGTCCATATATAGAGTCACCGGTCACACCTGGAATAATTGAACCAGTTAAACTTAATTAATTATTAAAATTACAAGCAATGATTAAGTCAACTTTGTGAAATATGTGGTCACCAAAGTTATACGGAGTATATAATTACTTAGCAAATTATATAAACATTGGAGTTTGCTAGTGGGATAGATTGTGTTAAAATATAATCAGTAGTTGATCCCATCTTTGATAAAATTAAAAGAGGCATGGGAGCAACCGTAGGTAAAATTGATTCCATGCCTTTTGTAATTTTACCAAAGGTTGTGTAACATCCCCAAATTTAATGAATTGCGGAAGTACGATTTGGGTATTACTAATCAATAACAAAGCACAAAGATATATAGTAAACGACTCTATATGTGTCGTTTTAACAAAATATATTAATATTGGAATGTTTACAACATTTATAGCTTTACATAGCTCGAGTTTAAATAAAAGGAGATTTCAGTACATAAGTACTTGTACAAAATATACTAATGCAAGAAAATCTCAAACGTCTGTATGCTGACTCGAGCTAGAAGTCCTGAAGCAGAAACAACATACTGCTTGGTACCTGCAATACATGCTAAATGGGTCAGCTAAAGCTGGTGAGCTCACAGGTTTGAAATCAAGTAATATAGTATGAACTGCAAGATTTAATAATGACTTGCATCCAGCAAATGAAATGATAGTAATCGTGTATACAGCCATGAGCACATAGTTGAGCTTAACTCGAGGGCCGGGTCCCCTATAGAGAATTCCGGGCGAGGTGCCTCCACGAGTGCCTAATCAACACTCGTCTTCCCAAATATTAGTACGTCCGTTTACCCGGTTAGTTCTTGCTAACCCGAACGAGGAGGGTCAATCCTATATGGTACCATCTACTAATATTCACGCTACAACGTATTAACAACTATGCTGACGGAGGACTTTAAATGATTAGTTGTGAAAAACTCATGTAGTATATGAAATGTTTGTACTTGCGTTCACATGTTAAAAATGAGCAATATATCACACCCCTGAGTAAAATAGTAAAAAGATGGGACATGAGACTCACCTGAGTCTTGTGAGTTTAACTTAATAAACTTGAGTTGATTAGCCGAGTAATGAAGTCCAAAGACTTGTAACCTAAGGGTGTCCACGACACGCGATGGTTATAAACATGATTGGGTATCTCGAAAGATCACCCTTGTAGTTGTTACACAACTATATATATATGTCCAAATTACTACGATTTGGTTGATTGTTAAGTGTTTGAAAACGTGTACGGCCCGTTGGTGATTAATTGTAATAATAGTCCTGATGTTATCACATTGATTTCGAAGTGTTAAACTTGAAAAGTATATTCCATTATGTTTGAAAAGTTGTATCATATAAGCGTTTTGAAGTCATACAAGTTTGACACTTGGTGAGAAATGTGCTTACGGAATCTAAGTACGGGGGTCCGGGGGCAGCGCCCCTGGCGGGGTCCAAGGGGCTGGCCCCTGGCTAGGGTCGAGATGTCAGGTCAGCTCGAAAATTTTTTATTTCTACTATATTGCTTTGGTGAAAAACGCATCTGGGATCTGAATTCGGGTAAAATCGAGGGATAAATTTCGAGTCTCGACACTTAGTAAAAATCTGAGTTTTCTGTGTTTTGCGACACAATATGCGACACAAAAGTTTGTCATGCGACACAAGAGTTGTGTCGTGCGACACAAGGGTTATGTCGCATAAAGTATGCGACACAATATCTATACGACACAAAGGTTGTGTCGCATAGATTCGAGATGCTGATTCAACAGCGACATAGTGATAGTGTCGCATAGTATGTGCGACATAAGGTACGACACAATATTGTGTCGCATAGGGTACGACATAACTGGTTTCATACGACACAAGATACGACATAAGAGGCAAAATACGACACAACATGCGACACAAGGCTTGTGTCGCATTGAAGAATATCAGCCCAGAAAGTTTCGACTGCCGAGATTTTTCCGGCCAAAACGCAAATCTAACTCATTTTTAGGTTATAAAATCGTGTTTTCTTCATATATTTGGACATATAGATGTTATATAAACAACTAACAAGTGAAAATACTAAGAATCGAGTGGTTTCGGGATTTTGTCGGAAACTTACAAAGTGTCGGATTGAAAATCCGAAAAGGTAGAAGTGTAGATCGTTGCGAGGTGGTCGTGAATCTCTAAAAATCTTGATGATCCGAGTGCGTAATAGGGTGTTATTTTGTGATTTATGTGGATGTGGTGGGTTGGTGATGTTGGAGAAAAAGAAGAAAAAGAGAGTAAGAGAGAGAGAGATAAGAAAGAATGAGAAAAAGAGATGGAAAGTGGGAGGTTAAGTCCCCCACTTTTCAGTCTTCGCCCCGCGCTCCGCGTGGTGTTCGTTTTCTCCGTCATTTAACGTTTTAATAAATATTTCACGCGTTAATTATTCATTTTAAAATACGAATTTTGTTTAATAATTTAATTAAATTGTTTTACCAATTATCTAATAATTTAAAGATTTAAAAATGTGATTTAAATAATTTGCGTATTTTGTTGTTAATTTGGTAAGTTTCAATTGTGCGAAGCGGGATATCTTTGGGAATAAAATTTAAACAGTAGTTTGGACCCAGTAATGTTTTCAGATAATGTTTTATACTTAAATATAAATTGTGTCACCAACGTCCATATTTATGAAACCGAATTGCATTCGATTTAAATTGCGTACGATTTAATCAAATCGCATTTTCGTATATATTCAACAATATATATATTTCGATACATAAATTAGCCTAACACAGAACTAATTACATGTATTAACATTCGATTAGGCACTAATTACTAGTCCTAATTTGGCGGGTGTTACATTCTCCCCCTGTTAGAAGAATTTCGTCCCGAAATTTAGCTCGAGGTCGCGTTTGATGTAGAATCGGAGAATAGCTGAGGATATTTGAGTCGCATTTGGTCTTCCCGTTCCCAAGTGAATTCCGGACCACGCCGCGAATTCCATCTGACTTTGACGATGGGAATACGACTTTGTTTTAGTTGTTTGACCTCACGGTCCATGATTTCGGCAGGTTCCTCAGCGAAATGAAGTTTATCGTCAACACGAATTTCATCGAGTGGGATAATAAGTGTCTCATCAGACAGACATTTCTTCAAGTTAGAAATGTGAAAGGTGGGGTGCACGCTGCTGAGTTCGGATGGCAGCTGCAATCGATAAGCTACGGGGCCAATCAGTTCGAGGATCTCAAAAGGCCCGATGTACCTGGGATTTAACTTCCCGCGTTTGCCAAAACGGATGACGCCTTTCCAAGGCGATACTTTTAAGAGTACTCGATCCCCAACTTGGAACTCGAGTGGTTTGCATCTCACGTCAGCATAACTTTTCTGACGATCACGTGCGGCTTTGAATCTGTTTTGGATTTCCACAATTTTCTCAGTGGTGGCGTGTATGAGTTCAGGACCAGTGAGTTGACTATCTCCCACTTCAGTCCAACAGATCGGTGATCGACACTTACGACCGTACAGTGCCTCAAAAGGTGCAGCCTTAATGCTGGCGTGATAGCTGTTATTGTACGAGAATTCGCACAACGGTAGATGTCTTTCCCAGTTTGTACCGAAATCAACTACGCAGGCGCGTAGCATATCTTCCAGTGTCTGAATAGTTCGTTCACTTTGGCCATCGGTTTGAGGATGGTACGCGGTGCTCATATCGAGACGAGTACCCAATGCTTTTTGAAGTGACTGCCAAAAGTGTGAAGTGAAGCGGGCATCTCTGTCAGAGATGATCGAGATTGGAACACCGCGTTGAGAAACAATTTCTTTGATGTAGATTTGTGCAAGGCGCTCCATTTTATCGTTTTCTTTGATTGCCAGGAAATGAGCAGATTTGGTGAGACGATCACCCAAATGGTATCGCAACCGTTCGACAACTTGGGTAGTTTGGTTATGAAATCCATGGCAATTTGTTCCCATTTCCATTCTGGGATTTTAGGTTGTTGGAGTAAGCCGGAAGGTTTCTGATGTTCGGTTTTGACCTTCGAGCAAGTAAGGCACTTGCTGACGTAAGTGGCGATTTCGGATTTCATGTTCGGCCACCAATAAAATTCCTTGATGCCGTGGTACATCTTATCAGATCCTGGATGGATAGAATATTTGGACTTGTGAGCCTCATCCATCACCAAGTCTCGTAGGTTCCCAAAATTAGGCAACCAGATTCGGTTTAAGAAATACCTAATCCCGTTAGGTCTGATTTCAAATTGTTTGTCAATACCCCGTAAGGCTTCGTTTTTTATGTTTTCAGGTTTCAGGGCTTCGATCTGAGTGGTATGAATCTGAACGGTAAGATCGTTGTGAATGGTCATACTGAGGGCTCGGACTCGAAGTGGTTTTGGTCGTTCCTTTCGACTGAGGGCATCGGCTACAACATTAGCCTTCCCTGGATGATACTTGATGTCGCAGTCGTAATCTGTAAGCAACTAGACCCATCGACGTTGCCTCATGTTAAGATCTTTTTGGTCGAAGATGTGTTGGAGACTTTTATGATAGGTAAAGATTGTGCACTTAGTGCCGTAGAGATAATGTCTCCAGATTTTAAGAGCGAACACGACCGCTCCAAGTTCAAGGTCATGAGTGGTGTAGTTCTTTTCGTGAATTTTGAGTTATCGTGAGGCATAAGCAATGACCTTGTCTCGTTGCATTAACACGCAACCGAGACCTTGATGAGAAGCATCGCAGTATACCACAAAGTCATCGGTGCCTTCGGGTAGTGATAGAATTGGAGCACTACAAAGCTTTTGTTTTAATAATTGGAACGCTGACTCTTGTTTATCAGTCGAGTCGAACTTCTTTTCCTTTTGAGTCAGTACCGTGAGTGGCTGAGCTATTTTGGAGAAATTTTCGATGAATCGCCGATAGTACCCAGCAAGACCCAAGAATTGACGTACTTCGGTTGCAGTGGTGGGTGCTTGCCAGTCTTTGATAGCCTCGATTTTTGATGGGTCAACGTGAATTCCCTGACTATCAATCACATGGCCAAGGAATTGAACGGTTTTTATCCAGAACTCACACTTAGAGAATTTGGCATAAAGCTCCTCGTGTCTAAGTAGTTCTAGAATGGTTCTGAGGTGTTGCGCATGTTCTTGCTCGTTGCGCGAGTAAATGAGTATGTCATCGATAAAGACAATGACAAACTTGTCGAGGTAAGGTTTACACACCCGGTTCATGAGGTCCATGAATACAGCCGGTGCATTAGTTAGACCGAAGGGCATCACTTGGAATTCGTAGTGCCCGTAACGAGTTCTGAAAGCAGTTTTTGGAATATCGGTGTCGCGAACCCGTAACTGATGATATCCTGATCGCAGGCCGATTTTTGAGTAGAAACTTGAACCCTGAAGTTGATTGAATAGATCATCAATGCGAGGAAGTGGGTATCGGTTTTTGACGGTCAATTTGTTCAACTCTCGCTAGTCGATGCACATTCGGAAAGAACCGTCCTTCTTTTTAACAAATAAGACCGGAGCTCCCCAAGGTGAAGAACTCGGTCTGATGAATCCTCTATCCAGGAGTTCCTGTAACTGGGTGGACAACTCCTGCAGTTCGGATGGGGCTAAACGGTACGGTGCGTGGGCCACCGGTGCGGCACCCGGCACGAGATCGATTGAGAACTCAACCTGTCTAGGTGGAGGTAGACCAGGTAGTTCTTCCGGAAAGGCTTCGGGAAAGTCTCTAACAATTGGCACATCCTCAAGTCGCTTCTCCTCCGACTTCTTCTCTGTGATGTGTGCGAGTATTGCAGGGTAACCCTTTCTCAGAAACTTTCGGGTTTTTAAGCAAGAGATGATATTGAGTCTCGTCCCACCAATCTCCCCCTGTATGATCAAGGTTCTACCGACGGCGAGTGGGATACGGACGATCTTATCGTAACAAACGATTTAGGCTCGGTATTTAGACAACCAGTCCATTCCAATGATGACGTCGAAACTTCCGATTTCAACGGGTACAAGATCGATTGAAAAGGTTTCGTCAGCTAGGTTTAGAGTGCAATTAGGTATCACACTATTGGTTTCTATAAGTTTCCCATTTGCTAGCTCTACAGTGTACTTAACATCTAAGGCAACAGGAGTGATGTCAAGTAGTGGGCAAAAGTAATCGGAGATAAAGCTTCTATCAGCACCAGTATCAAATAGAACAGAAGCAGTTAAGTTGTTGAGGAGGAACATACCCGAGACCACATTCGGGTCTTGGCGGGCGTCCCCGGAGTTGATGACGAAGGCTCTACTTCGGGTGTTGTAGTTGTTGTTGTTGCGGTTGTTGTTGTTGTTGTTGCTCTGGTTTTTCAGTTTTGGGCACGTGTCCCTGAAGTGCCCGGGGTTCCCACATTCAAATCAGACCTTGGGTGGCCTAGTGTTGTTGTTGGAATTGTTGTTGGTAGGGGAACGGCAGTCCTGGGTGAGGTGACCATACCTCTTTCAATTGTTGCAAAAGGAGCCACAAGAACCTTCGTGGTGGCGGCTGCACTTGGAACAATAGGGTTTGCTCCCTGTGTAGCCCCGTTTGATATCTGTGGTGGTGTTGTAGGCTTTGATGGTGTCGGATTTCTTGTTTTGTTGGTTTGGGTGGTTGTTGTGGTAGTCGGACCACTTTCTTTTGTTGTTGTGGGAGGATGAAGTGGTTGGTTCAGAATCCTGGCTCATTGCCATCAGGTCTTGGGCCAGTAGGATTGCACCGTCAATGGTGGTTTGGTTTGAAGAGGCAACGTGCCCCCGAACAGGCTCAGGAAGACCAAGGATGTACTTCCTGATTTTATCAGGTTCTGTGCTTACCATGGCTGGTCGGAGGGCAGCGAGTTGCTGGAATCTGGTGGTGTAACCATCGATATTACTGCCCTGAACTTTTAGGTTCCAGAATTCCTCGTCCAGCTTTTGGAGTTTGTCGATTGAGCAGTATTTGACAGTGAGTTTTGCTTTCAAGTCCTCCCAAGAGAGTTAGTAGGCAGTGTTAGCACCCACTGATTGGGAATAGGAGTTCCACCAAGAGTGGACATCGTCTTCGAGAGAGCAGGTGGCGAAGTTTACTTTGTCGTTCTCTGCGCATTTGCTGACACGGAAGACAGTTTCCATCTTTTCAAACCATCTGATTAGTCCGATGGCTCCTTCAGTACCCTTGAAACTTGAGGGTATGCAGCTTTGGAAGTCCTTGTAAGAACAAGGTTTAGTAGCGGGGGTTTCAGCGGCATCGCTGTTTCTCGTGGAATTTTGTGGAGTATTCCGAGCCAAGGCTTCAGTCACAGCCTGGGTTATGAGTGACGTAAGTTGGGCATCGGTGTATGGTCTTGTCTTTGGCGGCATGATTCTTCAATAAAAGAAATGAAGATACATGAGATTTTGTAAGAAAATTGTATTTATCACAGATGTACATGTATAAAGGCGGTAATACATAACATCAATATGAAAAAGAATTATGGCAATTAGTATAAGTAAAATCAGCAAGGAATATTTGATAGAAATACGAATTCAAAGGTTACATCCCATGGATGTATTACAAAAGGTGTCGGGAATTGTTACATCCGACCGAATTATAGAGTAGCGCTTAGATAGTTATTAGATTACAAGATAGATTACAAGACGAAGACTACACTAGTCTTAACGTAGATTAATCTGCTCCATCATTTCAATGAGACGATCCACCGTATTTGCAAGTCTGCTGGCCTGTCGGGCATTGTCTTCAGCCAATGCTAGTCGCTGTACCAAACTGCCAACGTATTCCTCTGTTTCTCGTGAGCGTTGCTCACACTCTTCTAATCTGTGTTTCAAGAGGGCGGTTTCTACGCTTATCTCCACCACTTTGTTGAAAAGAACGTCTACATTGTTAACGGTGGTTTCGTGATCCTCGGAGACTTGTTCAATGCGTTCGAGGGATGTAAGTCTCCAATTTTCGTTCGTTTCCTGCAACACGACATCCATAGTGCGAAGTCGCTGCTCGTGTTGGTTCACCCTAGCGGCTAAGGTCGGCAAGGTGAAGTGAGTAGGGTACGGGCCAGCTCGAGGCAACCTGGCGTTCCTCCTTGCTACCCTTGGGTTCTGCGACCCGGATTGAGAGTGCGATGAATTTGACGGTGTGTTTGCCATTTCTGAGACAAAGCGTTAGTAAGAGTGAAGCCTATATTCATATAGTTCCTATTTAATATAGCCTATTGAGTGTCTAGCACAAACATGTTTAAGTCTCGGTCCTCTCGAGGTCAGAGTCTTCTAGTGTACTTCTGTTCAACATAACCGTTTCAGACCTTACATCATCTTTCCTTAATTGTACATAGTTGATCAGGCTATGTTAAATTAAAGTCTTATGCTGTAATTCCTGAACCAGTCATGCCTAATAAGAAAATACCGCCTAATGGTCATAGTCTAGGCCCACTAAATGCAACCTAGTTCACTATAACTATAGGCTCTGATACCAATCTGTAACACCCCCAAATTTAATGAATTACGGAAGCACGATTTGGGTATTACTAATCAATAACAAAGCACAAAGATATATAGTAAACAACTCTATATGCGTCGTTTTAACAAAATATATTAATATTGGAATGTTTACAACATTTATAGCTTTACATAGCTCGAGTTTAAATAAAAGGAGATTTCAGTACATAAGTACTTGTACAAAATATACTAATGCAAGAAAATCTCAAACGTCTGTATGCTGACTCGAGCTAGAAGTCCTGAAGCAGAAACAACCTACTGCTTGGTACCTGCGATACATGCTAAATGGGTCAGCTAAAGCTGGTGAGCTCACAGGTTTGAAATCAAGTAATATAGTATGAACTGGAAGATTTAATAATGATTTGCATCCAGCAAATGAAATGATAGTAATCGTGTATACAGCAATGAGCACATAGTTGAGCTTAACTCGAGGGCCGGGTCCCCTATAAAGAATTCCGGGCGAGGTGCCTCCACGAGTGCCTAATCAACACTCGTCTTCCCAAATACTAGTACGTCCGTTTACCAGGTTAGTTCTTGCTAACCCAAACGAGGAGGGTCAATCCTATATGGTACCATATACTAATATTCACGCTACAACGTATTAACAACTATGCTGACGGAGGACTTTAAATGATTAGTTGTGAAAAACTCATGTAGTATATGAAATGTTTGTACTTGCGTTCACATGTTAAAAATGAGCAATATATCACACCCCTGAGTAAAATAGTAAAAAGAGGGGCCATGAGACTCACCTGAGTCTTGTGAGTTTAACTTAATAAACTTGAGTTGATTAGCCGAGTAATGAAGTCCAAAGACTTGTAACCTGAGGGTGTCCACGACACGCGATGGTTATAAACATGATTGGGTATCTCGAAAGATCACCCTTGTAGTTGTTACACAACTATATATATATGTCCAAATTACTACGATTTGGTTGATTGTTAAGTGTTTGAAAACGTGTACGGCCCGTTGGTGATTAATTGTAATAATAGTCCTGATGTTATCACATTGATTTCGAAGTGTTAAACTTGAAAAGTATATTCCATTATGTTTGAAAAGTTGTATCATATAAGCGTTTTGAAGTCATACAAGTTTGACACTTGGTGAGAAATGTGCTTACGGAATCTAAGTACGGGGGTCCGGGGGCAGCGCCCCTGGCGGGGTCCAAGGGGCTGGCCCCTGGCTGGGGTCGAGATGTCAGGTCAGCTCGAAAATTTTTTATTTCTACTATATTGCTTTGGTGAAAAACGCATCTGGGATCTGAATTCGGGTAAAATCGAGTGATAAATTTCGAGTCTCGACACTTAGTAAAAATCTGAGTTTTCTGTGTTTTGCGACACAATATGCGACACAAAAGTTTGTCATGCGACACAAGAGTTGTGTCGTGCGACACAAGGGTTATGTCGCATAAAGTATGCGACACAATATCTATACGACACAAAGGTTGTGTCGCATAGATTCGAGATGCTGATTCAACAGCGACATAGTGATAGTGTCGCATAGTATGTGCGACATAAGGTACGACACAATATTGTGTCGCATAGGGTACGACATAACTGGTTTCATACGACACAAGATACGACATAAGAGGCAAAATACGACACAACATGCGACACAAGGCTTGTGTCGCATTGAAGAATATCAGCCCAGAAAGTTTCGACTGCCGAGATTTTTCCGGCCAAAACGCAAATCTAACTCATTTTTAGGTTATAAAATCGTGTTTTCTTCATATATTTGGACATATAGATGTTATATAAACAACTAACAAGTGAAAATACTAAGAATCGAGTGGTTTCGGGATTTTGTCGGAAACTTACAAAGTGTCGGATTGAAAATCCGAAAAGGTAGAAGTGTAGATCGTTGCGAGGTGGTCGTGAATCTCTAAAAATCTTGATGATCCGAGTGCGTAATAGGGTGTTATTTTGTGATTTATGTGGATGTGGTGGGTTGGTGATGTTGGAGAAAAAGAAGAAAAAGAGAGTAAGAGAGAGAGAGATAAGAAAGAATGAGAAAAAGAGATGGAAAGTGGGAGGTTAAGTCCCCCACTTTTCAGTCTTCGCCCCGCGCTCCGCGTGGTGTTCGTTTTCTCCGTCATTTAACGTTTTAATAAATATTTCACGCGTTAATTATTCATTTTAAAATACGAATTTTGTTTAATAATTTAATTAAATTGTTTTACCAATTATCTAATAATTTAAAGATTTAAAAATGTGATTTAAATAATTTGCGTATTTTGTTGTTAATTTGGTAAGTTTCAATTGTGCGAAGCGGGATATCTTTGGGAATAAAATTTAAACAGTAGTTTGGACCCAGTAATGTTTTCAGATAATGTTTTATACTTAAATATAAATTGTGTCACCAACGTCCATATTTATGAAACCGAATTGCATTCGATTTAAATTGCGTACGATTTAATCAAATCGCATTTTCGTATATATTCAACAATATATAAATTTCGATACATAAATTAGCCTAACACAGAACTAATTACATGTATTAACATTCGATTAGGCACTGATTACTAGTCCTAATTTTGCAGGTGTTACAGGTTGCTTCCTTCAAAATTATCTAAAGTTGTTGTTTTCCTACACAGTATTATAGCCAATTGTTACATTACAAAAATATAATCAGTAGTGCTTTTATTATATATATATATATATACACCAAACTAAATTACATGAGATTACCATAATTTTTTTGTTCCACCAATCATCAGTCATCACCACCTGTTGGGTAACTTGATTCCAGCCTACACCCGTTTCTCTATTCTTGAGTGAGTTCCAAAGGTTGTAGTCTTTTCTCATTTCATCATACTTATTTTTTAAAACTTTTTCACTATAAAGTTTGGTGTTAACAATTTTTTCAAATTCTGGCTGAAGGTCCGTCCATTTAAATGGAGAACATCGGCCATGCTTGATAATGTATCTGTTTAATATATTACACAAGACCAAAACATTTTCATCCGTCCAGTAAATTTTTTTTTCTCCTTACCGTTACTCGGATCATATGTTTTTTTCTCCTTATCATTACTCGAGGCCATCTAGTACAACGACACATATGCAAAGAGTTAAACATTGCAACTTTAAAAAGGTAGACAAACTATGTTAGCATATATCATGAGCTACTAATGGAGCATTATGGACTAATGGAGGATTATGGACTAATGGAGCAGTCATTCGAGAAAACACAAACAGAGCACATTGTCTACTTAAAAGACACAAGGAAACAAAACACCAAATGAAGCCATGATCCTAATCCACAAATATACATGCACAGGAAAACAAACAAAACAAGACCCATGGTACCATCTTTGATCTACCTATTTCCCAAAAGACTCATCATGACAAGTCATTGAGGCATTTCATCAAATAGTGAGTGGGCATCTCAAATGAAAGGAGATTATTGACAAAAAACAAAAGAAAATCAACCTAAAATAAAAGCTTAGCTAAAGCCTTAATGAAGTAGTTCTTGGTGACCTAGATAACTCAAATAGTAATTAGGTAAAACAATAATATAAAATAAACAAACAATCGTCATCCCACACCAACACATCAATTATAGAAATAAAACATAATAATAATAATAGAAAAATTGGCAATGTTGGATGAAGCACTTACCAGAGATGGTGAGAGAGAAATGATTTTTGATCGAGCTTGTTGAATGAACGATTGGTTGGTGGACTATTGGAGTATTTTATGCTTTGAAAGAAGGGTCCAAAATCCAGATATATGTAAAAGAGAAAATTGGAAGAGTCTGTAATTTTGAGGGTGTTAGCAAGGGTAATTATGTAATTTTTACACATTAAAAGAAGGAGCTTATTACAAACGCTGGTCCATGGAGCGTTTATTTTCAGAGCTTAAATTTTGGATAAGCTCTATTCTTCCTTGTATGCCAAACAAAGTTTATGATGTGAAATATAAGTTCAAGCTCTAAGAAGCTCCAACAAGCTCTTATAAGCTAGTTTGCCAAACACACCCGTACAGACGAAATAAACTAACAGCTTCTTTAGTTGTACTTATTATCATAACATAACAATAATATAATAATTAAATAAGTTAATGTACGTGAACGGTACATAAACATTGAGCTGTGAGTTTATTTTAAATGATTAAATAATTAATTAATCATTATAAACTAGTGATACCTGTAAACATTTCTAAACAAAAGCCTAAATAAAATGTTGGAATGGTCACGATTCTTCAAAAACGTTCCCTTGATAAATGTTTGCTTGCATCATTTCTTGAAGAAAAAAAAAACTAAAATAAAATAAAAATTCTAATTTTGAAATAATATCGTAGTGCAAGATTTAAGGAGATCCTCTTAGATAAATTCGAATTCGAATCGATTTTTTATTCCATTCAGTTAGTATGCATGTGTTGAAGCAGTAACTACATGTAAATGGTTGTACTATAAGCAAAACAACTTGTACGCAAAGTCAAACAGCGGTCAAACACAACCTTAATCCATTTGTACCACATGCATCATGACTTGTACATAATGTAGCATATATACTCCCATGACAAAATATTCATCAAATAAAATGATAATCACAAAGCAAACTTGATGTTTGGCACCAAACCCAATGTTTTAAAAAAATAGCCAAGTCGCCAAAAGAAAATTACATTTTGGCGATTTTTTTAACACGTGGTAAGTTTTTGTGGTTGTCGACATATGCGTTGACTGGCGATTTTTCCTTTGACCGGCGACTTTTTGTAACGCATGGCGAGAAATCATGGCTATCAAAAAAATCGCCAAGTCGCCGACCATTTGATTCTATTTTGGCGATTTTTCGGTCTATTTTTGAAAAAAATGTCTGACACGGTATATTTAATAAAAAACATAGCGTTGACGGTTTATCTAGGTAATTTTCTCGTAAAAATTCTAACTCTAATAGGTCATTTTGTCTTTATTAAACTCACTATGAATGGAAATGAGAATGGATTATAAAACCTACCTAGCTTCTCGGATAGGTATCAGTTTAATTTCCATTTTTTAATTCCTAATCTAACAACCAAACAACTAAACGGGTATCAATCCTATAGCTATTCCCATTTCCATTCTCACTCTCAAAACTAACACACCTAACTCATTCTCATTCAAGTTCGGTTAGTCAGATATTAATGCACTGGCTTAGAATGTTACTATCCTATATATGTTCAATATTTATAGGGTGTGTTTGGCAACAAAGGAATTTTTTTTTAAGAGTAGGGCTCTTTCATAAGTTGTGCACAGAAATGGTGTATTCTCTCTCAACCTTACAAAATTGGGTCTTCCGCAAAATGATTTTGCAAACCATACTAAGGAAGGTCTGCATTATCATTTTGCAAACCATATTTTTTTCACTACACCCACTCACATTAGAGAATTCACTAACTTCAAGGTTAAGGTCTGCAAAATGAAATTGCACTACCCTTACCCGCTTAAAATATATGTACCCATACCCGGCCCAATACCCGATGGGTACCCATTTAGTATTACCCATCGGTTTCGGGTTTATCCGCAGGTTTCGATCATCCCCATGTATGTAACTTTGGTCGAACAAAAAAGTGTTTGGGGGTTGAAAAATACGTTTTCGGTTTTATCCGCGGTATGTAACTTGGGCCAAACAAAAAGTTTAGGGGTTGAAAATACGATGAAAATTTGAAACACGGCAAAAAAAGGAAACCAAAATAGCATAAACTATATATAGTATGTTTAAGTTATCAAATATTAGATCTAACAAATTATCCTATTTAATTAACTAATTCAAAGTTTTGAAATGTTCAAGATAAGGAACAATTTCATATTTTTCATAACATACAAGATTAAATAATAATCATAAAAATCCAAATATAAAAGCGTATTGTATAATGTTCTTCAGTTTATATATACATTATACTCTTCTTAATTAAAAAAAGATTATATATTTGGGGCGGGTATGGAGGCTGCTTAGCGGGTTTGGTGATGTGCTAGCCCTACCATATATTAATATAGCAGAAAGTTTGGTCTAGGTATTAGTTAAACCCAAATCAATTATTAAATTTATAAATCTATCAAACATACATAATTATGACCATTAACACATATAGGCAAGGGAACCTATCAATCAATAGTATAGTATAGTAAGTTGACCGAGATATATAATATATAATATTTTTTTATATAAGAAGATAATAATGTATATATCAACCGGAAAATATTATATAATACGCTTTTATATTTGAAATTTTAAGATTATTATTTAATCTTGTATGTTATGAAAAATATGAAATTGTTCCTTATCGATCTTAAACATTCCAAAACTTTGAATTAGTTAATTAAATAGGATAATTTGTTAGATCTAATATTTGATATCTTAAACATATTATAGTTTATGCCATTTTGGTTTCCTTTTTTGCCGTGTTTCAAATTTTCATCGTATATTCAACCCCCAAACTTTTTTTTTTGCCAAAGTTACATACATGGTGATAACAAAACCGCGGATAAAACCGAAAACGTATTTACAACCCCCAAACACCTTTTTGTTCGACCAAAGTTACATACATGGTGAAAACTGATAACCGAAACCCGCGGATAAACCCGAAAACCGATGGGTAATACTAATTGGGTACCCATCGGGTATTGGGCCGGATATGGGTATGGATACAAATACATAAAAATCCGTCCGAACCCGACCGGTTGCCATCCTAATGCAATTTCATTTTGCAGACCTTGACCTTGAAGTTAGTGAATTCTGAGAGTGTGGTTTGCAAAATGAAAATGCAGACCTTCCTTAGTATGGTTTGCAAAACCATTTTGCAGAAGACCCATTTTTTTTATAAGGTTGGGAGAGAACACACCATTTCTGTACACAATTTACCAAAGAGCCCTACTCCTAAAAAAAATTCGCAACAAAGTAGTTGGAGGTGGAGCTTGTAGCTGAAGCTGAAGATTGTGGTTGGGGATTCTTTTAGAAGCCACTTGAAATAGCTTTTATAAAAAGGGATTGTAGGGGATTATTTTTTCAACAATCCCCATCATTTTCATGTTACCAGACATGGCATCTAATAATTAATAAGAGCTGGAGATTCTTAAAACTAGAATCTCAATCCCTTAAGATCTCTTGCGCCAAACACACCCATAGTGTATGCAAGTTCCTAGTAGAAAACCCACAATCATCGATACAATGTTGAAATATTTCTAAAATCATTAGATGGATAATATATATAACTACTGATGACATGTTCATTTCTAGGTTGAATTAAATAGTTTGATGTTTATTCAAATTAATATTTTGAATTTTCATTGTCGGAAATAAAAAGATACGGAGTATTTATTATGTATGGTGGGGGTTCAAATGAGAATAGGAATTTGTGTGAGAATAAGAGAACCAATGATATTGTGCCAAGTGTACAAAGAGAATGTTTCAAATGTACAAAACTCATTTACCCCCAACATCAATTATCTCACAAACGACAAATCAAAAAATTATGAAAATTGCACAATTAAATTCAGCGTTTTCTCCTCTTCGATTTGCCGTCCCTCAATGCATACTTTCGACGAGTTTTTTTTCACATATTTTTTGGTGGGTTTCACATTTACTAACACATGTGTTAAAGTGTTGCGTTTAGGGTTTAGGGGTTAGGGTTTAGGGTTTGAGGTTCGGCGAAACCCTAACCCTAAATCCTAAACCCTCCTAAACCCTGCTAACCCCTAACCCTAAACCCTGCTAAACCCTAACCCTAAATCATAAACTCTAAACCCTAGCCCTAAGCCCTAACCCTAACCACAAATCAAATGTACAACCAATCACTAACATATGTGTTACTAATTTGTAAAACCCACAAAAAAATGGAAGAAAAAAAAGTTGTCGAAAGTATGCCTTGAGGGACGGCAAATCGAAGAGGAGAAAACGCTGAATTTTATGGTGCAATTTTCATGATTTTTGGACTTACCGTTTGTGAGATATTTAATTTTTAAAAATGTGGAGGAGAGAGAATAAAGTGATACATGACAGAAATATGTTGGTTCCCTCATTCTCACTCAAAGTTGGTGTACTCATTTGAACCTTACTCATTGTTATATATACAGAAGAAGTATCTTTTTGGAAAACTCGGTTGTCATTGTCAATAGTGACAGGGTTTTACCTTTTATTTTATTTTCTTTTCTCTAGAGTAGTGACGGTCATTTCAATTCGTTGATCTTATCTCTATTTGATTAATCACAAATTTTATTAATCACAAATTTTATATCTATTTGAGGTTAACTAGTTTATTTTATTTCCATGCGTTTCACATGAGATTCTCACATAGTCAAATTTTATTGGATTTTTTTAAAGAAAACCCTTAGGGCTATGGTTAAAAGGTAACTTCCAACCACTTTTAATTAAATAAACTTTTAAATTAAATACCGAAAATACTTCTCCATACAAATAACTGCAGATGACACGTTCTCTTCACAAAAGTCAACATGCTAATTTTCATTTTACATCCTTCATTTAGTTTTCTATTTATTGTTTTTGCCCTGCATAATTTTTATATTTGTGTGTAAAAATATCCAAACAATTTCAAACCCAACTGTATAAATAAAGGTACACCAAACATGCATAATCAATTAAAAATTGGGCCAATAGATCGATCGAAAATTTTACATTTGCACAATCAAACAACTTTGACTTGATACGGTTCTATCATTGAGAAGGGCAGATACTTAATTTGAATTCTTTATTTTTTATCACATAGTAGAAATGGAGGGGAATGAAAATTTCATTGACTATAGGGATGGACGTGGGTGGTTACAGGTAATTTTTTTTTATTTTTTTATTCAATTAGAAGTGATTGAAAGTTACCCTTAACCATAGTCCTAAGAGCTTTCCTTAGAAAAATCTTAATGGTTAATATATGTTGTAGTTAAGTTTACTGCAGTCAAAATAATAACTAACAGTGTTTATGTATGTATTTTACATAAGTTTTGGGAATATTAATTAGAGTAAATTGTATGGATCGTCCCTCTAGTTTACACACATTCTTACCGTAAGTCCCTATACTTTATTTGTTGTATTGGTAGTCCAAGAAATCTAAATTTGTTGCATCATCGATCCCTCCTTACTTAAAATGACTACCATACCCTTATTTTGATATTTTATTAATCATTGTAAATTATTAGAAATTAGATTTCCTTTGTAATTTTACAATTTATTTTCATTTTTAAAATATTAAAAGATTAAACAACATCATCATCTTTATCACAGCAAAATCAAGATTCAAAACCCTCCCCCAGATTGCAAAACCTTAATTTAAACCCTAACATCATCTTCTTCCTTTTCTAGCATTAGTAAAGCCTCACAATCAATTTCTCATTTCATTCATTATCATCTTGATACAAATTTAACCACCACACTCACTTTCATTTACATTTTCTGGTGAAACCTACAGCTCATCGGAGAAGAAACATAACCATCAAATTATAAACATGAAAGGAACATGATTCATTTTCTTCTTTTTCATATTGATACTTATTTTCTTCATAAATTGATTTGTTTTATACTCCAGAACAGGCCTTCGTATCAGATTTGGAGGTGGTGGTAGCGGTGGTGGTTTTTTGCCGTTAACCACCTTTAGGTGACTTTCTGTTTTCTGGAGGAACAAACGACCGAAAACAAGTAATAGCGAATAGTTGTAGAGACCTTCCAACCCACTCAGATCCGGCGTCCCTAGCAGCCGTCACTTTCCTTTCTTCATGTGGATGTCGCCGGCGCCGGTCACGGCCACCCGGCAACCTGACTGACGCGAATAGTTGGGTCGTGGTGGTGGTTTCCGGTCATCGAGCACCTACATGCCGTTGTCTACATGGCAATTATATTTTCCATTCGTGTTTTGGATTCTGAAAACCTAGAATGTGATGAAATGGAAAGCTTGAAAACCTAATATATGTTAGATCTATTTTTGCCGGATGTTATCGTTTAACTTGCATATATAAAAGAAGTGTAGATCTGATGAAATTTAAAATCAAAATTTGAGTTTCATTTGTTCGTGTATTTTGATTTTATTGGAACCGTCAACTGTGTTTGGTAATTAATCTTGATGTTGAATTTGAATTTACTTTGAGAATGACCATTGTCTGAGTGCTAAAAGATGACAAAATAATATCATAATAAAATGAATTAATAATTGAAAGAAACTAATAAACTACGGAGTATTAAAATAAGGGCATGATAGTCATTTTAAGTAACGAGGGATCAACCATGCAACAATTTTAGATTTCTTGGACTACCAATGCAACAAATAAAGTACAGGGAACAATAGTGAGAATGTGTGTAAACTACGTAGACAATCCATGCAACTTACTCTGTTAATTATGTGGATTTTTGTCTTCGATGAGTTTTTGTAACTATTTATTTTGTTTAACAGGTTGAAATTAATTTATAAAACTGTGAAATGAATCAAAAAAGTTGACATAATTGACTTTAAAATTAAGTTCTTCCTTAAACTTAAAGCCTCAATTAGGGTTCAAGAATTTAATAACTTTAGGATCTATAATCTATCTATCTATAATCAATACTAGTACAATACCCGTGCGATGCTACGGTAGAAGTGGTGGTAGTAGGTGGTAGAAGTGATGGTGACGATGGTAGAATGAAGGTAAATGTGTATGTTTTGAAAATTTATTGTATGAGGTTGTTGTTAAATATTATTTATATTATAATATTAAATAAAAATAAATTGTAATTTATTTATAGTAATATAGGCTAGTAATAAGGAATAACCTTTATTAATGGAATGTTATCAATAAGTTAATAGGTGTGCATGTAGTACTTTGAATTTCTACACAAAGATTTGGTTTAAATTGGAAATGTACAGCAAGGTATATCTTGTAATTTATTGTTCTGATTGCTATGTATGGTTAGAAAGTGTAAGAGGGGTAATTTAGTCACATTAATTATTTTAAGATGTTTAAGATTCAATACTTGACACTCTTTATATGTAGTATTAGATAATTTCAGGAGCTAATCATTACATTTTAAAAATATATAGTAAAAAAGAAAATCGTGTGCTATGAGATTTGAACCCAAATGCCAGCCAAGAGATTTCTACGAAGAATTTTTGTATATTTAGTTCGTATTCTAATTATTTCAAATAAGACGAAATAAATACTATTCAACAAAATGTTTTGACCGCCATCTAAAGAGTGACCACTTTATTATTTTAGTTACGAAATTATAGGATCATCTCAAAAACAACAAATACTTAATTTCTTCGTTCATCTGTAATTATTGATAGCTAGCTCTTGTATATTAGGACTTTATGAATTTAGTTTATGGACTTGGGTCTATACAAGCTGACATTAAGCTCTTATCATTATTCATTTATTATGGACTTCGAATATGTGCACAAAAATTCAAATCGAATTGGATATATAGTTAGGGTATTCTTCTTATTAAAATTCTTCTTACGTGTCATTGACGTGTCAAACCATCCGCAAGCCACGTGGCATCTCAACCGAGCGACACATCAGCAAAAGACACTAAAACACCTGTTTTTGAAAGTTGAATTCATTAAAAACCTTACTCGTAAGTAGGATACACACAATAGACTTTTGTTCCAAGTTGGGTGCATTCGCAGAAACTTATCCCCCTGAAATTTGTTTCTAGCTCCGCCACTGTATAGTTAGGATATTCTTCTTATTCAAATCCCATGGAATTCTTTCTTCTTACTAATTTAATTATCTAAATGTTGTTTAATATATATATATATATATATATATATATATATATATATATATATATATATATATATATATATATATATATATATATATAAATATAGAATTTGGTTCAACTAAAAAAGTGATTTTAGATAAAAAGAAACGCGTCAAGTGTATGTACCCTTTAAAAGTTCTACTTATTATGATTCTAAACTTAATTTCTTGATCGTACTTTACATAAACATTTATTTGTAATTGCAAGAGAGTAATTGCAAATAATACTGTCTTCCAAAATTTACATAAACATTTATTTGTAACTTACAGGAAAAGATGTTAAACACAAGTTTCGTCATTTAATGAAAGTTCCATTGTAATTGTCATGTTGATCAGTTAAAGTCATTAATGGCTGAGTTATGGTTTTAGGTTTCCATGATATCGACCAATACGGTTACGTTACGTTGCATTACGATTTCTTTTTTTTATATTCGAATAGTATATACTCATATATCATTTTTGTATATACATGAAGAAAGGGTCAAGTTATTATTATACTATATATAAATATAAATATAAATTAATATGGAGTAATATATTATACTAGTTAACTACTTTACTCAACGTAGAGAGAAATCAAGAAGAAATAATGTCGAAGCTAGCAACAATTAATGGATTTGAATAGTCAACTTAAATGTATCATTTTGGAAATTAATCGTGAAACTAGTTGAGAATTTAAAGCTTTTCTAAAAGACATATCCATGTACCATGTGAACCACACCAGCTAAACATTAAACATCTCAATTTTTACAAATTCATCAAATTAAATCATATTGAATTAATACCATGGAGATCAATCTAGTGACTTCTCTCTTCCTTTTCGTAACACCTCTCTTCTTGTTGCTTATCGTTCGAAACTATTTCACATCTGTCAAAAACCTCCCACCAGGACCACGACCATGGCCTATCATCGGCAATATGCACCTAATGGCTAAGGACCCTCATATCGCAGCTGCCAACTTTTCGAAAAAGTATGGTCCACTCGTCTCTGTTCGTTTAGGCTCCAGACTTCTTGTGGTGGCCTCGACCCCAGAGGCAGCCAGGGAGGTTCTCAAGACTAAAGATCGTCAACTTTCTGGTCGTAGCATCCCTGATGCACTTCAACAAAGTTTCATCGACTATTACTTTGTTTGGGCGAGAGATTGCAACGAACATTGGAAATCATGTAGAACGCTTTGTAAAGCTGAATTGTTCTCGTCTAAAGCTATTGAAGTCCAGTCCAAGTTGAGAGGCAAAAAGTTGGATATAATGTTAGATTACTTGAATGCAACACAAGGAAAAGTTGTGCAAATTGAAGAACTAGTTTTTACTACATTAACTAACACTTTGAGTAACATTTTGTTTAGCAAAGATTTTCTCGATTTAAAAGATGAAAAATCTGCTCATAAGTTGAAGTTTGGACTCCTTAAGGTATTGGAGAATGCTATTACACCAAACGTAAGCGATTTTTTCCCCATAATTGGGGGACTCGATCTTCAAGGATTAAGGAAGGACAGCTTGAATCATCTTGACGAGTTGTCTGCTTATTCGGAGGCTATAGTTAAAGAACGAATAGCTCAAATTGCTTCATCGGTAGCAAACAAACAAGCAGTGGTGGAAGAGGAGAAAGATTTCTTGGATCTTTTGCTTGAAAATAACTTCACTAATGCTCAAATCAACATCTTGGTCCTGGTAAGTCTTTTGTAAACGTCCCGTAATAAAAATGAATATATAATAATCGATTTCTAAAAAAAAAAGTTTTCTACTATATTAAGTAGACCACAAACTCATGCATGTACATTACTCCTTAAAGACCAAGATTTGATCTCTATATATTTAATTTGGTCATCAAAACCAAGCCTTAGCATTTTAAACAAACCAGATTGGTCTTAACGCGATATATAATTTTCATGATCGGTTACTTATATACACCTTAAAGACTGAATTTGGGTTTTTTTTTTACAAAAATAGTTAAACTTGCATAAGAAAACCCTTATGTTTTCATGCATTGAAATGGACGTAAATTAAGTTTTGAATATACACTACTTGCAGGAATTATTCATAGCAGGCACAGATACCGTTGTAACAACCATCGAATGGGCGATTGCCGAGTTGATAAAGAACAAAGAAATGCTGGATAAAGTACATGAAGAGCTCTATGGTGCCGAAATCAACTCAGAGTCTATTATGACATCTGATCTTTCTAAATTGACTTATTTCAATGCTTGTATCAAAGAGACGCTAAGATTGCACCCGGTTGTTCCTGTCCTAATTCCTCGACGTGCCATTGAAGCTTGTGAAGTTATGAACTACACGATTCCTCAAAATACCCAAATTTGGGTTAACGTTTGGGCGATCAGTCATGACCCAAAAGTTTGGGAGGATCCTTTCAGTTTTAAACCCGAAAGGTTTGTTGGCTCAAACTTGGATTTTCATGGCCGTGACTTTGAGTTCATACCGTTTGGTAGTGGCAGGAGAATGTGTCCGGGTTTACCCTCTGGAGTTAAGAGTTTGCAAACCATATTAGCGTCTTTGATTCTTGGATTCGATTGGAGTCTTCCAAATGGTGCAGATCCAACTAAACTTGACATGACTGAAAAATTCGGGGTGACTTTGCAGAAAGAAAAACCTCTTGAACTTATCTTCAAACGCAAACAGTAATTAATAATCGATAGGCTTAATGTATAAATTCACATGTAACTTTCCGAGTTTGGCATTTATATCTTAAGTGAACCACCAACCATTTGATACGTAAAGCTAGGTTGTTGGAGGTGATGCATGTATCATTTGTTTTATGTTGAATATAATTAATCAATAATTACTTGAAATTTGGAATGCCGGCCCGTACGTACACAATTACTTGAAATTACGAATTAATATATTTAATTCAGAATTAAATGAAGAAATAATTGAAGACCGTGGTAACATTATACTCCACTTTCAATTTAATTGTTCATGTTTCTCAGATGTTTTAAACTTATAGTCTACTTTCAATTTCAAGTAATTAGCTACTGTTTTGGTAGATAATAATTTATTTCTATTGATCAACATACATGCAGTATAATTTTCGTACTTCTTAAAAATTGTTTGTAACTTTGATGTGAACAATTAAATTGAGACGAATATAGCCACTCGTCTAAATGAACGGATCAAATGAATTTATCTGTCCAACATGCATGGAATCTAATGGTATCAAAGTCTACATGACCTTTTGATATAAACAGTTCAAATTAAGTTTTGATTGTTTTTCTACTGAAATAAACTGTCAAAATCTTATACAGTAGTAATTTATTTCCTTGATTTTAGTTAGAAAAATTAAAACTGTGTATATATTATGTTAATTTGTTTATAAACCTACCATTTTTTTATACAAAACTAAATCACCACTCACGCTTTGAAGTTGAACGTTTATAATTCAGGTTATTGTTTTTTGGGTAAATGGTATGAAAAGATGACCTTTGTTTAAATTTTAAAATCGTTTCGTAAAAGAATTTAAGTTCCCAAAAGAATGCAATTAAAGGTAAATTACCGTTCTATTTTTTTTTTTCAATTTTTATCGGTTTTAGTTGATGTGAGGCTTATATATCACACATTAAATAAATATGTCATAGTTGATGTGAGTATATAAACACTAATTTTTATTTTCTTAGTGTTTGAACCCTAATTTCATTTTGAGTGCCATATCTTACGGAGTATTATGATACGATTTGAAAATATTAAATCCTTTAACGTCACGATTTTAACATGTTATTTCCACTACAACAAATATGTTGATTGTTCACACCATTTTCTTCACGTTTTTAAAAAATGTGAAATATATAATCAAGTTTTTCACACTTATTAATGTGTATAAATTATTCACAATAATAAGCGTGAAGAAATATACAATCTTGACATTTATAATTGTGGGAAATAAATGTTCACACTTACAAGTATGAACAAATTCAAACTTGTTCACACTTATATATGTGAAAATCATTTGTTACACTTAATTTTTTCACACAAGAGAAAGCGTGAAGAAATTGAGTGTCACAAAATAACTTTTACTCTTTTAAGTGTGAGCTTCTTTTACCTTTGTTCACACTTACAAGTGTGAATATATTTTTTCCACTATTATAAGTGTGAACAATATTATGATTTATTCAATTTCTCCACACTTAATAATGTAGATATTTTCTACACATATATAAGAGTGTAGAACATAATAAAAAAGTTCACATTTTTAAAGAATGTGAAGAAAAATGTGTGAAGAATGAACATTTTTGTTGTAGTGTTCCTTTCATAACATATTTTAAAACGAAACGGTAATTTTTTTTTAACTTTAATTAACTTTTATAGCAACTTATATCATTTCATTACACGATCTCAAAATTTGAGTCTTTTTAGAATATCGACAAAAGTGATATTCACTATGTGCTCAAACTATAACAAATTAGTTATGTTGAGGCCAGTTTCCTTCCTACCCCTTCCTATTTTTCACACACACACACACACATATATATATATATATATATATATATATATATATATATATATATATATATATATATATCACAAAATCTTCTTGATCCAGTTACTTTAATGCGCGCAATTTTTATTTCGCTAAGAAAGAAATAATCGTTAATTGATAAAAATTACTATCCCCTAACAAAAAAAATCTACGCTAGATTTTAACTTGTTATTAATATTAATTAATTGTTCTAATCGATCTTCCAGATTTGTTGCATGTCTTTGTGCTCGGCTTCCATTTATGTACTCTAAGGAGCAACGCTATGGTTGCAACAAACTTTATAAAATATATATATATATATATATATATTATGTGTACCGATGTATATATGGAGCATTCATATCATTTTGTATCTTTTTAATTATTTGTAACATTTTCGTAATAACCTTTGCATTTCTCTACTATAAGTGCACCAAAACAGAATATTTTACGTTTCCCATTATTGCTTTATCAACTACAAACGACGAGCATTTGTATGGTCGATCGTCTATTGACCGAAAAATCTTCCAGATATATACCATGTTTGATTTATGTAATCCAATTAAGGATATTATCAAATTAAGTAGACCGATCCATCATCTCTAGTAATGATTGCTATCGATCATATCGTTTTTCAAATTGGCTCCACACTGACGACGTGCTAAAAAGTTGATATTAAACATAGTAGTTAACACTTCCATCATCATATCCTTCTTTTTCATAACGTACAGTTTAAGTAATAACAACAACAATATGTTTTGTAATTAAGGGGGTATTTGGATTTGCTTATTTTTAAGCACTTATGTAGTTAACACCCTCCCCCTGTTTAAAAAACCACTCAACCTAAATCTCTTTTGCTACAAAACCACCCATCCTAAATCAGACCACCTCCACCATAATCGAAACTAACACAGTAAGAATAACCGCGTGTGTTGTTTCCGTTAAACTGTTGTCACCATCTAGACCGTTGGTCCCCTTAAGAACTAACTCAACTGGATATCTTTAAGGTAAAACGTCGCAATTTTTTTTTAACATTAAAAACACATTTAAAGTTGTTATATAACTCATTTGTAATTAAGTTAGGTCCCTATGTTATGTAAACAACTAATCGTAAACTTAAAAAAAAAAAAAAAAGTGGCTGGAATGGACAGGGTACCCGCCGGGTAAGGCTAGGTACCCGCCGGGTACATATAGTACCATCCGGGTACAACAAGAACCAACCGGGTATAATTCTAAGATCGGTAACAGAAACAAGTCTTCATTTGAAGCAAATATTAGCAGTCGGGTAACCCGATTACCAGCCGGGTAGTCAAGCTACCCGCCGGGCAAACATGACTACCAGCCGGGTAGTTCATGTTCTACCAGACCTGCACCAAGCCAAGTAAAAAAACGAATTTGACAGCGCATAACTTTTAACTCATTAAGAGTTATGATCTGCAATTTTGCGGACACCTTCACTATACCAAAATGAAGGTTTCCATTTTTACACTTTTTCAAAATTCACAATAACGAAGGAATTTGACGTGTAACCAATTTACGGCCGTTTTAACCACTTTTTGGTGACAAGTCAAAACACACACTTTTAACAATCTGACCTAGACTTTTTGCACACTTTTTTAACATATCAAGACAAGTCTAAAGCATGCAACAATTAGACTATAATGCTAACTCATCCTAAATTAGCAACTAACACTTGAACGGCCCATTTGGGTGTTCATAATATTCCGAAACCGGAAAACCGAATCGAAAACCGATTGAATTGAACCGAATTTTGGTTAACCGATCCGATTTTTTTTCGTTTTTCGGTTTCGGTTAACCGAACCGGTTTTTTTTTTCGATTTTTCAGTTTCGGTTCATGATTTTGGAATATACATGATAAACGGTTAACCGAAAAAATCGAAAATTTTATATGTAATTTTTAATATATGTATATACATTGTATATGTTATATTTATATATGGATATTTACACTTTTATTTTGAATTAATCATTTATATTTCTTTTCCACTCATTTTAATGTAATTTACTAACTTAATATTAGCCTAATGTAACTATTACTACTTAGTTCTAATTATATTCGAACGAATAACGTACGTATAACATTAATACACAATTATAAATAGTACAATGGTTATCGTTTGATACTTTTATTACCAAAATATTTTAAATATAGTTAATACTTATTAATGAATGTATATTTATGTGTTACTAATTACTTTTTATATAGGTATTAATTAATAAACGGATAATTTGGTTAACCAATAAATCAAACCGAAAAATTGGTTACCAATTCCCGGTTAACCGAATTTTTTCGATTTCGGTTTAGGTTCAAGAATATGATGAACCGAGACTCCGGTTAACCGGTCTCCGGTTAACCATCCATGAACACCCCTACCGTTTACCATAATATCAATATTCCAATCAAAACACTATCTAATTCAACATATGTTTGACTAATTCACAATGGTTGACTACATGTCAACTCCAATTTCAACACCTTAAGGCATTTCATCAATTTTAATAAAACAAACCAACTACATTCATGCTAGCTTCATACTTTACCGAAGTCACATATACAATGCCACTACATGTTTCTTTGACTTTCAAAGTCAAATATTACAACATCAAAGACTTCATGTTTGACTCACGAGTTATCTTTCAAAAGTATGTAGTTTGGGCGAATTACACAAGTCAACATCAAACGATAATCAAAAGAGAAGAGAGCTTGCTACTCACATATATGAAAGCTTAATCCACGCTACTCATTTTTAATCTCTTTGCCTTCTCTTCTCCCACTGTCACCTACAACATAATACACTTAAAGAGTAAGCAATAATGCTTAGTGAGCTTATGAGCAATTAATCAAGTAATTCACACATAACACAATAATCACTAAAACAAACAACAAGAACCATGTAACCCTAAGCAAATAACTACTGGAACAATATGTAGAGATTAAACACTATGTGAATCCACGGCCAATAACAACAAACACGCTTAGCACCATACCACGTCGATATGCATACTAAGCTCAATAACACTATGCTAGCAAAGCTAGCTAATCTCTACAAGATTGTCCATATCACATAATTCAACAACAATAATCAACAATTGGAGACAAAACAAGTTACCAATAATAACCACTTGATTGTGCAACCTCTTGGTCAGAAGCAATCCGGAATGCACAACCATTATTTAATTAATCCTCATAACACTCACCTTAGTGTTTAAACGATGAAATTATAACAATTGATCAACGGTTTGATGCCACGTCTATAACACCTATCAAATTACACATACAATGGAATAACACTTTTAGCATCAAGAATTTACCATTTCAACTAGTGATCATCTATGATCACTCCCCCACTAAGAATCAACTTGGTTTGATCTTTAACTAACCAAACCAAAATCACCTTTTCCATAATCATATATGATAACTTAAATGTCTATTTATCTAAGTTTCTACATAAATACTTGATCAAATGTGATATTTACACTCTATTATTATCACTAGTCACATTTTGAGTTGCTTAACATCGATTCATAAGAATTTAGCAAAATCCATGAAATTGCTCAAGAACACAAGTTGTAGTTTAAACACTTACTGTAACATCCCAAAAACTAAAAGTAATATTGTGAATAAAGTAATATTAAACACCCCAATATTTGAGGTATTATTTTAGTGTATCCAGAAATATACATCTTTTGAATTAACATTAACTAAATAATAAGATATAATAGAAAACGTATGTCGGTTTTAAAGTTCCAGACAATGATAATCACGGGAATAAAATTAATACAAATATATCTGTTATTATCTATACATGTACGTATCATATGTATTATTCCAGAAAACAAATCCAGAGGCTTCACAAATGAAGAAAAATCGCTAGAACCCTAACCCTAAATCAAATTCACTTTCAAAACATGATATCAAAGCAAAGAGACTCGAATTCAACAAGGATTAAGCATCTTGAACACAAGGTAATCATGATTCTCTTCTAAATTCGAATTTAAAATTAGGGTTCATGGGAATTTCGAATTTTATGAAGTATTAATGGATTTTAATACGAAATTAAGCTTGAAATATGTTGAATTGGACTTAGTAAAGCTTATTAGTGATTGAATTAACACTAGAACGAATTAAAAATCAAGAATCTTGAATTGTGTTCTTGGGGTTTTGATGAAATAATGGATTATTGAAATATAAGGTTAGTAATCAAGTGGGTTTTGATGAATTAGTTGAATTAGTTGAATTATATGATTTGTAATCAAGAAAGTTTGATCATAGTGATATGATTTGGTGTAAATACACCTTAATTAGTGATTATACATGTTGTTGGAATATGATTAAAGGTTTTTGAAGTATAATTACAAGAATTGAAGTATTAACTTAAAGAATTATGTAATTGGATGAATTATGATTATGAGATTGATTATGATTAAATGGATAAATATGAAATAATCATCTAAGGTGGATATTTAAATAATGAAATAAAGAGAATTATGAAATAAAGAATTTTATGTAATATGATCAATCCAAGATGGGCTATGGATTGATAATGTTGATATATTAGTTATGATGATTGCTAGTTATTAAATGTGTTATTGTATCAATAGGTTATATACTAAGAGATCAAGAATGGTGATTTAGCTATTTGGATGTAATATCATGCAATTGCTTAAAAGGCAAAGGTGAGTGATACGAGGACTATTTGAATAATGATTGTATGTTCCGGATTGCTTATGAGCAAGAGGTTCATACATTCGTTTGAAATATTGTTTGTCTATTTTCTAGTTGTTCTTATTATTTGTTTCTTATAATTGTATCTTATGTGTATTCTATAGTGTATCATGTTGCGTATCTTAAGAAATATTGGTTGTTGACCATAGTTGTTGATTGTTGTTAGTAGTTGAGTTATTTGGAAATAACATAGTATTATGTAGATTGTGTGAATTTGTAGGATTATGTGAATTAGGAGAATTATGTGAATTAAGAAGATTAGGTGAATTAATTGGAATATATGGATTTAATATTGTAGAAATTGAATATCACGAAATAAGTGCTTGGCACTACTCGGTATCTATTAAGCTTGGTACCCATATGGGATTAGTGCCATGCTTACTTGTATCTATTGGATCATGGATCCATACGAAATATTGTCGAATCTTTATTGTTGTTCAATAGTTTCTATTTCAAAGAAATAAGTAGTTATTGATAAATTGTATCTTGTTTGTGAATTATTTATTTAGTTGCTTGTATACTCACTAAGCTTTATGCTTACTCGTATCAGTTGTTTTATGTTGTAGGTATTTGATTTTGTTGAACCAATTGGATGAAAGGATTCAAGAAGGTAGTGTGGATAGAAACTTGTAATGTTATTAGACAAGTTTCTTATTCTATTGAATTATCGTTTTGTATTACCATTGTATAAATCGCCCAAACTAATATGATTTTGAAATAATGTGTCATTGTTGTATTCATTTGAATATGTAAAATCAAATGTGATGGAATAATTTTTATAAGCGATATGGTTTCATAAATTGTAATATGTTTAAAAAAAAAAAAAAAAAAAAAATTTTCTACTGAAATAGGGGCGTTTCAAGTTGGTATCAGAGCGATGGTTTAAGAGAATTAGGTAATCCACAATAGGATTGCTTAAGCTTAAACCAATACGAATTACTTGAATTGTTATCTTAATTATGAGTAGTAATAGAATTGATTGCTTGAATTGATATGATTCCCTGTAGCGAAATATTTGATGGTTAATATGTGTAGAATTAATAATTGAACGTTTAATGAGGTCTAGAACCTTATGTAATAGGATTTGGAATTTCATGATTGGTTAAAATAGTAATTAGCCTAGTCGTTGAAAAATGTATCTTTGACTTGAAAAAGTCAATCTGGAATATGAGGGTTTCAAGTTGGTTATTAGAAATATTATATAGTGATAAATGTATTAGATGTGGAAATAAGTGAGTATTGATCATAATTATAGTGAGGATTTTGATCAATGTGTCAAATATTGTATTTTGGTCTAAATAAGTGATCATGAAATTAAGAATTGTAATATATTGTTGAAATGAATTAAATTCAAGAGTCAATTAGTTGAATTGGGTTAGATTTCGTGAAAGTGTCCAAATGGACCCCCAAATGGGTCAAGGAGTCAAAACATGATAGAATGGGTGTATGAGAGGGATGATTATGCCCACAAGTCACAAATGGATATAGGAATATGTTGGCAAAAGACCAGAATCTAAAACCAAGTGGTTTGGAATATGAGTTGTCCACTAAATTGGTCCAAAATGACCATAATTTGGTGAGACGTCCGGTTTCTCGTAAAATATGAATTTTGAAAAAGTGTAAAAATGGAAAGTTGCATTTTGACTATATGAAGGTGCCTGCGAAATTTCAGATTCTAACTCTTCACGGTTTGGGAGATATGTGCGTTTGAATTTCAGAAAATTGTAATAAAGTTGCAGGTCTGAAAATACATAGGAACGCGATCCAGGTGTGGGATCCGGATCGCGTTAGTATGTTGAATTTGGTTACAGAATATTTTTGGTCTATGGAACGCGATCCCAGTAAATTTTTCCGGATCGCGTTTTCATGTGTATTTCGTTACCAGAATTTTTGTTCTTGGAAACGCGATCCCGCTTTGTTCTTCGGATCGCGTTTGAATGCTTAATTTGGTTACAGAACTATGGAACGCGATCCTGAACACGTTCCTGGATCGCGTTAGTAAGTGGAAAAGGTTTTTTTCGATGTTCGAGGTAATATTTGACGTAGAAATTTCCGTCGGAAAATTTCGGTGTCCGATTAAGACGAAATTTACAAGGTCACTCGGAAATGGCCCAACGGTCAAAGCTCATTGCTTTGCCATGAGCCCTGTCAGTTTTCGGCACTTCGGGGTCATTTAGGGCCCGAAAATGACATTTTATTGTTTTTCGGACCTTATTTTGAATTTTTGACTTATGTTTCGAATTAGCCTTTTGTTTCTTTAAGCCTCAGGGATCATTCTGTTGAATAAATGTATCATTAGAGCCTGTTTTTTTCGATGTTATGCGAATTTTGAGTATTGATTGAATTAAACGAAATACGAAAATAATTGTATAAGTATTTAAGGAATAGTTGAAAACTTTAATCAATGATTAGGAAATATGGATTGCTTCCTTAGGAAGAATATGGAATATGTGAATTGATAAATATGTATTTGTTAGTATCATTGTATATTGTGAATTTTGTATCATGATATGCTTTTATTATGAATTGTGAATTTGAGTTTTTGTGTAGAGATTCTTTGTTACGAAATATTAATTATATGAAATATGTGCTAAGCACAATGGTATCTTATGGATTGTGAGTCTAATTGGGAGTTTAATCTCTACCTAAACTCAGTAGTTGTTTGATTTGATTATAGGTGTAATTGCGAAATAAATAATGTGAAATAATGACATAATTAATATATGTCATCATATGTGATTAGTTATTATGTGATTAGAAATATATGTGTCTAATTGACTGATGAATGAATCAGAAGATGAATTCATCAGAGACAAGTGGAAGGTGAAATAAATGATATTAACTGGAATACGTGAAATTTCTTGTTTATGTGAAATCTATTAATTGAAATAAGTTGGATATATGTGATCAAAATGTTATCAAGTATCTTGCTTGTTATGAATCATTGAATTATGTGTTTTATGGAAATTACATTAAAACTGGATGGTGTGAAATAGCCTGAGAAGGAAGTGTGTATGACATAATCTGACGACGTCTGGCCAACGTAGTTATATTATGCTATTCACATGGAATTGTTGAGGCTGCTGAAAATCAAAAGGATTTAATGTAATTTTAGAAAGGTAGAATTGGATTGTATTGGGTAAAGACATAAACATGTAAGCCTATGCCTTATAAATGAATATAGTATCAATATGATGTGATTTCAGTATGGAATACAGAAATAGTAAACCACTAGACAATAGTCATGATGTGGTACCTATTATAGAAGAAATAGATGTTAGTCGAAATAAAATATGTGTTTGCTACATAATAGTATCTTATTATGAATTCTGTTATTAAAAGTAGTATGATGAATCTTAAGTGGGGGAGAATCTTAGTAAGTGACATGTAATAGGTTAACAGAAATAGAATTTGATTGCGAAATAACATAGTATAGAAATATAGTTAAGGAATTATGATTGATCATTGTTAACTGCGGTTAGCACTGATCCTGTATCAAAATTGTTCACGAAATATGATAATCTTGGTATTCATACTTTGTTGACATAGCTAATATGATACTACGAAATAGATTATTGATAGTACTTATGTTAATTAAGGTAATATGTGAGTACTAGCTTATTGGCTGGTTATGATTGAATTAAAATTTTCATTGTTGAAATATGTATTGTGGTTTTTATAACCACTAATGTAATCATTATAAAGAAATAAATAGTATGTGTTTCCCTTATATCAAGTGATTACGTGTTTCAAAGTATCTATAGAACTAATAATAACAAATGACCCAGGAAAGTGGTCAGTATGAAATAGGATATATGCACAGTACATGTGTGTGGGTAAGAATAGAAGTATGCACATTCATTGAAATGTGAATGTGGAAAGAATTGAAAACATGTATCTATATTATAAGTTACTCAAAGGGGGTGACGTATGCTATATGTATTAGTTATGATGAAATAATTGATATTATTCCACATTGTACTGGATATTGTACTTTGTGTTAGCAAAAGAAATAGAATTAAAAGCGAAGTTAGGTGTTTAGGATTTATGGATTTAATTGAAATATACCCTAGATATGTGCAAATTAATGAAATAAAACGTATATATATAAGAGAATTATTAAGCATACATATCTTGTGTCTATTTGGATAGAAATATATGTTTACCTATCTAAGAAATATGTATAATGTATCTGTATATAATAAAAGATGATTTATGTAATATACGTATTAAGTTGTCTGGAACTAAAGGAAATAGGAGTAAAAGAGATTTCGTGGATATATGAGTGGTGTATAGTATCATCTATGAAATAAACGCTTCCGCACCTGTAGAGAAAGTATCACTACGAATCTAAGTAAGTGACATTCGTGAGGACACGAATGAAATAAGTGGGGGAGATTTGTAACATCCCAAAAACTAAAAGTAATATTGTGAATAAAGTAATATTAAACACCCCAATATTTGAGGTATTATTTTAGTGTATCCAGAAATATACATCTTTTGAATTAACATTAACTAAATAATAAGATATAATAGAAAACGTATGTCGGTTTTAAAGTTCCAGACAATGATAATCACGGGAATAAAATTAATACAAATATATCTGTTATTATCTATACATGTACGTATCATATGTATTATTCCAGAAAACAAATCCAGAGGCTTCACAAATGAAGAAAAATCGCTAGAACCCTAACCCTAAATCAAATTCACTTTCAAAACATGATATCAAAGCAAAGAGACTCGAATTCAACAAGGATTAAGCATCTTGAACACAAGGTAATCATGATTCTCTTCTAAATTCGAATTTAAAATTAGGGTTCATGGGAATTTCGAATTTTATGAAGTATTAATGGATTTTAATACGAAATTAAGCTTGAAATATGTTGAATTGGACTTAGTAAAGCTTATTAGTGATTGAATTAACACTAGAACGAATTAAAAATCAAGAATCTTGAATTGTGTTCTTGGGGTTTTGATGAAATAATGGATTATTGAAATATAAGGTTAGTAATCAAGTGGGTTTTGATGAATTAGTTGAATTAGTTGAATTATATGATTTGTAATCAAGAAAGTTTGATCATAGTGATATGATTTGGTGTAAATACACCTTAATTAGTGATTATACATGTTGTTGGAATATGATTAAAGGTTTTTGAAGTATAATTACAAGAATTGAAGTATTAACTTAAAGAATTATGTAATTGGATGAATTATGATTATGAGATTGATTATGATTAAATGGATAAATATGAAATAATCATCTAAGGTGGATATTTAAATAATGAAATAAAGAGAATTATGAAATAAAGAATTTTATGTAATATGATCAATCCAAGATGGGCTATGGATTGATAATGTTGATATATTAGTTATGATGATTGCTAGTTATTAAATGTGTTATTGTATCAATAGGTTATATACTAAGAGATCAAGAATGGTGATTTAGCTATTTGGATGTAATATCATGCAATTGCTTAAAAGGCAAAGGTGAGTGATACGAGGACTATTTGAATAATGATTGTATGTTCCGGATTGCTTATGAGCAAGAGGTTCATACATTCGTTTGAAATATTGTTTGTCTATTTTCTAGTTGTTCTTATTATTTGTTTCTTATAATTGTATCTTATGTGTATTCTATAGTGTATCATGTTGCGTATCTTAAGAAATATTGGTTGTTGACCATAGTTGTTGATTGTTGTTAGTAGTTGAGTTATTTGGAAATAACATAGTATTATGTAGATTGTGTGAATTTGTAGGATTATGTGAATTAGGAGAATTATGTGAATTAAGAAGATTAGGTGAATTAATTGGAATATATGGATTTAATATTGTAGAAATTGAATATCACGAAATAAGTGCTTGGCACTACTCGGTATCTATTAAGCTTGGTACCCATATGGGATTAGTGCCATGCTTACTTGTATCTATTGGATCATGGATCCATACGAAATATTGTCGAATCTTTATTGTTGTTCAATAGTTTCTATTTCAAAGAAATAAGTAGTTATTGATAAATTGTATCTTGTTTGTGAATTATTTATTTAGTTGCTTGTATACTCACTAAGCTTTATGCTTACTCGTATCAGTTGTTTTATGTTGTAGGTATTTGATTTTGTTGAACCAATTGGATGAAAGGATTCAAGAAGGTAGTGTGGATAGAAACTTGTAATGTTATTAGACAAGTTTCTTATTCTATTGAATTATCGTTTTGTATTACCATTGTATAAATCGCCCAAACTAATATGATTTTGAAATAATGTGTCATTGTTGTACTCATTTGAATATGTAAAATCAAATGTGATGGAATAATTTTTATAAGCGATATGGTTTCATAAATTGTAATATGTTTAAAAAAAAAAAAAAAAAAAAAATTTTCTACTGAAATAGGGGCGTTTCACTTACAACTTATTTTATGTTTACCAATGAATCAATGATCATAACTACACTAATTAACATCAACCTAGTCAATTTCAAGCCCTAATTTCGTATTTGATTTCACTAATTATACAAACCCACTAGAACCAATTTCTAGGTTAAAATTATAGAGAAAGAACACTTACAAGGATTAAGAGAAGTAAAAGAGGTGATGAATTAGACACTAGGAGCTTGAATCAAAGATTAAATTTGATGATTTGATGAGAGTGATAAGCTTCTGCGTTTTTTTTTTTTTTTTTTTTTTTTTTTTTTTTTTTTTCACATAATAAGTTCTGGAATATTTTGGAAGCAATTAGAAAGGAGTACGTATATATGTATATTAAACTTTACTTCTTTTAATCCGTACAGTCTGGAACTGAGAAATCATTTACGATTTCTAGTACTTTATATCACTTTAAAATACTAATAATTTAAAATAATTATATTTTCGCGTACTAAAATAATACCTCAAAATTTGAGGTGTTACATAAGGTACGCTGTTAAATCCGATGTCAACTCACCATGGGAATCTTACTTCATCGAAACATCACCTTACCTTAATAACTATAGATCTACCTTTTGATCTTAAATTTCCTTCTAACTTGTCATAAATAAATGGAATTTAGTGACAAAAGAATTTAGTAATGAGATATGAAATTTGGGAGATGAGATAACAGAGAACGACAATTACAAAATGAAGTGTTTCTTTGTATAATTTAATAGATAAAAACAATAAAATTACAATTTATATAAATATATTATGCATTTCAATCTTTGTATCTAATAATGAATACTAACGAAAATGGCCGTTGAAGTATGATGTGGGAAATTAATGGTAAACGCAATGTAAATCTGTTGAAAATTTTGATTGATGCAAATTTGTTGAAACTATGGCCGATGAAATTCGGTTGATAACTCTTGCCATTAAAAATTTGTGGAAAACATTAGTTGATGTAATTCCGTTGAAAAGTAAAATTTGTGAAACAATCGTGGAAAATATTTGATGAAACTTCGATAAAAATTCGTTGAAAATTCGTGGGAAACATTTGATGAAAGTCTGTGGGAAATTCGTCAATATTTTAAAAGATTATATTTCTAAAATTTATTTACCATCAAATTCGTTGCTTGAAAGTCCGATGAAAAACTATTGGCCGTTGAAAAATCCGTGGGAAAAATATTTTCCGACGCTCTTTTTAACGACGGACAAGATTCGTGGAAAATTCAAGGAAATGACTGTTTTCCACTATTTTTCCACGGATTTCGACGTTGAAATTCTTTAGTTTTCTTGACTTCCAGTTGTGTTTACATAAACATTTCTTTGTAACTTACAGGAAAAGATATTAAACATAAGTTTCGTCGTTTAATGAAAGTTCCATTGTAATTGTCATGCTGATCAATTAGAGTCATTGGCTGAGTTATGGTTTTAGGTTTCCATGATATCGACCAATACGGTTACGTTACGTTACGTTGCATTACTATTTCTTTTTCTACATTCGAAGTATATACTCATATATCATTTTTGTATATACATGAAGAAAGGGTCAACTTATATATATATATATATATATATATATATATATATAAATTAATACTCCATCCGTCTCAATTTTATTGTTTACCTTACTATTTTTGTTTTTCCAAAAAAATGTTCACTTGTTAAAAATAACTATAAAATATCCTTAAACTTCCATAACTACCCTCATTTATTACTCTCAATAACTCATTTATTAAATAATTTTAGTCAAACAAATATCTTAAATTGTAAAAAAAAATTGTTAAGGAAATATATTTGGGACAGAGTGAGTAATATATTATACTAGTTAACTACTTTATTCAACGTAGACAGAAAGATAAAATAATGCCAAGCTAGCAACAATTAATGGATTTGAATATACTCATATATCATTTTTGTATATACATGAAGAAAGTTCAAGTTATATATAAATATAAATTAATACTCCATCTGTTCCAATTTTATTGTTTACATTACTATTGTTTACCGAGAAAATTGCGTGTTTCATCTATGTGTTTGTCCAAAAAATCACAATCCGTCCCTTATTTGAAGAAATATCACCAGACATCCCTATATTTGTTATTTTCACTCACTGGTAGTCCTTGGCCCTAACGACGTTAAAAAGTTCCGTTAAAACCTATCATGTAACTAGCACTTGCAGGGTATTGTTGTCATTTTCTTGTGTGTCTCCACCTTTCTCACTACAAGAAAAGTGATTTTTTGGGACGAACCTTTTTGGCAAGGCCAAAAAACTGTGCCAAATACGTGTATTTGGCACAATATTAACTCTCGTTCCAAATAACTATGCATTTGGAACTACAAATAAAAAGCCGACCCAAATGCACGTGTATTTGGAACGGTTACTAGAAGTCGTGTCAATTAACTATGTATTTAGAACGGTTTAGAGAGGCCGTGCCAAACACTAATGCATTTGGAACAGTTTTTGTAAGTCGTTTCAAATACATGAATAATTGACACGAATTTAACTATACCGACCCAAATAATATTTTTTCTAATTTTAGCATTCGTTACCGGAGATCAAATTTTTTAGTAGAATCTTAACACATATTTACTTATTAGGCTATCGTCTAAATACAAATGGCCTTAAATAATCTTTTCAACACTATCTTAGATCACGTATATGACAACTATGTGACACATTATAATTAAGCTTAAGTGGTTCAAATCATCATTGCTTATAATATTTCATATATATGTGATCTAAAGTAGTGGTGAATGCTATATGAGTATATGATACCTAATAGAACGTTATACTGTCGTCATAAATTCATTGATAGCTAATGCTCTTCTTTTATATTAACGAGTTCTTAACTTATAGAATTTAATGAACGTAATATTATTATATTTGCACTTATAGGAGGATTGTATTTTATCGGAAAATCTTACATTATAGTTTTTTTTTTAACTAGAATTAAAATGATTTAGGTAAACGAACATCAATAAAATAAAATTTTTAGGGTCCGTTTGGTTGGTGTAAGGTGTGGTTTGGGAATAATGGATAAAGTAATGTTTTTTTTTTTTTTTTTTTTTTTTTATTTTTATTTATAGAGAATTGAGTATAAGATTTGAGAATGAAATCCTCATTAAGCATATGACAAATTAAACACACTTAGAGAGATGAGTTTAGAAGATTGGAATGAAACTCAATTCCATTGTGATTCCCTCACACTAACCAAACAACCTAAATGTCTTTACAAATGTTTCTTATGAAATAATTTCGATTTGACTACAATGAACCAAAATCATTGATAACATAATTAAGAATATATTATTTGATAAATAAATAAAAGTTCATTTCTATGTTAATAATTATTCTAAAACCATATAAAAAGGTAATGTGGAGGGTACTATGACCCATGTACATTTTTCAATGGTACGAGTTCGTCTCATCCGTAAGGATGCATCAACTTCAGGAAATTTACATGTCCACAAATCAATCACATGTGTTGAGGAATAGATTTGAACCCCTAACATTAGGTCAAATATGTGGAGTCTGAACGTTTGCGATAGCGGTACCATTTGAGCGATGCCCGATTGGTTTTTATTTTAATATAATGAATTGAAGTTTAGTTGTGCTTAACGAATGTATGTATGATTAAAAAGGTTTGTTAGAAATATCGAAATTCCATAATTAAGTATTACTAACCTAATAAATGTATTAAAGAAGTTACTATGAGTTAGAGTTATACACTTATACGTATCAAATGCATCCTTCATTTCTTCCGTGGTTCCCAAATTTTCAAAGTGGCTCCAAAAATCCCTCCGAAATTTTGGCCTAATTTAAATTATTTGACTACAAGATAAAAAAAAAAACCCTTCTAGAGTTCTAGGTCATTTCTTAATTGCTCATTGCTCTTTGACGGCAACACATCTTGCTCCTTACCCGATGTCCATTTGGTGACAGCCTCCGTTGATCATTAACAGCATCCATGTCCATCAGTTGACAATCAACAGAACCCCATACCGATATGTTTACTCAGGTTTTAATCTTCCCATATTGGTATTTTTCTCAAAAGCCCTCCCTTTCCCATATTGTTATTGTTAGATTCAGGATAAGTATGTTCTTAATTTCTTCCGACACTTGAGATCGTTGTTTCATCACTCACCAAATTAATCAGAAATTTGACGTTTCCCTCGATAAACTTTTAACTCGGATAAGTTTTTAGTAGATATTGGTTATTAATATCCATTTCAAATGTTTTGTTTATAGACTCATGAATAAGTTGGATCATAATGATATTTATTTGACTTTTCTAATGTGTTGGATATGATGTAGCTTTTAATTGCAACAGTAAACTCGAATGTCAATTTTGGTTTTGTTTTAGCTTTCATAATCATGTAGAAATGTGTTTTTCTGTAATATACATTTAGTTTCTATACAAAGTTGTAGTTAAGGTATTGTGTTTCTTTTGTAATTCACCCCATGAAAATATAGGCTTCTGACCATGCACTATATTTTTATGTAATCGTGATCTTTTGAAAGTTAATGTAAATTTATATTATAAAATATGTAAGTCCAAACAGTGCGAATACAATCTTGTTAGAGGTAATTTGACCCAATTGATATGAAGTCATGGTTATTAGAGAAAGCCTTAGAAACTGAAACGCAGTTTACTCATGTGTGAAGGTTTAGATGGTGAAGAGAACATTCTCACATATATAGTAGATCTAAAGTGAATACCACAAATAGTGGAAGTCCTATGAAACTGTTATAAAGGAGAGAAGGGCATGACATACCATCAAAGCATTCAGGTATTGTAAGTCAAAGCAAACACTAGTTTTATGGTTAAAAAGGTTACTATACTTCTTATTTCTTCACTTGCCAGAAATAAGTAGTAAGATACATACTCCTTAGTAAAGGGGTGATCAATCTACATAATATATTATAATAGAGTGGTATTTAGGTAGTCATTTTATTTTTAGAAAAAAATTTTAAGCTAATCTCCACCATTAATAAATTAAAATTTATAATCTAGACCATTGATCTTGGTTTGGTAAAATGACTACCTAAATAGTGGAGAGGGGTTTACCTAATGTCTAAATTACCCCAAAATATATTTATTAACTAAATATGTGTTTTTTAAAATATATACCGATCTCATGTATTTATATTTAACATCTTCGTATTAGAATCATTAAATGTAACTTTATTAATCACAATTTTTTATTATCCACAACATTAATAAATTAACTACCTATATGTATATTTAAGAATTAAAAATCGCACAAATATTTTATACTAACGTATTCCTTTTCACTTTTACACGTGTTTATTAAAAAGTATACCGATTTCATCTATTTCTATTTAGCTTTTACGTTTTAAAATCACCAATTGTAACTTTTTTAATCACAGTTTTTTTTTATCCACATCATTACTTAAATTAGCTACTTATATTTAAGAATTAAAAATATCACAACTATTTTATACAAATACATTCTTTTTCACTTTTTCCTTCATTTTTATAGACTATGGAGTAACATCTTTAAACAATATAAATATAATTTGTAAACAATACCGTTTTTCAAGTTGTAAACCGTTTTAATTGAAAACTCTGAACATATTCAATCAGCTTGATAGTTAGATGTAGTTACTGTGTCAATCAAAATTGACTTTTAAGTTCTAAAATTAGTGCTAAGAATTAAAAATCACACAAATATTTTATACTAACATATTCTTTTTTACTATTACACGTGTTTATTTAAAAGTATACTGATGTCATGTATTTCTATTTAGATTTTACGTTTTAAAATCACTAAATGTAACTTTTTTAATCACAGTTTTTTTATCCACACCATTACTTGAATTAACTTCCTATATGTATATTTAAGAATGAAAAATATCATAACTATTTTATACTAACACACTCTTTTTCACTTTTTCCTTCATTTTTATATACTATCGAGTAACATCTTTAAACAATATAAATATAATTTATAAACAATACTGTTTTTCAAGTTGTAAACTGGTTTTAATTGAAAACTCTGGACATATTCAATCAGTTTCTGATAGTTGGATGTAGTTACTGTATCAATCAAAATTGACTTTTAAGTTCTACAATTAGTGCTACAAAAGAAATCAACAACAATCAAAATAAAGAAAACCTTATAAAATTAACCGTGAATAAACACAAAATCAATTATCATATTAACCAAAACTGAAATGATAAGACATCTAAATTTAACAGATTAAACTAAGGGTATGCATGGGTTGGTTTGATTCGATTTATGTCTAAAATTGAAAATCGAACTGTAGGTTCAGTTTTCGGAAAATTAAAAACCATAACCGTTCGGTTGTTTCGGATTTGGTTTTTATTCGATTTTTCAATTTACACATTCGGGTGCTTTTATCAATTTTTTTTTGATAAAATATACATTGTATATACTTATATGTATGTTAAGAATAAACTTAAACCTAGACTTTATATTTAGAAAACTACCAACAATGGATAAATGTTGAACATATACAGTGTATACCATATATATACTATATGCATTTAAAAAATATAATTTAATTTGTAAAATATACAGTTTTTTAAGTCGTAAACCGGTTTTAATTGAAAACTCCAGACATATTCAATCAGTTTCTAATAGTTGGTTGTACTTACTCGGTCAATCAAAATTGACTTGTAAGTTCTACAATTAGTCCCACATAAGAAATCAACAACAATCAAAATAAAGAAAACCTTATAAAATTAACCGTGAATAAACACAAAATCAATGATCACATTAACCAAAATTGAATTGATAAGACATCTGAAATTAACAGGGTAATTAGGGGTGTGCATGGGTCAGTTTGGTTAGGTTTTTGGCTAAAACCGAAAATCAAACCGTAAGTTTAGTTTTTCAAAATTTAAAAAAAAAACATAACCGTTTGGTTGTTTCAGTTTAGGTTTTTATTCATTTTTTTGGTTTATTCTTTCGGGCTCTTTTATCAACAAATTTTGATAAAATATACGTTGTATATACGTATATATATTTTAAAATTGAACTCAAACTTATATTATATATTGGGAAACTACCAACAATGGATGAGTGTTGAACTATACAATACGTAATAAATACATTTACAAATGTAGCAATAAATGATTATATTGATTAACAGCAAAATGTCTCATATTACTCGGTATATTCATATTTATATATATATATATATATATATATATATATATATATATAATACATAACTTTTATTTAAATAAAAAGGACTATATATAATAGGGATACTTTGGTTCGGTATTTTAGGTCGATTTTTTTGGGTCAATAAAAAAAACTTCGGGTTTTTTTTGGTTTTTTGGTATGCAGTTTGGTTTACGCTCACCACTAGAGTAAAGGAATCCGGGATGTCAGCATGGAAAGAAGTGGAGGACGCAAAATGACAATGACGAAGTAGATATATATTTTTTATTATTTTATTTTGCATTAGTTAAAATAGAAAAATCAAAAACATACTTTAGTTAGGTATGTATTTTCAACGACACTTGTATTTAGTAATTATGTTTGTACCACAAATGCATTTGGTTAAACTCCCCCGGATATTGGTTTGTGAATGGAATTAGATTAGAAATACGAAGCGGCTAGTGGGTGGCCCAAATACCCATTTTCAATGGTATTAGATTAGTAGTACATTTGCATCATATTTAATAAACAATCAAATACTCAATAGTTAACAAACAAAGTTAATAAAGACTCAATTTCATTCATTTATAATAATTATTTCCATCTTATGTTAATCGATTTTTAATTTGTTATAATAATTTAAAAAATGAGAATTCTTTTTTACTTTACTAAGAAATCATTACTAGGAGCTTCACAAAAAACAAGCAAGGCAACATGCAGATTCAAGTTAAGTTGTTAAGTAATGTGAGGCAGTCAGATAAGTAACATGTCAAAAATAATGCCTCATTTTAGTGTCGTTTGGTGGATTTGACCCATAAACGTTTTTTTTTATGTATTGTTAGAAATTATATAAATACATATTTAGTGTGAGCAATTACATAACATTATTGACACAATAATAACTAGGTACATTATGTTGGGGGTTCAATTCACGGGGATGTGCCAATTATATATATTCATCAATTGGTGTAAATTTCGTGGTAGTGGGTACTTCACTTTCTTAAAAAATTGGGATTACCTAAGGAAGAATTAGTGTAGTTGTTGACCATAAAAATTTTGTTGCCCTAGACTTGGACTATCAGGTGAGTACGTTGACGAGGTGCTACACTTGATGCCATTGCAATTGGACGCATTTTTAAGAACCGGGCCCGCAACCTTGCCATTCTATCTTCCTTGTATTGTGCTAGCGCAACATACAGAGGCTTGCTAGCAACCATCTTTCCATGCATCTCAAAAAATTTTCTAACCATAAATGAATTTAGCATTTCACACTAAGCTCCAGTAGTAGTAATAATAATAATAATAATAATAATAATAATAATAATAATAATAATAATAATAATAATAATAATAATAATAAACATGATCAAAATATGTTAACTCCTCTTGCAAAAAACATAATCAAAATATGTTAACTTACTATTAACTTTCTTTTTGTTCATTATGTTACCTTTAGTTTGTTCGATCTTTAGATACCTTACAATAATGTGATATCAAAGTATAATATATTGATTTACCCCAATTCAAATAGATTTTTTTTTCATTTTTTAAAATTTTTTATGGGAATTGTGAACTTTTATCATCATAATAACATAAAAAATAAATAACAAATAATTTGATAATATGAACGTAAAGTTCTCTTGCACAAGTATGTCAATTGAAAATTACGTAATAAAATAAAAATATAATATAAACTTTGTATTAAAATCATGTGGTAGCCCGCGAATTCGCGGGTTATAATCTAGTTGTATTTAAATGACAATTGTAATATTTCAGATCGAACCAAACGGTGAAAACATCATCATAACCAGATTGATGTGTGGCACTACAAATTATGGATTGTAAGTACCTAAAACAAGTTTGTACACACAGGTAGGGGTATATATATATTGCATGCGTAGGTTTGTCTTATCATCAAACTTATGTATTAAGTTTAGATGTGGCAAATTTGAACCAGTTATTTGTCATGGATCCGTTAACCTTTCTTCTAACCTATAGGTGGTAAAGTGAGTAAATTTACCTTTGAAGAAAACACTATAAATGTGTTGTCATTGCATTTGATACCTTTTCTTTTAACTATTAATAAGTTGTCTTGTGATATTCTTGTTTAGGTAACAAAGATGGGGAGATGGCAAGAGCAATTCTCAAACTATAGGAGGATGATGAACCTCATGATATTTATTGTTGTAGGTTAATTCAGTAGATAATGCAGAAGTACATGTTTAATTTGTTGTTAGTAAGTGAATTTTGGAGATATCATTAACTTGATGACTATTGGTGTAATATTCTTTTGGAAGATATACGAAATTTGATTGGGATTTGTTATTTACCTTTTGTTGTATGGTACAATTGTCATCCTCAAATGGTGAAGTAACTCTGAATTCACATTCTGTAATAGTTATTTAAAGCGTATGAAACAGTTGTCAAACAATGTGCCGAATGCATTTGGCAAGGGAAATAAAAATGTGCCAATTGATTTTGGACGAGAAAATAGAAACCGTGCCAAATGCATTTGGCAAGGGGAATAGAAATGTGCCAATCGATTTTGGACGAGAAAATACAAACCGTGCCAAATGCATTTGGCAAGGGGTAAAAAGTGTGCTAAATGCACAATTGGCACTCCTATTCAACAACTGTGCCAGATACTCATTAAATGGCACAAATATGTCAAACCGTCCCAAATCCCGTGCCAATTACTATTCGGCATGGTTTTAATCCGACCTAAATGTATTTGGCACCCTCGTATTTAGGACAGAGCTAAAAGTGTGCCAAAGCCGTGCCAAATGGTATTTGGCACGGTTTTTCGAGTATTTGGCACACTTTTGCCCCCTCCCAAATACCTCTTTTTCTTGTAGTGATCTCTTTCTCTCCCACTGTTCTGTTTATTCTTTTTCTTTTCCCTCTCCAAATCTAGCAATAACCACTACTACCATCCTAACCACCACAGACCGTCAAACCCTCTTCCGTCTCTTTTTCATAACTTCCATCTTCGTTTCACATCTACAACCATTACTAAGCACCCTCACCAATCACATCCACCGCGACGGCCAAGCCCCCCGTCTCGAGGTGTTCTTTCCTGATCTCGTTCCCATTTAGGATCTGAATGAAACCCATTTCAGATCTCGTTTTTTAATCTGGAACGATTTTGGATGGTAACCCACCTGCCACCTCCGTCTCCGGTAAGCACTAACCACTACCACATATTCCGTTGCCACCACCGAAAGCTCACGTGCTCCGCCACCACCGACAGGTCAACCACCGCAAGCTCTCATTTTCAGATCTGAGTTACGTTTTTGGGTTCGATTTGTTTGTATGTTTGGTGTTTTGTTGTTAGGGGTTAGTGATTAATTTGTTGTTTGGGTTGATTTACGTTTGAATTGTGGATTATGTTTGATTTATATTTAGTTTTAAAATATTTGTTTATTTGATTTATGTTAAGGATTGATACGGTTGTTCGATTTGATACAAAGCTGCTGTGATGTTATTCTCTTACATGAACTTCAAGAACAAACATCAGTGGGAAAAAATTAATAAGGTAGTTTTGATCTAAAGTTTTCATGTGGGTTTTGTTCTTAATAATTTTTTGGGTTTTGATCTTGGTGGTAGGTGATGGTGAATAAAAGTGGTTGATGTTAGATGGTAGGTGATGATATTGTAGTTTTTGAAGACTGATGATCTGCTGCTGATGATGATAATGAATGGTGTTGAATCTTATTTGGATTGAAATTGAAACATGAAGAATAAGGAGGTGATGATGGTGACTAATTAGAAGAAGAATCAAAATTAATAAAAAAAAAAAGGCAAAGGACAAAATACCCTGTACGTGCTAGTTACATGATAGGTTTTAACGGGATTTTTTAACGTCGTCAGGGCTAAGGATTACCAGTGAGCGAAAATAATGAATATAGGGATGTCTGGTGATATTTCTTCAAATAAGGGACAGATTGTGATTTTTTGAACAAACACGGGGATGAAACGGGCAATTTTCTCTTGTTTACCTTACTATTTATATTCCACCCGTCCCAATTTTATTGTTTACCTTACTATTTTTGTTTTTCCAATTTAAATTGTTCACTTGTTAAAAAAACTATAAAATATCTCTTAAACTTCTATAACTACCCTCATTTATTACTCTCAATAACTCATTTATTAACTAATTTTAGTCAAACAAATATCTTAAATTGTACAAAAATTTGTTAAGGAAATATATTTGAGACGGAGTGAGTAATTTATTATACTAGTTAACTACTTTATTTAACGTATATAGAAAGATAAAATAATGCCAAGCTAGCAACAATTAATGGATTTGAATATACTCATATATCATTTTTGTATATTTTTTTTTTGAAAGGTAGTTTGAAATCACTGACGGGCCACTTAGTCCCACCCGATCATCTCACCATAATGCACCCTCGAGAAGAAAGCCCAGATATAAATATAAATTTAAATATAAATATAAATTTACTCCATCCGTTCCAATTTTATTGTTTACCTTACTATTAATACTTTGTCCGTCCCAATTTTATTGTTTACCTTACTATTTTTGTTTTTCTAAAAAATTGTTCACTTGTTAAAAATAACTATAAAATATCCTTAAACTTCCATAACTACCCTAATTTATTACTCCCAATAACTCATTTATTAAATAATTTTAGTCAAACAAATATCTTAAATTTAAAAAAATTTGTTAAGGAAATATATTTGGGAAGGAGTGAGTAATATATTATACTAGTTAACTATTTTATTCAACGTAGATAGAAAGATAAAATAATGTCAAGCTAGCAACAATTAATGGATTTGAATATACTCATATATCATTTTTGTATATACATGAAGAAAGGGTCAAGTTATATATAAATATAAATATAAATATAAATATAAATTAATACTCCATCCATTCCAATTTTATTGTTAATCTTACTATTGTTTACCTTACAATTAATACTCCATCCGTTCCAATTTTATTGTTTACCTTACTATTTTTTTTTTCCAATTTAAATTGTTCACTTGTTAAAAATAACTATAAAATATCTCTTAAACTTCCATAACTACCCTAATTTATTACTCTCAATAACTCATTTATTAAATAATTTTAGTCAAACAAATATCTTAAATTGTAAAAATATTTGTTATGGAAATATATTTGGGACGGAGTGAGTAATATATTATACTATTCCCTCCGTCCCAAATTGTTTGTCACAAAGTTGAAAACACATATATTAAGAAAATCACATTAAATGCAGCTTTGACCTTAGTATAATGACAACTTTGACCCTAAATCATTAATTAAATTGTTTTCTTTGAAGTATGTGTAGTTTTAAAGTTAAGGGTAATATAAGAAATCTAATCATTAATGCATATTTAATTTTAGAAGTGGGCAATAATTTTGGGACAAATATAAATAGTAAGGTGGACAAATAATTTGAGACGGTGGGAGTAGTTAACTACTTTATTCAACGTAGATAGAAAGATAAAATAATGCTAAGCTAGCAACAATTAATGGATTTGAATAATCTCATATATCATTTTTGTATATACATGAAGAAAGGGTCAAGTTATATATAAATATAAATATAAATATAAATTTAAATATAAATTAATACTCCATCCGTTTCAATTTTATTGTTTACCTTACTATTAATACTCCATCCATTCCAATTTTATTGTTTACCTTACTATTTTTGTTTTTCCAATTTAAAATGTTCCCTTGTTAAAAATGACTATAAAATATCCCTTAAACTTCCATAACTACCCTCATTTATTACTCTCAATAACTCATTTATTAAATAATTTTAGTCAAACAAGTATCTTAAATTGTAAAAATATTTGTTCAGGAAATATATTTGGGACGGAGTGAGTAATATATTATACTAGTTAACTACTTTATTTAGCGTAGACAAAAAGATATCATAATGCCAAGCTAGCAACAATTAATGGATTTGAATATACTCATTATTATTTTTGTATATACATGAAGAAAGGGTCAAGTTATATATAAATATAAATTTAAATATATATATATATATATAAATTAATACTCCATCCGTTCCAATTTTATTGTTTATCTTACTATTGTTTACCTTACTATTAATACTCCATCCGTTCCTATTTTATTGTTTACCTTACTAATTTTGTTTTTCCAATTTAAATTGTTCACTTGTTAAAAATGACAATAAAATATCCCTTAAACTTCCATAACTACCCTCATTTATTACTCTCAATAACTCATTTATTAAATAATTTTAGTCAAACAAATATCTTAAATTGTAAAAATATTAGTTAAGGAAATATATATTTGGGACGGAGTAAGTAATATATTATACTAGTTAACTACTTTATTCAACGTAGACCAAAAGATAAAATATTGTCAAGCTAGCAACAATTAATGGATTTGAATAGTCAACTTAAATGTATCAGTTTGGAAATTAATCATGAAACTACTCCGTAGTTGAGAATTTGAAGCTTATAAAAGGACATATCCATGTACAAAGTGAACCACACCAGTTAAACATTAAACATCTCAATTTTTACAAATTCATCAAATTAAATCATATTGAATTAATACCATGGAGATCAATCTAGTGACTTCTCTCTTCCTTTTCGTAACACCTCCTCTCTTCTTGTTGCTTATCGTTCGAAACTATTTCACATCTGTCAAAAACCTCCCACCAGGACCACGACCATGGCCTATCATCGGCAATTTGCACCTAATGGCTAAGGACCCTCATATCGCAGCTGCCAACTTTTCTAAAAAGTATGGTCCACTCGTCTCTGTTCGTTTAGGCTCCAGACTTCTTGTGGTGGCCTCGACCCCAGAGGCAGCCATGGAGGTTCTCAAGACTAAAGATCGTCAACTTTCTGGTCGTAGCATCCCTGATGCACTTCAACAGAGTTTCATCGATTATTACTTTGTTTGGGCGAGAGATTGCAACGAACATTGGAAATCATGTAGAACGCTTTGTAAAGCTGAGTTGTTCTCGTCTAAAGCTATTGAAGTCCAGTCCAAATTGAGAGGGGAAAAGTTGGATATAATGTTAGATTACTTGAATGCAACACAAGGAAAAGTTGTGCAAATTGAAGAACTGGTTTTTACTACATTAACTAACACTTTGAGTAACATTTTGTTTAGCAAAGATTTTCTCGATTTAAAAGATGAGAAATCTGCTCATAAGTTGAAGTTTGGACTCCTTAAGGTATTGAAGAATGCTATGACACCAAACGTAAGCGATTTTTTCCCCATAATTGGAGGACTCGATCTTCAAGGATTAAGGAAGGACACCTTGAATCATTTTGACGAGTTGTCTGCTTATTGGGAGGCTATAGTTAAAGAACGAAGAGCTCAAATTGCTTCATCGGTAGCAAACAAACAAGCAGTGGTGGAAGAGGAGAAAGATTTCTTGGATCTTTTGCTTGAAAATAACTTCACTAATGCTCAAATCAACATCTTGGTCCTGGTAAGTCTTTTGTAAACGTCCCGTAATAAAAATGAAAATATAATAATCAATTTCTAAAAAAAAAAGTTTTCTACTATTTTAAGAAGACCACAAACTCATGCAAGTACATTACTCCTTAAAGACCAAGATTTGATCTCTATATATTTAATTAGGTCATCAAAACCAAGCCTTAGCATTTTAAACAAACCAGATTGGTCTTAACACGATATATAAATTTTATGATCGGTTACTTATATACACCTTAAAGATTGAATTTGGGTTTTTTTGACAAATAGTTAAACTTGCATAAGAAAGCCCTTATGTTTTCATGCATTGAAATGGACGTAAATTAAGTTTTGAATATTCACTACTTGCAGGAATTATTCATAGCAGGCACAGATACTGTTGTAACAACCATCGAATGGGCGATGGCCGAGTTGATAAAGAACAAAGAAATGATGGATAAAGTACACGAAGAGCTCTGCGGTGCCGAAATCAACTCAGAGTCTATTATGACATCTGATCTTTCTAAATTGACTTATTTCAATGCTTGTATCAAAGAGACACTAAGATTGCACCCGGCTGTTCCTGTCCTAATTCCTCGACGTGCCATTGAAGCTTGTGAAGTTATGAGCTACACGATTGCTCAAAATACCCAAATTTGGGTTAACGTTTGGGCGATCAGTCATGACCCAAAAGTTTGGGAGGATCCTTTCAGTTTTAAACCCGAAAGGTTTGTTGGCTCAAACTTGGATTTTCATGGCCGTGACTTTGAGTTCATACCGTTTGGTAGTGGCAGGAGAATGTGTCCGGGTATACCCTCTGGCGTTAAGAGTTTGCAAACCATATTAGCGTCTTTAATTCTTGGATTCGATTGGAGTCTTCCAAATGGTGCAGATCCAACTAAACTCGACATGACTGAAAAATTCGGGGTGACTTTGCAGAAAGAAAAACCTCTTGAACTTATCTTCAAACGCAAACAGTAATTAATAATCGATAGGCTTAATGTATCAATTCACATGTAACTTTCCGAGTTTGGCATTTATATCTTAAGTGAACCACCAACCATTTGATACGTAAAGCTAGGTTGTTGGAGGTGATCGATGCATGTATCATTTGTTTTATGTTGAATATAATTAATCAATAATTACTTGGAATTTGGAATGCTGGCCCGTACGTACGCAATGGCTCGAGGTAGTAGTATATATGCTAGCATGCATGCATTTAATACAGATTTTAGTAACACTAGCATGTCTTGATATCTATTCGAATTAAGTACGGAGTATAATTTAATATTAATTACGAATTAATATATTTGATTCACAATTAAAAAAAAGAAATAATTGAAGACTTGGTAACATTATACTCCACTTTCAATTTAATTGTTCATGTTTCTCTTTTTAGATGTTCTAAACTAGAGGTGGCAAAATGAATGGGTCGGGTCGGGTCGGGTCACGGGTCTAGATGGGTTTGGGTCTAAATGGGTCCGGGTCTAGATGGGTCATTTAAAAGGATGAGTCTAAACGGGTCCGGGTCAAATGGATCTCGGGTCGGGTCGGGTCATCGGGTTCACCAAAAAAATATTTTATTTGAGTGAAAAATGAAAGAAATGAAATGAAGTGAAAAAAAAAAAATTACCCGCTAGACCCGTCTAAACCCGTTGGTTAATTGTTACATAATTAGAGGTTATATTGAAAAACCCATTTAGACCCATCCAAAAAATAAGGAGGAGACCCAACAAACCCACCCCCTCCTAAAAATTAACCAAATTGACCCAAATTAATCAATGGGTCTAAAATTGCCACCTCTATTCTAAACTTATAGTCTACTTCCAATTTCAAGTAATTAGCTACTGTTTTAGTAGATAATACGGAGTAATTTATTTCTATTGATCAACATACATACAGTACTGTTGAGTCCATGGTCGCTGACCAACTCAATAATAACAAACTCGATGAAGAAAATGATTAAGTCAAAGCTGCTGTTGCCGAAGTCTGTACTTGCTGCTAGCTGTTCGTTCTACTCAAGGAAACTGATATACTGAGGAAGATTAAAACTTAACTTTGTGTGTCGCTGACTCCAAGACTAGCAGCAAGAGTTTATATCTTTAAATTAATAAAGGCAAAAGTCACTGCCCTAATAAAAGCTAGTTGCTGAAGATATATAATTCAAGTCATTCTACAAGAGCACGATAGCTCGCAGTGAGTGAGGAGGATTATTACATCTTCAGAGACTATATTAATAAAGTTTCTTTACAAGTACAAGTCGCTCTTCATATGTACATCAGCAAGTGTTCCTCATACTTAAAAATATCTAAAGAATTACGTGGCAGCAAGTAATTGGTATTAAGGAAGAAGAGATATTTGCGGTAACAGCAATGGGACCCGCAGAATATCGGTTCATCAGAGATCAAGCCAATCAAGCAACGACACGTGTCATTCCAGATCCTATTTTGTAGGAGATATTAACGGGATATTTGTAGTATATATAGAGTAGTACGTTGTACTTAGAAACTTGCCGTTTTGTACGTGTTAATCACTTGTTCGTTAGTGAGTAGTCTGTCTAAGCACGTACCAGCGATCAGCAAGTGAACAGTTTGCGTGTTAGTCCACTACTGTTCATCTCTTTTGTGATAATTAGCTTAAGTGTTTGATTTAGATTAGCTTTGGCTAGTCTATTCCGCAATCAACACTCAGTGAGTTTTATAATCAATAAGATTCACAGTTAAGCTATTTTTGCGTTTTTTGTTCTTTAAGTTATCATACTCTGTTTGTGATTATCCAATTAAAAACTTGACAAATTAACTTAGATAAAATCAGAAAAAGTTTTTAATTGTGTTCAACTCCCCTTCTACAATTAAACTTTACATATTGCGATCCCATATCACTAATTAATAGTGATTTCGGGACTCTCAAGTACAATTTTCGTACTTTTTAAAAATTGTGTGTAACTTTGATGTGAACAATTAAATTGAGACGAATAGCACTCGTCTAAATGAACGGCTCAAATGGATTTATCTATCCAACATGCATGGAATCCAATGGTATCAAAGTCTACATGACTTTTTGATATAAACAGTTCAAATTATGTTTTTCAATGTTTTTCTACTAAAATAAACTGTCAAAATCTTATACAGTAGTAATTTGTGTCATTGATTTTAGTTAGAAAAATTAAAACTGTGTATATATTATGTTAATTTATCTATAAACCTACCATTTTTTCTATACAAAAACTAAATTACCACTCACGCTTTGAAGTTGAATGTTTATAATTCAGGTTATTGTTTTTTGGGTAAATGGTATGAAAAGATGACCTTTGTTTAAATTTTATAAAATCGTTTCGTCTAAGAATTTAAGTTCCCAAAAGAATGCAATTAAAGGTAAATTACCATTCTATTTTTTTTTTCAATTTTTATCGGTTTTAGTTGATGTGAGGCTTATATATCACACATTAAATAAATATGTCATAGTTGATGTGAGTATATAAACACCAATTTTCTATTTCTGAGTGTTTGAACCCTAATTTCATTTTGAGTGCTAAATCTTATTATGATACGATTTGAAAATAGCAAATCCTTTAACGTCACGATTTTAACATGTTATTTCCTTTTATAGCATATTTTAAAACGAAACGGTAATTTTTCTTAACTTTAATTAAATTTTATAGCAACTTATATCATTTTATTACACGATCTCAAAATTTGAGTCTTTTTAGAATATCAACAAAAGTGATATTCACTATATGCTCAAACTTTAACAAATTAGTTATCGTTGAGGCCAGTTTCCTTCCTACCCTTCATATTTTTCATATATATATATCACAAATCTTCTTGATCTAGTTACTTTAATGCGCGCAATTTATTTCGCTAAGAAAAAATAATCGTTAATTGATAAAAAATTACTATCCCCTAACAAAAAAAATCTACGCTAGATTTTAAGTTTTTATTAATTAATTGTTCTAATCGATCTACCATATTTGTTGCATGTCTTTGTGCTCGGCTTCCATTTACGTACTCTAAGGAGCAACGCTATGGTTGCAACAAACTTTATAATAATAATAAAAAATATTATGTGTACTAATATATATATGGATCATTCATATCATTTTGTATCTTTTTAAATATTTGTAACATTTTTATAATAATCTTTGCATTTCTCTACTATAAGTGCACCAAAACAGAATATTTTACGTTTTCCATTATTGCTTTATCAACTACAAACGACGAGCATTTGTATGGTTGATCGTCTATTGACCGAAAAATCTTCCAGATATATACCATGTTTAATTTATGTAATCCAATTAAGTCTTTCAGGTTCGATATTATCAAATTAAGTAGACCGATCCATCATCTCTAGTAATGATTGCTATCGATCATATCGTATTTTCAAATTTGACTCCACACTGACGACGTGCTAAAAAGTTGATATTAAACATAGTAGTTAACACTTCCATCATCATATCCTTCTTTTTCATAACCTACCGTAAATTAAACGGTTTAAGTAATTACAACAACAATATGTTTTGTAATTAAGGCGGTGTTTGGGTTTGCTTATTTTTAAGCACTTATGTGCTTAAAAAATAAGTATGTGACCCCATACTTATTTATAAGTGCTTATTCCTTAGTAAATAAGCAGATAAACAGTTTTCAGAAAGGTGTTTGGATCTACTTATCTACTGTCAAAATAAGCAGATAAGCACTTATTTAATAAATGCCAAACAAACCTTACCGACAATTCGAAGCTAGAGTACGTACCTTGTATTTAGTAAGTTTGGACATGTATAAATTTTAGTATTTATTATTTAGAGGACTGGCCGGATCATTGAGTTTTTTTATACGGTCTAAATATATAATATATACATGTCACTCTTAAGATCTTAAATTAAAGTCATGAGAGTTGTACGTATAAATTATTATTATTAATTTATTAACTAGATTATAACCCGCGAATTCGCGGGCTACCACAAAATTTTTATACAAATGTTATATTATATTTATATTTTAATTCGCAATTTTTAATCAACATATTTGTGAGGGTAACATTGTATAAATATTTGTAATTGAAAATAAAGACGTGTATGTCTTAAGTTTATTAATTGTGATTAGTTTAAAGTAATCGAAATATTGTTTATTTGTTAATAATAGTAACCTACATATTGTAGATGTGAATGATAGTAAAATAAGTAATAGATACTCAAATATTTATCTTTTATATTTTATTAATGTAAGGTATCTTCATTTTTCTTACCACAAGAATGATTTTTTTATTATAAATCCTTTTTTACGTTAATGGTCGACACCGAATCAAAGTTCTCTTATAACGTGAAAAAGTAAAAACTTGAAAACCTAATATTTTCAAGCTTATACAAAATATTCTTTCACAAATTTTTTTGAGCAAAACTTATATATAGAAATATAGTTTATAAGAGTTGATCAACACCACTTGGTACCATGATTATGTGATAAAGAGAAACATGTAATACTACAAAGTTGATAAGTTATATAAGATGATGTTACACGATAAATGAGTTAAGTTGCATTTTGTATTTGATTAAAAAAAATATCATAAAAATGATCTGTCATGACAATATTATACTATTCTTCACGAACCATACACTCATATCTAAAATAAACTTATTTATTATATTTTCATAACAAAAGTAAAACTGCAACTCTTTTATTGTGGCAGAGCATTTTACGTTTTTATTATCAAGTTATTTGGTATATTCAAATTATTATTTTCTTTTTTGAAAGTTGTCATTATAATTTGAATTGTTTTGATAATAAGGCTAGATGTATGTAATAACAAAATTCATAATTAAAAAACTGAAAGAAAAAAAAACTTTTTCCATGGGTAAAATTCAAAGACTACACTGCAAATATCACATTATTGTATTAAATCCAAGCAAATAACAAAACTAAAATTATATAACCAAAAAAAGGAAAGGAAAAAAATATATATCCGAAATTTATCGAGTCTAAGTGTAAATTGGTTTTTTTAGGAAAAAAAACATAAACTAAATAATAAATTGGGAAAAAAGGTAATTTGGAGGGTATCCCTGACTCATGTACCATATTTTAGTAGTACGTGTCCGCCCCACCTCGCAAGGCGAGCATCAATGCCGAACAAATTACATGTCTACAAATCACCCACATATGCCAAGACACGTATTCGAACTCGTGACATATAGGTCACATATGTGGGGTATGAGATTTATATATAAAAAAAGAGCAACTAACCAAATCAAAATTATAAATCTCACATTTAGGATAGAAAATTGAAATCCTTGGAGACATTTAGTTGAACATCTCATGTACATTCACGGAACTTGAAAATTTATAACTAATCGATGAAAATGAGGAAAATAAATTGAAAATGAAAAACTAAAACTACTATTGCCAATTTAATAATACATAATGCATATATATAATAAAAAAATTAAAGAAAATATTCAAATTCGAATTTATAAATGATGAATTGAGGATAACCGTGTATAATAACAAAGTTCATAATTCACAATAAAAAAGATAGAAAAAATAACTCTTTCTATGGGGTTAAATTTAAAGACTACACTGCGATATCACATTATTGTATTAAATACAAGTAAGCAACAAAACTAAAATTCATTACCCTAAAAAAAAAAAAAAAGGAAACAAATATATAACGGAAATTTACTGACTCTAAGAGTAAAAAATAATAATTTAGGAATAAACTTCAACTAAATAATAAATTGGGGGGAAAAAGTAATTTGGAGGGTACGTCTGACTTATGTGCCATATTTTAATGGTATGTGTCCGCCCCACCCCACAAGGCGAGCATTAACGCCTGGAAAATCACATTTTCACAAATCACCCACATATGCCAAGACACGGATTCGAACCCGTGACATATGTAGGGTCTTAGATTTATAAATAAAATGAACAACTAACCAAATTAAAATTATAAATCTTACATTTATGATAGAACCATTGAAATCATTGACGACATTTAGTCGAACATCTCGTGTTCATTCATGAAACTTGAAAATTTATAATTAATTGATGAAAATACATTCAATGATCGAAGAAAAAATAATTTGAAAATGAAAAATTAAAACTACTATTACCAATTTAACAATACATAGTGCATATATATAATAAAAAAGTTAAAAACAAATATATTCAAATTCGAATTTGTAAATGATGAATTATTTGATAATCATTATGTGAATAAAGATTAAACATTGATTTGTATCTAGCTTGAATACTTAAAAATTTAATTTAATTCTTTGTTGGAATAAGAATAAAGGGTAGTTTAGACATTTGATCATCCCAACCTCACTAATTAGGTAGTCATTTTATTAAGGTAAAATCAATGGTCTAAATTAATAGTATCAATTTATCAATGGTGGAGATTAGTTTATAGGTTACTAAAATTAAAATGACTACCTAATTAACACTCTATTATAATATATAGTGTAGATTATATAATAAGTGGGATAATTTATTCTATATTAAATTAGGCATGTAACATTACAACCGCGAGTCGGCGAGTGTTTGTTAATTAGTGTAATTAACAACTACAGTACGTATTTAGTTTGTTGGGTGTCTGTCCGTAAAGTCATCATTGGTCAAAGGACCGTCTTCGAGAGTGAGCGGGGTGGTCGACCGCCCAGGACCCCTGAATTATAGGGGCCTAAAAATGTGTGTTGATATATGTGTTTGTGTGTATATACATAACATATAATTTGATTGTTAATTGGAAGATGGAAAATATGTTTTACTTGCTTCAAAGTCGATTGAGCCGCACGAAAAAGAATACAAGAAAAACATTTTATAGCTCGATATAAAGCCTCATTTCGACGATCATTCAAGGCCTCCGAAAACTCAAACGTATTGATTGGGTCAATATATGGATTAATTTAGTAGACCAGACCAGTAGAAGGAAGGAACTCTCGTTTCTTTTTTCAAAAGGTTGTACTTAAACGGTCAAACATGGAAGTCATATATATTATATATATATATATAAATAGTACGTCCAAATAGCTAGTTGGGTCAGTCAACTTAGAAAAATTATGTTCGAGAAAGATGCTAGAAAATTACCCCGATATAAACTCCAAGTTTAGTATATTAATTTAATTAAATATCACCTTAAAGTTGGTTAATATCACCTTAAGTAAGTTGCTTTTGCAATAGGAAAATGATTAGTAAACCTAAATTAATAAGACTAAAACTAGATCTACATATTTGATTGGTTGATGTGAAAAAATGATTGGTGGAAATTAGGAGAGAAAAAAAATTCAACCAATCAGAAATTTAGGTTTATTTGTAGGTCCGTATTAGTAGTCACGTTTAGCATTACTCCATGCAATAAGTCTTCAATTCGAATCAATGTAGATTTGCCACATTACAAAAAAAAAGAAAATAAATGTAAGTCGCTAGTAATGATCGAATCAATGTCGTTATTGTACGTACAAAGGTAAAACTTACATATATATATACATGCTGTGTAAATTCATCACCTCAGGATACAAAACAAGTAGAAGCTTCCTCGTTCACATTTTCATCTCATTCCATGTCATAGTTTACGACTGACTGACTTTAACAGGCCACCTACTAGTGTTTCGCGGCCATATATATCCAAAGCCTAATTCATTGTGTGATGTATTAAAACACCCCTATTCTCATTATAAACAATTAATATAATAATGGCGACCCGGAAGCGTATATATTTCAAAACATTCTATCAATGTACTCAAAATGTCAGTAAACTTTTTTCAAATCAAATACGTGACATCTCAACAACTCGGTGTTATATAATTCAAAACATTTCTATGGCTATTAAATTAACATCAGAGTACAGCCTGTCAAACATTCCATCCAGTCAAAACACTTCCTGCCCTGCCCAATATGTCCCATCTATTTTAACCTGCAGGAAGAACTGTGATGGGGTTAGCATAAAGCTAAGTGAATGAAACTATAAACAACAGTCCAACTTAGCATAACAATCTGTTTACATCAAATTACAATAAACAGAAAATCAATCAGTCAATCATTCAATCACGCAACTTCCAATCAAGCGTTATCAATCCTCATGAGGACCGGTGGCTCCTGAGATACCTTAATACCGGTTTGGTACTCAAGGAACTCTTATCAATCATCTGTATTGGCCTATACAGAATTACCGATGACCAGTTGTTAATCACACTCGACCTAGATCTCTGAACCAACTTTTCAAGTTCCAAGATCTCCTGTCGTCTACAATAACAACCAAGTCCAACCATCAAGTCAAGTTAACCTCAGAATCTTACATACTAGCTCAAACAGCCAAGTAAGCAAACAATTAACCAAACTAACCTGGCAAGATATCTCAGACAAAGCATTATATTAAAGTAATACTATAAACTACTTGTTGTAAATCAAATCATTACAACTAAATCACACTGAGGTTACAGATCCACTCACCGAATACCTCAATCATCCACTCAGTAGTCTAATATCACTGAGTCTTCTGTGTATCTGAAAACATCACAGATTAACACAAGTTAGTAACTTGTCTCAACTGATAACACTTAGATAATTAATATCGTTACACAATCATAACATAATTACAAGTATCAGGTGATCCCTAAGATTACAGCAAACAAAAGTTCAATTCGGAACAAACTCAAAAAGTCCCGAAATAAGGTTCAAAAACTATAAAATGCCATTTTCGACCCCTAAACGACCCCGAAAGGCCAAAAACCATCTAGACTCTTAGAATAGAGCTTTGATCATTGGGCCGTTTTCGAGTCACCATGTAAATTTCAACCCAATCCGAGTTAATGAAAATTTGTCAATTTCAAGTGTCGCTAAAAACACCACCTTCTAAACACTTATGCATTTTCAAAATTTACAAAACGCACTAACAAACGCGATCCAGAAAACAGTGGTGGGATCGCGTTCCTCTTTGTAAAATCATTCTGTGACAAATTATAACTAACCAACGCGATCCGGACAAATTCTTGGGAACGCGTTCCCAAGAACAAAACTCGTCTGATTCCTTTTATAACTAACGAACGCGATCCTGGCTAGGGTTCTGGGATCGCGTTTGAGCGTTTTTCAGCTCAGCTTCATCCCTGTAATTGCCCAGCTCCGAATTCAAAACCATTTTTGATAAATCAAGCTTATCAAACTCAGTTCTAATGTTATAAACAACTCAAATAACACCACATATTGTTATATATCAACATTCTAGCTTCAATTTCACCTATTCATTGCTAAATCTCATGATTCAATCAAACTTCATATATAAACCATATGATTACTTACAAATTGATTAAGAACAAGATGATGATGATGTTGAAATCTGATGATGATGATGAAACTAGCATCAAGATCACATCTTTACTTTTGATTCACACTTTGATTTAGATTTCTTAAGGTTTTTAGAGGAAATGAAGAAAGGAAATGAAATGAAATGAATAACTTTCCTAAATAGGAAAGTGAATATATAGTCGGCCTCCCTTAAACCGCCTTCAATATACGGGTATAATTTAATACCCTATCTCAATCTATTGTCTGGAACCCGAAAATCATTTGCGAGTCCAAACCTTTTATTTTACCGTCAACTATATTAATTTACAACAATTAATAATTTACTTATCACTTTGGAATATTTAACTCCTATTCCAATTATTTTAACTAATTCAGACAATATTATTTCCAAACACATTTAAATACTAATTTAAATCAAGAAATAATATAAAAAACTAGGTCCATTTCGAGGATGTTACAACTCTCCCCCCCTTAAAGAGATTTCGTCCCCAAAATCTAACCTCTATCAGTCTGACTAATGTGATATAATCACATATATCTTATCATACATTAATCCTCAATAGCAACTTACAACTATACTTAGATTGGTTCAATTCTTTCCACATTCACATGTTCCCATGAACATGCTTCTATCTTTACCTACGCACACATACAACGCATCTATCCAATATCATCAATCAGGTATATCTTTTAGAATAAACCCTTACTTTAACAAGTGAAACCTACAATCACTTAAACAACAAGTGAAACCTAACATCACTTAATAGGTTTATGCAACCAGAAATTAGCAATATGCTAAAGTCTTTAATCTATTACCCCTATTCATCTCTGTTAACAACAAACCAGCAACAACAATATTACCACAACAGGGTTCTAAAACCACCATACACGTATCCACCCTGAAATTTAAATTCAGCTTACGACTAACAATCAATCTAATATACAGATAACAATCTCAAATCTCTACTATCAAAGATTTAAAATTCAAATCTAGGTCAACTTTTCATTCAAAAGTTTCATATCTACTTTCTTGAATAACTTATAATATTCACATATCACTACCATCATATGAAATCCTTTACTTAAAAGTAATCCAGATTCATATCACCTTAATAAGCAAAGCAGAGGTCAAACTCAGTAGGTAAAACTACAATCAACAAGTACCTTGCTCAGTCAACAAAAGTACCACAATCTAATATCACTTACATTCAACCAACCTCTACATTGACTTATTTCTATTGTAACTCTTTTCATTACAATCTAACAATTTTCAACAACTATCATAGCACAAACAATAATCACAACACTAACTATTATATGCTACAGTACACCTATCAATACGTAGTATTTACATTCAAAGTCTAACTAACCATCAAGTTAGAACTTACACAACGCTTAAACTGGTGAAACATCAAGTATCTATTCTTAACAACCAGTTATTTCAATTCAAGTTTTAAAATTTCAAATCACTACTTAATTATATCAACTTCTTAATCACAAGCAATTAGAAGTTATTCAATTTTAACAGCAATATCACTTAGTATCTTAATCAATATTATGATACTACAATTCAAGCATCACAATATCACTATATCAAAATGTGTTACTTTCCAACACATTTCCAACAAAATCTACATCAAGTTAATCACTATTAACTAACTTCCACATAACCTATGGTACAATTTCAAATAAGTTTCTAAAATGGACATGTACACCTCAATTCCATTTAATTCTATATAATAGGTCATTCAGACTGTTAAAGTCTTTACCAAGCCTTCACATTACTACTAGTCATCACATATCCATACTATAGGACATGGAACAATCACCAACTCTATGTTTCACTTATATACATACCAATTCGTATATAACTTAAACAATTCAGTTTAAACTTACAAGAAAAGTTTAATGAAAACAATCATCACCTATCAATTTCAAGGTTTCCCTTACTTCTTCACACCTACAATTATACACACATAATTTCTTAAAATATGAACAACCTTCAATTCATATTCTCTCATTTTATCCAACAAAGATCAACTAAACCTTTAATACTGTTCAACTCCAGATATACTATCATATCATTTCTTATTTGGATCTAATCCCAATTTATTCACTTTATTACTTACTTTATTTGTATACAATCAACAAATAACTAAAGAATCCATTCAATTCTTTCAATGCTTAAGTAATTCGCCATGAGATATCAATCAATCTAAATAGATATTAATAACAACTTTCAATTATTTTACTTCTCACACTCTTACCCAATCATTGCTGTCATCACAAACCTCATACACTGGTAAGATTTTCTTATCACAATTCTAATCAATGTGATTTAATTATTCTAACATATCTTAGCAATTTATAACTATCATATCAAACAATGACTTCATATCTGTATAATTCTTCAACACATATTATGTTCAAATATCAAATATTACCCAACTGAATACTCAATTATACTTAACACTATTTCAATTACTTAATACTAGCTTTAAGTAATAACTCAAGTTTCACAAACTTAAACAATTCATCTATCTCCTTTGGATCTTACACGACCCTTTTCAACATAATTTGACTAATCTAGGAATTCAATCACATTCCACACAATCATAACATTACAATCTATGTTAGACTATTTCAACACACACAGTTGACTACATGTCAACTTTGATTTCAATCAATCAATCAATAAAATCCTCTAATTGCTTTTCTCAAGTTTGACCTATCCTCAAACCACTCACAAGCAATTAATTTTATACACAATTCTCTATTCATGGTTTGACTTTCAAAGTTAACATACTATCAAGTTAACTCCCAACAAACCATTTTATCTTATATGTTTACTTTCAAACATATATTTTAAATTATTACTTTCAATAATCTTATCAATCTTTACAAGGACAAAATCAACCTACATCAATGTTGGCTCCATACAAGCCATTTCATATCGTATGTTTACTTTCAAACATAGACTTCCAATTATTTCATTCAATAATACTATTAATTCCTTATGCCGGACAATATCAACATATATAAATCTTGGCTTTATACAAGCCAAATACAATTTAGTGATTTAATTAAATACTATCAAATCCACCTACAGGTAATCTATCGCAATCAATCACAATTACCTATTCAACAAAATCAAATTTGTCATTTATGTTTATCATCAAAACCTCTATCAATGACAAATATTATTTACACTCGCATCTTTAAAGTCTAATTGTCACAGTCCTATCAACTGATTGTTTTCTTATCAAAACAACTATTAAACAACTTAGCATACTTTCATGCTCAATTTTCGAAAATCACATTACATTTCTTTTATACCTAGTAGCCTCAACAAGTTCATGTGACACAACATAATATAACAACGGTGATCAGGCGTTGTAAGATTATGTTCTTCACAATCCATTCTCAGGCTACTCTACATTATAATTATCAATGTAATTTACTCTCATCTTATATATTAAATACTTCATGATTTCAAATCAATCAAAATCTATTTAATAGTTTCTAACAGCTGATACATACTGAAAATCAGCTTACTACTTACATATTCAATCTTACATATGCAAGCCATCTCACATACACATATATCACACAATTTATTTTCAACAACTGAATTACTCAGTATATCTACTTGTCTGAAACCTCAAACACATGATAATCTATCATCATAGTTTCAATACTTAACACTGATCAATGTCTCTATTTACTCCAAAAATTCTGGACACATCTTAATTAACTATCATCACTTTGACATATGCTATACTATCAAGCATCAATGTCACAACAAGCCTACTCAATCATGTTACTATAAAACATTTCATTTATTAATTCACAACTGACTGGAAAGATCTATCATTTCCCAAATCAATTTCACCTTATTATTCTCTACATTTCTCATAAACCTATTCATCTTGGTTTAGATCAACTGTTTAGCTATAATCAAAACATATCATATAGCCACATAAACCCATATTTTCTCAAATAGCAGTCATTATCAATTCAAATGACACTACTTTCGTTAACAAGGATTTAAATCATATCCTGTATCAATCTACTAATATAATACTATCAATTATTTTGTCTCACCAATAAAGACACTCCTTAGGTTCCAACATCAATCATGTTAAAACCTTAATCAACTCTTTTGTCTACTTACTTAAACATATTTCTGCATTCTTAATTCAATCAGAAATATTAACAACAATGAACAACAATAAGCATCTCACTTAACAATGCTATCCTCATATCATCATATAGCAATCACTAGTTGACTCAAAACTAGGGAATCATATCAGTCTGACTCAATTAACTTCACAACAAAGCTTACTCAACATAACAGAGTAAACAATACAAGTTAATTTAAATTAACTCAGGCTTGTCGAAGATTACCTGACAATTTTAAGCCCACGAGTGTTGAGGAAACATGAAATATACCAGTCAGATACTCATGTTCCTCCGTCTCTGAAATCAAACAACAACTTCACAACTTGTTAAGGGTTAGTACATATTCAACTAACTACTTTCTCATACAACAACTAATCAACTAAATCCACACCCACTGGAATGTTTGACTCAACTAAATCAAAGTTTAGGATTGAACATTCTATCAAGTCCAATTCACCCAAACTATTGCTCTGATACCAGCTTATAACACCCCTATTCTCATTATAAACAATTAATATAATAATGGCGACCCGGAAGCGTATATATTTCAAAACATTATATCAATGTACTCAAAATGTCAGTAAACTTTTTTCAAATCAAATACGTGACATCTCAACAACTCGGTGTTATATAATTCAAAACATTTCTATGGCTATTAAATTAACATCAGAGTACAGCCTGTCAAACATTCCATCCAGTCAAAACACTTCCTGCCCTGCCCAATATGTCCCATCTATTTTAACCTGCATGAAGAACTGTGGTGGGGTTAGCATAAAGCTAAGTGAATGAAACTATAAACAACAGTCCAACTTAGCATAACAATCTGTTTACATCAAATTACAATAAACAGAAAATCAATCAGTCAATCATTCAATCACGCAACTTCCAATCAAGCGTTATCAATCCTCATGAGGACCGGTGGCTCCTGAGATACCTTAATACCGGTTTGGTACTCAAGAAACTCTTATCAATCATCTGTATTGGCCTATACAGAATTACCGATGACCAGTTGTTAATCACACACGACCTAGATCTCTGAACCAACTTTTCAAGTTCCAAGATCTCCTGTCGTCTACAATAACAACCAAGTCCAACCATCAAGTCAAGTTAACCTCAGAATCTTACATACTAGCTCAAACAGCCAAGTAAGCAAACAATTAACCAAACTAACCTGGCAAGATATCTCAGACAAAGCATTATATTAAAGTAATACTATAAACTACTTGTTGTAAATCAAATCATTACAACTAAATCACACTGAGGTTACAGATCCACTCACCGAATACCTCAATCATCCACTCAGTAGTCTAATATCACTGAGTCTTCTGTGTATCTGAAAACATCACAGATTAACACAAGTTAGTAACTTGTCTCAACTGATAACACTTAGATAATTAATATCGTTACACAATCATAACATAATTACAAGTATCAGGTGATCCCTAAGATTACAGCAAACAAAAGTTCAATTCGGAACAAACTCAAAAAGTCCCGAAATAAGGTTCAAAAACTATAAAATGCCATTTTCGACCCCTAAACGACCCCGAAAGGCCAAAAACCATCTAGACTCTTAGAATAGAGCTTTGATCATTGGGCCGTTTTCGAGTCACCATGTAAATTTCAACCCAATCCGAGTTAATGAAAATTTGTCAATTTCAAGTGTCGCTAAAAACACCACCTTCTAAACACTTATGCATTTTCAAAATTTACAAAACGCACTAACAAACGCGATCCAGAAAACAGTGGTGGGATCGCGTTCCTCTTTGTAAAATCATTCTGTGACAAATTATAACTAACCAACGCGATCCGGACAAATTCTTGGGATCGCGTTCCCAAGAACAAAACTCGTCTGATTCATTTTATAACTAACGAACGCGATCCTGGCTAGGGTTCTGGGATCGCGTTTGAGCGTTTTTCAGCTCAGCTTCATCCCTGTAATTGCCCAGCTCCGAATTCAAAACCATTTTTGATAAATCAAGCTTATCAAACTCAGTTCTAATGTTATAAACAACTCAAATAACACCACATATTGTTATATATCAACATTCTAGCTTCAATTTCACCTATTCATTGCTAAATCTCATGATTCAATCAAATTTCATATATAAACCATATGATTACTTACAAATTGATTAAGAACAAGATGATGATGATGTTGAAATCTGATGATGATGATGAAACTAGCATCAAGATCACATCTTCACTTTTGATTCACACTTTGATTTAGATTTCTTAAGGTTTTTAGAGGAAATGAAGAAAGGAAATGAAATGAAATGAATAACTTTCCTAAATAGGAAAGTGAATATATAGTCGGCCTCCCTTAAACCGCCTTCAATATACGGGTATAATTTAATACCCTATCTCAATCTATTGTCTGGAACCCGAAAACCATTTGCGAGTCCAAACCTTTTATTTTACCGTCAACTATATTAATTTACAACAATTAATAATTTACTTATCACTTTGGAATATTTAACTCCTATTCCAATTATTTTAACTAATTCAGACAATATTATTTCCAAACACATTTAAATACTAATTTAAATCAAGAAATAATATAAAACACTAGGTCCATTTTGAGGATGTTACAACTCTCCCCCCCCCCCCCCCCCCCCCCTTAAAGAGATTTCGTCCCCGAAATCTAACCTCTATCAGTCTGACTAATGTGATATAATCACATATATCTTATCATACATTAATCCTCAATAGCAACTTACAACTATACTTAGATTGGTTCAATTCTTTCCACATTCACATGTTCCCATGAACATGCTTCTATCTTTACCTACGCACACATACAACGCATCTATCCAATATCATCAATCAGGTATATCTTTTAGAATAAACCCTAACTTTAACAAGTGAAACCTACAATCACTTAAACAACAAGTGAAACCTAACATCACTTAATAGGTTTATGCAACCAGAAATTAGCAATATGCTAAAGTCTTTAATCTATTACCCCTATTCATCTCTGTTAACAACAAACCAGCAACAACAATATTACCACAACAGGGTTCTAAAACCACCATACACGTATCCACCCTGAAATTTAAATTCAGCTTACGACTAACAATCAATCTAATATACAGATAACAATCTCAAATCTCTACTATCAAAGATTTAAAATTCAAATCTAGGTCAACTTTTCATTCAAAAGTTTCATATCTACTTTCTTGAATAACTTATAATATTCACATATCACTACCATCATATGAAATCCTTTACTTAAAAGTAATCCAGATTCATATCACCTTAATAAGCAAAGCAGAGGTCAAACTCAGTAGGTAAAACTACAATCAACAAGTACTTTGCTCAGTCAACAAAAGTACCACAATCTAATATCACCTACATTCAACCAACTCTACATTGACTTATTTCTATTGTAACTCTTTTCATTACAATCTAACAATTTTCAACAACTATCATAGCACAAACAATAATCACAACACTAACTATTATATGCTACAGTACACCTATCAATACGTAGTATTTACATTCAAAGTCTAACTAACCATCAAGTTAGAACTTACACAACGCTTAAACTGGTGAAACATCAAGTATCTATTCTTAACAACCAGTTATTTCAATTCAAGTTTTAAAATTTCAAATCACTACTTAATTATATCAACTTCTTAATCACAAGCAATTAGAAGTTATTCAATTTTAACAGCAATATCACTTAGTATCTTAATCAATATTATGATACTACAATTCAAGCATCACAATATCACTATATCAAAATGTGTTACTTTCCAACACATTTCCAACAAAATCTACATCAAGTTAATCACTATTAACTAACTTCCACATAACCTATGGTACAATTTCAAATAAGTTTCTAAAATGGACATGTACACCTCAATTCCATTTAATTCTATATAATAGACCATTCAGACTGTTAAAGTCTTTACCAAGCCTTCACATTACTACTAGTCATCACATATCCATACTACAGGACATGGAACAATCACCAACTCTATGTTTCACTTATATACATACCAATTCGTATATAACTTAAACAATTCAGTTTAAACTTACAAGAAAAGTTTAATGAAAACAATCATCACCTATCAATTTCAAGGTTTCCCTTACTTCTTCACACCTACAATTATACACACATAATTTCTTAAAATATGAACAACCTTCAATTCATATTCTCTCATTTTATCCAACAAAGATCAACTAAACCTTTAATACTGTTCAACTCCAGATATACTATCATATCATTTCTTATTTGGATCTAATCCCAATTTATTCACTTTATTACTTACTTTATTTGTATACAATCAACAAATAACTAAAGAATCCATTCAATTCTTTCAATGCTTAAGTAATTCGCCATGAGATATCAATCAATCTAAATAGATATTAATAACAACTTTCAATTATTTTACTTCTCACACTCTTACCCAATCATTGCTGTCATCACAAACCTCATACACTGGTAAGATTTTCTTATCACAATTCTAATCAATGTGATTTAATTATTCTAACATATCTTAGCAATTTATAACTATCATATCAAACAATGACTTCATATCTGTATAATTCTTCAACACATATTATGTTCAAATATCAAATATTACCCAACTGAATACTCAATTATACTTAACACTATTTCAATTACTTAATACTAGCTTTAAGTAATAACTCAAGTTTCACAAACTTAAACAATTCATCTATCTCCTTTGGATCTTACACGACCCTTTTCAACATAATTTGACTAATCTAGGAATTCAATCACATTCCACACAATCATAACATTACAATCTATGTTAGACTATTTCAACACACACAGTTGACTACATGTCAACTTTGATTTCAATCAATCAATCAATAAAATCCTCTAATTGCTTTTCTCAAGTTTGACCTATCCTCAAACCACTCACAAGCAATTAATTTTATACACAATTCTCTATTCATGGTTTGACTTTCAAAGTTAACATACTATCAAGTTAACTCCCAACAAACCATTTTATCTTATATGTTTACTTTCAAACATATATTTTAAATTATTACTTTCAATAATCTTATCAATCTTTACAAGGACAAAATCAACCTACATCAATGTTGGCTCCATACAAGCCATTTCATATCGTATGTTTACTTTCAAACATAGACTTCCAATTATTTCATTCAATAATACTATTAATTCCTTATGCCGGACAATATCAACATATATAAATCTTGGCTTTATACAAGCCAAATACAATTTAGTGATTTAATTAAATACTATCAAATCCACCTACAGGTAATCTATCGCAATCAATCACAATTACCTATTCAACAAAATCAAATTTGTCATTTATGTTTATCATCAAAACCTCTATCAATGACAAATATTATTTACACTCGCATCTTTAAAGTCTAATTGTCACAGTCCTATCAACTGATTGTTTTCTTATCAAAACAACTATTAAACAACTTAGCATACTTTCATGCTCAATTTTCGAAAATCACATTACATTTCTTTTATACCTAGTAGCCTCAACAAGTTCATGTGACACAACATAATATAACAACGGTGATCAGGCGTTGTAAGATTATGTTCTTCACAATCCATTCTCAGGCTACTCTACATTATAATTATCAATGTAATTTACTCTCATCTTATATATTAAATACTTCATGATTTCAAATCAATCAAAATCTATTTAATAGTTTCTAACAGCTGATACATACTGAAAATCAGCTTACTACTTACATATTCAATCTTACATATGCAAGCCATCTCACATACACATATATCACACAATTTATTTTCAACAACTGAATTACTCAGTATATCTACTTGTCTGAAACCTCAAACACATGATAATCTATCATCATAGTTTCAATACTTAACACTGATCAATGTCTCTATTTACTCCAAAAATTCTGGACACATCTTAATTAACTATCATCACTTTGACATATGCTATACTATCAAGCATCAATGTCACAACAAGCCTACTTAATCATGTTACTATAAAACATTTCATTTATTAATTCACAACTGACAGGAAAGATCTATCATTTCCCAAATCAATTTCACCTTATTATTCTCTACATTTCTCATAAACCTATTCATCTTGGTTTAGATCAACTGTTTAGCTATAATCAAAACATATCATATAGCCACATAAACCCATATTTTCTCAAATAGCAGTCATTATCAATTCAAATGACACTACTTTCGTTAACAAGGATTTAAATCATATCCTGTATCAATCTACTAATATAATACTATCAATTATTTTGTCTCACCAATAAAGACACTCCTTAGGTTCCAACATCAATCATGTTAAAACCTTAATCAACTCTTTTGTCTACTTACTTAAACATATTTCTGCATTCTTAATTCAATCAGAAATATTAACAACAATGAACAACAATAAGCATCTCACTTAACAATGCTATCCTCATATCATCATATAGCAATCACTAGTTGACTCAAAACTAGGGAATCATATCAGTCTGACTCAATTAACTTCACAACAAAGCTTACTCAACATAACAGAGTAAACAATACAAGTTAATTTAAATTAACTCAGGCTTGTCGAAGATTACCTGACAATTTTAAGCCCACGAGTGTTGAGGAAACATGAAATATACCAGTCAGATACTCATGTTCCTCCGTCTCTGAAATCAAACAACAACTTCACAACTTGTTAAGGGTTAGTACATATTCAACTAACTACTTTCTCATACAACAACTAATCAACTAAATCCACACCCACTGGAATGTTTGACTCAACTAAATCAAAGTTTAGGATTGAACATTCTATCAAGTCCAATTCACCCAAACTATTGCTCTGATACCAGCTTATAACACCCCTATTCTCATTATAAACAATTAATATAATAATGGCGACCCGGAAGCGTATATATTTCAAAACATTATATCAATGTACTCAAAATGTCAGTAAACTTTTTTCAAATCAAATACGTGACATCTCAACAACTCGGTGTTATATAATTCAAAACATTTCTATGGCTATTAAATTAACATCAGAGTACAGCCTGTCAAACATTCCATCCAGTCAAAACACTTCCTGCCCTGCCCAATATGTCCCATCTATTTTAACCTGCAGGAAGAACTGTGATGGGGTTAGCATAAAGCTAAGTGAATGAAACTATAAACAACAGTCCAACTTAGCATAACAATCTGTTTACATCAAATTACAATAAACAGAAAATCAATCAGTCAATCATTCAATCACGCAACTTCCAATCAAGCGTTATCAATCCTCATGAGGACCGGTGGCTCCTGAGATACCTTAATACCGGTTTGGTACTCAAGAAACTCTTATCAATCATCTGTATTGGCCTATACAGAATTACCGATGACCAGTTGTTAATCACACACGACCTAGATCTCTGAACCAACTTTTCAAGTTCCAAGATCTCCTGTCGTCTACAATAACAACCAAGTCCAACCATCAAGTCAAGTTAACCTCAGAATCTTACATACTAGCTCAAACAGCCAAGTAAGCAAACAATTAACCAAACTAACCTGGCAAGATATCTCAGACAAAGCATTATATTAAAGTAATACTATAAACTACTTGTTGTAAATCAAATCATTACAACTAAATCACACTGAGGTTACAGATCCACTCACCGAATACCTCAATCATCCACTCAGTAGTCTAATATCACTGAGTCTTCTGTGTATCTGAAAACATCACAGATTAACACAAGTTAGTAACTTGTCTCAACTGATAACACTTAGATAATTAATATCGTTACACAATCATAACATAATTACAAGTATCAGGTGATCCCTAAGATTACAGCAAACAAAAGTTCAATTCGGAACAAACTCAAAAAGTCCCGAAATAAGGTTCAAAAACTATAAAATGCCATTTTCGACCCCTAAACGACCCCGAAAGGCCAAAAACCATCTAGACTCTTAGAATAGAGCTTTGATCATTGGGCCGTTTTCGAGTCACCATGTAAATTTCAACCCAATCCGAGTTAATGAAAATTTGTCAATTTCAAGTGTCGCTAAAAACACCACCTTCTAAACACTTATGCATTTTCAAAATTTACAAAACGCACTAACAAACGCGATCCAGAAAACAGTGGTGGGATCGCGTTCCTCTTTGTAAAATCATTCTGTGACAAATTATAACTAACCAACGCGATCCGGACAAATTCTTGGGATCGCGTTCCCAAGAACAAAACTCGTCTGATTCATTTTATAACTAACGAACGCGATCCTGGCTAGGGTTCTGGGATCGCGTTTGAGCGTTTTTCAGCTCAGCTTCATCCCTGTAATTGCCCAGCTCCGAATTCAAAACCATTTTTGATAAATCAAGCTTATCAAACTCAGTTCTAATGTTATAAACAACTCAAATAACACCACATATTGTTATATATCAACATTCTAGCTTCAATTTCACCTATTCATTGCTAAATCTCATGATTCAATCAAATTTCATATATAAACCATATGATTACTTACAAATTGATTAAGAACAAGATGATGATGATGTTGAAATCTGATGATGATGATGAAACTAGCATCAAGATCACATCTTCACTTTTGATTCACACTTTGATTTAGATTTCTTAAGGTTTTTAGAGGAAATGAAGAAAGGAAATGAAATGAAATGAATAACTTTCCTAAATAGGAAAGTGAATATATAGTCGGCCTCCCTTAAACCGCCTTCAATATACGGGTATAATTTAATACCCTATCTCAATCTATTGTCTGGAACCCGAAAACCATTTGCGAGTCCAAACCTTTTATTTTACCGTCAACTATATTAATTTACAACAATTAATAATTTACTTATCACTTTGGAATATTTAACTCCTATTCCAATTATTTTAACTAATTCAGACAATATTATTTCCAAACACATTTAAATACTAATTTAAATCAAGAAATAATATAAAACACTAGGTCCATTTTGAGGATGTTACAACTCTCCCCCCCCCCCCCCCCCCCCCCTTAAAGAGATTTCGTCCCCGAAATCTAACCTCTATCAGTCTGACTAATGTGATATAATCACATATATCTTATCATACATTAATCCTCAATAGCAACTTACAACTATACTTAGATTGGTTCAATTCTTTCCACATTCACATGTTCCCATGAACATGCTTCTATCTTTACCTACGCACACATACAACGCATCTATCCAATATCATCAATCAGGTATATCTTTTAGAATAAACCCTAACTTTAACAAGTGAAACCTACAATCACTTAAACAACAAGTGAAACCTAACATCACTTAATAGGTTTATGCAACCAGAAATTAGCAATATGCTAAAGTCTTTAATCTATTACCCCTATTCATCTCTGTTAACAACAAACCAGCAACAACAATATTACCACAACAGGGTTCTAAAACCACCATACACGTATCCACCCTGAAATTTAAATTCAGCTTACGACTAACAATCAATCTAATATACAGATAACAATCTCAAATCTCTACTATCAAAGATTTAAAATTCAAATCTAGGTCAACTTTTCATTCAAAAGTTTCATATCTACTTTCTTGAATAACTTATAATATTCACATATCACTACCATCATATGAAATCCTTTACTTAAAAGTAATCCAGATTCATATCACCTTAATAAGCAAAGCAGAGGTCAAACTCAGTAGGTAAAACTACAATCAACAAGTACTTTGCTCAGTCAACAAAAGTACCACAATCTAATATCACCTACATTCAACCAACTCTACATTGACTTATTTCTATTGTAACTCTTTTCATTACAATCTAACAATTTTCAACAACTATCATAGCACAAACAATAATCACAACACTAACTATTATATGCTACAGTACACCTATCAATACGTAGTATTTACATTCAAAGTCTAACTAACCATCAAGTTAGAACTTACACAACGCTTAAACTGGTGAAACATCAAGTATCTATTCTTAACAACCAGTTATTTCAATTCAAGTTTTAAAATTTCAAATCACTACTTAATTATATCAACTTCTTAATCACAAGCAATTAGAAGTTATTCATTTTAACAGCAATATCACTTAGTATCTTAATCAATATTATGATACTACAATTCAAGCATCACAATATCACTATATCAAAATGTGTTACTTTCCAACACATTTCCAACAAAATCTACATCAAGTTAATCACTATTAACTAACTTCCACATAACCTATGGTACAATTTCAAATAAGTTTCTAAAATGGACATGTACACCTCAATTCCATTTAATTCTATATAATAGACCATTCAGACTGTTAAAGTCTTTACCAAGCCTTCACATTACTACTAGTCATCACATATCCATACTACAGGACATGGAACAATCACCAACTCTATGTTTCACTTATATACATACCAATTCGTATATAACTTAAACAATTCAGTTTAAACTTACAAGAAAAGTTTAATGAAAACAATCATCACCTATCAATTTCAAGGTTTCCCTTACTTCTTCACACCTACAATTATACACACATAATTTCTTAAAATATGAACAACCTTCAATTCATATTCTCTCATTTTATCCAACAAAGATCAACTAAACCTTTAATACTGTTCAACTCCAGATATACTATCATATCATTTCTTATTTGGATCTAATCCCAATTTATTCACTTTATTACTTACTTTATTTGTATACAATCAACAAATAACTAAAGAATCCATTCAATTCTTTCAATGCTTAAGTAATTCGCCATGAGATATCAATCAATCTAAATAGATATTAATAACAACTTTCAATTATTTTACTTCTCACACTCTTACCCAATCATTGCTGTCATCACAAACCTCATACACTGGTAAGATTTTCTTATCACAATTCTAATCAATGTGATTTAATTATTCTAACATATCTTAGCAATTTATAACTATCATATCAAACAATGACTTCATATCTGTATAATTCTTCAACACATATTATGTTCAAATATCAAATATTACCCAACTGAATACTCAATTATACTTAACACTATTTCAATTACTTAATACTAGCTTTAAGTAATAACTCAAGTTTCACAAACTTAAACAATTCATCTATCTCCTTTGGATCTTACACGACCCTTTTCAACATAATTTGACTAATCTAGGAATTCAATCACATTCCACACAATCATAACATTACAATCTATGTTAGACTATTTCAACACACACAGTTGACTACATGTCAACTTTGATTTCAATCAATCAATCAATAAAATCCTCTAATTGCTTTTCTCAAGTTTGACCTATCCTCAAACCACTCACAAGCAATTAATTTTATACACAATTCTCTATTCATGGTTTGACTTTCAAAGTTAACATACTATCAAGTTAACTCCCAACAAACCATTTTATCTTATATGTTTACTTTCAAACATATATTTTAAATTATTACTTTTAATAATCTTATCAATCTTTACAAGGACAAAATCAACCTACATCAATGTTGGCTCCATACAAGCCATTTCATATCGTATGTTTACTTTCAAACATAGACTTCCAATTATTTCATTCAATAATACTATTAATTCCTTATGCCGGACAATATCAACATATATAAATCTTGGCTTTATACAAGCCAAATACAATTTAGTGATTTAATTAAATACTATCAAATCCACCTACAGGTAATCTATCGCAATCAATCACAATTACCTATTCAACAAAATCAAATTTGTCATTTATGTTTATCATCAAAACCTCTATCAATGACAAATATTATTTACACTCGCATCTTTAAAGTCTAATTGTCACAGTCCTATCAACTGATTGTTTTCTTATCAAAACAACTATTAAACAACTTAGCATACTTTCATGCTCAATTTTCGAAAATCACATTACATTTCTTTTATACCTAGTAGCCTCAACAAGTTCATGTGACACAACATAATATAACAACGGTGATCAGGCGTTGTAAGATTATGTTCTTCACAATCCATTCTCAGGCTACTCTACATTATAATTATCAATGTAATTTACTCTCATCTTATATATTAAATACTTCATGATTTCAAATCAATCAAAATCTATTTAATAGTTTCTAACAGCTGATACATACTGAAAATCAGCTTACTACTTACATATTCAATCTTACATATGCAAGCCATCTCACATACACATATATCACACAATTTATTTTCAACAACTGAATTACTCAGTATATCTACTTGTCTGAAACCTCAAACACATGATAATCTATCATCATAGTTTCAATACTTAACACTGATCAATGTCTCTATTTACTCCAAAAATTCTGGACACATCTTAATTAACTATCATCACTTTGACATATGCTATACTATCAAGCATCAATGTCACAACAAGCCTACTTAATCATGTTACTATAAAACATTTCATTTATTAATTCACAACTGACAGGAAAGATCTATCATTTCCCAAATCAATTTCACCTTATTATTCTCTACATTTCTCATAAACCTATTCATCTTGGTTTAGATCAACTGTTTAGCTATAATCAAAACATATCATATAGCCACATAAACCCATATTTTCTCAAATAGCAGTCATTATCAATTCAAATGACACTACTTTCGTTAACAAGGATTTAAATCATATCCTGTATCAATCTACTAATATAATACTATCAATTATTTTGTCTCACCAATAAAGACACTCCTTAGGTTCCAACATCAATCATGTTAAAACCTTAATCAACTCTTTTGTCTACTTACTTAAACATATTTCTGCATTCTTAATTCAATCAGAAATATTAACAACAATGAACAACAATAAGCATCTCACTTAACAATGCTATCCTCATATCATCATATAGCAATCACTAGTTGACTCAAAACTAGGGAATCATATCAGTCTGACTCAATTAACTTCACAACAAAGCTTACTCAACATAACAGAGTAAACAATACAAGTTAATTTAAATTAACTCAGGCTTGTCGAAGATTACCTGACAATTTTAAGCCCACGAGTGTTGAGGAAACATGAAATATACCAGTCAGATACTCATGTTCCTCCGTCTCTGAAATCAAACAACAACTTCACAACTTGTTAAGGGTTAGTACATATTCAACTAACTACTTTCTCATACAACAACTAATCAACTAAATCCACACCCACTGGAATGTTTGACTCAACTAAATCAAAGTTTAGGATTGAACATTCTATCAAGTCCAATTCACCCAAACTATTGCTCTGATACCAGCTTATAACACCCCTATTCTCATTATAAACAATTAATATAATAATGGCGACCCGGAAGCGTATATATTTCAAAACATTATATCAATGTACTCAAAATGTCAGTAAACTTTTTTCAAATCAAATACGTGACATCTCAACAACTCGGTGTTATATAATTCAAAACATTTCTATGGCTATTAAATTAACATCAGAGTACAGCCTGTCAAACATTCCATCCAGTCAAAACACTTCCTGCCCTGCCCAATATGTCCCATCTATTTTAACCTGCAGGAAGAACTGTGATGGGGTTAGCATAAAGCTAAGTGAATGAAACTATAAACAACAGTCCAACTTAGCATAACAATCTGTTTACATCAAATTACAATAAACAGAAAATCAATCAGTCAATCATTCAATCACGCAACTTCCAATCAAGCGTTATCAATCGTCATGAGGACCGGTGGCTCCTGAGATACCTTAATACCGGTTTGGTACTCAAGGAACTCTTATCAATCATCTGTATTGGCCTATACAGAATTACCGATGACCAGTTGTTAATCACACACGACCTAGATCTCTGAACCAACTTTTCAAGTTCCAAGATCTCCTGTCGTCTACAATAACAACCAAGTCCAACCATCAAGTCAAGTTAACCTCAGAATCTTACATACTAGCTCAAACAGCCAAGTAAGCAAACAACCAAACTAACCTGGCAAGATATCTTAGACAAAGCATTATATTAAAGTAATACTATAAACTACTTGTTGTAAATCAAATCATTACAACTAAATCACACTGAGGTTACAGATCCACTCACCGAATACCTCAATCATCCACTCAGTAGTCTAATATCACTGAGTCTTCTGTGTATCTGAAAACATCACAGATTAACACAAGTTAGTAACTTGTCTCAACTGATAACACTTAGATAATTAATATCGTTACACAATCATAACATAATTACAAGTATCAGGTGATCCCTAAGATTACAGCAAACAAAAGTTCAATTCGGAACAAACTCAAAAAGTCCCGAAATAAGGTTCAAAAACTATAAAATGCCATTTTCGACCCCTAAACGACCCCGAAAGGCCAAAAACCATCTAGACTCTTAGAATAGAGCTTTGATCATTGGGCCGTTTTCGAGTCACCATGTAAATTTCAACCCAATCCGAGTTAATGAAAATTTGTCAATTTCAAGTGTCGCTAAAAACACCACCTTCTAAACACTTATGCATTTTCAAAATTTACAAAACGCACTAACAAACGCGATCCAGAAAACAGTGGTGGGATCGCGTTCCTCTTTGTAAAATCATTCTGTGACAAATTATAACTAACCAACGCGATCCGGACAAATTCTTGGGATCGCGTTCCCAAGAACAAAACTCGTCTGATTCATTTTATAACTAACGAACGCGATCCTGGCTAGGGTTCTGGGATCGCGTTTGAGCGTTTTTCAGCTCAGCTTCATCCCTGTAATTGCCCAGCTCCGAATTCAAAACCATTTTTGATAAATCAAGCTTATCAAACTCAGTTCTAATGTTATAAACAACTCAAATAACACCACATATTGTTATATATCAACATTCTAGCTTCAATTTCACCTATTCATTGCTAAATCTCATTATTCAATCAAATTTCATATATAAACCATATGATTACTTACAAATTGATTAAGAACAAGATGATGATGATGTTGAAATCTGATGATGATGATGAAACTAGCATCAAGATCACATCTTCACTTTTGATTCACACTTTGATTTAGATTTCTTAAGGTTTTTAGAGGAAATGAAGAAAGGAAATGAAATGAAATGAATAACTTTCCTAAATAGGAAAGTGAATATATAGTCGGCCTCCCTTAAACCGCCTTCAATATACGGGTATAATTTAATACCCTATCTCAATCTATTGTCTGGAACCCGAAAACCATTTGCGAGTCCAAACCTTTTATTTTACCGTCAACTATATTAATTTACAACAATTAATAATTTACTTATCACTTTGGAATATTTAACTCCTATTCCAATTATTTTAACTAATTCAGACAATATTATTTCCAAACACATTTAAATACTAATTTAAATCAAGAAATAATATAAAACACTAGGTCCATTTTGAGGATGTTACAACTCTCCCCCCCCCCCCCCCCCCCCCCTTAAAGAGATTTCGTCCCCGAAATCTAACCTCTATCAGTCTGACTAATGTGATATAATCACATATATCTTATCATACATTAATCCTCAATAGCAACTTACAACTATACTTAGATTGGTTCAATTCTTTCCACATTCACATGTTCCCATGAACATGCTTCTATCTTTACCTACGCACACATACAACGCATCTATCCAATATCATCAATCAGGTATATCTTTTAGAATAAACCCTAACTTTAACAAGTGAAACCTACAATCACTTAAACAACAAGTGAAACCTAACATCACTTAATAGGTTTATGCAACCAGAAATTAGCAATATGCTAAAGTCTTTAATCTATTACCCCTATTCATCTCTGTTAACAACAAACCAGCAACAACAATATTACCACAACAGGGTTCTAAAACCACCATACACGTATCCACCCTGAAATTTAAATTCAGCTTACGACTAACAATCAATCTAATATACAGATAACAATCTCAAATCTCTACTATCAAAGATTTAAAATTCAAATCTAGGTCAACTTTTCATTCAAAAGTTTCATATCTACTTTCTTGAATAACTTATAATATTCACATATCACTACCATCATATGAAATCCTTTACTTAAAAGTAATCCAGATTCATATCACCTTAATAAGCAAAGCAGAGGTCAAACTCAGTAGGTAAAACTACAATCAACAAGTACTTTGCTCAGTCAACAAAAGTACCACAATCTAATATCACCTACATTCAACCAACCTCTACATTGACTTATTTCTATTGTAACTCTTTTCATTACAATCTAACAATTTTCAACAACTATCATAGCACAAACAATAATCACAACACTAACTATTATATGCTACAGTACACCTATCAATACGTAGTATTTACATTCAAAGTCTAACTAACCATCAAGTTAGAACTTACACAACGCTTAAACTGGTGAAACATCAAGTATCTATTCTTAACAACCAGTTATTTCAATTCAAGTTTTAAAATTTCAAATCACTACTTAATTATATCAACTTCTTAATCACAAGCAATTAGAAGTTATTCAATTTTAACAGCAATATCACTTAGTATCTTAATCAATATTATGATACTACAATTCAAGCATCACAATATCACTATATCAAAATGTGTTACTTTCCAACACATTTCCAACAAAATCTACATCAAGTTAATCACTATTAACTAACTTCCACATAACCTATGGTACAATTTCAAATAAGTTTCTAAAATGGACATGTACACCTCAATTCCATTTAATTCTATATAATAGACCATTCAGACTGTTAAAGTCTTTACCAAGCCTTCACATTACTACTAGTCATCACATATCCATACTACAGGACATGGAACAATCACCAACTCTATGTTTCACTTATATACATACCAATTCGTATATAACTTAAACAATTCAGTTTAAACTTACAAGAAAAGTTTAATGAAAACAATCATCACCTATCAATTTCAAGGTTTCCCTTACTTCTTCACACCTACAATTATACACACATAATTTCTTAAAATATGAACAACCTTCAATTCATATTCTCTCATTTTATCCAACAAAGATCAACTAAACCTTTAATACTGTTCAACTCCAGATATACTATCATATCATTTCTTATTTGGATCTAATCCCAATTTATTCACTTTATTACTTACTTTATTTGTATACAATCAACAAATAACTAAAGAATCCATTCAATTCTTTCAATGCTTAAGTAATTCGCCATGAGATATCAATCAATCTAAATAGATATTAATAACAACTTTCAATTATTTTACTTCTCACACTCTTACCCAATCATTGCTGTCATCACAAACCTCATACACTGGTAAGATTTTCTTATCACAATTCTAATCAATGTGATTTAATTATTCTAACATATCTTAGCAATTTATAACTATCATATCAAACAATGACTTCATATCTGTATAATTCTTCAACACATATTATGTTCAAATATCAAATATTACCCAACTGAATACTCAATTATACTTAACACTATTTCAATTACTTAATACTAGCTTTAAGTAATAACTCAAGTTTCACAAACTTAAACAATTCATCTATCTCCTTTGGATCTTACACGACCCTTTTCAACATAATTTGACTAATCTAGGAATTCAATCACATTCCACACAATCATAACATTACAATCTATGTTAGACTATTTCAACACACACAGTTGACTACATGTCAACTTTGATTTCAATCAATCAATCAATAAAATCCTCTAATTGCTTTTCTCAAGTTTGACCTATCCTCAAACCACTCACAAGCAATTAATTTTATACACAATTCTCTATTCATGGTTTGACTTTCAAAGTTAACATACTATCAAGTTAACTCCCAACAAACCATTTTATCTTATATGTTTACTTTCAAACATATATTTTAAATTATTACTTTCAATAATCTTATCAATCTTTACAAGGACAAAATCAACCTACATCAATGTTGGCTCCATACAAGCCATTTCATATCGTATGTTTACTTTCAAACATAGACTTCCAATTATTTCATTCAATAATACTATTAATTCCTTATGCCGGACAATATCAACATATATAAATCTTGGCTTTATACAAGCCAAATACAATTTAGTGATTTAATTAAATACTATCAAATCCACCTACAGGTAATCTATCGCAATCAATCACAATTACTTATTCAACAAAATCAAATTTGTCATTTATGTTTATCATCAAAACCTCTATCAATGACAAATATTATTTACACTCGCATCTTTAAAGTCTAATTGTCACAGTCCTATCAACTGATTGTTTTCTTATCAAAACAACTATTAAACAACTTAGCATACTTTCATGCTCAATTTTCGAAAATCACATTACATTTCTTTTATACCTAGTAGCCTCAACAAGTTCATGTGACACAACATAATATAACAACGGTGATCAGGCGTTATAAGATTATGTTATTCACAATCCATTCTCAGGCTACTCTACATTATAATTATCAATGTAATTTACTCTCATCTTATATATTAAATACTTCATGATTTCAAATCAATCAAAATCTATTTAATAGTTTCTAACAGCTGATACATACTGAAAATCAGCTTACTACTTACATATTCAATCTTACATATGCAAGCCATCTCACATACACATATATCACACAATTTATTTTCAACAACTGAATTACTCAGTATATCTACTTGTCTGAAACCTCAAACACATGATAATCTATCATCATAGTTTCAATACTTAACACTGATCAATGTCTCTATTTACTCCAAAAATTCTGGACACATCTTAATTAACTATCATCACTTTGACATATGCTATACTATCAAGCATCAATGTCACAACAAGCCTACTCAATCATGTTACTATAAAACATTTCATTTATTAATTCACAACTGACAGGAAAGATCTATCATTTCCCAAATCAATTTCACCTTATTATTCTCTACATTTCTCATAAACCTATTCATCTTGGTTTAGATCAACTGTTTAGCTATAATCAAAACATATCATATAGCCACATAAACCCATATTTTCTCAAATAGCAGTCATTATCAATTCAAATGACACTACTTTCGTTAACAAGGATTTAAATCATATCCTGTATCAATCTACTAATATAATACTATCAATTATTTTGTCTCACCAATAAAGACACTCCTTAGGTTCCAACATCAATCATGTTAAAACCTTAATCAACTCTTTTGTCTACTTACTTAAACATATTTCTGCATTCTTAATTCAATCAGAAATATTAACAACAATGAACAACAATAAGCATCTCACTTAACAATGCTATCCTCATATCATCATATAGCAATCACTAGTTGACTCAAAACTAGGGAATCATATCAGTCTGACTCAATTAACTTCACAACAAAGCTTACTCAACATAACAGAGTAAACAATACAAGTTAATTTAAATTAACTCAGGCTTGTCGAAGATTACCTGACAATTTTAAGCCCACGAGTGTTGAGGAAACATGAAATATACCAGTCAGATACTCATGTTCCTCCGTCTCTGAAATCAAACAACAACTTCACAACTTGTTAAGGGTTAGTACATATTCAACTAACTACTTTCTCATACAACAACTAATCAACTAAATCCACACCCACTGGAATGTTTGACTCAACTAAATCAAAGTTTAGGATTGAACATTCTATCAAGTCCAATTCACCCAAACTATTGCTCTGATACCAGCTTATAACACCCCTATTCTCATTATAAACAATTAATATAATAATGGCGACCCGGAAGCGTATATATTTCAAAACATTATATCAATGTACCCAAAATGTCAGTAAACTTTTTTCAAATCAAATACGTGACATCTCAACAACTCGGTGTTATATAATTCAAAACATTTCTATGGCTATTAAATTAACATCAGAGTACAGCCTGTCAAACATTCCATCCAGTCAAAACACTTCCTGCCCTGCCCAATATGTCCCATCTATTTTAACCTGCAGGAAGAACTGTGATGGGGTTAGCATAAAGCTAAGTGAATGAAACTATAAACAACAGTCCAACTTAGCATAACAATCTGTTTACATCAAATTACAATAAACAGAAAATCAATCAGTCAATCATTCAATCACGCAACTTCCAATCAAGCGTTATCAATCGTCATGAGGACCGGTGGCTCCTGAGATACCTTAATACCGGTTTGGTACTCAAGGAACTCTTATCAATCATCTGTATTGGCCTATACAGAATTACCGATGACCAGTTGTTAATCACACACGACCTAGATCTCTGAACCAACTTTTCAAGTTCCAAGATCTCCTGTCGTCTACAATAACAACCAAGTCCAACCATCAAGTCAAGTTAACCTCAGAATCTTACATACTAGCTCAAACAGCCAAGTAAGCAAACAACCAAACTAACCTGGCAAGATATCTTAGACAAAGCATTATATTAAAGTAATACTATAAACTACTTGTTGTAAATCAAATCATTACAACTAAATCACACTGAGGTTACAGATCCACTCACCGAATACCTCAATCATCCACTCAGTAGTCTAACATCACTGAGTCTTCTGTGTATCTGAAAACATCACAGATTAACACAAGTTAGTAACTTGTCTCAACTGATAACACTTAGATAATTAATATCGTTACACAATCATAACATAATTACAAGTATCAGGTGATCCCTAAGATTACAGCAAACAAAAGTTCAATTCGGAACAAACTCAAAAAGTCCCGAAATAAGGTTCAAAAACTATAAAATGCCATTTTCGACCCCTAAACGACCCCGAAAGGCCAAAAACCATCTAGACTCTTAGAATAGAGCTTTGATCATTGGGCCGTTTTCGAGTCACCATGTAAATTTCAACACAATCCGAGTTAATGAAAATTTGTCAATTTCAAGTGTCGCTAAAAACACCACCTTCTAAACACTTATGCATTTTCAAAATTTACAAAACGCACTAACAAACGCGATCCAGAAAACAGTGGTGGGATCGCGTTCCTCTTTGTAAAATCATTCTGTGACAAATTATAACTAACCAACGCGATCCGGACAAATTCTTGGGATCGCGTTCCCAAGAACAAAACTCGTCTGATTCCTTTTATAACTAACGAACGCGATCCTGGCTAGGGTTCTGGGATCGCGTTTGAGCGTTTTTCAGCTCAGCTTCATCCCTGTAATTGCCCAGCTCCGAATTCAAAACCATTTTTGATAAATCAAGCTTATCAAACTCGGTTCTAATGTTATAAACAACTCAAATAACACCACATATTGTTATATATCAACATTCTAGCTTCAATTTCACCTATTCATTGCTAAATCTCATGATTCAATCAAATTTCATATATAAACAATATGATTACTTACAAATTGATTAAGAACAAGATGGTGATGATGTTGAAATCTGATGATGATGATGAAACTAGCATCAAGATCACATCTTCACTTTTGATTCACACTTTGATTTAGATTTCTTAAGGTTTTTAGAGGAAATGAAGAAAGGAAATGAAATGAAATGAATAACTTTCCTAAATAGGAAAGTGAATATATAGTCGGCCTCCCTTAAACCGCCTTCAATATACGGGTATAATTTAATACCCTATCTCAATCTATTGTCTGAAACCCGAAAACCATTTGCGAGTCCAAACCTTTTATTTTACCGTCAACTATATTAATTTACAACAATTAATAATTTACTTATCACTTTGGAATATTTAACTCCTATTCCAATTATTTTAACTAATTCAGACAATATTATTTCCAAACACATTTAAATAATAATTTAAATCAAGAAATAATATAAAACACTAGGTCCATTTCGATGATGTTACATGTATGATCGTCAAATGCGTGCAGGTGTACTTCTTCAAAACTTAATTTTGTTCTTCAAGTAAGGTTTTACATTCTATTCGATCTTCCAGAAATTATATTAATTTTCAACGCATATATAGTTACCTAAGATATATGTAAAGACTTTATGCGCCAAGACAATACTGCGTATAGTAGTAATAAAATACGGATGGTTTGAGACAAACAACATAATAAGACTCATCAAGAGCTTAAAAGTACGTACACATACGCTTAAACGACATGCATGTGTATATGTGGTCTTACAAGACACAAAAGGATCCCGCCCCGAAGTGAAATAGGCTAAACAACGATTGTACCCAAAAGTAACCTAGTATAATTACAAAAATGAAATACGAAACGATATAAGTAGCTAGGGAACATACAAATAGTAAAAGTTATTCTATTATTTTGAAAGATTCTTAAGGTGGGTTTCTAAAAATAAGCAAATCAGAAAAGAGTACAAGTAGAATGTAACGTGTAGACTATCTGAAATAAGGGTAATTATTTGTAGAGCAACTCAGGGGTATAATTGACAATCTATACCGGGAAGTCCCACAAAAACCCTTACTTGTAGCACCTGGTGGGTTCTTTGACAAAGAGCGGTTTGCGAAGCTTCTTAAGATTTCGGGTTCAAAAGATGTAATGACTCTCCATTTGTATAATTTGGGACGATTTAATCATGTACAAGTTAGTCAATTTTGAAATCAGACAAAGCTTATACGTAAGGGGACAAAATGGATGGGTTGACTAAGGGGTCAAAACGAATAACATTTACGTTGCGTTTGGTTCGTTTAATTAACAACTATAATACGTATTTAGTTTGTTGGGTGCCTGTCCGTAAAGTCGTCATTTGTCGAAGGTTGAACTTGTGAACATATTGATTGATACTTTGATAATTCAATATATGAATTACTCGTAAATTACTAGTAGAAGGTTTGTACTTAAACGGTCAAGCATGAAGTCACGGATTAAAATATATAAAAATATATATAGTATGTCCAAATAGCTAGCTGGTCATTCAAGTTAGAAAAATTTTGTTCGAAAAAGATTCTAGAAAATTACACCGAAATAAACTCCAAGTTTAATATATTAATTTAATTAATTAAATTAATAATAATATCACCTTAAAGTTGGTTAAAATCACCTTAAGTAAGTTGCTTTTGCAATAAGTCTTCGAATTAACGTAGGTGCCACGTACATTACAAAAAAGAAAATAATTGTAAGTCGCTAGTCAAGATCGAATATTGTACAATGGTAGAACTTACATGTACATGTTCGGTAAGTTCGTCACCTCGGGATACAAAATAAGTAGAAGCTTCCTCGCTCACATTTTCATCACTTCATCTCATTTTACGACATGAGCAACATGGTATGCAACTATGCAAGTCACTCGAGATGTGTGTAGCGCAATATTTGAGAAATGTATATCAAAATACGTGTTACATTATGCATACCCAAATATTTAATTGAGCTTGAAAATGATCGATAGATATCAGAGGCGTTAAGAAATTCAAATTGAGGGGGTCAAAAAATATTTTTTTTTATTTCTATTTATTGTTTTGTGGTAGCGAAATTTTTTTAAATGTCCTTAATACCTTACAAAATCTTTTCTTTTTTGCATAATTTAAAATTTCTTATGAGAACAGCTGCTTACACTGGCCCGTCATGTCTCCACCCCTAATAGATTTTATAACTAATTAAATGAGTCAAATAGTTTAACAGACCTAATTGACTAGACTGATGCACATGAAAATTCTATTAGATATGATGAGGGAAAAAATTATACATTGTAAATGTGTTTTAAGGTGATTTAATCAAACTTATTTTTAGGTCTACATTTTCTAAATATCATTATTATTATCTTTATGGACCCAAATTTTAGTTACAGAAGTTCAAAACGAGGCTATCAGCCTATCAGGTCCATGTCGATAGTGAAGAAGCCCATTAGTATTGGGCCGTCCCATCTCAAGAACTAGTTAAAACTTAAAAGAGAATGATCGAGTTTGCGACGTCCTTGCATACACTGATACACACACAGAAACATAAAAAGTCGATTGATGGAGGAGGAGATGTTGAAGGAAAACCGTAAAAAATGTTTTTTTTTTCTTTTTTTCTTTTCACTAACTACTTTCACATTAAATTGGTCATTTAATTCAATTAACGGTTCTTAAACGCTGGAGTTAACATCATTAGGCATTCCGATCCAACTTTTTTATTATCCTATGTGAAACGAATACCTATCCTCGTGTATGTTCCGCTGATAATGTCACCTATGAGTTGATATAACATGTTCCACAAATAATTCTAAATAATTGCCGCACATTTCATCCAATGAAAGTCTAGTAAACAGTAAAAAACCTAGTCATAAATAAATAAATGTATAATTTCTAGGTACATTTTAAAGCTACAGTGCAATTTTACTCGTACTTATTGTGGTAAGATTCTGCTATAGGTTAATTTTAGTTAGACCACCTTCAATGGGGCGTCCCGCTGGAACCATTTTTTGATTAAGAACGCCCATAACGACCACAATGGGGGGCGTTCTGGCGACGCGTTGTGGGGGCGTTGTGTAACCCAAAATGGGTAAACGTTGGACGTTCAAGCGGGACCCACGACCAATTCCATTTTATTTTGTGTTTTCTTCCCTTGTTTTAATTCAAATTAAATGGTGTTGTGGGACTTAGGGGCAAAAAATGGGCGAACACCATTGTTAGTGGTAAAAATTGTGTCGTTGTATTGTGCTGACGTGACACTAAAAAAATGAACGTTCTGATGTTACGACTACATGTGGTCTTAATTCATTTCGATTATTGGTCAAACTATTGGACCGGCCCATCAAGCAACATTTTAAGCCGTTGTTTTGACTTGTATCATAGTCTAGTAGTGCATGCATATGTGGGAATTTACTATTTACGGGTAGATAATTGGTTAATGCTAAAATTACAAAAGGAGAATCCAATTTATAAGACCTTCGAATTTCTCGAATTTTGAAAGTTATCTTAAAAAATAGTATATTTATAAGCTATAAAAAATTGTGTCATTAGAAGGAACATCTATTTCTAATACTTTTTTTAATTAATTATTCTTTGAGAATAAAAAAAAAAAAAAAAACGCCGATTTAGTGGTCACACGTTCGCAAGAGTGAATGTGATGAATATTTAGTAGAATGTGAAACATATCCATTGATCGAACACATTCGTTCACAGCTCTGCCTCCTCTTTATCTTGCGCAATGCATCCATTATGCTCGATTCCATCTATATATCAACGTATGTTCACTTTCATCATTTTGTTTCATATGGTCATACTACAAACTGACTGTGTGTTAATTATTATGGTATTCTTATTACTTGCCTTTAGAGTACATTTTATCACGTACAATTCAGTATAAGAAACTGAATATAAGCTAGGTTATTAGCATCAACTAAAAATCTATAACCTGATTCACCAATTGAAAAATGAAGAGTTAAAAGGTGAACATAATTGCTAAAGACTTGATGTAAAGCAATCGCGCTAACGACGGAAAATAAGAAACCTTAGTTACAAATGCGATATGAAATTTGTTCAACACGATAAGATTGGTGCTAAGCCGCTAAACATACGGTGGAACATGATATATATGTAGGAATGAAATTAAAGAAATTTTACTAATTGAGTTAATTTGTTTAATTAGTATAATCGTAATAATGCAAATTTCAACATTCAAATTGTATACTTTGATTTTTAATATAGCTAGTCTTGGTTCACATGGTAATTGGTACCTAGATATTTTTAATTTCCATACATCAAAGATTCAAAGGTCACATACATAGACGTATATAGTAGTAGAATTAATTAGATTCCATCTTTAATTAGATATATAAGGCATGTACAACGGATCTACAACGGAAGCCACAGACGCTTTTGTCCTTCGACTCCTTTCAAAAAATTTGAAATTACGTATATAAAAAAAAAAAAAAAGTTATTATCTACAATTTTTAGAATTTCACCCCTCAAAACGATAAAGAAGAACAAAAAAAAATGGCCCATCCATTTAGATTTTCTAGATTTGCCCGTGCATGTACATGATAGTTGGAACTTAATTTTAAAAGAGATTGAATAATCATGCATATATGAATGGATCGTTTGATATCATAATTAAATAAGTAAATAACCTATCTGTTAATTACTAGCATCATATTGACCCGACATGCGAAAAATTTGGGGTGACTTTGCAAAAACAAAAACCTCTTGAACTTTTATTCAAATAAAAGGAATGATTTATCAGTGGGTCAGTAGTAAAATTTCACATGTAATTGTTAAGCAATACATGTTGTCTTTATTAGTAATTATTTATTAAGTGTGTCAATAAACCAACATATCAATATATAAAGGTTTATTGGTTCTGTTAAATTGTATAACAGGTGGTTGGTATATGAAAAATATTGGATCATAGTGAGTTTCAATTCAAAGTGTTTACATGTTTGTAACTTGTACCAGCTACCACTATATGTAACATTGTAACCTCAATATATCAAGAATTTAACAATGAATATAGGGTTTAGTGTCTGGAAATGTACCAAACTTTGACCAAATGTCTATTGTGTGTACCCAACTTACATTTGTTAATTTTAATACATCCAACTTTCAAAAAAGATGTTTTAATGTATTTTGATGACGTGTCATTCGTATAGCGTGCCACGTGGCATACAGAGAGAGTGACACGTCATCGACACGTCATCAAAATACATCAAAACATCCTTTTTGAAAGTTGGATGTATTAAAATAAGCAAATGTAAGTTGGATACACACAATTGACATTTAGTCAAAGTTTGGTACATTACCAGACACTAAACCCATGAATATATATATTCCATAGGTAAAACACAAACACCATAAAACAGAATGCAACTAAAGAAACAAACCCAACCAATAATTTCTAAACAAAACATCAAGAACCCACTTTACAAACATCAACCTAGTCAATTTTAAGCCCTAATTTCGTATTTGATTTCACTAATTATACAAACCCACTAGAACCCACTTTCTAGGTTAAAATTATAGAGAAAGAACACATACAAGGATTAAGAGAAGTAAAAGAGGTGACGAATTAGACACTAGGAGCTTGAATCAAAAATTGAATTTGATGATTTGATGAGAGTGATAAGCTTCTGCGATTTTTTATTTTTTTTTGTTCTCAACATAATAAGTTCTGGAATATGTTGGAAGCAATTAGAAAGGAGTACGTATGTATGTATATCAAACTTTACTTCTTTTAATCCATACAGTCTGGAACTGAGAAATCATTTACGATTTCTAGTATTTTATATCACTTTAAAATACTAATACTTTAAAATAATTGTATTTTCGCGTACTAAAATAATACCTCAAAATTTGGGGTGTTACATAAGGTACGCTGTTAAATCCGATGTCAACTCACCATGGGAATCTTACTTCATCGAACTATCACCTTACCTTACGACTAAGAAAACACGCAAACATGTGATATTTACACTCTATTATTATCACTAGTCACATTTTGAGTTGCTTAACATCAATTCATAAGAATTTAGCAAAACCCATGAAATTGCTCAAGAACACAAGTTGTAGTTTAAACACTTACAAATATTGTTTTATGTTTACCAATGATCATAACTACACTAATTAACATCAACATAGTAAATTTCAAGCCCTAATTTCGTATTTAATTTCACTAATTATACAAACCACCTAGAACCCACTTTCTAGGTTAAAATTATAGAGAAAGAACACATACAAGGATTAAGAGAAGTAAAAGAGGTGATGAATTAGACACTAGGAGCTTGAATCAAAGATTGAATTTGATGATTTGATGAGAGTGATAAGCTTCTGCGATTTTTTTGTTTTTTTGTTCTCAACATAATAAGTTCTGGAATATGTTGGAAGCAATTAGAAAGGAGTACGTATGTATGTATATCAAACTTTACTTCTTTTAATCCATACAGTCTGGAACTGAGAAATCATTTACTATTTCTAGTATTTTATATCACTTTAAAATACTAATACTTTAAAATAATTATATTTTCGAGTACTAAAATAATACCTCGAAATTTGGGGTGTTACATAAGGTACGCTGTTAAATCCGATGTCAACTCACCATGGGAATCTTACTTCATCGAACTATCACCTTACCTTAATAACTATAGATCTACCTTTTGATCTTAAATTTCCTTCTAACTTGTCATAAATAAATGGAATTTAGTGACAAAAGAATTTAATAATGAGATATGAAATTAGGGAGATGAGATAACAGAGAACGATAGTTAGAAAATGAAATGTTTCTTTGTATAATTTAATAGATAAAAACAATAAAATTACAATTTATATAAATATATTAAGCATTTCAATCTTTCTATCTAATAATGAATACTAACGAAAATGGCCGTTGAAGTATGATGTGGGAAATTAATGGTAAATTCAATGTAAATCTGTTGAAAATTTTGATTGATGCAAATTTGTTGAAACTATGGCCGATGAAATTCGGTTGAAAACTCTTGCCGTTAAAAATTTGTGGAAAAGATTAGTTGATGTAATTCCGTTGAAAAGTAAAATTTGTGAAACAATCGTGAAAAATATTTGATGAAACTTCGATAAAAATTCGTTGAAAATCCGTGGAAATCATTTGATGAAAGTCCGTGGGAAATTCGTCAATATTTTAAAAGATGATATTTCTAAAATTTATTTACCATCAAATTCGTTGCTTGAAAGTCCGATGAAAAACCATTGGCCGTTGAAAAATACGTGGGAAAAATATTTCCTACGCTCTTTTTAACGACGGACAAGATTCGTGGGAAATGGCTGTTTTCCACTATTTTCCCACGGATTTCGACGTTGAAATTCTTCAGTTTTCTTGACTTCTAGTAGTGTTTACATAAACATTTCTTTGTAACTTACAGGAAAAGATATTAAACATAAGTTTCGTCGTTTAATGAAAGTTCCATTGTAATTGTCATGTTGATCAAATAAAGTCATTGGCTGAGTTATGGTTTTAGGTTTCCATGATATCGACCAATACGGTTACGTTACGTTGCATTGCGATTTCTTTTTCTACATTCGAATAGTATATACTCATATATCATTTTTGTATATACATGAAGAAAGAGTCAAATTATATATAAATATAAATATAAATTAATACTCCATCTGTCCCAATTTTATTGTTTACCTTACTATTTTTGTTTTTCCAAAAAATTGTTCACTTATTAAAAATAACTATAAATTATCCTTAAACTTCCATAACTACCCTCATTTATTACTCTCAATAACTCATTTATTATATAGTTTTAGTCAAACAAATATCTTAAATTGTAAAAAAATTTGTTAAGGAAATATATTTGCGACGGAGTGAGTAATATATTATATTAGTAAACTACTTTATTCAACATAGACAGAAAGATAAAATAATGCCAAGCTAGCAACAATTAATGGATTTGAATATACTCATATATCATTTTTGTATATACATGAAGAAAGGGTCAAGTTACATATAAATATAATTATAAATTTAACTATATATATAAATTAATACTCCATCCGTTCCAATTTTATTGTTTACATTACTATTGTTTACCTTACTATTAATACTCCATCCGTCCCAATTTTATTGTTTACCTTACTATTTTTATTTTTTCAATTTAAATTGTTCACTTGTTAAAAATAACTATAAAATATCCCTTAAACTTCTATAACTACCCTCATTTATTACTCTCAATAACTCATTTATTAAATAATTTTAGTCAAACAAATATCTAAAATTGTTAAAAAAAATTTGTTAAGGAAATATATTTGAGACGGAGTGAGTAATATATTATACTAGTTAACTACTTTATTCAACGTACATAGAAAGATAAAATAATGCCAAGCTAGCAACAATTAATGGATTTGAATATACTAATATATCATTTTTGTATATACATGAAGAAAGGGTCAAGTTATATATAAATATAAATATAAATTTAAATATAAATATAAATTAATACTCCATCCGTTCCAATTTTATTGTTTATCTTACTATTGTTTACCTTACTATTAATACTTCATCCGTCCCAATTTTATTGTTTACCTTACTATTTTTGTTTTTCCAATTTAAATTGTTCGCTTGTTAAAAATAACTACTCCGTATAAAATATCCCTTCAACTTCTATAACTACCCCCATTTATTACTCTCAATAACTCATTTATTAAATAATTTTAGTCAAACAAATATCTTAAATTGTAAAAAAATTTGTTAAGGAAATATATTTGAGACGGAGTGAGTAATATATTATACTAGTTAACTACTTTATTCAAAGTAGATAGAAAGATAACATAATGCCAAGATAGCAACAATTAATGGATTTGAATATACTCATATATCATTTTTGTATATACACGAAGAAAGGGTCAAGTTATATATAAATATAAATATAAATATAAATTTAAATATAAAAATAAATTAATACTCCATCCGTTCCAATTTTATGGTTTACCTTACTGTTATTTACCTTACTATTAATACTTCATCCGTCCCAATTTTATTGTTTACCTTACTATTTTTGTTTTTCCAATTTAAATTATTCACTTGTTTAAAATAACTATAAAATATCCCTTAAACTTCTATAACTACCCTCGTTTATTACTCTCAATAACTCATTTTTTAAATAATTTTAGTCAAACAAATATCAAAAATTGTAAAAAAATTTGATAAGGAAATATATTTGAGACGGAGTGAGTAATATATTATACTATTTAACTACTTTATTCAACGTAGATAGAAAGATAAAATAATGTCAAGCTAGCAACAATTAATGGATTTGAATATACACATATATCATTTTTGTATATACATGAAGAAAGGGTCAAGTTATATATAAATATAAATTTAAATTTAAATATAAATATAAATTAATACTCCATCCGTTTTATTTTATTGTTTATCTTACTATTGTTTACTTTACTATTTATACTTCATCCGTCCCAATTTTATTGTTTACCTTACTATTTTTGTTTTTCCAATTTAAATTGTTCGCTTGTTAAAAATAACTACTCCATATAAAATATCCCTTATACTTCTATAACTACCCTCATTTATTACTCTCAATAACTCATTTATTAAATAATTTTAGTCAAACAAATATCTTAAATTGTAAAAAAATTTGTTAAGGAAATATATTTGAGACGGAGTGAGTAATATATTATACTAGTTAACTACTTTATTCAAAGTAGATAGAAAGATAAAATAATGCCAAGATAGCAACAATTAATGGATTTGAATATACTCATATATCATTTTTGTATATACATGAAGAAATGGTCAAGTTATATATAAATATAAATATAAATTAAAATATAAAAATAAATTAATACTCCACCCGTTCCAATTTTATTGTTTACCTTACTATTGTTTACCTTAATATTAATACTTCATCCGTCCCAATTTTATTATTTACCTTACTATTTTTGTTTTTCCAATTTAAATTATTCACTTGTTTTAAATAACTATATAATATCCCTTAAACTTCTATAACTACCCTCGTTTATTACTCTCAATAACTCATTTATTAAATAATTTTAGTCAAACAAATATCTAAAATTGTAAAAAAAAATTGATAAGGTAATATATTTGAGACAGAGTGAGTAATATATTATACTAGTTAACTACTTTATTCAACGTAGATAGAAAGATAAAATAATGCCAAGCTAGCAACAATTAATGGATTTGAATATACTCGTATATCATTTTTGTATATACATGAAGAAAGGGTCAAGTTATATATAAATTTAAATATAAATATAAATTAATACTTCATCCGTTCCAATTTTATAGTTTATCTTACTATTGTTTACCTTACTATTAATACTTCATCCGTCCCAATTTTATTGTTTACCTTACTATTTTTGTTTTTCCAATTTAAATTGTTCGCTTGTTAAAAATAACTACTCCGTATAAAATATCCCTTAAACTTCTATAACTACCCTCATTTATTACTCTCAATAACTCATTTATTAAATAATTTTAGTCAAACAAATATCTTAAATTGTAAAAAAAATTGTTAAGGAAATATATTTGAGACGGAGTGAGTAATATATTATACTAGTTAACTACTTTATTCAAAGTAGATAGAAAGATAAAATAATGCCAAGATAGCAACAATTAATGGATTTGAATATACTCATATATCATTTTTGTATATACACGAAGAAAGGGTCAAGTTATATATAAATATAAATAAAAATTTAAATATAAATATAAATTAATACTCCATCCGTTCCAATTTTATTGTTTACCTTACTTTTAATACTTCATCCGTCTCAATTTTATTGTTTACCTTACTATTTTTGTTTTTCCAATTTAAATTGTTCACTTGTTAAAAATAACTATAAAATATCCCTTAAACTTCTATAACTACCCTCATTTATTACTCTCAATAACTCATTTATTAATTAATTTTAGTCAAACAAATATCTTAAATTGTAAAAATATTAGTTAAGGAAATATATATTTGGGAGGGAGTAAGTAATATATTATACTAGTTAACTACTTTATTCAACGTAGAGCAACAATTAATGGATTTGAATAGTCAACTTAAATGTGTCATTTTGGAAATTAATCGTGAAACTAGTTGATCGAGAATTTGAAGCTTATAAAAGGACATATCCATGTACAAAGTGAACCACACCAGTTAAACATTAAACATCTCAATTTTTACAAATTCATCAAATTAAATCATATTGAATTGAATACCATGGAGATCAATCTAGTGACTTCTCTCTTCCTTTTCGTAACACCTCTCTTCTTGTTGCTTATCGTTCTAAACTATTTCACATCTGTCAAAAACCTCCCACCAGGACCACGACCATGGCCTATCATCGGCAATATGCACCTAATGGCTAAGGACCCTCATATCGCAGCTGCCAACTTTTCAAAAAAGTATGGTCCACTCGTCTCTGTCCGTTTAGGCTCCAGACTTCTTGTGGTGGCCTCGACCCCAGAGGCAGCCATGGAGGTTCTTAAGACTAAAGATCGTCAACTCTCTGGTCGTAGCATCCCTGATGCACTTCAACAGAGTTTCATCAACTATTACTTTGTTTGGGCGAGAGATTGCAACGAACATTGGAAATCATGTAGAACGCTTTGTAAAGCTGAGTTGTTCTCGTCTAAAGCTATTGAAGTCCAGTCCAAATTGAGAGGCGAAAAGTTGGATATAATGTTAGATTACTTGAATGCAACACAAGGAAAAGTTGTGCAAATTGAAGAACTGGTTTTTACTACATTAACTAACACTTTAAGTAACATTTTGTTTAGCAAAGATTTTCTTGATTTAAAAGATGAGAAATCTGCTCATAAGTTGAAGTTTGGACTCCTTAAGGTATTGGAGAATGCTATTACACCAAACGTAAGCGATTTTTTCCCCATAATTGGGAGACTCGATCTTCAAGGATTAAGGAAGGACAGCTTGAATCATCTTGACGAGTTGTCTGCTTATTCGGAGGCTATAGTTAAAGAACGAAGAGCTCGAATTGCTTCATCGGTAGCAAACAAACAAGCAGTGGTGGAAGAGGAGAAAGATTTCTTGGATCTTTTGCTTGAAAATAACTTCACTAATGCTCAAATCAACATCTTGGTCCTGGTAAGTCTTTTGTAAACGTCCCGTGATAAAAATGAATAATAATCGATGTCTAAAAAAAGAAAAGTTTTCTACGTAGTACTATATTAAGAAGACCACAAACTCATGCATGTACATTACTCCTTAAAGACCAAGATTTGATCTCTATATATTTAATTAGGTCATCAAAACCAAGCCTTAGCATTTTAACAAACCAGATTGGTCTTAACACGATATATAATTTTCATGATCGGTTACTTATATACACCTTAAAGACTGAATTTGGGTTTTTTTGACAAATAGTTAAACTTGCATAAGAAAACCCTTATGTTTCCATGCATTGAAATGGACGTAAATTAAGTTTTGAATATTCACTACTTGCAGGAATTATTCATAGCAGGCACAGATACTATTGTAACAACCATCGAATGGGCGATGGCCGAGTTGATAAAGAACAAAGAAATGATGGATAAAGTACACGAAGAGCTCTGTGGTGCCGAAATCAACTCAGAGTCTATTATGACATCTGATCTTTCTAAATTGACTTATTTCAATGCTTGTATCAAAGAGACACTAAGATTGCACCCGGTTGTTCCTGTCCTAATTCCTCGACGTGCCATTGAAGCTTGTGAAGTTATGAACTACACGATTCCTCTAAATACCCAAATTTGGGTTAACGTTTGGGCGATCAGTCATGACCCAAAAGTTTGGGAGGATCCTTTCAGTTTTAAACCCGAAAGGTTTGTTGGCTCAAACTCGGATTTTCATGGCCGTGACTTTGAGTTCATACCGTTTGGTAGTGGCAGGAGAATGTGTCCGGGTTTACCCTCTGGCGTTAAGAGTTTGCAAACCATATTAGCGTCTTTGATTCTTGGATTCGATTGGAGTCTTCCAAATGGTGCAGATCCAACAAAACTCGACATGACTGAAAAATTCGGGGTGACTTTGCAGAAAGAAAAACCTCTTGAACTTATCTTCAAACGCAAACAGTAATTAATAATCGATAGGCTTAATGTATAAATTCACATGTAACTTTCCGAGTTTGGCATTTATATCTTAAAGTGAACCACCAACCATTTGATACGTAAAGCTAGGTTGTTGGAGGTGATGCATGTATCATTTGTTTTATGTTGAATATAATTAATCAATAATTACTTTCAATTTAATAGTTCATGTTTCTCTTTTTAGATGTTCTAAACTTATAGTCTACTTTCAATTTCAAGTAATTAGCTACTGTTTTAGTAGATAATAATTTATTTCTATTGATCAACATACATGCAGTCCAATTTTCGTACTTTTTAAAATTCTGTGTAACTTTGCTGTGAACAATTAAATTGAGACGAATATAGCCACTCGTCTAAATGAACGGATCAAATGAATTTATCTATCCAACATGCATGGAATCCAATGGTATCAAAGTCTACATGACTTTTTGATATAAACAGTTCAAATTAAGTTTTTCATTGTTTTTCTACCGAAATAAACTGTCAAAATCTTATACAGTAGTAATTTATGTCCTTGATTTTAGTTAGAAAAATTAAAACTGTGTATATATTATGTTAATTTATCTATAAACCTACCATTTTTTTTAATTATACAAAACTAAATTACCACTCACGCTTTGAAGTTGAACGTTTATAATTCAGGTTATTGAATTTTGGGTAAATGGACTGAAAAGATGACCTTTGTTTAAATTTTAAAATCGTTTCGTTAAAGAATTTGAGTTCCCAAAAGAATGCAATAAAAGGTAAATTCCGTTCTATTTTTTTTTTCAATTTTTATCGGTTTTAGTTGATGTGAGGCTTAAATATCACACATTAAATAAATATGTCACAGTTGATGTGAGTATATAAACATTAATTTTTATTTTCTGGGTGTTTGAACCCTAATTTCATTTTGAGTGCTAAATCTTATTATGATACGATTTGAAAATATTAAATCCTTTAACGTCACGATTTTTTCATGTTATTTCCTTTTATAGCACATTTTAAAACGAAATGGTAATTTTTTTTAACTTTAATTAAATTTTATAGCAACTTATATATCATTTTATTACACGATCTCAAAATTTGAGTCTTTTTAGAATATCGGCAAACGTGATATTCACTATATGCTCAAACTTTAACAAATTAGTTATCGTTGAGGCCAGTTTCCTTCCTACCCTTCCTATTTTTCATATATATATCACAAATCTTCTTGATCTAGTTACTTTAATGTGCGCAATTTCGCTAATAAATAAATAATCGTTAATTGATAAAAAAATTACTATCCCCTAACAAAAAAAAATCTACACTAGATTTTAACTTGTTATTAATTAATTGTTCTAATCGATCTTCCAGATTTGTTGCATGTCTTTGTGCTCGGCTTCCATTTACGTACTCTAAGGAGCAACGCTATGGTTGCAACAAACTTCATAAAATAAAATAAAATTATTATTATTATGTGTACCAATATATATATATGGAGCATTCATATCATTTTGTATCTTTTTAATTATTTGTAACATTTTCGTAATAATCTTTGCATTTCTCTACTATAAGTGCACCAAAACAGTATATTTTACGTTTTCCATTATTGCTTTATCAACTACAAACGACGAGCATTTGTATTGTCGATTGTCTATTGACCGAAAAATCTTCCAGATATATACCATTTTTAATTTATGTAATCCAATTAAGTCTTTCAGGTTCGATATTGTCAAATTAAGTAGACCAATCCATCATCTCTAGTAATGATTACTATCGATCATATCGTATTTTCAAATTTGGCTCCTCACTGACGACGTGCTAAAAAGTTGATATTAAACATAGTAGTTAACACTTCCATCATCATATCCTTCTTTTTTATAACGTACCGTAAATTAAACAGTTACAGTAATAACAACAATATGTTTTGTAATTATGGGGTGTTTGGGTTTACTTATTTTTAAGCACTTATGTGCTTAAAAAATAAGTATGTGATCCATTACTTATTTATAAGTGTTTATTCCTTAGTAAATAAGCAGATAAGCAGTTTTCAGAAAGGTGTTTGGATTTGCTTATCTACTGTCAAAATAAGCAGATAAGCACTTATTTAATCAATGCCAAACAACCCTTAATGACAATTCGAAGTTAGAGTACGTACCTTTTATTTAGTAAGTTTGGACATGTATAAATTTTACTCCCTCCATCCCAATATTATAGTCCATGTTTCTATTTTCGGACATCCCAAATTAATTGTCCACTTCCAAAAATAGGTAGTGAAGTTTGGTCATGATTACCATATTACCCTTAATTGAAGTTATTATTACAAACTTTTCACAAAGCATTAATTAATTAGTTAAGGGTAAAACTGTCATTCTGCAAAAAGTAAGAAAGAGAAAGCAGTAATGATTATGTTTTTATTAAACTGCGTGGTTTTTGTCGGGTGACAATAATTTTGGGATGGAGTGAGTAGTATTTATTATTTAGAGGGCTGGCCGGATCATTGAGTTTTTTTATATGGTCTAAATATAATATATACATGTCACTCTTAATATCTTAAATTAAAGTCAGGAGAGTTGTACGTATAAAATATTGTTACTAATTATAAAATAAGCGGGATAATTTATTCTATATTAAATTAGGCATGTAACATTACAACCGCGAGTATTTGTTACGTAGTGTAATTAACAACTACAGTACATATTTAGTTTGTTGGGTCATTGGGTGTCTGTCCGTAAAGTCGTCATTTGTCAAAGGTTGAACTTATGAACGTATTAGGACCGTCTTCGAGAGTGAGCAGGGTGGTCGACCGCCCAGGACCTCAGAATTATAGGGGCCTAAATATGTGTATTGATATATGTGTTTGTGTGTATATAAATAACATATAATTTGATTGTTAATTGGAAGATGAAAAATATGTTTTACTTGCTTCAAAGTTGATTGAGCCGCACGAAAAAGAATACAAGAAAAATATTTTATAGCTCGATATAAGACCTCATTCGGACGATCATTCAAGGCCTCTGAAAACTCAAACGTATTGATTGGGTCAATATATGGATTAATTTACTAGACCAGACCAAGAGAAGGAAGGAACTCCCGTTTCTTTTTTCAAAAGGTTGTACTTAAACGGTCAAATATGGAAGTCACGGATTAAATTAAAATATATATAAAAAATAGTAGGTCCAAATATCTAGTTAGGTCAGTCAACTTAAAAAAATTATGTTCGAGAAAGATGCTAGAAAATTACCCCGATATAAACTCCAAGTTTAATATATATTAATTTAATTAAATATCACCTTAAAGTTGTTAATATCACCTTAAGTAAGTTACTCCATGCAATAAGTCTTATTAGTCACGTTTAACATTACTCCATGCAATAAGTCTTCAATTCGAAATGTAGGCTTGCCACATTACAAAAAAGTAAATAACTGTAAGTCGCTAGTAATGATCGAATCAATGTCGTTATTACAAAGGTAAAACTTACATATATATACATGCTCTGTAAATTCGTCACCTCAGGATACAAAACAAGTAGAAGCTTCCTCGTTCACATTTTCATCTCATTTCATGTCATAGTTTACGACTGACTGACTTTAACGGGCCACTTACTATAGTAGTGTTTCGCGGCCATATATATCCAAAGCCTAATTCATTGTGTCATATATGATTGTCAAATGCGCGCATGTGTACTTCTTCAAAACTTAATTTTGTTCTTGAAGTAAGGTTTAACATTCTATTCGATCTTCTAGAAATTATATTAATTTTCAACAACGCATATATAGTTACCTAAGATATATGTAAAGACTTTATGCGCCAAGACAATACTGCGTATATTAGTAATTAAATACGGATGGTTTGAGACAAACAACATAATAAGACTCATCAAGAGCTTAAAAGTACGTACACATACGCTCAAACGGCATGCATGTGTATATGTGGTCTAACAAGACACAAAAGGATCCCGCCCCGAAGTGAAATAGGTTAAACAACGATTGTACCCAAAAGTAACCTAGTATAATTACAAAAATGAAATATGAAAAGATATAAGTAGCTAGGGAACATACAAATAGTAAAAATTATTCTATTTTTTTGAAAGATTATTAAGGTGGGTTTCTAAAAATAAGCAAATCAGAAAAAAGTAGAATGTAACGTGTAGACTATCTGAAATAAGGGTAATTATTTGTAGAGCAACTCAGGGGTATAATTGACAATCTATACCGGGAAGTCCCACAAAAACCCTTACTTGTAGCACCTGGTGGGTTCTTTGACAAAGAGCGGTTTGCGAAGCTTCTTAAGATTTCGGGTTCAAAAGATGTAATGACTCTCCATTTGTATAATTTGGGACGATTTAATCATGTACAAGTTAGTCAATTTTGAAATCAGACAAAGCTTATACGTAAGGGGACAAAATGGATGGGTTGACTAAGGGGTCAAAACGAATAACATTTACGTTGCGTTTGGTTCGTTTAATTAACAACTATAATACGTATTTAGTTTGTTGGGTGCCTGTCCGTAAAGTCGTCATTTGTCGAAGGTTGAACTTGTGAACATATTGATTGATACTTTGATAATTCAATATATGAATTACTCGTAAATTACTAGTAGAAGGTTTGTACTTAAACGGTCAAGCATGAAGTCACGGATTAAAATATATAAAAATATATATAGTATGTCCAAATAGCTAGCTGGTCATTCAAGTTAGAAAAATTTTGTTCGAAAAAGATTCAAGAAAATTACACCGAAATAAACTCCAAGTTTAATATATTAATTTAATTAATTAAATTAATAATAATATCACCTTAAAGTTGGTTAAAATCACCTTAAGTAAGTTGCTTTTGCAATAAGTCTTCGAATTAACGTAGGTGCCACGTACATTACAAAAAAGAAAATAATTGTAAGTCGCTAGTCAAGATCGAATATTGTACAATGGTAGAACTTACATGTACATGTTCGGTAAGTTCGTCACCTCGGGATACAAAATAAGTAGAAGCTTCCTCGCTCACATTTTCATCACTTCATCTCATTTTACGACATGAGCAACATGGTATGCAACTATGCAAGTCACTCGAGATGTGTGTAGCGCAATATTTGAGAAATGTATATCAAAATACGTGTTACATTATGCATACCCAAATATTTAATTGAGCTTGAAAATGATCGATAGATATCAGAGGCGTTAAGAAATTCAAATTGAGGGGGTCAAAAAATATTTTTTTTTATTTCTATTTATTGTTTTGTGGTAGCGAAATTTTTTTAAATGTCCTTAATACCTTACAAAATCTTTTCTTTTTTGCATAATTTAAAATTTCTTATGAGAACAGCTGCTTACACTGCCCCGTCATGTCTCCACCCCTAATAGATTTTATAACTAATTAAATGAGTCAAATAGTTTAACAGACCTAATTGACTAGACTGATGCACATGAAAATTCTATTAGATATGATGAGGGAAAAAATTATACATTGTAAATGTGTTTTAAGGTGATTTAATCAAACTTATTTTTAGGTCTACATTTTCTAAATATCATTATTATTATCTTTATGGACCCAAATTTTAGTTACAGAAGTTCAAAACGAGGCTATCAGCCTATCAGGTCCATGTCGATAGTGAAGAAGCCCATTAGTATTGGGCCGTCCCATCTCAAGAACTAGTTAAAACTTAAAAGAGAATGATCGAGTTTGCGACGTCCTTGCATACACTGATACACACACAGAAACATAAAAAGTCGATTGATGGAGGAGGAGATGTTGAAGGAAAACCGTAAAAAAAGTTTTTTTTTTCTTTTTTTCTTTTCACTAACTACTTTCACATTAAATGGGTCATTTAATTCAATTAACGGTTCTTAAACGCCGGAGTTAACATCATTAGGCATTCCGATCCAACTTTTTTATTATCCTATGTGAAACGAATACCTATCCTCGTGTATGTTCCGCTGATAATGTCACCTATGAGTTGATATAACATGTTCCACAAATAATTCTAAATAATTGCCGCCCATTTCATCCAATTAAAGTCTAGTGAACAGTAAAAAACCTAATCATAAATAAATAAATGTATAATTTCTAGGTACATTTTAAAGCTACAGTTCAATTTTACTCGTACTTATATTGCGGTAAGATTCTGCTACAGGGCAATTTTAGTTAGACCACTTGCAATGGGGCGTTCTGGAACCATTTTTTGATGGAGAACCCCCACAACGACCACAATGGGGGCATTTTGGTGACGCGTTGTGGGGGCGTTGTGTAGCCCAAAATGGGTAAAAGTTGGACGTTCATGCGGGACCCACGACCAATTCCATTTTATTTTGTGTTTTCTTCCCTTGTTTTAATTCAAATTAAATGGTGTTGTGGGACTTAGGGGCAAAAAATGGGCGAACACCATTGTTAGTGGTAAAAATGGTGTTGTTGTATTGTGCTGACGTGACACTAAAAAAATGAACGTTCTGATGTTACGACTACATGTGGTCTTAATTCATTTCGATTATTGGTCAAACTATTGGACCGGCCCATCAAGCAACATTTTAAGCCGTTGTTTTGACTTGTATCATAGTCTAGTAGTGCATATGTGGGAATTTACTATTTACGGGTAGATAATTGGTTAATGCAAAAATTACAAAAGGAGAATCCAATTTATAAGACCTTCGAATTTCTCGAATTTTGAAAGTTATCTTAAAAAGTAGTATATTTATAAGCTATAAAAAATTGTGTCATTAGAAGGAACATCTATTTCTAATACTTTTTTTAATTAATTATTCTTTGAGAATAAAAAAAAAAAAAAAAAAAAAAAAAAAAAAAAAACGCCGATTTAGTGGTCACACGTTCGCAAGAGTGAATGTGATGAATATTTAGTAGAATGTGAAACATATCCATTGATCGAACACATTCGTTCACAGCTCTGCCTCCTCTTTATCTTGCGCAATGCATCCATTATGCTCGATTCCATCTATATATCAACGTATGTTCACTTTCATCATTTTGTTTCATATGGTCATACTACAAACTGACTGTGTGTTAATTATTATGGTATTCTTATTACTTGCCTTTAGAGTACATTTTATCACGTACAATTCAGTATAAGAAACTGAATATAAGCTAGGTTATTAGCATCAACTAAAAATCTATAACCTGATTCACCAATTGAAAAATGAAGAGTTAAAAGGTGAACATAATTGCTAAAGACTTGATGTAAAGCAATCGCGCTAACGACGGAAAATAAGAAACCTTAGTTACAAATGCGATATGAAATTTGTTCAACACGATAAGATTGGTGCTAAGCCGCTAAACATACGGTGGAACATGATATATATGTAGGAATGAAATTAAAGAAATTTTACTAATTGAGTTAATTTGTTTAATTAGTATAATCGTAATAATGCAAATTTCAACATTCAAATTGTATACTTTGATTTTTAATATAGCTAGTCTTGGTTCACATGGTAATTGGTACCTAGATATTTTTAATTTCCATACATCAAAGATTCAAAGGTCACATACATAGACGTATATAGTAGTAGAATTAATTAGATTCCATCTTTAATTAGATATATAAGGCATGTACAACGGATCTACAACGGAAGCCACAGACGCTTTTGTCCTTCGACTCCTTTCAAAAAATTTGAAATTACGTATATAAAAAAAAAAAAAAAAGTTATTATCTACAATTTTTAGAATTTCACCCCTCAAAACGATAAAGAAGAACAAAAAAAAATGGCCCATCCATTTAGATTTTCTAGATTTGCCCGTGCATGTACATGATAGTTGGAACTTAATTTTAAAAGAGATTGAATAATCATGCATGTATGAATGGATCGTTTGATATCATAATTAAATAAGTAAATAACCTATCTTTCCTCTAGCTTCTTGCTAGTTGTTTAATGCATGCCACATTCAAATGAAAATTTTCGATTGACTTAGGAAAAACTGAAGCAGTTACAGTACCAGGAGATAGAAGAAGAAGAAGAGAGTATATCCGCGTATCTGTATTACTTTTAGTGTGTGTCTTTTTTTTCTTCCCTTTTTCTCTTTTAGAAAGACGGTTCTTAGAAGTTTTCATATTATATGTTGTTGATGACAATACATAGTAGTATTTACATTACATTTAGTTTTAGTAATATGTATGATAACAAATTAAAAGACGATTTGTATTATATAAATTAAGTAGCCATAAGCAAAAACAATCGTCAACATTTAGAACGGTTGAGACCTTGACTAATGAATTATTTAATTAATCACATGACAATTTTAATATCTATATATTGACATGCATTTGAATTGAATTATTATATATTATTATTTATTATAAATTATTATAATTATATAAGTATAGTCTTGTTCAAAGAGAAGAAATATTAAAACCGTGCCAAGCTAGCAATAAAAGAATTTCAGCTATCAAATTATTTATTTGGTCCACATTTTCAAATTAGTACTGAATAGTTGACTTTATCCAATAACAATATAGTTAAAGTAATTGTGTAATATATGCAGAAATGAAATTTCATGCAAGTTGATGATCAGCTAAAGCCTATAAAAACACCCATCCGCTTGCAAAACTGTAACATCCTCTCTTCTGGTCCGGTAATTTCTAATTTTAAATTGATATATTTAATTGTATTAGAAATTATGTGATATTATTTGTTTATTGCAAAACTTATATAAATAAGTCCTAGAACTTATTGTAGATAGTAAATTGTTGATTGTTGTGATTTACTATAGTTGACGGTAGAATAAAATAAGTTTCTCGCAAATGATTTTTAGATTCCAGGCAATAGATTGAAACGGGACTAGTTTTAAGTGAATACGGGTCGGTGAGAAAATGATAAGCCGACCTATATGTAACTTTCCCTTTTAGGAAAGCTTATCACTTTCCTCTTTTAGAAACTTAGAACAAAAAACCTTAAAACTTTGAAACCCTAAGATTTAACCAAGTGATTCATGAACTGTGATTGTGAAATCTGAGTTTGTAACATCATCATCATCAATTAGTAATCTTAAATTGTAAGTTATTTCTAATACTTAATTCATGATTATACTCAATTGAAATCTTTGTAAGAATTAGTGTTGAATTCAGGGCCGGTCCTGAGGTTTTTGATGCCCTGGGCGTGGACACCAAAATATGCCCCTAATTTTTTTGTAGACAATCAATACACATTTTTATTAGAGGTTTAAAATTTGGTTAATCTATCTCTGGTTCATACCAAGTTCAATTTTTATTCAATAAGTAAACTGATATAAGTTAAGACGAATCTAAAATAGATCACCTAAGATGATGCTTGCGTTTCTTGAAGGAAAGATATAGTCCCCTAGAGATGAAAGGCTTAGTTATATGTAAAATCAAAAGTAAACATTAAGTTATATATCAAAATATGTATTGATCAGTAGTATCTTATGTATGTTTTTATTAGACTTGGAGTATATCTTCTTTGTTTTATGTATAAATAATTAATTTTGATAACGTAAACATATATTACTCAAAGTTTGGAATATTAAATTTTAAAAACTCAGGGAGTATAATTCAAGCAATTTACATTAGATTTTACCAAATTGGCAGAAATGTGAAATGTGGCACCAAAGACGAAAAATCCCATACTTTTGTGTAGTGTAGGTATAATAAAATAAACACATATGGTGTTTGGAAGTTAAATATTAGAAGTTGAGGGTGTAAAAGTATACATGCATACAATAATAAAGGGCACTAACGAAAATATTAAAATAAAAACAAAAAGGTGGGCCATGTAAGTCATCTCCTCCATAGCATCATATCTGCAACTTTTTTCCTCCATTGAAGAACAACATAACTTCTTCTTTTTTTCTTTCTTGATCCTCAATATATTCATGTTAACTATATAAAATACATTCTATAAACTTAATAATATCATATAGTTTGATTAATTAGTGGAAAAATCGGTTTTTATAGATCACAAAATTTCAGATTCACATACGCAAATTGAGCACTTAGAACATTTGATGCCCCTCTTAGCTTGATGCCCGGGGCCATTGCCCGGCCTGCCCATAGGCAGGGCCGGCCCTGGTTGAATTGATGTACTAAACATGTTATTGTATGCATATATGATGATATATGATCTGAAACATGTTGCTGGAATCGACTTTGTGTTTATTTGATTATGGTTTTGAAATTCTGGGCTGAGCCCTGTACGAACTGCAAAGACGAAGGAATCCGGCGGATTCCTAATGAATCCGGCGGATTCAGCTGGTCAACGGGGTAGGGAATCCGGTCAATGTTAAATCTGGCGGATTCATCAACCGGATTCGTTTTATGAACCCTGGTCCAAATGTTGCATCTGAAACCCATTAGAATCCGGCGGATTCTGGCCTATTGCAGAGATGTGATTTTTTGTTATCAAACTTCATATAATCTTTAATGTATTATGATCAATTGATAGTATGTTGATATACTTAACCTATGTTCCTATATTGATTGCGTTATATATGTTGTGAGAAATATTCATAGATGTAATATTCGAATATAAGCTATGGTTTTAAGAATGTTATTACAAACTTATATTTGATTGTTAATTCTCAGATCCTCAGAGAACTCAGCGAGATTTGCAACTGAGTAAGTGAACTAAAACAATCAGGTGAGTGGATTTGAAACTCACAGTTTGATTTGGTTGTGTCAGTTTGATTTCAATCAGTAATTATAGGATTACTATTGATAGAATGTTAACCTTGAAATGATATGCCATTTGACTGGTGATTTGATTAGCCTGAGTGCTTGATTGATGAATCCAGAGGTCAACTAGATTGTCAGTTGGACTTGATTGCTAATGTTGGTCAACACAGGGTTGCGTACATGTGTTGATGGAGATTAATATTAAGTTAGCGGTTAATCACTGTTTTGGCCTACAGTTGATTTAAGTGTTCTAATAGGGCCACCCGGAACAGGGTCCTTAGGAACCACCGTACCTCTTGACGATATTTGTTACATTATTGGTTGTGAACAAATTGCTAGCTAAACTGAATTGTGGTTGATTATTCATTCACTTAGCTTCGTGCTAATCCCTCAATTTACTTCCTGCAGGTTATGTTTATTATGTGGGTAGTCAGGAAGGGATGTTTTTCTCACACCCCCAATTTATGCTTTGCGGAAGCGATTGTTTTTGGGCGTGACTAATCAAATATCAAAACACCAAAGTACAAGCAAACGACTCTAAATGAGACGTTGTAGATAATACATTACAATACATAAGTTTTCAAAAGTAGTACAAGATTTTAAGTTATAAGTAATACATCATTGCGAGTTCGCAAAATGATTTAAAAGATTTTGAACACATAATCATAGTACAAAAGATAATGCCAATAAAATCTTCAAATGTTTATGCATGCGACTCGTACTAGCCTAGCATACCCTGCGGGCCATCCTACTGTTGTTGAGTACCTGAGAATACATCACTAAAAAGGTCAACCAAAAGGTTGGTGAATCTCACAGGTTTGTAATGTACAGTAGTAAACAGTAATCAATAGTTTTCAAACAGTAATAAACAGATTTAAATATATTAATAAATAAATCATCACAATAAGTAAAACAGTAAAGTATAATTGTACAATAGTAATAAGTCGGTAACCAAGTATTTCATAAGTATAGTAAGGTCGGTATAGTCGGTAATGTCATGAGCCATCATAGTCGAAGCTTAACACGTCTGTAATTTGCCCCCGTGAGCACTAATCCAAAAATACTCATATGAAACGAATAAGAAACAACAAATACTAATTACCTGTTTCTACGGTGAAATCCGTGGTAGAGCTACTACCCTAGGCAGGGATTGTCAGTCCCAAATGGATCCATTTACTAATTAGTATTAGTCGTCCGTTTCTACGGTGTAACCGTGGTAACGCGATTACCCCGAACGGGGAACCCAAATGGATTCATTTACTAGTATTTGCGCTTAAGAAAATATTTTACTCATGTAACCAGTGTAAAAGTTTGTCAGTATTTGTTTTTATGAAAAACAAGTAATGCATCTCCCCCAAAATAGTAAAAACAGTAAAAAGGGGGCAGTGAGACTCACCTGAAGAGCAAGCAACTCTAAAGTGCGCGCGTGTACCAAGTGTAACTTCCTAGTATCCTATACACGCGAGATTACATATTTGTAAGTGTACGCCTAATAATTCCTTCGTATAATTGTTCACTTGATTAGTTATGTTCAACGCATTCGACTAGTGTTTACGTTTATATGTTTGAAATCCAATTAAGTTTGTAGTTTGTAAAAGTGTACGGCCCGTTGGTGGCGACTCGAGATTATATTCCAAAAATATAATTAAGTTTGTTTCGTATAATATAATTCGTATAAATATAATTTGTATTATTTTCGTAGCGTTTTATATATTCGCCAACAATTGATTCCAATTCTTTTTAAAAGATTTCGCATTTATTGTTTTTGAGGCTCGTTTTCGTTGACTTGGTCAAACGGACTCGGTTTGACCCGAAACTTTTAGGATATCCTTAAATATGTTTCTAGGCCTCGGGAAAGTTGTCGTTATGTTTTATAGTTAGCTCGAAAGTTTCGTCATTTAAAATGGTACAAAACAGTCCCTTTTTTATATAATTTCGGATTTCGTTCGGATTTGAGTCTCGATTTCACTACTTTTTAGTCCGAAACAAGTCTAACCAAAAATCACCAACAATCATTAATATATCAAGTGTAAATCTGCACTTTTCCAAGATTTAAAGACTTTGTTAAGTTGGCCAAAAGAGATGATAATCGACACGTGTTCGGTTTCGGTCCAACAACGAACTCAGCCTACAAATCGGCTCCCACACCTGGACCCGTGGGTTTTCAGTCAGAGAGTCCAACATGAAAGTCGGAGATAACATCTTAAGGATCATTTTTCGTTTAGATTTCGTGAGTTGATTCCTCCTAGATTTCGAGTTATAATAGATTTGGTGAGACGAAAATTCTGGGCAGATTCACTGTTTATGTGTATTTGTTTCAAAAACGTTTTTAAGCTTATGATTTTGACATTTTTAAGCCAAATGAACAACATAACATGTTACTAAATATAAGGCAAGTAAAACTAATGAGTTAAAAGTGTTCCTTACAATGAAAATCGATGATCTAGAGATGTAAATAAGATGGATGATGTCCGTTATACTTCTAGCTCCTTTCTCCTTTGTTTTCCTCCAACTAGATGATGATGAGTGATAGGTTTTTAGGTGTAGTTTTTAGAGAAAAAGAGAGAGCCGATGGTATGGTTTAGAAGATAGAAAATAGAGATGAAAATGAAATGGAAATGCTAGTGATACTTGGTTATTTAGTCAACAAGTAATGGAGACAAGATCCACCATTTTGGGGTCTTGGTCTCCACCGATTTTTAAGTCAAAAAGGGAGGTGAGGTTTGTTAAAATCTTGCCTCCCAATTAATGGTATTATACCCGTGTTCGTTTACCCGATCGTTTAAACGTTTATATATACGTTAAACATTTTATATTATACGTTTTATTAACGTTTTTAAAACTCGATATTTTAAATAAAAGTTTTGTCCAAAAGAATATATTTCAAGTTATAAAATATTGTTTGGGCCCGTTTGGTTGTCGGTTGTGTATTGTACGGTTGTTTGAATTATGTAACGTTTTTAACGTTATAATTGTTTCCGTTTATTCACTATAATTTTTAATTGAAGTATTTATTAAAAATACTTAGTTTTGAGTTATGAAAATATAACTTAAGATCATTTGGTCCGTCTTTGTAGTTCTGTGCGCTCTCAGATTTGTTTATATGTGATTCGAAATAATCATTTTATGTTATATATATAATTATATATATAATACTTGTATACTTTTGGTATTGAGCGTATATAATATGTGAAATAAAAGTTTAAATTGGACGTGAAAATTGGCCCTTTTTGACCGGGTGTCACATTCTCCCCTTGTTAGGAGAATTTCGTCCCGAAATTTGTTTGTAGTAATTATCAGGGTGTCGAAGTAATAGTCTGTGCATATTCTAAGGAAGTGTGTGAGTCGACTATGAGTGATATAACCTCAATCTAATGTTACCTTCCTCCCCTTATTAAGCTAATGCCCTACTGGCCACTAAAGGAATAGAGGAAGTGTGTTGTAATGTAATTGACTAGTTTGTCGATAGGACAAGGTCAGTCGATCATTCAAGGTGTAGCTACGTTTGCACTAGTAGCCTAAAGTAAAGTAGTAATTTCTCTATGTCCATACAGTTTGTAACGGACAGTGGTATCATAGTGTAAACTAGACTCTATCAGTCTCCTACAGAAACTAATGGTTTAGCCTACGTTAGTTTTATGTGGGATGTTACCCATTGTATAATAAAAATTTAACCGGTATGTCTTCCGGTATAAAACAGTGTAGAATATGCTATCCCTATACATATGCAAGCTAAACATCGTCTCTTAAAGAAACTATAGAATCTAAATTGTCGTCTTTCCCTAATCCTTTCGTGCACTTAGAATCTAGGGAAACATAGAAGTATTTAAACAGCAAGTAAGATCTACCAAAGTAATTTGTATACAGACAGTCGGGTCATTAGCGAGTGACCATACCCGCGTCATTATTCGAGTCCTAGTAAACTTTTCTTATAGAAGCAATGGTATCATGGTATACTGTGAAGTTTTTGCGGACCATTCAAAATTTGAAATTTGTTTAAAGCTGTGCACTATAAATAAGTTTACATGGTTATAAAATTTTGAAAATTTTATAAAACATTTCGTGAGAAATTCCTGTAGAATTTTTATTTGAAATTCATTTTGTTAGAACTATGAAGGTGATAGTCTGTTGAAACTTGAAATCCATTGAAAAGTTGATTTGATAAGTAGTTCAGTTGAAACCATTGTCAGTGATCATGATTTGAAAATTTTGTTTAGAAAAGTCTGTCGATAAACAGGAGTTATGAAAACTTTAGAGTAAAAGCCTGTTGAAATTTTGTTGAAATAGTTTTCCTAAGGAATACCTAACAGTATAGTGGAGTGAGTTTCAAAATATCTTTGACGTATAATCAGGTAAGTAGTAGTAGTAAGCAAGTACAAAGTTTCGATCCTTATATCAAAGGACACTGAAGTAGCTATATTTGTCATTTTCAGTAGAGTAAGTAGTAACTAAAGTATCATCAGATAAGGCCTATTCCTATACCTTCAGTATATAATAGCCCATTGAGTAGTACGCATTTGAGGCCTATATATGTATATATACCTGTATCACATAATAGTCTAATCAGATATGTATACAAATCCTATCTCACTCATAGGATCTAAGCTACAGAATGAAGTATCGAGTAATAAATAGAATTTAGTAAAGCCAACAACATTGAGGTAGTAGGGTTATCTGTACGCGAATGTACCAGTGTTGAGCAAGTCAGCGAGCCTCGGGTTCGGGTTATCCTTCCTAGCTTTGAGTACGTAGAATCTTCCTTTAGCAGAGTTGTTTTTGTTTTTCAGCTGCGGGCAATCCTTCCTGAAATGCCCGGTACCATTTCATTCATAATAGGTCTTGGGTGCAGAGATGTTGGTACCAGTTGCGGCTGTCTTGCAATCCTTGGCCACGTGCCCGAATCTCTTGCAATTGGTGCAAGGACATACACCATCATGATGAAGGCTACATTTTGAGCAAAAGGGTTTGCTTCCTTTATACTCCTTCTTGTCGCCTGAGCTAGTTGGGTAGGTTTTAACAGCATCAACCTTTTTGTTGGAGGTGTTGGGGTTTCCTTCCCACTTACGCTTGCCAGAGTTTCCAGTAGGTGTTGTAGATGTCTCGAACCTTACAATATGTGCCATAAGCTCATGTGCCATACGAACAGCACTCTGAATAGTTCCAGGCTTTGATGAAGTAACATTCCCTTGAATATCCTTCGGGGGTCCACGGATGTACCTCTCAATCCGCTTGCGTTCAGGATCTACCATAGATGAGCAGAGAAGAGCGAGCTGCAGAAATCGGGTTGTATAACCGATGATGTCAGTACCCTGAACGGTCAAGTGCCAGAATTCGTCTTCCAGCCTCTGGAGTTCCTCATTGGGACAGTACTCATCCCTTAGCATCCTTTTCAGTTCTTCCCATGGGATTCCATATGCAGCATCAATTCTCACAGACTGAATGTACGAGTTCCACCACGTCAGAGCACTTTCCAGAAATGTACAGGTGGCATATTTAACTTGGCAGTCTTCCGAGCAGTTACTGATCCTAAAGACTGACTCCATTCTTTCAATCCACCTGATTAATCCAATGGCACCTTCCGTGCCCTTAAAGTTCAGAGGTTTGCACTTGAGGAAGTCATTGTAGCTGCAGGGTTTAGCAGCAGGAGCATCGTTCACAGATGGTGATGATCGAGTAGCTAGAGCTTCGGCTACTCCTTGAGAAACAAATCGTGCGAGTTCAGCCGCGCTGAAAGATTGTCTTTTTGGTGGCATGTTCCTTCAATAACAGCAAGGAAAAATGTGAGTTTTTGTGTAAGAGTATGATTATCGTAGTTGTATATATAACAGTAATATATTACAACACAAGTGACAATCAACGGTGTAGAATAATGAAGATTGTAATCATTTAACATGCGAGTTCAAAAGATTACAAGATTTTGAGTGTTACAAGAGCTGTCGGGGATATTACGTCCGAACAGATATTAGAAGTTATGCGGAATGTGATAGGGAGATAGAAAACGTTTTTGTATTTAGAGGAATTTTGAATTCGAATGTTAAATATGATAGGTGAGTGAATGACGGGTCCTCTGATGACCAAATCGTGTATAATAAGGTATCGAAGTGTTCAACTCTACCTAGGGTAAGCCTATTTCGAAGAGATGACCCTCTCTGCCAGGGCACATCCCGGTACTATTTTCCTGACTCGATCAACTTACCACATGCCTATTCTAAAGTGTGTTCGTACAGTAAATGTGTTACTAAATATCGGAGGATATAAATAAGCCTAACCATATAGGTGTAACCCATATATACCTTTTATCCACCTAGTTGTATCTAGCACAGAACAAGTACAAGTCACGGTTCTCTCGTGGTCAGAGTCAACTAGTGCATTCCTGTTCAACATAACCCCTTTCAGATCTTACATCATCTTTATTTAATTGTACATAGTTGATCAGGCTATGTTAAATTAAACTCGTATGACGAAATCCCTGAACCAGTTATACCTAGTAAGGAATACTGCCTAACGGTCATAGTCTAGGCCCACTAAATGCAACCTAGTTCGCTATAACCTTAGGCTCTGATACCAATCTGTCACACCCCCAATTTATGCTTTGCGGAAGCGATTGTTTTTGGGCGTGACTAATCAAATATCAAAACACCAAAGTACAAGCAAACGACTCTAAATGAGACGTTGTAGATAATACATTACAATACATAAGTTTTCAAAAGTAGTACAAGATTTTAAGTTATAAGTAATACATCATTGCGAGTTCGCAAAATGATTTAGAAGATTTTGAACACATAATCATAGTACAAAAGATAATGCCAATAAAATCTTCAAATGTTTATGCATGCGACTCGTACTAGCCTAGCATACCCTGCGGGCCATCCTACTGTTGCTGAGTACCTGAGAATACATCACTAAAAAGGTCAACCAAAAGGTTGGTGAATCTCACAGGTTTGTAATGTACAGTAGTAAACAGTAATCAATAGTTTTCAAACAGTAATAAACAGATTTAAATATATTAATAAATAAATCATCACAATAAGTAAAACAGTAAAGTATAATTGTACAATAGTAATAAGTCGGTAACCAAGTATTTCATAAGTATAGTAAGGTCGGTATAGTCGGTCATGTCATGAGTCATCATAGTCGAAGCTTAACACGTCTGTAATTTGCCCCCGTGAGCACTAATCCAAAAATACTCATATGAAACGAATAAGAAACAACAAATACTAATTACCTGTTTCTACGGTGAAATCCGTGGTAGAGCTACTACCCTAGGCAGGGATTGTCAGTCCCAAATGGATTCATTTACTAATTAGTATTAGTCGTCCGTTTCTACGGTGTAACCGTGGTAACGCGATTACCCCGAACGGGGAACCCAAATGGATTCATTTACTAGTATTTGCGCTTAAGAAAATATTTTACTCATGTAACCAGTGTAAAAGTTTGTCAGTATTTGTTTTTATGAAAAACAAGTAATGCATCTCCCCTAAAATAGTAAAAACAGTAAAAAGGAGCAGTGAGACTCACCTGAAGAGCAAGCAACTCTAAAGTGCGCGCGTGTACCAAGTGTAACTTCCTAGTATCCTATACACGCGAGATTACATATTTGTAAGTGTACGCCTAATAATTCCTTCGTATAATTGTTCACTTGATTAGTTATGTTCAACGCATTCGACTAGTGTTTACGTTTATATGTTTGAAATCCAATTAAGTTTGTAGTTTGTAAAAGTGTACGGCCCGTTGGTGGCGACTCGAGATTATATTCCAAAAATATAATTAAGTTTGTTTCGTATAATATAATTCGTATAAATATAATTTGTATTATTTTCGTAGCGTTTTATATATTCGCCAACAATTGATTCCAATTCTTTTTAAAAGATTTCGCATTTATTGTTTTTGAGGCTCGTTTTCGTTGACTTGGTCAAACGGACTCGGTTTGACCCGAAACTTTTAGGATATCCTTAAATATGTTTCTAGGCCTCGGGAAAGTTGTCGTTATGTTTTATAGTTAGCTCGAAAGTTTCGTCATTTAAAATGGTACAAAACAGTCCCTTTTTTATATAATTTCGGATTTCGTTCGGATTTGAGTCTCGATTTCACTACTTTTTAGTCCGAAACAAGTCTAACCAAAAATCACCAACAATCATTAATATATCAAGTGTAAATCTGCACTTTTCCAAGATTTAAAGACTTTGTTAAGTTGGCCAAAAGAGATGATAATCGACACGTGTTCGGTTTCGGTCCAACAACGAACTCAGCCTACAAATCGGCTCCCACACCTGGACCCGTGGGTTTTCAGTCAGAGAGTCCAACATGAAAGTCGGAGATAACATCTTAAGGATCATTTTTCGTTTAGATTTCGTGAGTTGATTCCTCCTAGATTTCGAGTTATAATAGATTTGGTGAGACGAAAATTCTGGGCAGATTCACTGTTTATGTGTATTTGTTTCAAAAACGTTTTTAAGCTTATGATTTTGACATTTTTAAGCCAAATGAACAACATAACATGTTACTAAATATAAGGCAAGTAAAACTAATGAGTTAAAAGTGTTCCTTACAATGAAAATCGATGATCTAGAGATGTAAATAAGATGGATGATGTCCGTTATACTTCTAGCTCCTTTCTCCTTTGTTTTCCTCCAACTAGATGATGATGAGTGATAGGTTTTTAGGTGTAGTTTTTAGAGAAAAAGAGAGAGCCGATGGTATGGTTTAGAAGATAGAAAATAGAGATGAAAATGAAATGGAAATGCTAGTGATACTTGGTTATTTAGTCAACAAGTAATGGAGACAAGATCCACCATTTTGGGGTCTTGGTCTCCACCGATTTTTAAGTCAAAAAGGGAGGTGAGGTTTGTTAAAATCTTGCCTCCCAATTAATGGTATTATACCCGTGTTCGTTTACCCGATCGTTTAAACGTTTATATATACGTTAAACATTTTATATTATACGTTTTATTAACGTTTTTAAAACTCGATATTTTAAATAAAAGTTTTGTCCAAAAGAATATATTTCAAGTTATAAAATATTGTTTGGGCCCGTTTGGTTGTCGGTTGTGTATTGTACGGTTGTTTGAATTATGTAACGTTTTTAACGTTATAATTGTTTCCGTTTATTCACTATAATTTTTAATTGAAGTATTTATTAAAAATACTTAGTTTTGAGTTATGAAAATATAACTTAAGATCATTTGGTCCGTCTTTGTAGTTCTGCGCGCTCTCAGATTTGTTTATATGTGATTCGAAATAATCATTTTATGTTATATATATAATTATATATATAATACTTGTATACTTTTGGTATTGAGCGTATATAATATGTGAAATAAAAGTTTAAATTGGACGTGAAAATTGGACCTTTTTGACCGGGTGTCACAGTTTTGATGCTGGGAATGTTTGAAACTTGCAACTCTGATCCAGTTTGTAATAAATGATGTTTTGTATACATAATGCCCCGGGTTGTAAACAAGTTAACTATGTTTGGTTAAGTAGTTAAACATGTTGTATAAAGGTTTGCGAAAATTTCAAGCATAATTCTAATAAAAATATGTAACCGTGATAATATAATATTGTAATATTAAATGAGGGGTGTTATAAAAACTATATCAGTATCACACACAAATACATTACTACACGTACAATATATATATAATAATACAATTACTTATTTTCTTTCTTTCTTATACTACTACTTTTTTCCTACTATTTATCACTAGAAAGTATTTCACGACCATAAAAAACCTCCCACCAGGACCTCGGCAATGGCCGATCATCGGTAATATGCACCAAATTAAATGGCTAAGAACCCTCATGTTGCAGCTGCAAATTTCGCTAAAAGATATGGTCCACTTATTTCGCTTCGTTTAGGTACTCGACTTGTTGTGGTGGCCTCGTCTCCTGAGGCAGCCATTGGCGTTCTCAAGACTCAAGATCGTCATCTTTTTGGCCGCTCCATTCCTGATGCACTTCAACAAAGTTTCGTAGACTATTACTTTGTTTGGGCTAACGAATGCAACGATCACTGGAAATAGTTGAGGACCCTTGCTAAAACTGAGTTGTTCTCAGCTAAAGCCTTGGAATACCAATCTAATTTAAGAAATGAAAAGTTGTCTCAAATGTTAGATTTCTTGAAGACCAAGCAAGGAATGGTTGTGAAAATTGAAGAAGTGGTTTTCACAACATTGTTCAACACTTTGAGCAACATTTTGTTTAGCAAAGATTTTCTTGATTTGAATGATGAACATGGAACTGCTCATGGGTTGAAATTCGGACTCCTTAAGTTATTGGAGAATTCTGTTACACCAAATGTAAGTGATTTTTTTCCCATAATCGGGGGACTCGATCTTCAAGGATTAAGAAAGGATAGCTTGAATCATCTTGACGTGTTGTCTAGCTTCTCGGAGGCTATAGTTAAAGAAAGAAGAGCACGGAATGCTTCTTCAGATGAACTAAGGTGGTAAAGGAAAAGGATTTCTTGGATCGCTTGCTAGAAACACAAACGCTCAAATCAACATCACAGCTCTAGTAAGTCTTTAAAATTCGTTCTCATATTAATTAGCGAAGTATAAACAGTTATCTTCAAAATATTGGCTGTTTTCATAACAGACGTGTGCACCACTTTCATGATTTATCTATCATCTGCTTATAAACACTCCAAAGATCTGAAACTCACACAACTAACTAATTAACTTTATTTTATGCAGGAATTATTCATAGCAGGTACAGATACTGTGGTTACAACCATTGAATGGGCCATGGCAGAGTTGTTAAAGAACAAAAAAATCATGGAAAAAGTACAGGAAGAGTTGAAAAGAGAAATCGGATCCAACTCTATCGAAATCTGACCTTTCTAAATTGCCATATTTCAATGCTTGCATCAAAGAAACACTAAGATTGCACCCAGTTGTTCCCCTCCTAATTCCTCGACGTGCCATTGACACATGTGAAGTTATGAATTACACAATTCCCAAAAATTCCCAAGTATGGGTCAACATTTGGGCTATCAGTCGAGACCCTAAAGTTTGGGAGGACCCTGAATTTTTCAAACCCGAAAGGTTTATTGACTCAAAGTTGGATTTCAGAGGGCATGACTTTGAGTTCATACCATTTGGTGGTGGGAGAAGGATGTGCCCTGGTATACCTTCTGGTATTAACAGTTTACAAACTATGTTAGCATCGTTGATTCTTCATTTCGATTGGGTTCATCCGAATAACGAGGATCCAACAAAGATCGACATGAGCGAAAAATTTGGGGTGACTTTGCAGAAACAAAAACCTCTTGAACTTTTATTCAAATAAAAGGAATGATTTATCAGTGGGTCAGTAGTAAAATTTCACATGTAATTGTTAAGCAATACATGTTGTCTTTATTAGTAATTATTTATTAAGTGTGTCAATAAACCAACATATCAATATATAAAGGTTTATTGGTTCTGTTAAATTGTATAACAGGTGGTTGGTATATGAAAAATATTGGATCATAGTGAGTTTCAATTCAAAGTGTTTACATGTTTGTAATTTGTACCAAACTACCAACTATATGTAACATTGTAACCTCAATATATCAAAATTTTTAAAAAAGAATAAATATATATTCCATAGGTAAAACACAAACACCATAAAACAGAATGCAACTAAAGAAACAAACCCAACCAATAATTTCTAAACAAAACTATGCAAATATCCACACAATACTAGAAATATGAAGCCATACTAATTAATTACCACTATTACATTTCCATTTTGAAGTTGGGACACAGTTCAAGTAGTGACACCAATGGCAATGTTTATACCCATTTTCTCCATGAAACAGCATCACCAATCCAACTGTAAATCTGCAGTTTGCATAAATAAACATTAAACATTCATTCATTATAGTAAATGAAAAAGATAGCCATATATTTACATGTTAATGATTTATTTATTAACTAGCTTACCCTGCAACAACAAGAGCTAATGCAAGCAGACCGAGCACATACTGATAAACCTTGTATTTAGATCTAACACGAACATCAGCTGGAAGATTATGTCTTTCTAACCACCCAAATTGAGGACGCGGAAGTAAAATAAAACCTAGAAGAAAACCCGTTAAGAATCCTCCAATATGAGCGAAATTGTCTACGAATGGCAGAATTCCCACAGCTAGATTGACCACAACGATTAGAATAAGCGTTATCAGTGCTGCAGCCTAAAAAAACATAAACCAGTAAGTTATACAAACAATTTACCTCATATGCAAACAGACCAAATGCATAAAACCATCTAAATCAATTTTAATCATTAGTGTATATTCATATTACAATAATAAAAACTATAACGATCACCTTGTTTGAATAGATAGTCCAGTTTGTAATGAGCTCAGCTAGCATAGTTCCAAGTAGTCCAAACAGAGCCCCGGACGCACCAACCGAAATGTTTTGTTGAATAAACAGCGATGAAAGAATACATCCTCCAAATCCCGACAATAGATAGATGAATCCTACGTGTACTGCCCAATCAAAAGTACTATCGCTATCATAATCATAATCATTATTATTAAAAAACAATTTGCATAAAAAGGAAGGTGAGTCTAAGGAAAAAGTCAGATACATACGAAATCCAAACTGTTGTTCGAGACGAATGCCAATAAGAACAAGAGACAACATATTAGCAACTAAATGAATCAAACCAGCATGTAACCAGTTTGCTGTTACAAGCCTCCATCCTTGTTTTCCATGCACTATTTTCCACCATTGCAATGCTCCCATTTTCTCCAATCTTCACATTCACATAAATTTAAAACACATATAAAACTTGCATTCAATTAATCAATACCTAAAAAAACTCTGTTTTTATTCAGTTGTACATTTTTTTTTACAAGAAAAGTAAAATTATCATCAGCATTAATACCACATTCCTTAAACGGTATATATTTATGTATAGTGTACATTTATTCTAGTAATAATAATCAATGAATTACAGAAATAACCCAACTAACAAGGAGGTCACTATGAACTATGAATTCAATAATTCAATCTCAATTATTATACGATAAATAAATTAATTAATTATTTATAGAATAAATAAAATAAAAGGATGAAGGTATGCTTACGTGTTAGATGAAGCACCAAACAGAGGGTTTTCGTGAAGTGGTTGAAACGAGAACCGACCAAGAAATTTAGCAACGCACTTTCCGAATTCACGAGAACGATTATGTTTAGGACAGTTGTTGACGTACATAAGTACAACAAACACAGCTATGTTTACAACCACAAACACCGGAATCAGCCATGAAGTCCAGTAAGTTTCAGCTTGTGCGTAATTAGTTGATGATGATGAGTAATTTTGATGCCTTGTGCTGTTGATGCTTTTTGGCCTTCCTCTGCTTTCCACGTCATCATCTCCAGACATCGTGATAAGTTATGGTAATTAGCGAAAGAGATTAATTGATGATGATCATGATGATGATTTTTTGTGGTGATTTGATTTTGAGGAGAATATAATTAGTGGTGGAGTTGTTGATACGACGTCGTGTGGATGGTGGTTATCCCGGTTTTGGTGGTGAACGTGTGCCACGTAAGTGTTTGATGTGGTACGAGTGAAGGAGTAGGAGAAGTTAAGGTGGGGGTGTGGAACAGGGGATTATGATCTCCGTTTCTTTCGCGCGTATTTACCCCACGAAAGATATGTAGAAGTCGGCTTAAATATTTTTTCCTTTTTATAGCTTTTTTGAAGTAGAAATTATTTTTTTCGTAATACGTTAGAGCATTAAAATGTTTATAAATTATGTTTCCTAGTAACTTAAAATGTCCACTTTGACTATACATACATTTTTGAGAAGGGATCATGAGAGTACATATATTATGGAAAGTATGAAAAGTATCAATGGGAAGGTGACATTTGTACAAAGAGAATACAATATCCATTTACCCCCAACACCAATTATCTCACAAACGACAAATCGAAAAATTATGAAAATTGCACCATTAGATTCGTCGTCTTCTCTTCTTCGATTTGCCGTCCCTCAAGGCATACTTTCGACGAGTTTTTTTTTTCAACGTTTTTTTTGGTGGGTTTCACATTTTAATAACACATGTGTTAAAGTGTTAAAGTGTTGCGTTTAGGGTTTGGGGTTTAGGGGTTAGGGTTTAGGGTTTAGGGTTTGAGGTTTGGGGTTTCTCCCCGAAACCCCAAACCTCAAACCCTAAACCCTAAACCCTAACCCCTAAACCACAAACCCTAAACCCTAAACGCTTTACAAAACGCTAAACCTTAAATTTTTCTAAACCCTAAACCTTGAACCCTTGCTAAACCCTAAATTTTACTAAACCCTAAACCCTTATAAACCTAAACCATCAAATATACTAAACCCTAACCACTAAATCTTAAATTAAATGTTCAAGTATGTAATAACACATGTGTTAATAATTAATAAAACCCACTAAAAAAATGTGAAATTTTTTTTTATCGAAAGTATGTCTTGATGGACGGCAAATCGAAGAGGATCAAACGCTGAATCTAATTGTGCAATTTTCATAATTTTTCGATTTGTCGTTTGTGAGATATTTAAGTTAGAGGGTAAATGGGTTTTTAACATGTGGGTATTCTCTTTGTACACATGGCACCTTTCCATTGGTACTTCCATTCTTTTCAAAATCCTTATACTCTCATGATCTTTTTTCATACAGTTATATACATTTTTACTAACTACATTATTCAACAATCAAGTAACGTGTTAATCCATTAAAATCTTTTTTGATTGATTGTAACATGAAAGTAGATATTTATTTGAGAGTTAGAATAACCCAAAATAACCATATGAATACTTGTAGTGAAACGAATCGAGTATAAGGTATGTGAATATTTGGGGAAGAATCGAGTATAAGGTATGTGAATATTTGGGGAAACATTTATGGTTCCATGAAATTCTGTTTTCTAAAACTTGATTCTATTGGAACATATTATTGTTATTGATTAATAGAAGAATGATGTCACTACGAAAAAGAAAGGTAAACCCATATACAAAATATAATAACTCAAGTAGTGAAGTATGACAACAGGGGGACACATACCGTTACCATGTTATAGAATATTTATTAGTAAAATAAATAATGATAGTAGTTGTTACAAGAAAACAAAAAAATATATACACTTGGGAGTGCATTATCCATGGTGGAAAACATTAAAAAAAAATGCCACGTTTCATGTTGCTTGTAATATTAAGCTGAAAGTGGAAAGTCGACACAGACCCCTCAGGAAAATAGTCAGCTCCTAGGCTCCTACTAATGGTGTAACCACCTTCTACTCCAGCCAGTATGTCTGTGCTTGGAGATATTCTTTCTCTACGTGACTAAATAACATTTTACCTCCAGGCCGGAGGAAAATTATTTATAAGTCTTGTGGCGTAAAACACGTGTTAAGTAACACGTGTTACCATATGGGAATTCGCCATCAAACTATCTAATAAAATCAATCTCCGCCTGGAGGTTCGCACGGCATACTTACGGGCGCAGCAGAATTGAAGTGGGGACCAATGAAAGGTTACTTGGACACACGTGATTGGTCCAAAAGGAATAATTCTGAGTGCCATCATATGATTGGTCCAAATGAACTTGTTGCCCAAGAAAAATATCACTATAAAAGGGGCTCATTCCTCATTTGCAAAGGTATGTTCATCTTCTTCATACAAATCCTAATTTCTCTCAAATATTCATATAAACCCTAATCTTTATCAAATATTCATACTTTCCGATTGAGTGACTGATTCTCACGCCGGAGGTGAATTACGGGGACCATCCCCGTCTTTCACCTAACGCTAGATTTCCATTTGTGTTGTAGAGTTGCGTGCCCGGAGGTTTTCGACTGCAGAGTTACGCGCGTGAAGGTTTTCGGCTAAAGCTATGGATTCTTAAGCTTGTGCGGGCTGACCGTACAAACAAATGGCACACCCGGTGGGACCACGACTGTAATTAACTCTAAACCTTTGTAGTTTTTAACAGTTAATTTCTCGATTTCTAGTGGCTTTAGCTGATTTTTATCCTCAAAAGTTTACGCTAACGTCAACACCATGTATCTCCGGTGATGGTGAAAGTTTGATTTAACCACAAGGTTTTACATGTGAATTTTTCGGCAATGATTTACGCCCAATTTCAGATCTGGTTTTTCTGGTGGTGGTAGAGGTTTGTTTCCTCCGCCCAATTTCGGATCTAGTTTTTCCAAGTAGTAATGGAGGTTTATTTCCTCCGCCTGACTTTACATCTGATTATTCTAGAGGTGGCAGAAATTTATTTCTCACCCTAGTGATACACCAAATGATAGAACATTAGTTCATACAACAAATTTGATTTCATCAAAATATTAGGATGAGTATGTGAACCCGTCAAAGTTTCTGCCTAGAGATACGAATAAGGCCGTAATCTGACACCCGGAACATCTAGAGAAATGTCCTAACATCCCTAGTTCGAGGTCTATCTTAGAATCACATGAACAAATTAATGAAGAAATATGTAAAGAAGTGGTGATAAGAGAAGATGCCAGGGTTGTAACCAGATGTCAAGGCGATATATCCTTCTTAGGTTTAATTACCTTACCTCTACCCGGAGGTATTACGGAAGCTAACGAAACCTTCATACAAACAAGCACCCCAACAAATAAAAGCAACTATGCAAATCAAAAAGAACCAAGTATGATTTTATCATCACCACTTACCATGTATCCTTTCACCCAGAATTATTTTCCTCTCCATGGGTATGCCTTGGATCAAATATCAAGGCTTTACTACCTCGCATGGGGTGAACCAAAACATTCCGGCCGGTATCCCCTTTGGGCGCACCACAAGTCACTAAGGTAATGGCCATATCATGCCCTATTCGTTATTAAAGATCTCAAGTGACAAGTACTCCATGCTAGATTTCCTTTGTTAGACAAGTTCGTCAAGTCTGCTCGGAATCAAAACCATAACTTATCTCAAAGAGCAGACAAATATTCTTCTCCATATAGTCATTATCCTCCTACCATCAATCAAACTCTAGGCGGAGTCATCAATTAAAAAAGTTCCAACCTTCCACCCAAAAGGTTATGTCATCCTATTACCACAATTTAGGAGGTGTATACCATCCGATTTACCTCCCAGAATCTACGATCCATTATGCCCAAGTGGAAAGATGAAACCTAGGGAGAACTCCCGCCATATAGTCAGAGGTTAATTTATTCACTTAGAAGAAACAATTACCTCTAGCTCCTTGGATAGAGATTTGTGATATGCAAGATGATTTAGAGCTTCCCTCTAATGTGAAGGAGTATAACGGAGAAGGTGACCCGTATGCCCACTTGATGGTCCTCAAAAGAGTTGAGAAGGCAAGAAAATGGACGGAACCTGCTTTGTGTCATATGTTTTCTTTGACATTAGTCGGTGCGGTGAGGTTGTAGTACTGTAGCCTTTGCCTGGAGGAATAAATAAATTTGAGGAGTTAGAAACCCAATTCCTTTGCCAATTTAGGAAACAAGAAGGGATCGAATAAATACTATTTTATAAGTGGTGATTTGACTTGGCAAAAGTGAAAACCTATGCTGAATGGTATCGAAAGAAATCAGAGCAGATGCAAGGAGGTTCAGAAACATCTCCGACCAAAAAAAAAAAAGCGGCATGAAAAGGTTGTATGGAGGAGAAAAGGGGGAAGGTAGTAGTTCCTCTAACCATAAGAGAAAGCAAAGTGATGACTTGCTCAATAGTTTTTCAAAGTGTCCTAAAAAAGTTTCAACTACAACGCATGAAGCTAGAGCTTTCAATAATGGTGTAAAGTTATCCCGGAAGATGAAGAGCAGGGTTATTAGGATGTAGTGCGACTACCATGCAAATTATGGTCACGTTACACCGAGACTATAAAAATCGAAATAAAAAAATCTTAGGAGGTGAAGAGTTTAGCACAATGGGTAAAAGATGAAGGCAAAGGCAAAGTAAGCTCCCACAAAGAAAGGAATAGTTCAGATCAGAAGATTGACTGTAGCTGGAAGAAAAAAGAAAAAGAAGAACAACCAATAAGGGATAATGTTATGATTATACATACTCCGGTTATAGGAGCAAGTGGAAGATCAAAGGCTACGAAGTAATGGGAGTAGGAAGAAATCTTGTTTCCTCCCTTGAAAGGCATTGTGCCTTTAGAAAATCCAATGACGATTACTATAAGGGTGGCTGGAAAGAAAGTCCATAAAGCTTATTATCAATTGGAATGCCGGCCATGAGAAAGGAGGTTACTAGACCATTGATTTATTTTTCAGGAGAAATCTCTTGGCCACTAGAAGTGTCTAGTTTGAGAGTAATCTCGGGATCTTACCCAAAGGTCAGCACGTATAATATCATATAATACCATATTGGCCCGACCATCCGTGAGTTTATTCGGAGCGGTAGTTCTACTGTGCATGGTATAATGAAATTTCCAGCCCTGAATGGAGTGGGCACAATATATTCCAACTTGAAAGGTGGGACTAAGAGAGAATGTAAGAATATGATTCTTTTCGATAAAGTTTCTGGGCTGAAGGTTGTCATCCTTAATTTATCTTGTGGATAACCGAATGATGTGAACAAACATTATATGAAGTATTTAGAGCAAAAATACCTTATTCATTGTAAAATAATGTCAATATGTGTGCCTGGAATTCAGCACGTATGGGAGGACTGCCTGGAAGACATATGATAAACAAGCCTAAAGGAGATCAAGAAGAGTTCAATGTTGAACACCAGTTAGTTGTTCATCCCGGTAAAACATCTGTAAAACAAAAGAAATTTTACCTTACTTTGGAAATAAGTAAAGCAGTGTATAAACAAGTTCATGAGCAGTTTACCGCTCGAATTTCAACAAAAGAATGGCTCAATTACAGTTAGGGAAAGTCACCTAGGCTGGTACATATATGAGAATCCAACTGGCCGGTATAAACTCTGCCCGGAATATTATTATTTGAAAATAGATGTTGATGTCGTGTAAACGGGGTTTAATTTAAAATGGAAAATACCTAACTTACTATACACAACACAGGCAAGAATACCTGATCATATATAGTATAGCTCAGTAAGTCCGAGTCGAACACAGGGAACGGATGTCAATATTAACAAATTGAAAATTGCTACAATTAATTAAAGCAGTAAAAGTGGGGACGTTTTAGTTCCGTACGAACAGATAAGTAACAATTATAAAAGAAATGATTAATTAAAGAAAACTAATTTATTAAAAATAAAGAAATGCTAAAATAGCTTAATTAAAATAAAGGTTTAATTCAGATGGTAAAAGAAATGCATTTGCTTAGATTACTTTCCTTAAAGTCCGGAAATCATATTATTTAAAATGCTCACGTATGGATTCTATCGTGCCCTTTCAAATATATCAACCCTCCTTACAAGATAAGTTGAATTAAATACAATTAAGAAAGACACAAGGTTGTTTTCAACACATTAACAGTTCAATTTAACGTTGTCCATAAAATTGTATTCTAGATTAATTCAACACCGTTTATGTGACTTATTCTATTGACTTGAATCAACAAAGTCTATAACTGATTAAGGTTATCTTGTCCATCAATGACCATTACTAACTATTAACCCTAGCCCGTCAAACTCAATATATTCGGCAATAATTATCGATTAAAATCAACAACTATCAATAATTCCACAACCAACAGGAAATCAATCTCAACTAATTATGAAACCACGCTAGGTAATCAGCAACAATCATCAATTATCCAAGGATTAACGAATAAACACATAAACATTGAATAAAATCCGATACGTTCGCATTTTCAATAATCAATCCATCAAATAAGTATTATCATCTAAGCAAATACATAAGAGACTTAGCCAATCATAGTTTTACAGAAAATCAGATTCAGTATCATATCCATAATCATAATCGAATGAAAGATATAAAAGAAATCGAACCGAAATAATGAAATAACGAATGAACGAACGAAAGCCTTTGATTATCCTTGATGTTTCGCCTCCAAAAGTCTCTGGAATTTAGGTTTTTGATGAGAGAATTCGACTGGAAAAAGTTTTGTAAAGTGTGTGTAAAAATGAGGCAAAATGAAGATTTTAGGTTTTCTGCCGACACGATCCATACGCCGTATGGATTTCCATACGCCGTATGGATCACAAAGCCCATGGATCTTACCCGCGTCTTCTGGCGGCCCGGCTCACTTCATCCATATGCCGTATGGATTCCATACGCCGTATGGATCACTTTTCCCAGCTTTTACACCATCGACCTTCAATCTTTAAACTTTATCATTTTTAGCTTCTTTTCTTCAATTCTCGCACGTTTTCATCTTCTATTCCGATTCAAGCTCCAAATAATTCCTAAATGCAAATATGAACGAAATGAGTATCGAATTCAAATAAAATGCATAAGAAATTAATCAAACTAAGGGGTAATTAGTACTATAAAATAGCACATTTTGGCGTTCATCAGATGTCAATCGAAAGGTTAATTTTTTAGCTAGGGAATGAAAAGATGCAAGTAAAGTGTATCGAAAATTCTTGAAAGTAGCATTCGATGGCAAAAGTAGATGGACTTTTGAGGAAGTCATGTTGAAAGATAGAGTTAGAAATATTTGAACTTTAAAGATAAGCCACACATGGTTAAGTCAAGAAATGTACACATTGAAGGCAGAGGAAAAGGACCAGTTTCATGAACATATGATGATTTAAAAAGGCAGGAAAGCCAACCTACGAAGGCTCCAGGCAGTGCTAGGGTGGAGTTACTCAAAGTCTATCAAGGAAGTACAAATTCCAAGTGAAAATTTACACCACACAGCCGATCTTTATCCAAGGCAGAAGAAAAGTCACTAATACCTTTAAAATATTGAAGGATCGTGTCAACGAAAAATATCCGTTCTGGATAGAGGAAGAAGAGAAGGATTTTCAACATATGAAAAATCTCCTGCAAGAGCTACCCACTCTCAAAGCGACTATCCCGGGAGAAACATTATTTGTGTAACTTTTAATAGTTACCCAGTCGATTGATGCAATACACTTGGTCAGAAGAAAGAAACTTCAAATCCCCGTGTATTCTATTTGCAAAACACCTCATGACCATAAGGAAAGTTACCCCACTAAGAAAAAGTTAATATTAGTACATTCGACCAGGTGTTTGAGAAGATACTTCCAAAAACACCATGTGATGGTAATAATGGATCAATCTCTGCGACACGTGTTGGCTAATCTAGAAAGGTTTGGAAGCTTAGCTAAATTGGAAATGGAGCTTAGAGAGCATGACATAACCTTCCAGCCCCGCATATCAATACACGGAACTTTCATAACCAAGATGGCAGTCAAAGGTATCACTATGAAGTTGAAAGTAGATAGAAAAATTGTGGAAGAATACTTAGAGAAAAAACTTTGGTCTTTGTACACAAATGGTCTATCTAGCTCGGAGAGAGCCGGTTCAAGGTGGATACTAACTAACCCGGAGAAAATAGAGTTTGAATGTGCCTTGAGGTTTGAATCTCCAACCTATGATGATGAACCAAGTTTGAAACCTCTTGGCAGGAATATTGCCACCCAGGTGAAGGTGAAAGTATTAATTAAGAGTTCAATTGAAAGTGGTGTGGAAATTATGAACTTGGAAGAAGAAATGGATACATGGACGAAGCCAACAATTGAATATCTCTATCATGGTACCCTTCCAAGCAATAATTAAGGAGCTCAATAGATACAGGCTAAGGCACCAGATTACACGTTTCTTGAAAACGTACTGTATTGGAGATCATATTTCCAGTCATGGCTTAGGTGTGTAGGGCCTTCAGATGCATAGAGAGTAATACATGAGCTTCCCAAAGGTTTATGTGGGTTGCACTCCGACCAAAAAACTGTGATAGAAAAAGTCAAGAATTTGGGATACTTCTAGCCAACTGTGAACAGTAACGCGAAACAAGAGCTACAGAGTAGTAAATCCTACAAAGTCCACGCTCTGGTGTAAAAACAATGAAAGTATGAATTGATCCCGGTAACTTCTACCCGGTCCTTTCTCAATTGGAGAATTGATAGTCGGCCCACCTTGTGAAGCTCTGGCAGTGTGAAGTTCCTCCTGGCAGTATCAGACTACTTTACTATGTGTGTCGTAGTGGAACCTCTAGCCACAACCAAAGTCCCGAAAGTCATTGTGAGAAATAATGGCAAACTTTGTTACGGACAACCCATTCAGAATTTGGTGTGAAGGTCCTAGGATTCAAAATTCATGCACCTCAGCGTACCACCCACATGATCATGGGTAGGTGGAAATTACAAATAGAGATGCGGTCAGAGGAATTAAAGCACGACAGTGAAAATGTCAGAAAGGATGGGTAGAATAATTGCCAAACATATTATGGGTTCTTAGGACTACAACCGAAAGAAGTAACTGTGAAAATCCATTTAGTCTCGCATATGGGATTGAAACACTTTTCCCATCAGAGATAAGCACACCCTCATATCGATACCTCCATGCAGATAAAAAAGATAAGGAGACGTGTCTAATGGAAAACATAGATCTCTTATAAAGATACGGGAAATAGCAGCCATAAAAAAAGCTGGATACAAAAAACAGCAAAAGAAATACTACAACCAGAGGGTAAGAGGTATTTCCTTCAAGGTAGAAGAACATGTGCTAATGAAAAATGAAGCTAGATGGGCAGAATCCCAAGGAAAACTTGGGTATACATGGAAAGGTCCTTAATTACCAAGTGACAGAGGCCTGTAGAAGTAGCTCTTACAAGCTTCAAACCATGCATGGAAAGCTCTTCAAACTCATATGGTACGCATCTTACTTGAAAAGATTCTACGTGTAAACTTTTTGCAAATTATCTCATGGCGACTAGCACGTGTTTTGCTACGTACACAAAATAGGGTTATTAAACTTTGATGAGATAGAAAATTGTGTTAGCAAAAAATTATATATGTATATAAGCTACCTAAGATCATGAGTTAACCTTAGAAACTCTGGCCCGTGTTTGGTCAGAGGGTTGATAAAGTTCGGGGCAACCACACTTAAGGAACCCCAAGCACTGTAAGTGGGATAGCAACCCATGACAGGGATTGAAATGTAGTTCAATAAAAAATACGCCACACTTTAGGTGTATAAATCCGGATAAGGGTATCAATTCCACACTTCGGGAAAATGATCCCCTGGGAAACTGTTTTTCCAAAGAAATGTTTTCCTACAAAACTCACGTGTAAGCCGTGACATGATATAAAAGTAAACACTTATTACTTCTAAGCAGAAATTTAACTGCGTGGTTGGAAATCCACACATTCATATGAAGAATGTCAAAATATGATGACCAGATTGTGAAAGCATAGGATATAAGGATAAAAGGGATAAAGACATCCAACCACACCAGTTTTATTCAGAGTATCACAACCAAAGCAAGCATCAAAATATGAGAGAGTAAAGGAGATTACCCAATAGAGAGCTTACATAATCATGAGCAAAATAACCAAGTTTTTCATCAAAAACAACAATTCAAGATGGAGGGTTTTCCGAGCTACGATCTGGCTCAACCCGGAGGGTTTCTCTATTAGATGATGAGAAGCATTGATAAGCTTCTGGAGGAAACGAAATGGGTATTGTTCATAACCGCAACAGTAACATCATAATTTTCCTTGCCTCAAGGTTTGTACTATGATTTATCTTCCAAGCTCACATTTTCACAAGGTGCCTAGAGTAAAAAACAAAAAATAAAAAGTTCCAACATATTCTGGCCAGTTGTATCTCCAGAATGCATTAAGGCATTAGCCACCAGCCTCCAGAAATTCTTGCTATTTGAAAGCTCAGCATTATAGTACATTAAAGATTTCTTAAGAAAGAACAGTATTCTCATCGGCAACCTTCAACTTGTAATCAGAAATTATCAACATATGTTCAAGATAAGCTTTCTTCTCAGCAGACCCAAGTTGATTTTTCTCCATCGGAAACTGTTCCGTAGAGTCGGCAGAATTGATATCTAAAATCTTTTAGTGCGAAAGATAGGAATTACTCATAATCTTTTAGGTTGATGAAAAATAAGCTCCAGCTAAATGCCTTCATTTTCATGTTCCATTTTCTCATGGAAGAGGGAGATACTCTTTGTTATCCCCCAAGATGCTTCCATCTCCCGCATGCCTAGAGAAAGTTGCTTCCAACATGAATCGAGTCAAGTATCAATAATCAGATTACTAGCCAGAGCATGCCAGGAGGTCCAGGTATGCCTAAAAGTTTTCAAGTACCCTCTAATAATGCTTGGATGACATAACCTAACTTCCTTTTATCAAGAATCATCCCGGACCAAATCCTACCCCCTATACAAAACCAACACGTTACCAACATGATAACAAATCCACTACCCACATGGAATTCCTCTTTGATGCCACTCACCCAAAAAACATTACAGCTAGAGCAGTAATGACAAACGCCCAAGTCGTAACAGAACAAAATAAACCTCAGGGCACACAAGGTCACTTCTATCCATTAGGGTATTATGCCCAGATAGGAAGCCAAGTTCCTGAAAGTTTCATAAAGCCAGGGTCATGTAACCCCAGCCAGGAGGAGATTCTGTGTACTCACCCCAATATAGGGGGTAGATTAATTTTACGCATGGAGGGTATAACCTGACATACCCACAAATGGGAGGAGAATATTATGAAAATCCTCGATCTCCCCAATCAACCTTCATCAGAAGAAAACGATCTTCGCTAGTGCCTTGGATTGAGCATTATGGAATGCTAGATGGTTTAGAGCTGCCTTCAAACATCAAAGAATATTGGGGTTCATCCATGGGCTCAGAAATTAAGGGTATTGAGAATAATGGGCAGGGACCTTTTTCTAGATTCTTCTATTTAATCTTGAAAAAAAAAAAAAAAAAACCTTCTCTTCAGCTAGTTAGAAATTTTATTCTAGCACGGTAATCTTCTTCTCAACATTAATACCTCTTTTCTTTGTACTAACCAGTTTAGAGTCATCGTCCAAGAACAACTTGTCTCTCTTATCAATTACAACTACACTAGAAAGGTAAAAATTATTTTCTTTTTAACCTCCTCCAAGAAACCTCAAAGGCCCATCAAATATTTTCTCCAGCCGTCAGTCAACTTAAAAACCTTCTGACCAGAAGGATCATGCCCAACTTGCCGAATATGTTCAAGCATGAAGTTATTGACTAGCACATATACCTCCCATCTTATATCTGAATTTTCACGGATCCCAAAGTACTTAAACCTCCAACCAAATCCTCACGTTGTCTTGGATGGCATCGAATGTTAAAACCAACTAAGAACCATAGATACTCCTTAAGCCAACAATCTTAAACTCCATACATCATCACCGTCAACAAAATCAATGATGACCTAACTATAAAAATTCAATTGTTATATATATGATATCCATACCCGAAGTAACCTCATGCTTACACCATGGCAAGGAAGATATCAACATTTCCTTCTCAAACCTTAGAAGCAACACCGATCCCCATAGTTTTAACCAGGTATAACTACCAGCGACATTTGGCGTCCACATTAGTTATTGCACATAAAGATATAAAGGCTTCAAAGGAAGACGTAGATGCGACACCAAAAACACCTCAGTACACATTAGGAAAATCCTGGCGGAGAATTCTTATCGAGGTATCTAAATGAAGAAAGTTAGGATCAAGTTTTCTAAGTATATCATACCAAGGCGCCAATAATCATCTAAATCCTCTCCTTCCGTCAAAGCAAGGAGTATAGACGCAACTCAATGTAAAGATTTTCATCATAATTTCTTAATGGAGCGCTAGAATTGTTGAATGGTGCAAAGATGACATAACTTATCCAACTAGAGGTAATCCGAAGAGTCTGCCTATAGGAAATAAAGCATCTGCCTTGAGTCTAGTAACATCTAGCGTGCTGCTATCTCTCACTAGACTAGGGGGACTTAATGGTGTAACCACCTTCTACTCCAGCCAGTATGTCTGTGCTTGGAGATATTCTTTCTCTACGTGACTAAATAACATTTTACCTCCAGGCCGGAGGAAAATTATTTATAAGTCTTGTGGCGTAAAACACGTGTTAAGTAACACGTGTTACCATATGGGAATTCGCCATCAAACTATCTAATAAAATCAATCTCCGCCTGGAGGTTCGCACGGCATACTTACGGGCGCAGCAGAGTTGAAGTGGGGACCAATGAAAGGTTACTTGGACACACGTGATTGGTCCAAAAGGAATAATTCTGAGTGCCATCATATGATTGGTCCAAATGAACTTGTTGCCCAAGAAAAATATCACTATAAAAGGGGCTCATTCCTCATTTGCAAAGGTATGTTCATCTTCTTCATACAAATCCTAATTTCTCTCAAATATTCATATAAACCCTAATCTTTATCAAATATTCATACTTTCCGATCGAGTGACTGATTCTCACGCCGGAGGTGAATTACGGGGACCATCCCCGTCTTTCACCTAACGCTAGATTTCCATTTGTGTTGCAGAGTTGCGTGCCCGGAGGTTTTTGACTGCAGAGTTACGCGCGTGAAGGTTTTCGGCTAAAGCTATGGATTCTTAAGCTTGTGCGGGCTGACCGTACAAACACCTACCAAAAGGAACAACTTAAAAAAATAAAAATAAATAAAAGGAAAAAAAATGAATTAGTAATACATAGGCTAAGACATATTTAATATTAATATATATTTTGTATTGATATTATAATAAACTCCAAGCACATCCAACGGTGTAATCGGTCGGCCGTCAGTTTCAACCAAAAATCGACACCAATGGAACGACTCGTAGGTTCAACCCGTCAGATTACCAAACTCTCCGTCTCTTTGTTTGTGTGGGGCATGGGACTATTTAATTGTTTTTTTAGTGTATTGAGATAATAGATAAATTGGTAAATGTGAGATCAAAAATTAAAATGATGGTGTCACTAATGGCAGGGGCAATCAGTTGTTAGTCAATTTCAGTCAATTTTGAAAAAAGCTGACATGATGTTGATGTGACACAAACTGACCAGTTGGTTTTCAATTACTATTAAGAGTGGTCTAAATATTAGTTAAGCTATAATTATTTATAGATATGCATATTCTAATACTTTAGCAACAAAAATTAGACACCCAATGTTACAATGTAAGGTATTAATCCCACCCCACATGGGAGTATGGGAATGGGACAAGAGAACAATAAAATAATGTTTGATATCTCGAATATAGGCATATAAGCGAACCAAACATTCAACGAATAGTTCGTGAATTGTTCGGCAGGAAGTTCGTTTATTTTCATTCGTTTCATTATGTGAATAAACATGAACAAAACATTGCATTCGTTCAGCTAATGAACGAACATGAACATAGGACTCGTTCGTTTATTTACTTTCAATAATGTTCGATAACATGTTCGTTTGTTAACTAATAGTTTAATTAAATTAAGGAAAATGATTTTTCCTCCTACCATATCATCCTAATAATCCTCTTAATATTCTAACTAAGTGTCATGTGGCATTTTATTAATTCTCTCTCCCAACCATGAACCTAAATATTTCCATGTGTCATCATTTCATATGTTAGGATGATTAGTAGGAGGATATGGTTGGAGGATAAATCATTACTCTTAAATTAATACATACTTGTATATCTTATATTAATTTTATTTAAATTCTAAATATAATAGTATTAAACACTTACATATTTTTACCTCTCACTTTCCATCTCACATTTCTCTCTCACACTTTCCCTCCACCCCGACACACCTCCATTATATATAATTATATATGTTCGTTCTTTGTTTTTGTGTGTTCGTTGGAGTTCATTTAAAGTATTAACAAGCAAATGCATTAAATTATATATACGTTTGTCAACAAACAAATTTTCTTAGCGAACGAACACGAACAACCAAATCCTTTCGCTTATCCATTCGTGTTCATTCGTTTGTTCGATAAAACCTTTACGAACGAATGCAAATATGCTTCATTCATATTCATTCGGTTCGTTTACAGGCTTACTGAAACATATGATCAAATACTATTTGACACATCAAACTGAATGAAAATGAAAAAAACAAAAACTAAAATACATTTGTCAAATAGTATTGTATGAGGGGTTTATTGTTTTGGGGTGTTTTGACTTTAGACCATTCGCAACGGGCGTGACAAAGGGCGTGGTGGAGCCGGTGAACGCCCAGAACGTGGCGTTCTGTCAGCGGCATTGTGCGGCGGAGAACGAGATGAGAACGGGCGTGGAGGTGGGCCCCACCTGCTAATTTAATTTCTTTTCCCTTTTTCCTCTCGTTTTTAATACAAAAAAATATAAAGAACTTTTTTTTTATGTTTCTAACGGTAACAAAAAAAAAAAAAAATTGACCGTTGAGATGCAACGGATAGAAAAAAAAAAATTAAAGTCTATTTTATACTATATATATACACATACATCTAACACAATCCACACAACAATCTTCTCCCTTTTCACAACAATCTTCTCCCTTTTCACATACATTATAATTTATTTGTTTAGTTGTATTTATATTTTTTTAGGATTAAATCGCGTACTTTAATTTATTGTATTTTTAATTTAAGTAATTTTTATTATTAGGATTGTAACGTTTTTAATTTAAGTACTTTTTATTTTAGGATTGTAACTTTTTAATTTGTAACGTTTTTAATTGAAGTACTTTTTATTTTATTAAGTCTATTTATATAAGTATTGTATTTTATTTTATAGAATTTACTTAATTAAATTGTATTTCTTTTGTTAAATAAATGAAAATTAAATTTAATTAGTGAGTCCCAAGGGGGAAAAATGGGCGCTCTGGTATTACCATTGTGTGTGCTGAAATGGTGTTGTAGTGTTATGCTGATGTGGCGACTGAAAAATGGGCGTTCTGGTGTTACGGTTGCGAATGGTCCTAGATTATATCAATTTATGTATTAAAAGAATTTAAAATTGCATTGTATGTATAAAAAGTATGAGACTTATAATTTTTATGTAAGGATGATCTAGTGTCGGTTCTTTGTTGACGTGACATGATGTTGTATCGTTTAAACTTATAAAAAAATTAGGTGATTTGATACATACAGTAATAAAATTTCAAAATTTAAATACGCATTATATGAATTTTGAAAGTTCTATACACATGACAATAAAAATAAAAAGTTGTATACATTTCGAAATGATAACCCTTCTATGGATTATAAATGACACATTCTTTAGATTCTCGTTCCTTAGAGCATGGGGAATGGGAGAAGAACGGCGTCGCCGTTCAACAACTTGAACGCCGGGATCGGCGTTCACCACTCCGGCCGGCGTTCAAGTCCGGCGTTCATCGTCGGCGTGCGCAATGGCACGGTGAAGCTAGCTGCGTTCTCCCTTTTTTTATTACTTTTTTTTTTGTTTTTTCTCACTTTTTGCATTTTTTTTTAAAAAAAAAGTTTTTTTAAAAACAAAAATCTAGCTATTAAATGGCTATAATTTTAAAAATAATTTTTTTTAATCTTACATTTAATCTATAAATACTACCCCATTTCACTTCATTTTTCACATCATTCTTTCTTTCTTTCTTTAATTTTCTCAAACAAAATACAAAATGAGTACTTCCGAATTTTACGATTCACCTTCCACCGACAAAGACGTTGAAGTTTTAGCACTTCTTCAACAATATCATAGCCAAGTTGTTGTGCCTCGTGAGGAGGGTGACTCGTCAAGCCGAGGTCGTTTCAAACGTCGTTACATTTCTCGTGATCGGTTCACGGCGAATGAAGCTTTAATTAATGACTACTTCGTTGACAACGCAAAGTACCCGCCGGAGTATTTCAAGCGTCGTTTTCGTATGAGCAAGAGATTATTTCTCCGGATAGTAGAAGGTATATCTAATTACTCTGATACCCCAATCCCGGATTATGTTGATTATTTTCGTCAAAAGTTAGATGCACGTGGTAAACCGGGATTTACCACTATTCAAAAAGTTACTTCCGCCTTACGTCAATTGGCATACGGTACGACCCCGGATGCCTTTGATGAATATTTACAAATGGCGGAAAGAACTTCACACGAATGTTTGTTTAATTTTACAAAGCGCATGATTGATATATATGTAAATGTGTACATGCGAAAACCAACGGCCGATGATATTCAACGCTTGTACGAGAAACATGGTAGCAAACATTGTTTTCCGGGCATGCTTGGTTGTATAGATTGTATGCATTGGGCATGGGATAAATGCCCTAACGCGTGGAAAGGGCAATATACACGGGGTGACCACGGCTATCCTACTATCATGCTTGAAGCCGTCGCCTCGTATGACATGTGGATTTGGCATGCATACTTTGGTGTTGCAGGGGCTAACAATGACTTAAATGTTCTTAATTCATCTCCATTGTTTGATGAGTTGCTCGAAGGCTCTGCTCCGGAACAAGCGTTCACGGTAAATGGTGTTGAGTACAAAAATGGGTACTATCTTGCGGATGGGATATACCCAGGTTGGGCATCGTTTGTTAAAGGGTTTTCTAGTGAAGTTGATCCAAAGAGAGTGAAGTTTACCAAAGCACCAGCATCTGCACGAAAAGATGTTGAAAAGATGCATACTTTGTTGTGCTTTAAGGCCGATGGCATATACTACAACAACCGGCAAGAGCTTATAAGGTCAACTTTATCAAAAGAATCATGTATACATGCATACTGTTGCATAATATGATCCAAGAAGACCAAGGGTTCAATATCGCTGAAAACAAAGATTATTATGTTCCTGTCAGGAATTTACAAACGACTTGGATCGAGAGATGTGATACATACAGGCAGAATAACAAGGAACTGCGTGATAGAGACATTCACGACTCCCTCCGAGCCGATCTTGTGGAACATATTTGGGAGTATCATCCGTAGTTTTATGTTTGTTAATCTTGTAGTTTTATAATGTACTTTTTAATATTTATGAACTTTTAATTAATGTATTTTAATTTAATTGTTTTATTTTAATATATTTGTTTTATATTTAATTTGTTTTTATTTAATTTGTTTTATTTAATTTGTTTTATAAAAGATAAAATAATAATAAAAATAATCACCTGAACACTGAACTGAACACTGAACCTCAAGATTAACCATTACCCCACTTTTATGTTTCAGTGTTCAAGTTCAGTGTTCTCAAGAACACTGAACTGAACACTGAAATTTCATCGACCACTCCCTGTGCTCTTACAAGTCCAAAGGCTTCGCTAGAATTTTTGGGAACTTGAATAAAAACACTTCACTTTGTGGTTGAGCTATATGTATGATAGCATACATTCTCAATTTGTACCCAATCAGTTAATAGCACTGATGTTCATGATGAAGTAGGGATACCTGAAATTCAAAAGGAACATGTGAATAATCCCAGTATTTCAGACCTGAGCCGCCCACCAGGTTTTGAACATTTCAAAAATACTGAAAAGGAACATTCATCTAGCTCTCTTCAATCCAAAATTGGTAAGTGCTCGACACATTTTGATAAACTTAAACGAAATGATATTAGGGGCATCTCGGTTATTCATGAAATGAACCGACTTATAGAGGTTGGAGAAAAATTGGGGTATGATGTTAAGGGGTGCCACAATTTGTTACATAGGTTGATAGACAGAATTGGTGTTTTGATGGTGGATAAATGAAGATCCTCTCTATTAACATTCAAGGATCTAAGAAAAGGAGGAAACGGATCTGGATCAAAGAGATGTGCTACAAAAATAACATTCATTTTTTAGGTATCCAAGAATCAAAAATGACACGTCTTGAATTGTTCCATATTAAATCAATGTGGGGTAACTATTCTTTTGATTATGCTTGCAGTCTTTCTCGAGGTCGCTCAGGGGGTTTAATATCAGTCTGGGATCCGAATCACTTCACCAAGGAACAAATCTGGTGTGATGATTGGTATATCATTGTTAAAGGGAGATGGGCTACTTCAGATAATACTTTTTTTATGATCAATATATATGGGCCTCAAATGTCGGTAGATAAAATTGCCATGTGGAATCGGTTATTAGAGTTCATTCGAAACCATGATGGTCATTTTGTTCTATTTGGAGATTTAAATGAAGTTCGAGATGAAAGTGAACGATTTGGCACTGAGTTCATTCGTCCATTGGCTAATAACTTTAACACTTTTATTGATGACGCAAGTCTTCTAGAGATCCCTTTAGGAGGTCGGAATTTTACTTGGATGAATAAGGCAGGTTCAAAGATGAGCAAGTTGGATCGTTTCTTGATATCTCAACGCGTCACAGATATTTTTCCGGATGTAAAAGTAACAGCTCTTCCTCGTGGATGGTCGGATCATGCTCCAATTTTGCTCCATTGTGATAAGATTGATTACGGTTCGGTACCTTTCAAATTCTTTCATTCTTGGCTACATCGTGACGGTTTTGATGAGTGTATCAGGAAAACTTATAATGAGTGTTCGCTTAGTAACCCTCTTATACCATTTCATGAGAAGCTTAAATGGCTTAAGCAGAATATCAAAGAATGGAATCGCCTATCTAAAATCAATGAAGCGTCTAGAATACAAGAGGTTATGAAGAAGTCAATTGACATCGAAGAGAAGATTGATTCCAATACTACCTCGGTTAGTGAAAAGGAGGACCGTGTGAAGCTTCTCAAAGAACGTGATGACTTACAACAGCTTGATGACATGGATTTGATACAAAAAGCTAGGGTCAAATGGGATGTTGAAGGAGATGAAAATACAAGATTCTTTCATGGTATTTTGAAGCAAAAGAGGTCCCATCAAACGGTTCAAGGTATTATGATTGATGGCATTTGGGCTACTAACCCCCTTCAAGTTAAAACGGTGTTCTATAACTTCTTCAAAGATAAATTTGATGTTTCTGATTCCTTGATCGATCTTTCTACTGTTACACCATATTCTACTCTAAACCATACTGATAATTTGGTTTTGGAAAAGAATGTTTCTGAAGACGAGATTCGGTTGGCTGTCTAGGACTGTGGGAGTCAAAAAGCTCCGGGCCCGGATGGTTTTTCTTTCCTTTTCCTTAAAACGTATTGGGATCTTTTGAAAGAAGACGTGGTGAAAGCTGTTAGAGGTATTTTTGATTCGTTTACCATGCCTAAAGGTTCAAATTCTTCTTTTATTACGTTGATCGTGAAGATTGCAAATCCTATTCATATTAAAGATTTTCGTCCAATATCTCTGCTTGGTATGCAATATAAAATTATTACTAAAGTCTTGGCTAATAGGCTTTCGTAAAGTCATTGATAAAGTGGTGAGTAAAGAGCAATCGGCTTTCATTTCGGGGAGATACATTCTTGATGGCCCTTTGATGCTTAGTGAGATCATGTCATGGTACAAGAAGAAGAAAAGAAATTTGATGTTGTTTAAAGTTGACTTTGAAAAAGCTTTCGGCACCGTAAGTTGGAAGTTTCTCGATCACATGTTAGCGAGTCTGGGGTTTGGTAATAAATGGCGAAAATGGATTCAGGTCTGCCTTCATTCGGCTAGAGCTTCCGTTCTTATAAATGGAAGTCCCTCTAGATAATTCTCTATAAAGCGTGGTTTACGTCAAGGCGATCCACTAAGTCCTTTCTTATTCATTATCATTATGGAAGGGCTTCATACCGCATTTAAAAATGCGGTCTCTTCGGGGCTTATTCACGAGGCGTCGATAGGAGATTCAGGTCTTAAATTATCTCATCTCTTATATGCGGATGATGTTGTGATTATTTCATATTGGAATAGGAAAGATATGAATAATATCATTCATGTTCTTCATGTGTTCTATCTTGCTTTGGGCCTTAAAATAAACATCTCCAAATCTAAAGTCTATGGCCTTGGGGTGAACTCTCATGATATTGATGTTTTGGCACGTGCCACGGGATATAGCTCAGGTCTTGTTCCTTTCTCTTATGTTGGCTTACCTCTGGGTGCAAATATGAACCGCACATCAAATTGGCAGCCGTTAATAGCCCGTTTTCGGGCCAAACTTTCTTCTTGGAAAGCAAACACTTTATCCATTGGGGGCCGTCTAACTCTCATTAAATCAGTTTTGGGAAGCCTCGGGATTCATTATATGTCGATCTTCAAATGTCCTGAATCTGTTCTTAACTCCCTGGAAGCTATTCGATCTTCCTTTTTCTGGGGTGGTAGTGTCGAAAGTAGAAAAATATTGTGGCTTAAATGGGAAAATGTTCTGGCTTCGTTCGATAAGGGTGGCTTAAATATTGGGAGTTTGAAATATTTTAATCTTACTCTTCTCCAAAAATGGAGATGGCGTCTTGTTAATAATCCAGATTCTATTTGGGCTCGTGTCATTGTAGCTATTCATGGTGTGGAAGCAAGTTTGGATCTTAAAGGTTGCAATTGTAATGGCGTTTGGGCATCCATCATCTCGACATTCTCAATGCTTCATCAACGTAACCTTCTCGGGATGAGTACTCTTAGTCGTAAAGTGGGTAATGGTTTATCTATTCAGTTTTGGAAAGACACATGGAATGGCAATGGCACGTTAATGTCAAGATTTAACAAGTTGTATCACCTAGATGCGAATGCGGATTGCTTACTCTCAGATCGGAGAGTAAATGACTCTTGGGCTTGGAACTGGAAGAGGCAAGTTGAGGATTCCCGTAATAAAGCTGCCTTAGATTCTCTAGTTTTGGATTTGGGTCAGGTAAAGCTTCTTGATGAGCCTGACTCATGGAGTTGGATCCTTGATGACGATGGCAGTTTTTCGGTTCATGTAACGAGAGTTCACCTTGACTCTTGTTTGCTTCCTTCGTGTTCCCCTTGCACTCGATGGTCCAAAATTCTTCCTCGAAAGGTAAATATTTTCGTTTGGCGTCTTTCTTTGGACAGACTTCCTACTCGTCTCAATTTATCTTTGAGGGGCCTTGATATTCCGTCCATTGTTTGCCCGATGTGTGACAATGTGGTGGAATCTGTGGACCATGTATTCTTTGGCTGCGACTTATCTTCATACGTTTGGTTTCTTGTGAGAAGATGGTTAGATATTGATATGCCCTCCTTTTCTTCGTGGTTCGACTGTCTGAAATGGCTAGAAGTTTGGAGTGCTTCTAGGAGTGATAAAGATCCAGTGTACGTCATTTCTATAGCGTTGTTATGGTGCATTTGGCGTTATCGAAACTGTGTTATTTTTCCTTCTCACACGTTGAGGAAAAGTGACCTTTTCGATTCCATTCGTACTTTTTCTTTTTCTTGGCTTAAAAGTAGAGGGCCTAATGTTAGTTGTTAGAACTCTTGGCTTATGAAGCCTTTGTAATTTTGTTCTAGCTCATTGCTAGTGTTTTTTAATAATATCGCCTTTCAAAAAATAAGTTAATAGCACCAATAAAGACTTTACTCGTAGTATCTTGATGATAGCCACTTCTGGATTACAAAGGATAGTCAAAGTCAAACTTAGAAACTTTGACAATAGAATATTCTTAACACAAAATATGCTTGCTTTAACTAGTACGCAAACAACAAAACTATGCAGATGATTTTGATAAATCAACCAAGAACTATATATATAATATATGATATATATAATCAAATATATAAGATCAACAAAGCTTGCAACAGAGCCAGAAGTAGATCAGGTTCAAATAGAGGTGTAAAAAAAAACCGGTTTCTAGAACCCGACCCGATTTTAACCCGAAACCAACCCGGTCAAAACCGGTTTTGACCAAAACCGGTTCGGATTTTCTAGAACCCGACGGGTCCAAACCGGTTTGGACTTTAGGGTTTAGAAACCGGTTTTGAACCCGAAAACCGGTCAAAACCCGGTCAAACCCGGTCAAAAAACCGGTCAAAACCCGAAAACCGGTCAAACCCGGTCAAAAACCGGTTTGAACCCGGTTTGGTTTGGTCAAACCCGGTTTTGACTTTTTTAGTCAAAAACCGGTTCGGTTTTCGGGTCGGGTCGGGTTGGCCCCGAACCGGTTTTTGTGCACGCCTAGGTTCAAAAGCCAATACAGTTTTCAATCAGGCCCATAATAACTATACCTACAATCTATGCAGCATACTATGTTACTATCAAATAGTCACACGATAATCATAAAATGAAATAACTCCGATCTCACCAAACAAATATTGTAAATGGTCAGTAACATCGAGACACAAGTTTGCCTTAATGAAAATGACAGCAACAAAACCAAAATATTCAAAATCTTGACTAAAGTAGTATAACCTCTAGTAAAGAAGAAATACAGTAATGATATTTCAACGCTTTCCACCACCACCACCACCATAAAGGTTAGATCCCATACATTTAGGAGCATTGCCGCCTTTTCCATGAGTCTTCTGTTTCAATGCCACCTCTGTTTTCTTTGTCTACTTCTCATCCTAGGTTTTCTTTATCCTCTCCTTGATCTCACTGCAATTTGGACAACATCATCATTGCTACAACCAAAATCAATAGAAGAAACCATACTGAAGAGCTGCCTCCCTGGTGGCATATCAAACTTCAGGCTTCTCGTTTCTTGTCTTCTAGATAACATAGCCTAGAATATGACTTCTTGGCAGCACGACTTCTCTTCTTCACGGCCTCTCGAGCAATATGCTGTTCATGTCTAAAAATACTAAGAAATACCGCATCAACTAAAAACATAGTCCAATAGACCAAGAAACATGACATTTGACAAATCTTTCTCACCTTCTTGTGCTGCCTTCTGTACATGCCAGTCCATGTAAGCTTTAAGGGCTTCAACAGTTCAACTTGTTATGGAAGTACCTTTTACATTTTGAATATGCAAGCAACAAGACCTAAATTGCAAACACACAGGTCAACAAATTCAAAAACTCAAACACAGGATTATAAAAACCAAACAAAGCCCACAATGAATACTAATAACAAACCACAAATGCATACAATAAATATTAGAATATACCTTGTCAGATCTTATGAATCCAATACCCCTGCCATGATAGATCTTCTGGGCACTGAATCTGCCTAGCTCAGAACACACAAACAAACAAAATAAATAAACAAATAAAAAAAACATATATATAACTATGGATCATCAAACATATTCACATTCAGATGTTCTTACCCACTTATCTCTAATGTGTTCATATATAACATAAGTATATATATTATACGTATTTTTATATAACATAAAGTATTACACATCATACGTATCTTTATATATAACATAAGTATACATAATATGTGTACCCACATGAGCAAATAGCTAAGGGAGGTGATAATGCCACAGGCAAAAATGATGGAGACACGGGCAAATTGATATAATTGTATGTGTAAAGTTGTAAAATTCCTGTGTACCTAGTAAATCTCCCTGTGGCATTATCATCTTCCAATAGCTAATATCTCCTATACGTATGTGTATGTAATAAGTATATGAAATTAACACTCCAAAATGAAATTTAAAAACAACATATCAACTGTCAATAGCCTAGAAACAACAATATATCAATTCAAGATGTACTTTCAAGTATAAGTTTGAAACCTTAAAACACAAACAGATCATGTATGTATAAAATAGCTACAAAAATCTGTAACTAAGGGTGTGTTTGGTAAAACTAGCTGGAAACTGGAGCTAAAAGCTTATAGCAGGAGCAGTATTTTTAGGCTGAAAGCTGGAGCTTAGTTTTTTTATAAGTATTTGGCCAAGACTAGCTGGAGCTTAAAAATGTGAATTTACGTAAAACGACAAACAAACACATGATAAATAATTATAAGGGGTATTTATGCAACTTCTTATTTCATAAGTTTCTAGCTTATTTAAAAAAGCTACTTCAAGTAGTTTTTTCTCTGGAGCTTAATTTTTTAATAAGCTCTTAAAATTTTATCTACCAAACAGTGCTAGAAGCTTGAGCTTACAGAAAAAATAAGCTTAAGCTCTCATAAGCTACTATAAGATCGTTTGCCAAACATACCCTAACTAACAAACTACATGAAAGAACGTATATAACCATGTTAAAAAAAACTCATTCCGATAGGATACATAACGGAATATTTGATAATAGTGATAGTAATAAACATTATAAAAAATGAAGAATGGGTTTAGCTTGCAAACGAAATACAAGCAAACATGATTTATTCAAGCAGTTATGAAAACATAATTAAGTATAGCAAAACTTGACTTTACGACTAAGAAAACACTGATTTAATATATTTATAAGTGTATAACTACATATATATAACAAAATGTGTAAATATGATTTGATTGCAAATCACCTTTCTATGTTAATTAGCTCTCGAAAGACCACGACAGATAACTACTAACATGCAAAAATGGTGTTTCCGAAAGCCAATAACGGCCCCACAATCTCGAACACTCAAGAAGGACCCACATAAAATGATGTATACGATTAAAAGGTCAAAATGTTTACGGGTCAACCCAATCTCTTCTAAAAACTAGCCCGCTTCAACCTGAACGCAAATTGATCCCCTCACCCGCCCATATTGCCACCTTAACCAATTGGAGTTCAATGTCCTAAAAAGTTTTTGGTCAAAGACTAAAAGATTACATTACATATTAATTAAGAAGAGATAATAATAGTCGTCAAGTATTATAATCGGAAAAGGAAAAGGCACCTGCTAATAATCTGGCTTCTTTTATCACCCAGGCACAAACTCCATTTTCAAAAGAATAATACTTTGATTCACAAAACGTGCCGTTTTACAACAACTGGTAATAATAAATCTAATTTCCATCAAAAATCAATCAATCAATTTGTTTATCATCTTCTTCATCAGTGTGACTCGCCATCACTTTCTGAACAGTCACTTCCCAACCCATGATTGCTGACATCGTCCGCATTCCAAAACTTTCCAGGAATACGTTCGACTTGGTCTCGGTCAACATTATCAAAATGATTACTCGTGCTTTCCTTCCTATGATACACAAGCTCATGATCCATATTAGGTCTCCTCAAAGTGATCAACTTAGCCAAATTCCTCCGAGCCAGATACAGCTCATTAGGCTCAATCAACTCACCCTTGTGATACGCCTCTCTAAGAAAAATCGTATGAAGTTTCCCGTAATTCCCTCTCGTAGAAATATAGAATATACCCTGATGTTGAAGAAGAAAATCTTTAAGTTTTTTCGGTAAATTCATAGTAATTCTAAAATGAGCAATTCTCTCAAGACTAATCTTCTTTTCAACTGTCAATGATAGAATTTCATGAATCATCCCAATTGCCCTTTTCTCCATTCTCTTTTGGGCCTCGAGTGACCTCATATCATAACCAGACACATCTTCATAGGGTGACCAATAAGGAAGTCGTTGCCATTTCCAAACAGCAATTTTGTAATACTTACCGGTTTTGAACCCGGGTGGGAAATTGATTATAAATGAAAATCTTAGGTTTTCAGCATCTCCACCTTTTTCTCTATATTCATTTTCCCTAGTTTTCTCTATAGCACAAACACCAAGATCAGGGTCTCTCTCAACTATCTCAATGTACTTACTTTTACTTTCTTTATCTTCAAACAATCTAAAATATTGTGGGTGCTTCAGAATTACCGAAAATTCAAAGTCCTCCGGGAACCCAAATTCTCTCCTTGCAATCCGTACATGCTCGAGCCCAACCCATCCAGTGTTAGACAGCATTATAAGCTTCCTCAAACGGGTCACGGAATCATTAATTTGGGCGTTTAGAGCTTCATTTTCTTGTTGGATTTGGATAAGAGCTTTTCTTGTGAGTCTGCAATAAAGGATTCTTTGAACTGGGTGCTCGAAAACATCAAATATATGTGGGAATTTGAGGACAAAGCGACCCGCTTCAAATTGTTTGAACCCAAGTCGACGAGAAAGATTGTCTAGACGAGCAGATGAGACCATGGAGTTGGGCTGAGAGAGAATGAGTTCTTGAACTTTGAGAACCTTACGCATTTTTTTCTCGATTTCCATATAATTATCATATCCATGATCACGAACACGTTGCTGATTTTTGGGTATTGATGTTGATTGAGAAAAATCACGGGCAAAGCGCTGAATGAACTTTGGTGGAGTTAATGATTTGGAAATCAATCGAAGAACAACGTGGATTGAATGTGGAAAGATTGTGTGCATTTTGAATTTTTGATGAACAGGTATTTATTTTGTAACACCTAAGAATCAAAAATTGAATTAATAACGCCCCAACAAAACAGAATAGCTCAACGACTATAAAAACGCAAGATTAACACAAAAGTATAATAAAAACTAAAAAAGATACACTATATAGGATTGTGATCATCATAAAATTACTCCAAAATCCAAATAGCATTCCCAAACAAAACTAATGTTGTAAACAATAAAGATTACAAGTTTAACAAACATTATACAGGTCTTGGACCAAATGAAGTCAAGAATCAAATACCTATTTCAGTTATTACTACGTTTTGGTATTTCATTTGTATCTATACATCACATAAAGTATGTCCCTTTTTTTTAGGGTACTTGATTATAGTTCAATTCGAGAAATTATATGACAGAGAACAAAGTATTGACATAGGGTTTAAAACTTAACAAAATGCATTTTGAGATGCTGAATTTGATAATAGTTACCTGCAAATCAGCGATGTTTGAAGACGAGTTGGTGGCAACTAGGGTGAGTTGTATGCAGGGGCGAATCTACCTACATCTAAGGTGGCCCCTTAGATATGAAATTGATCTACGGAACGTACGGAAATTTTCGAATGGACCCACCTAATTATCATGCTCTCTGTCGTTCATGGTTGTCATTTAACCTAATAAAAATTGAAGAAGATGAAGTCTCTTAGTGGACTGACTATACGAGGTTGGGTTCAAAAGACTAAAAAAAGAAAACGTTGGGCTACTACAAGCCAATGACTGATAGTTTTGGGCCCAATTCTTTTCTTATCATATTTTCATATTCATATTCATATTTAGGGGTGTTCAAATGGATGGATCGGTTCAAAACCTATCAGTATACATGAATTCAAATGGATTATAGTTTCGAAAATATGAATCCGATCCGTCTAAACAAATTCAAAAACCAAACCAATCCATCCGAATTACTTTTTGGATGGATCGGTTTGGTTTTTGGATATCCATACACATATATAGATCTAGAAATATGTTAATATTATAATAAACTTATACAGAATGGATGATTCCCATTTGAACCTCACAGTACATATACATGTGCGTGTAATATAATAGTAAAATGCAAAATGAAACTATAAATTACTTACATATATAAGTAAACAATTATGTAAACTATAATCTAACTGTTATATTTAGATATTTATAAAATATTAATAAGTTAGTAAACTATTTTGTATGTGCAAGTATACATATAATGAAAGAAAAATAAGTATTTATTTGTTATTTGGTTTTTATGGATAATCCGGTTTGTAATTTACTAACCAAAACCAATCCGTGATCCAAAATAATAAGTTTGGTTTTGATCCGAACCGATCCAAAAATCCAATTATCCAAACCATATTGTCCAATCCGAATGATCCAATTGGATAATCCGGTTTTATCCGAACTGTGAATAGCCCTATTCATATTCACTATTATTAATTACTATAATTACCAAATTAAATAAACTATGCCTTTAATTTTATGCTTTTTCTAAATCGATTTATCAAGTTTTATACCTCTTTTTATTTTGCCCAACAAATAATTAAGTTGTTCAAGAAAGTTTTAGTAATTCTTCCTGAAGGAATTTTGTTAAGCTAGCATTAGAAGATTTAATAAGTTGAATTATTGTTTTGTAATTATTATTATTATTATTATTATTATTATTATTATATTATTATTATTATTATTGTTGTTGTTGTTTTGTACTTCATAACGGTTTATATATATAATACATATAAAATACAATAACATTTTGGTGTTACTTGTTTCTATGGCCTTTTTGAGCACATGTGAGTCACTAAAACTTTGTAAGTGGATAAACTAATAAAAATGTTAGATTCAGCATCAGACTCGATCCGACCCGACCAGATACTCAACCCATATATTATGTTAATTTATTCGTCTTAAACAATATGGACCCATCTTAGTTTCTATTCTAGATTCGCCACTGGTTGTATAATGCTATGGTTTATGGGTTTTGGTTAGGATTTTGATTTGTGTATCCCATGAACCAAACAAGGCATATGGAATCATTCTATTCCCTAGACGCTTACCAAATGCCGGTAGGTCTTTTCCGTTTCAAAATAAAGATGGTAAAATTTCATATATCTTTGCAAAGTGTATTTGATATTTTCACCATTATTTTTAATAAATTCTCTATAATTGTGTTTTATGTGTGCACAGTACAACTACTCATGTGTGGTAGAATTATCAAAATTAATAGTGCGAAATATCACCTCCACAAAGTGTAAAATATTATATTTGTCCAACTTAATCTAAAAATATCAACATGCTGCTCATAAACTCTAAATATATTATATATACAATTAATATGTTATCATTTTTAAAAACATTAAAATATGCAATAATATTCTAGAAACCTTCAAAAAGTTTAGACTTAAAGAATGCGAAATTGTTCACGATACCGCCCGGAGTGCATCCATGGTGGGGCGAGTCGTCACATCACAACAGCTACCATTACGGGTGTTCCGTCGTGGAAACGTTGATGGTCCAAAACAGATAGAAGTTGGCCTCACGCGCCTTTTTTTTCTTCCCTTTTTCCTTTTTCTTTGAATTCTCACGTTTTCTATCTCTTTTTCATCTTTTGTTAATTCGATGACGAAATAAATGCAAGCATAAGGCGAAACGGATTAGAATGAAGAAGATGATATAAACCCCTAAAACCCTTGTTGTGTTTTTTTTCCCTTCAAAAATTTTATTGTGGGTTTTTTCTAATGTTTGGACTTTTTTTTTATTGTGCGCTTTTTAGAAACTAGTATGTTACCCGCACTAAGTAGCGGTAACGAATGAGAAGAAATCGTTGTTTGGTGATGATTCTGACGTTAATCCAAATACTTTCAGGTTAAGAGATCGAGACAGGTTACGAAATTCGAACGATTATAATAAGAATTTTTGTCTGTTTAGAAAAAAAAAGCACATGTAGTTATGTGATTGTTATTTGTTAAAGAACGAACTATACTGGGCAAAAGGTAACGGATTTCAGAAAGAGGAATGTAATGGATTCAATTTAAATTGGAAGGGTAGTTAAGTAATTTGTGATCTTCAAAAATTTTAACTTCTAAGCCTTTAGAGCATAGGGAGTGGATGGTGTTCTCACAAAATTCTCCATCCAACACAGTGTTCTCCCATTCCGCCTCGGTGTTCTCGTCAGTGTTCTCGTCAATGTTCATCAATCAGTGTCTAAAATGAGATGTTGTTCAATACAATGTTCTCATTTTTTTTAGATTTTCCCCACACAAACAATAAATATAAAAACAAAAATAAGTTTTGAGAACACTGTCCAGAACACTGTTACCACTCCACAAAATCCTCACCACAAAATTCTCACTCAGAACACTGTCTTTAGGCCGTCACCACTCCGTTAGAGCACAGGGTGTGGTGTCGGTGTTCTGGGACAGTGTTCTGGAGAATGTTGAAAGTGAGGATTTTGTGATGTGGTGAAACTGTATTCTCAGTGTTCTGGACAGTGTTATGGAGTTTTTTATTATTTATTTTATTTGATTTTTTAATAAAGATAATTGTATTAATTAATATATAAAAAACAAATAAATTAAACAAATGAAAAAGAAATGTACAAATGAAAGTTTGTACATTTAATAAAACTTTTAATAAAGTTTGTTGTCATGTAAAAATGAACAAAAAAACAAATGAAAAACAAAACTTTTACATTCATAAAAAAACAAAAATAGAAAGAAAACAAAAAACCATTGATGTGATTTCTGCACACAAAAAAATAAAAAACAAGAAAATATGTTAGAACGTTGGTATCTTCACCGTCCGTAGACGAACGTCGAGTGCAAAATTTTGGGAGAACGCCGGCCCGGTCTGGAAGAACGCCGGCGCACGACGTTCTCGCCCCTGAACGGTGGTGCCATGTCATCGCGTACCGTGTGCTCTTAGCACACACTTTTTTTAAGGGTTTAAGATACATAATTTACATTTTACACTAAATTATCAAAAATGTAAGTTATAACAATATTTATGTATTTTAATAAAATGTTTTCTTTAGTTTAATCTAAGTTTCATTTAAATAAAATATGGTTTTAAAAAAATAACAAAATTTAAAGAAAACAGTGAGCTCATATTGTCAATAGTGATTGCGATAAGTTATTCAGTCATACACTAGTCGTGCTAATGTGACAATCAGTTGCCACAACAGTTAATACCAATTGCAAGTAGTCTAATTAACTAACACATTGGCTATGTTTGGCACGCTCATTTTTTGAGTTTATAGGAGCTTGTAGCTTATGGTTTTCATAAGCTCCGTTTGGCTAATAAAATTTTAAGTAGCTTATGGTTTCCATAAGCTCCAAAACCATAAGCTACTTATAGTAGCTTATGGAAGTAGCTTGTAGCTTATAGAATATGAAATTACATAATTACCCTTCAAATAATCAAATAATTATATTCATCTATTAAAATTAATATATTTGTCCTTTTATGTCATTTTACATTCATAAGCTACAAGCTCCAGCTACTCTGCCAAACACAAATATTACCAAAAGCTCCAGCTACAAGCTACCAACTACCAGCTACCAGCTACAAGCTACCAGCTCCAGCTACAAGCTACCAGCTCCAGCAACTTGCGCCAAACATACCCAACCATATAGTCACTACATCAGATGGTGGATATCTCTGTATCTTTAGCTAATATGGAGTATAATCATGAGTGTTCAATTTTAGAGTTATCAACGGAAGAATTGACTTTATATTACGAACATAGAATATATGTTACGAACAAATTACCTCTTTTTAAACATTAGTTATGATATTATTATCATGAGAGGTATATTTAGATTCATATTAGATACTTTATTTATCGGTAATTTTTCTTTTTATATTACACTACTTTAGGACTCGCGAAATTCGCGGAATCATCTATGAAAAATACTTAAGTCGTCTCATATATATGTATGTCCGGACTAAGTTACATTATCAATGTACGTTAACGGTCAATTAATCACGTCCTTTTTAGCATATAAAGCAAAATGCAATATATAATTCAAATGATATGAGTATATGTATAACGAATGTATTTATGGATTGCATTAGTAGATCAAAGAACTTGTGACCAAAAGACTGTTCAAATGTTCAGCGTCTGAATTTGACAACTTAACTTAATTGTAAGTGAAGCATGACTATCTTGTTAAATCATTTACTTTGATTTTTTTTAAGTATGATAAAGATAAATAATTCTCCTATATTCTTTGTTAAAACTCCTATATTATTTTCTATATTCGTAAATTTGTTAGGTTATGCTTATTACAACAGTGAGAAATCGTCTGAACAATTACTCGAACAATGTATGTTATATTCGAGAAATCAGTGAGGACTTTTGGGAAACACTTTTCAAGAACAATGTAAGTTATTTTCAAGAAAATCACTGAAATTGCGAGATTGTTATTATATCTTCAAGAATGTAACATACACTGATTTTTAAAATAGATCCACGTGATACAGTGATTGTATAAGCGAAAAAACAAAATTCAAAAACTTAGTATTTTGAGATTAGAAGTTCATATCGATATTCCATTACACTTCCATTGACAATCATGTGATGTGATCAACCTTGCTTGTATCATAATCATTATTTATAAAAGCGTAATCATCCTATGCATAACAGATTTCACCATTTTTGACTTGATCATTTATGATTAGACTCGGATCATAGCTAACTCAAGAAGATACCTACTAAAAAATACATACTTTATCATAATTGAAAGCTAACTCAAAATTCAGTAGTTCAATAATAATCTCCTTACCCCCCCCCCCCCCCACCCCCCCAGCTAAAAACATCACCATTTTCTGTAAAGTGTCAGTGCATTGCGTACTCTGGTGCAAAATACCCACTTCATAGTAAATAAAGAAGAAAATGTTAGGCTAGACACATACGGTTACAAAGTTGATAAATAGTGAGTATTGCTTTGTAACACCTCCAGATTTACTGTTTTGCGGAAGCAGACTTTGGGGTGCTACTAATCAATAATCAAAACACACAAGGTATATAATGAACGACTCTGCATGCATCGTTTTACTGATACATTAATAATAATAAGTTTTACAATGTATAATGTTTACAAAAGCCAAATAGTTACAAATGTTTAGAGATTATGTGGCATAACTATGTTACAAAATGTAGTAATGCTATGTAATCTCCTGATGTGCATGCTGACTCGAGCTATGGGCATCCTGACTGAACAGGCCTACTGCTGTTGGGTACCTGAGAACACATGCTAAAAGGGTCCGCTAACGCTGGTGAGCTAACAGATTTGTATAATAAATAAATAAGTGTGAACCACAAGATTTAATAGTAAGTATTTGAAATGAATCAAGTGAATATATATGTCTGCCATGAGGTCATAGTCTGCGCTTAACGGGGGTGTCAGGATCACAATAAAGTGTCTGATCGTGGGTGCCACCGGGCAAGTGTCTAATCCACACTCGTATGAACAAATGCTAATGCGTCCGTTTAACCAGTCAGTGCTTGCTGACCCGGACGAGGATGGTCAGTCCTATATGGTACCATACACTAACATTCACGCTACATGTAACACCCTGCAATTTCAACTTAATTATAAACGTTATTTGCACGCATTTTTAGGCTAATTCCCTACTTTGAGTGAATTCACGACACATTTTAGAGGTAAGTCTAGCAAAGCCCGACTAGTTAATACGCGTAGTATTGTATAATACTTAACTTGTATAATTACGTACAAAACAATTGGAACAAACGCGACAAAAATATATGACTGTTGGTGATCAAAATTATATTTAATAAAATGAGATTATTAAATAACATTATTATTTATTAATTATTATGTCGATAATATTTACAAGGTGTTCGTATCAAACAAAACAATTTCTGAGCGACAAAACATATCCGTAAAACCGGAACAAAACAAAGTTAAATTTTTATAAACTAAATAAATTAATTTTTATAAAAGTTCTTCGCTTAAAAATGTTACGAAAATTAGAATTTAGAAATTTCTTATTTAAAATATTATAACATTTAATAATCGAGAAAACGAACACCACACGGAACACAATCACGGGGGACGAAAAAGGGAGACAAAACCCCCTCCTCATCCCCTCCTTTCTTTCATTTCTACCTATCTCTTTACCCTCATTCCTCTCATCTCTCTCTCTAAACACACTTCCACCACCCACTTTGACCACCGAAAACTACCACGAAACGACCTCAAATCACATAACTCATTTAGAGAAAAACGATCACGGAGTCGAGCTCTACGCAACCATCTTATCGGATTTCTCTTGCGACGACTTTGTAAGATCCCGACAATCCCGCAAACTCTTAGATTTTGCTATTTCCTTTAATGTTTCTTGTTTATGATACTTAACACATCATGTTTTAGTGTTTATATCACCTAATTTTGTCCAAAACGAAGCTTAAATCTCGATTTTTCAAACTGATCCACGAACAGTTCTAAGTGACGCACTGGTGCCAAAAACAGTGTAGCGACACTTAAGTGACGCATTAAGTGTCGCATAAAACCCTAATCTTGCGTCACTTCTCTAAGTGACGCCAAAAACCCTCTTTTTGCGGCACTTCGCTAAGTGTCGGTAACCCGACACTCCATGCGGCACTAACCTAAGTGTCGCCCCGAAATCGATTTGCGATCATACCGACACTCACACACGACACTTACACCGGCACTCATACCTTATGCGTCACTTCCTCAAGGGACGCTGATAATACTGAACTTACATTTTATGCGACACTTCCTGAGTGTCGCATTAAACCATTAAGTGACGCCTCAAGTGACGCTAAAAACAGAAGGTTTATAACATCTTTTTCACTAAGTGTGGAACTTAACCGGGAACGGATATTTACATGCAACACGATACACGAACTTTACAAACGTAACAAATACACTTATATTATTGAAATTTTGATTTCAAACTATCACCAACGAGTCGTATACATTTTCACAACTATGAAATACAAACGTAAACGTTGAACGAACACTTTGGACATAACTTGGTTGTACAAACGCTAGCATGGATGGTCGACTTAGACATCCACATACTTATTAAATCTCACACGTTTAGGGCGTTAGGAGATTTCGGATTAGACTAGGGCTTTAGGCTTTGCTAGCTCTCGCACTCTACTTAACTCAACAGGTGAATTCACAGCCCCTACTTTTACTGCTTTACTACTTTGAAAAGGGTGGAAAACATAGTCAACTCTTTTGCTACGGGTGCAAACTTTTATACAACTGATTTGATGTAAACTATATAAACTGTTTATGACTGCGGTTAAACTGTTACAACTTTTGCTCATGAAATGGTATTTCATACGAAAACTAAACTGGAACTAGCTGGAGAACGACCAGCTACACATTTTCGTTAACTATCTTTTATGAAACCGCATTTTCATAAACACACACAGAAAGTCCCTACGACTTGGGCAAACACACACAGAAAGTCCCTACGACTTGGGCAAACACATATAGAAAGTCCCTACTTCTTGGGCAAGTTTCCATCCTACGTCTTGGGTGAAGGCTCTACTTCTTGAGCAGTAGGTCCTACGTCTTGGATGCCAGTCCTACTTCTTGGACACAACTTGAAAAGTACCTACGACTTGGGCACATAGAAAGTCCCTACTTCTTGGGCAGTTACTGATGGGTCCTACTTCTTGGACAAACGTTTTAGTCCCTACTTCTTGGGCAAACATTGAAAGATCCTACGTCTTAGACAAACTTTTGAAAACTGTACTCTTGGGCGACATCCCAACAATACTAAATGTATACTTTGGATAACATTTCACAAAACGTTTACTTAACTATTATGGCAACAGCTACACAAATATATTGGTTGATCAAACTTTATATGCAAACATAAACCTGTGAATTCACTCAACCTCGTTGTTGACTTTTACTATGTTTTTCAGGGAATTAGCTGCACGTAAGAACCGCCTGCACATATGGAACTCTAGGCGACCCGTGAAGCTTTTAGGATGCCAACTTTTTGAAACATATGGATTTCTTTTGTATAACTAATCTGTTTTGGTCATATTTACGAAATCCACTTTTATACAATTTAACTACTTATACGATTCGATGAATCGTAAACTTTGTAACTATTACTCTTGGCATCTTAATATATATGTTCTGTTATAATCATACACTCTGATATGTATGCATGTACTTTGTATGCGTGGCACCCCCAGCTCATACCAATGCTTCCGCTAACTGAAATCAACGAATTTGGGGGTGTTACACTACATAAAGTATTACCAGAACTATGATCGTAGAGGATTTAAAAGTGATTAGAAAACAGCTCATGCAGAATATAGCGAGTTTTGTACTCGTGTTCACATGTAAAACAAAATAAAGCATATATTCCCACCCTTGGGTTTAAAAACAGTAAAATGATGGGCTATGAGACTCACCTGAGTCTGAAGAGTTGCAATGAAACAAATGTGATGAAGTAAAGTAAGATGTCCAAAGACTGTAACCCGCCGGGCGTTTATAACGCGCAAAGTTAATAAAATGAGTAGGCATCCTAAAAGATAACCTAGGCTAGTTGTTCATCCAACTAGAATGTCCATATGTCAATGATTTGGTTGATTTGTTTGAGTTTTGAAAATGTGTACGGCCCGTTAGTGATTGATTGTAATAATAATCTCAACATTGTTGTCTTGATTTGCGAAGTGTTATACTTAAAAGTATGTTCCAATGTGTTTTAGAAGTCGTATCGTATAAAGGTTTGAGGTTATACAAGTTCGACACTTAGTATAAAAAATAGTTTGTAAACTTTTTGTTTTTAACGTCACTTATAGCGACACTTAATAGTTTATGGCGACACTCAGGAAGTGTCGCATAAAATGGTAAGTTCCGAATTATTAGCGTCACTTGAGGGAGTGTCGCATAAAGGGGGCGACACTTAGTTAAGTGTCGGGTATAGGGATCAAGCGTCACTCGATGAAATGTCGCTTCGAGTGTCGGGTAAGGTCTTGCCGACACTTAAGCAGTGTCGCAAAAAGAGGGTTTTAAGCGGCACTTAGGCAAGTGATGCAAAAAGAGGGTTTTTGGCGTCATTTAAGGCGTCACTTAAGGAAGTGACGCTACATTGGTTCTGGTCCTTGCGACACTTACGTCTGATCGGAATTTTTGAGTTCAAAAACGTGTTTTCCAGTTTCCGTTGGGTCCGATTCTTTTACCCAACCCATATTTGGACATTTTAAGCTTATACAAACCACAAACAAGTAAAATAAATGAAATCGGAGTGTTTTCGAGATTTGTCGGAAACTTACGAGTTAACGCGAGAGGAATCCAAAAAGATAGAAATGTAGATCGTGACGAGGTGAACGTTTTTCTCCAAATGCTCCAAGTGATTCCGGGTGGTTTGATGGTGTTTTTAGTTGGTTTCAGGTGGTGGTGATGTGGTGGTTCTTAGAGAGAAAAGAAGGAAGAGAGAGAGAGAGAGAGTGTGAGATGATGGAAATGAGAAAAGAAAGGGGAGGGTGGAGGTGTATGGGGGGGCAGCCAAGGGTGGGGTCACCAAGGTGTGGCCTCACCAATTTTTCATTCTCCGTATTTGCGCTCCGAGCGGTGTTCGTTTTCCCGATCGTTTAAACGTCTAAATAATTTTATACGTGTTTAAATATACGTTATAGAACACAGATAATTATTCGATATTTTGGTTGGAGTATTTCATCAATTATCTTAAAATTGAATTATAAAATATAATTTGAATTTATTCCAATTGTTCGCGCGTTAATGTCTCGATTATATAACCGTTTGACGTTTTAATTAAACGTTTTAGTTATCACTTTTACATAATATAATTTAGATAATGTTTTCACCTAAAATGGTATATTTTGAACTTATAAAATATATTTTGACTTTTACTCGGCTGTCGAGTGCGTTTCGCGCATTTCGGTCGTGTAAGGCTATTTAATACGACACGAGATACTTATAGGTTATTACTAGAATAAAATTTGAAAATAATTAGGTTTATCAAATAATTTCATATTATTTAATAAAATGAGGTTCACCAACGTTCGTGTATATATATGTATCGGAATTTGGCCGATAAAATAAAGTGCACGATTAAATCTAATTGCGTAAATGCGTATATATATATTCATACACGTAATGATACATACAATTAGCCTAATACAGCACTATTTACAAGTATGACAAAATGATTAGGACCTAATGACGAGCTTTAATTTGGCGGGTGTTACATTCTCCCCTTGTTAAGAGAATTTCATCCCGAAATTTACGTCTGAGTAGTCGTGTGAGTGGAGTCGGAGAAAAGTTGTGGATATTTGAGTCGCATTTGATCCTCTCATTCCTAGGTGAATTCCGGACCACGCCGCGAATTCCACCGGACCTTGACGATAGGGATACGACTTTGTTTAAGCTGTTTGACCTCGTGGTCCATAACCTCCACTAGGGTTTCAACAAAATGAAGTCTGTCGTTGATTTGGATTTCCTCGAGGGGAATGATGAGTGTTTCATCGGATAGACATTTCTTTAAGTTAGAAATGTGGAATGTAGGGTGTACACTACTGAGTTCAGCTGGTAGTTGCAATCGATATGCCACCGGACCAACCCTTTCGAGGATTTCAAAAGGTCCGATGTATCTGGGATTCAGTTTCCCACGTTTACCGAAATGGATGACGCCTTTCCAAGGCGATACTTTGAGTAATACTCGGTCTCTAACCTGGAACTCGAGTTTTTTGCGTCTCACGTCAGCATAGCTTTTCTGATGATCGCGTGCGGCTTTCAGTCGTTGTTGGATTCCAACGATTTTCTTTGTTGTTTCATAAATGATTTCAGGACCAGTGAGTTGGCTGTCTCCCACCTCGGTCCAACATAAGGGTGATCGGCACTTACGACCGTAAAGTGCCTCGAACGGTGCAACTCCAATACTGGGATGGTAGCTGTTGTTGTATGAGAATTCACACAACGGCAAGTGATGTTCCCAATTGGTACCAAAATCAAATACGCAGGCTCGTAGCATGTCTTCCAGTGTTTGAATTGTTCGTTCACTGTGGCCGTCGGTACTCATATCGAGGCGAGTACCAAGAGATTTCTGTAATGATTGCCAAAAGTGTGAAGTGAAATGACTATCCCTGTCGGAGATAATCGAGATAGGAACGCCGTGTCGGGATACTATTTCTTTCAGGAAGATTCGGGTGAGGCGTTCCATTCTGTCGGTTTCCTTGATAGCGAGAAAATGGGCAGATTTGGTGAGACGATCGACGATTACCCAAATGGTATCGCAGCCGTTTGGTGTTTTCGGGAGTTTGGTGATGAAGTCCATGGTAATCCGCTCCCATTTCCATTGGGGTATGTCCGGTTGTTGGAGTAAGCCGGAAGGTTTCTGATGTTCGATTTTGACTTTTGAGCATGTGAGGCACTTGCTAACGTAGGTGGCGATTTCAGCTTTCATGTTTGGCCACCAGTACAGTTCCTTGATGCCATAATACATCTTGTCAGATCCAGGATGTATATGGTATTTGGATTTGTAGGCTTCGTCCATGACCAAGTCTCGGAGATTCCCGAAACACGGTAACCAGATTCGGTTCGCTAAGTATTTAACCCCGTTGGGTTTGGTTTCGAACTGTTTCTCCATGTTTCTCAAAGTCTCGTTTTTGACATTTTCAGGTTTCAAAGCTTCGAGTTGAGAAGTAAGAATTTGAGTGATAAGATCGTTGTGGATTGTAATATTGAGGGCTCGGAGTCGAAGGGATTTTGGGCGTTCCTTTCGGCTGAGGGCGTCGGCAACGACATTTACCTTGCCAGGGTGATATTTGATCTCACAATCGTAATCGGTAAGTAACTCGAACCAGCGACGTTGCCTCATGTTGAGATCCTTTTGGTCGAATATGTGCTGGAGGCTTTTGTGGTCGGTAAATATTGTGCACTTAGTGCCGTAGAGATAATGTCTCCAGATTTTGAGTGCAAACACTACGGCTCCTAGTTCGAGGTCATGGGTGGTGTAATTCCTTTCATGGATTTTAAGTTGTCGCGAGTCGTAGGCAATAACTTTGTCTAGTTGCATCAACACATAACCGAGACCTTGATGGGAGGCATCACAATATACTACGAAGTCATCGTTGCCTTCGGGTAAAGATAGAATATGAGCACTGCAAAGCTTTTGTTTCAAGAGTTGGAATGCTGACTCTTGTCTGTCAGTCCAATCGAATTTCTTTTCCTTTTGAGTAAGAGTTGTGAGAGGCTGAGCTATCTTTGAAAAATTTTCAATGAAGCGTCGGTAATAACCAGCGAGACCCAAGAATTGGCGTACTTCGGTCGGCGTTGTCGGTGTTTGCCAACATTTGATAGCCTCGATTTTTGATGGATCAACGTGAATTCCCCGATTGTCGATCAGGTGTCCAAGGAAGTGTGCGGTTTGCATCCAGAATTCACACTTAGAGAATTTGGCATATAACTCTTCATGTTTGAGAAGTTCTAGGATGGTTTTGAGATGTTGAGCGTGTTCTTGCTCGTCATGTGAGTAGATTAGAATGTCATCAATGAAGACGGTGACAAACTTGTCGAGATATGGCTTACACACTCGGTTCATAAGATCCATAAATACCACCGGTGCGTTTGTCAAGCCGAAGGGCATGACTTGAAACTCATAGTGCCAGTAACGAGTTCGGAAAGCAGTTTTCGTAATGTCGTCATCGCGAACTCATAATTGGTGGTAACCAGATCGAAGGTCGATCTTGGAATAGAAACTTGAACCCTGGAGTTGGTCAAATAGATCATCGATGCGCGGAAGTGGATAACGGTTCTCGACAGTTAACTTGTTTAGTTCTCTGTAGTCAATGCATATGCGGATAGAACCGTCTTTCTTTTTGATGAATAAGACCGGAGATCCCCAAGGCGAGGAACTCGGTCGGATTAATCCCTTGTCCAAGAGTTCCTGTAACTGAGTAGACAACTCCTGGAGTTCGGAGGGGGCTAAACGGTACGGTGCTCGTGCCACGGGCGCTGCTCCGGGCACAAGATCGATTGAGAATTCGACTTGTCTGGGTGGTGGAAGACCTGGTAAGTTTTCAGGAAAGACTTCGGGAAAGTCTCGAACGATGGGTACATCCTCAAGTCGCTTCTCCTTCGACTTTTTCTCCATAATGTGTGCGAGTATTGCATGATAACCCTTTCTCAAGAACTTGTGGGTTTTCATACATGAAATGATGTTCAATCTCGTCCCACCGGTCTCCCCTTGTATGATCAAAGTATTACCGGTGGCGAGAGGAATTCAGATGATTTTATCGTAGCAAATGACTTCAGCACGATGCTTGGACAGCCAATCCATGCCAACAATGATGTCGAAACTTCCGATCTCGACAGGTATAAGGTCAATTGAAAACAATTCGTCAGCGAGGTTTAAAGTGCAATTGGGTATCACACTATCAGTTTCAATGAGCTTGTCGTTAGCTAACTCTACTATGTACTTAGCGTCTAATGTAACGGGTGTAATGTCAAGAAATGGGCAGAATTCATCAGATATGAAACTCCTATCAGCACCAGTATCAAATAGAATAGAAGCAGTTAAGTTGTTGATGAGGAACGTACCCGAGACCACATTTGGGTCTTGACGGGCTTCCTTTGAGCTCAGAACAAAAGCTCTACCTTTAACGGTGTTGGTGCCCTTGTCCTTCAGCTTGGGATATTCGTTCCTGAAATGTCCTGGATTTCCGCATTCAAAGCAGGCTCTGGGTTGGCTGATGTTGGTGCTGGCGGTGGTAGATTTGCAGTTCTTGGCCATGTGCCCAAATCTCTGACAGTTTGAGCATTGGGTACCGCAAGGGCCATCATGGTGGCGGCGGCACTTAGAGCAGAAGGGCTTGTTTCCAGAGTAGCCCCTTTTTGGTTCAGACCCAGAAGAGTAGGCCTTGATGGTCTCAGGTTTCTTAGATGATGAGGTGTTGTTGTTGTTTCCAGACCACTTGCGTTTGTTATCCCCAGGCTGATTTGAGTTACTGGCAGCAGGTGTTCCCCGGCGAATCACTTGCGCCATAAGATTATGTGCCATACGAACGGCACCCTGAATGGTTGAGGGGTTGGAGGCAGTGACCATGCCCTGAATGCGTGGGGGAAGTCCCCAGATATAACGCTCGATCCGTTTGTATTCCGGATCTACGAGGGATAGGCACAGCAGTGCCAGTTGGTTGAACCTGGTGGTGTATCCGGCAATGTCATTGCCTTGGGTGGTGAGGTGCCTGAACTCATTCTCCAATTGCTGAATCTCATCTCTAGGATAGTACTCGTCCTTCAGCATCCGCTTCAAGTCTTCCCACGGAGTCAGGTAAGCAGTGTCAATGCCCACAGTCTGAGCATAAGTATTCCACCAAGTCAGAGCACCATCCATGAAGGTGCATATGGAGTACTTGACTTTGCAATCTTCCGGGCAGTTGCAGATGCAGAAGACTGACTCTACCTTTTCTACCCAGCGCAGTAATCCGATGGCACCCTCGGTGCCTTTGAAGTTCAGTGGCTTGCAGTTCTGAAAATCCTTATACGAACAGGGCTTGGGTTGTGGCCCGTTGGCAGCTGTGTGCCTGTGTCTTCGCTACCAGAATTCGTTGCTCGGGTAGCCATGGCTTGAGCCACACTCTGGGCGATGAGTTGGGCGATTTCGGTATCGTTGAACGTATATCGTCTCGGAGAAATATTGCTAGACAAGAAAAAGGATAAGTGAGACGTTGCATGAAATCATGATGTGTCACAGGTGTATATATGGTGAAATATACAATGACAGCACAAAATGATAATCATAATTCATTTAGATAACTAAGCTGGAAACAAGGTACGAGTTTCAAAAGATACTGAACATAAGGATTACAAAAGATGCCGGGAATTGTTACATCCGGTCAAATTACAATGATCCTACATAGATAGTCGAAAAGTTATAAGATAAAGACTACACTAGTCTTGACGTAGGTTTATTCGTTTCATCAAAGTGATAAGTCGGTCCACAGTTTCTGCAAGTTTGCTGGTTTGTCTGGCACTATCTTCTGCCAAGGTCAGTCGTTGTACCAGCATCCTCGAGTATTCCTCAGCTTCTTTCAAGCGTTGTTCACATTGCTCCAACCTGAGTCGTAAAAGTTCAACTTCGATTCCTGTTTCCGCTAATTGGTCGTGAAGGACGTTTGTATTGTTAACCGTGTTTTCATGGTCTTCGGAGACTTCATTGATACGTTCCATTGCGGTAAGTCTCCATTGCTCGCGAGTTTCCTGAAGTTCCAGATCCATGTCACGTAACTGTCTCTCATGCCGATGTATTCTAGCGGCTAACACAGGTACGGTGATGTGTGTTGGTTCTTGAGTGTAAGGGGAAAGGTCCATGGCTGAGTATCTCTCGACATCAGCAGGGATTTCAATGTTTTCCTCGATTCTCCATGTACCAATAGTCGTTGGTAGCCAGCTCCACTGGTGTGCAAGAGCTTGGTGACGTTCGAAAGCAGATTCGTTTGCTGTAGGGGCAGAATTTGGATATGGTCTAGCTCAGTGTGAGCTACCAAGGCGCCTAGCCACGAGTGGTTCAGTGTGGCTGCGACGTGTGCGAGAGAGAGACGGTGAAGAACGTGTAGTTTGTCTAGATGATAAGTCTGCCATTTCTGTGGCAAGAACGTTTAACAAGTGAGGCCTATATAAAAATATCATATAATATAGCCTATGGTATCTAGCACAAACAAGTAATGGTCCCGTTTCTCTCGTGGTCAGAGTCATCTAGTGTATTCCTGTTTAGCATAACCGTTTCAGTTTTTACATCATCTTCATCTAATTGTACATAGTTGATCAGGCTATATTAAATTAAACTCGTATGATGTAATCCCTGAACCAATCATTCCTAATAAGGAAATACTACCTAACGGTCATAGTCTAGGCCCACTAAATGCAACTTAGTTCACTATAACCTTAGGCTCTGATACCAATCTGTAACACCCCCAGATTTACTGTTTTGCGGAAGCATACTTTGGGGTGCTACTAATCAATAATCAAAACACACAAGGTATATAATGAACGACTTTAAATGCGTCGTTTTACTGATACATTGATAATAATAAGTTTTACAATGTATAATGTTTACAAAAGCCCAATAGTTACATATGTTTAGAGATTATGTGGCATAACTATGTTACAAAATGTAGTCATGCTATGTAATCTTCTGATGTGCATGCTGATTCGAGCTATGGGCATCCTGACTGAACAGGCCTACTGCTGTTGGGTACCTGAGAACACATGCTAAAAGGGTCCGCTAACGCTAGTGAGCTCAAGGCGTCGCTTAAGTAGTTTGAGCTCACCTAGGCGTCGCTTAAGAAAGTGACGCTACATTGGTTCTGGTCCTTGCGACACTTACGTCTGATCGGAATTTGTTTTCCGGTTTCCGTTGGGTCCGATTCTTTTACCCAACCCATATTTGGACATTTTAAGCTTATACAAACCACAAACAACTAAAATAAATGAAATCGGAGTGTTTTCGAGATTTGTCGAAAACTTACGAGTTAACGCGAGAGGAATCCGAAAAGATAGAAATGTAGATCGTGACGAGGTGAACGTTTTTCTCCAAATGCTCCAAGTGATTCGGGGTGGTTTGACGGTGTTTTTAGGTGGTTTAAGGTGGTGGTGATGTGGTGGTTCTTAGAGAGAAAAGAAGGAAGAGAGAGAGTGAAATGATGGAAATGAGAAAGGAAGGGGGAGGGTGGGGGTGGGGGTGGGGGTGGGGGCGGTCAAGGGTGGTGTGACACCCGCTAAATTAGAACTAGTAATTAGTGTCTAATCATCTGTTAATATATGTAGTTAATTCTTTGATTAGGCTAATTTATGTATCCTTCTATATATATATATATATATATATATATATATATATATATATATATATATATATATATATATATATATTGTTGAATATATATATACACGTACGCGATTTGGCTAAATCGTGCATTTCATATCGGATGGATTCCGACTTACCTTGGCGTTGGTGAATCAATTTATACACTACATAAATCCATTTTTATGATGAAATGGTCGTCATGAACTTAGTATTATTATCGTATAATAATATGCTCGAAAAACTTACGTTGAATATAAAACGTAACCAATGCAAGAAAACGCACGAATCAAACCCGACACTCGAACGAAATCCAAAACATATTTTGGTAACTATAAATAAGTGTCTTATAAATATTTAGTCAATCCATATGCCATCCACATATTGAATATATACGCGAGAAAATCAAACGATAACAATACGTTCTAAAAACACGCGATTAACGTCTAGCCGACCAACAAACATAACGAGAGACGAGGAAACGAAGTAAGTGGCCTCGAGACCCATTCGAGACAGCCATGAGGTCAGCCCAAAACGTGGGTCAGGCCCAAGGCTCAGCCCAAACTCATCCTTGAGCCCATATACATATAATCATCAAATCCTCACTTTCCTTTCATTTTCAAACCAAACACACACACTCTCCTAGCCGCTTCTCTCTCTTTTTCTCTGCAACCAGCAGCACCCAACTTCCAAAACACCCTTAAAAACACCCTCCAAGAAGATCTAAATGCGTTTCAGCAAGATCTAACACCATCTCATACACCAAATCGTAAGGAGAAGCAAGGTGGTCACAAACCGAAAGAGGACAGCAGCTACTCTTCTTGTTCCAGCTCTAAATCGACTTTTTCATGTAAGTTCCTCTTAGACTTTCATCATTTCTCCTTGGATAACATACATCTACATGCTAGATCTTCGTTTATGCTATTTATGTCCAAGATCTACGTTAAAAACCAAAAAACAAAGCTATTAACCACTGGATAATAACATTAACCACTGGATAATAAATTAGATCGGATTAGATCGACCATAACCGAACCATATCTTGATGAAATCTTACGTTTCTTGAGCCTAACATCAATTTTAGGATGTCTACTTTCAAGATCTGTAAGCCCCTTGAAATATAGAGCTTGTTTTATATTTTTAATAAATGAAATAAAAGTACATAGACAGTATGTACTTTCTGATCAGGATTTTGGGTCAAATGTTTAAGGGCTTATTTTGGAAAATACGAAACCATTTCTGCTGAAACCAGTGGAAAAAGTTTGGAAATTTTGTTATCTTTAAATCCCCTACTTGCACGTTTTGTGAAGTTTTGTAAAACTTGAGATATGATTAAATCTTTGCACATGTGTCACTGAATTTTGCTGCTTGACCTTAGTCACTTTGAGAATTTATTCCGTGAGTTTTATTTGCTTAAAGTTTTCATAAAAATATGTTTTGAAAATCTTGGACATTGAAGAATATGTGTGAATTTTCTCAGACTTGATTGTCACCATTTCGGTTATTAAAACGCATAGAAAAAGTCGTGTAATTTCGGTAAAACATAAACATAATGGACATTTCGTTTTTGTATTAAGAACGACACTTGCGAGTGGCCAATGGTCACGAAACTCATTTTCTATAAGTTTTATAACATAATAGAAGTCGTGTAAAAGTTTTGGGTCAAACCGAGCATTTTTGACCAAAGACTCATTTTGAAAACTCTAACAGCCCGACTTAGCGTCACTTGCACCCAAGTGACGCCAGAGACTAGCGACACTTGACAAGTGCCGCCCTATGTTCAATATTAAATTACTAAGCTTCACTTACCCGAGTGACGCTACATACCTGAGTGTCGCCCATAGCGACACTAACTCAAGTGACGCCAACTCATTGAAATCACCACAACAGTTACTTACCCGAGTGACGCCAAATATCCGAATGTCGCCTATAGCGACACTTACCTGAGTGACGCCTGTTAACTAAAAATTACAGTCCAGCGACACTGACCCAGTGACGCTACCCCCAACCGAGTGTCGCTTCGAGTGACACTAAAAAACAGAAGGTCTAAAATCACTTTTCACACTAAGTATCGAATACGGGTAACAACAATCTTACTACATACGACACTACTCTAACACGCAAACACATCTACCTTATAAGTATACATTGAAAACAAACCTAATAATAATGTCTTCGGGAATTATTATTACATACTTAAACATTCACCAACGGGCCACAAACGTTTTCGATTAAACAAACGATTAACTACTTGGACATAACTAGTTGAGTGGACAACTAGCATGAATGGTCTTTTGAGACATTCACTCATACATACAACCTTATATGCTTAGGGCATTAGGAGGTTGCGGGTTCGGAGAACCTACAGATTGCTTATATCAGATATACGTTTATTGATTTAAACGCTTGCTCTCAAGACTCAGGTGAGTCTCATAGCCCCTATTTTACTGTTTTTTACTCAGGGGTGTGATCAATTGCTCGTTTTATTTACATGTGAACGCAAGTACAAAACAACGATTTATACTACATGAGTTTCTCACAACTAATCATTTTAAAGTCCTCCACAACATAGTTTGGTAATACTTCTGTAGCGTGAATGTTAGTGTATGGTACCATATAGGATTGACAATCTTCGTCCGGGTTAGCAAGCACTAACTAGTCAAACGGACGCATTAGCATTTGTGTAGACGAGTGTAGATTAGGCACTCGTAGGAGGCACCTCGATCGGAATTCCTTAAATGTGGACCCGACCCTCAAGTTAAGCTCAGACTATGTGCTCATGGCTGTATACTCTCTTTTATTTTGCTGTTGCAATTTAAATACAATTAAAAATCTTACGGTTCATACAATATGTTTTGACATACAAACCTGTGAGCTCACCAGCTTTTAGCTGACTATTTTTAGCAAGTATCACAGGTACTCAGCAGTAAGTTGGACTGCCCATCAGGATACTTTATCTCGAGTTTCATGCAAACACGAATCATCAAAGAGATTTTACTGCATTTCTATATTTTGTACAATTAGATATGTAATAGAATCTCCCAAGTAAAATCATGTGAACTCAATGTTTTGCAAACATTTTATTATATCAATGTAATTGTTAAAACGACGCATATAGAGTCGTTCATTATATACCTTGTGTGCTTGATTATTGATTAGTCGCGCCCCAACCCGAACCGCTTCCGCATCATAATTTGGGGGTGCGACAGGTGGGGTCACCAAGGTGTGGCCTCACCAATTTTTCGTTCTCCGTATTTGCGCTCCGAGCGTTGTTCGTTTTCCCGATCGTTTAAACGTTATATTAAATTTATACGTGTTTAAATATACAATTTAGAACACAGATAATTATTCGATATTTTGGTTGGAGTATTTCATCACTTATCTTAAAATTGAGTTATAAAATATAATTTGGATTTATTCCAATTGTTCGCGCGTTAATGTCTCGATTATTTAACCGTTTGACATTTTAATTAAACGTTTTAGTTATCACTTTTACATAATATAATTTAGATAATGTTTTCACCTAAAATGGTATATTTTGAACTTATAAAATATATTTTAACTTTTACTCGACTGTCGAGTGCGTTTCGCGCGTTTCGGTCGTGTAAGGCTATTTAATACAACACGAGATACTTATAGGTTATTACTGGAATAAAATTTGAAAATAATTAGGTTTATCAAATAATTTAATATTATTTAATAAAATGAGGTTCACCAACGTCCGTGTATATATATGTATCAGAATTTGGCCGATAAAATAAAGTTCACGATTAACTCTAATCGCGTAAATGCGTATATATATATTAATACACGTAATGATACATACAATTAGCCTAATATAGCACTAATTACATGTATGACAAAATGATTAGGACCTAATGACGAGCCCTAATTTGGCGGGTGTTACATGCTCCTTAAAGGCAAGGCACATAGAGTTGTAAGTTTGACTCAATTATCCAAGAAGAGACACCAAAGAAGGATGTGTCCCGGAAGTTCATTGTATGAAAGATAGCCGTGCAGACCATAGAAATAAGAAGAAAAAAACTGATACCAATAGCCCTATACAAAAATGCAGGTTAATCATCACAAAACTTGATTTGCATAGTATTGGCTTATTGAAATCGAAATTGAAATCTTAATCGTAGCTTACATAATAATTTTTGTATTCAAAACGCATCTTTAAAATAAATTCATAATTTAGGTTATGGAGTGATTGAACGGATCAATCAGGGATATCAATTACACCCAAGAAGGAGGTGTTTGGAAAGTTCATTGTATGACAGATAACCGTGCATATCATAGAAAAAGGTTTATTGAAATCGAAATATAAATTGTAAATTACGTAATGATTCATTGTATTCAAAACGCGTCTTCATCATAAATTCATAATTCATGTTTGGCTTATTGATGCAAAAATTTTAAATTAGAAAATGATAAAAGAATTTTAAAAAGACGATCATACAGAAATTTAGATCACTGGTGATGGAATAAAGCCATTATTTTTTTTGGAACACTAACGTATTGAGGTTTTTTTCATGAAAAAAATAATAAAAAAAAAGATTGAAGGGAAATTTTGTGTTGGGTCACTGGTCGCTGATTAACCCAAATCACTGATGAACACAATCACTGAAAATGATGAAGTCAAAACTACTGTTACTGAAGAAGGAACTCGCTGCTAGCATTTATGCTTCTACAAATGTTTAACTCAGTACCTAAGTCTCTACTTGGTGTGTCACTGGTCATCCTCATGACATCGAGAGATTTATATTACTCACTTATCAATAAAGGTAGAAGTCTCTGCCCTGAATAAAATATAGTTTCTGAAAGATAATAAGACAAATCAATCTACAAGAGCACGTTAGCTCGCAATGAGTGAGGAAGATTATTATGTCTTCAGTGACTTACAAAGAATAAAGTTTCTGCCAAAGCACATGTCACTCTATGTATGTAAGTCACCAAGTTCTCCTCGAAATACAAAGAAAATATCTTCTAATGACCTGTTAGCAAGTGATTAGATGAATCTCAAGTCATACATTTCGCACGTCATAATTGGGGCCCGTAAAATGTTCAATAATCGTTTTTCAGTTAGAACAGAGCCAATCATGCTGTGACACATCTCATTCCAAGATCCTACTTTTCAGGAGATATTTACGGGAGCATTTAAGCTATATATAGAGTGATGCATTGTACTTAGAAATTCTCCATTTTTGTGTTGATCACTTTTAGATAGTGAGTTGTCTAAGCACATCAGCAAGCAGCTAGTGTATGTTACTTGTCAACTGCTAGTATCTCTTGTAGTAATAGATTAGCTAAAGTGGTAATTAGATTAAAATTTTTCAAAAATATTTGGAGGAATGATATATACAATTAAGGAAAAAATAAAGGTTTTTAGGTGAGTTCTTTTAAGAATGCTAAAAAAGTAGAGAATGAGAGAACCAATAGGATTCTTCCGTTTCTCTACAAAACCCACTTCTATTTTTTACCACCTTGGTTAATTATCTCACAAACCGTAAGTCCATAAATTATAAAAATTACATATTCGAAACCAGCGCGTTCTTCTCTTCGATTAGAGATGTCATAAGATATACTTTCGACGAATTTTTTTCTTCGCTTTTTTTACCGGATTTCACAATATAATCACATGTGATTTATGATAAAAAATTAAAATTTGTTCACGATTATTTATTCATGGTATTTACTACTTAATACGTGATTATAACTTAATATTCACCCACATTAATAGTTATAAATAAAAAATTAATAATTGCAATAGTTTTCATTAAAAATCACATTTTGTTGGGTCAAAACTGTTTCAGGTCTGAGTTGAAGTTCTGATGAGAAGACAGAGTACAAGTGATTAAAACTGTTTGCTTTGAAGGATAAAACTGTCTTTATGAAGTTACAACTGATAGAAGAAAACTGATGAGAAGACAAGTGTTACAACTGATTGAAGATAGATTACAACTGATAGTTATGTGTCTGTAAGTAGTTAAAACTGCTTATGTATTAGTTACTGTTAGTTATATATGAAACAGTTAACACTGATTATATATTTGTACTTAGTCGTATATTACAATTGAAGCAGTTACCACTGAATGTGTAACAGTTACAACTGTTTACATCAGAATGGTAGTTAAAACTGTTTATGATTTTGTGATAAGTATGAGTCGGTTATGGAAGTTAGTTTATTCCATATTTGTAGGAGATTGTATAGGACTCTATATGATATAAATAGAGATCCTTTAGACCTAGATAGGTTAATGATTTTTGCGCAGCTTCAAGGTTTTCTGTAACCCTAATACATCAAGTGTATTCGTCTTATATCATTAATAAGATTGAAGCTTTCAGTATATTATTGTGTTCATTAAATTAATTAATATTCACTGATCTTCTTAATATTATTGAGTGTGATTCCGCAACTTCTCAATAATATATTCAAGGCTTATTAAGTAAGATTGTTTATTAAGTTAAACAGGGACTAACAAAGTGGTATCAGAGCTTGTGAAGCTTTGAAGACAGGAAGATCTGGGATTATTAGTATCAGTATTTGAGTTTAGTTCAGATATTAAGTTTTGATTTCAATGGCGTCTGAAGGCAATGAAGGAATTCAAGCAACAAAGATACCAATGCTTAAACCTGATGAGTTTGACCTATGGAAGGTCAGAATCAGGCAATATATGCTTCTCACGGATTATCAGATGTGGGAAGTTGTTGTTAATGGTATACCAGTAACGCTTGATGGTGATGGAGTAAAGCAACCAAGAGCACCACCAACATCTGAAGCAGAGAGGAAAATCAGATCTACTGAGTACAAAGCACTTAGTACTCTGTTGCTTTCCATTCCGAATGAGCATCAGAGCAGATTTGATAATTGTGAAGATCCCAAGGTACTGATGGAGGCAATTGAGAAGAGGTTTGGTGGTAATGATAACACCAAAAAGAATAAAAGATCTCTGTTAAAACAACAATTTGAAAATTTTAGCCATGTGAAATCTGAAACTCTAACTCAAACCTTTGATAGGTTTACTAAATTAGTTGGAGAATTGGAAAATCACAAGGTTAAGATTGACAAAGAAGATCTTAACAGAAAGTTCTTGAGATCATTAGGTGATGAATGGACAATCTATACTGTTGGATTGAGGCAGAGTTCAGACATTGAAGTTAAGGAACTAGAAGACATATACAATGATCTGAGGAACTTTGAGTCTGAGGTAGAAAGTAAGAAGCAAGCAACTGGATACAGTCATAATGCTGCTTTTATGTCTATGGCTGGAACAAAAGCAGAATCAAGTCAAATGGGTTCTACTCATGTTTCAGGAGGAGCAGGATCATCATCAAATAGTTCTAATGATCAAATATTAGAATCTTTCTTTGCAAGTAATGTGAATTCTTCACTTACTAATGAAGATCTGGAACAATTTGATGGTGATGATCTAGAGGAGATGGACATCAAGTGGCAAATTGCATTGATTACTCAGAGAGCAAAAAGGTTCATGCAGAGGACTTGTAGAAATAACTTTGCATACAAGAGGAATGATGCAAATTGGTTTGATAAGAGCAAGATTGAGTGTTTCAACTGTCACAAGATGGGACACTTTGCCAGAGAATGCAGAAACCCTAGGCAAGAGCAGAATGGTAATGGTCAGAGATCTGGAAGCACTGGAACACAGACAAGAAACATTCCAATTCAGGGGGCTTCAGCAAATGCTTTGGTGTCTATGGATGGCTGTGGATGGGATTGGAGTGATCAAGAAGAGCATGTTGTGAAGAATCAATGTCTCATGGCCATTGCAGAATCTGACAAAAAGTCAGAAGTTCCTACTGAGGTACAAAATAAATTATGTTCTGCTGTTTGTAAACAAACTGTTAAACACTACAGAGATCATAGTATAAAAGTGTGTGAGGAACTAAAACAATGGGAAATCAAAAGTAAACACACCATAGCAGTCATTGAAAATCTGGAAAATCAAATAAAGGCATATGAAGTCAATGCAACACAGTTTAAGTATGACATTGAATATGCTAGGTGGGAGAGAGACTCTTTTAAAGATAAAGTTGATTTGTTATCTAAGAAACTTACTGAGGTCACATGTAAAAGAGATAGTATAAGGCTTGATGTAAGTAAATTAGAACATGCTTCAAAGAGTGTAAATAAACTTATTAATTCACAGATTCATGATAAACTTAAGACTGGATTAGGATACAATAATGTACCTCCACCTTATAATCACACCTACTTTCCTCCCAAAAGTGAAATTGATATCAATTCACTTAAAAGAGGAATGGTAGATGAGGTTAAAAAGGCTGATCCAATTAAAAGTTTATCTGATGATGATCTGTTTGTAGAAGGTGAAGTTAGTGACTGGACTGAAGAAGATGATCAGAGTGATAGGACATCTGATAGTGAGAAGAGTGTGAAATCTGAATCATCTAAGTCTGAGTCAACATGTGAGGATGTGAAGAGAGTAATTACTGATCTAGTTGTTAATCTTAAAACTGATAAACTAGAAGAGGGTAAGAAAATGTTTAAGGAAAAGGTTAAACTGGACTTAGAGAAGGTGAGCTTGAATTCTAACAAATCAAAAAATGGGTTAGGATATGTTAGTAATACAGTTAACTCAGTTACTAAACCTGTTGTTGAATCTGTTGTGAATAACTGTGTGAATTGTAAATGTAAAGCAAGTGCTTCTTCTTCACAGAGTTTTCAAAATCAAAAACCCAGAGGTAATCAAAGAAATTGGAATCAAATGATTTCACAAAAACTGGGTAATAATGTTACTGTGATTAAAGAAATGTCTTGCTTTATATGTGGAAAAATGGGTCATCTTAAATATGACTGTTATCATAATCCTGAGAATGTTCAAAGGATTAGAAAACAGTCATGGATGAAAGCAAATATGATTAACAAACAAAATTTTCAATCAAAAGTTGATCATACTGCCAGAGTTCAGAAGATAAACTCAAAGGCTACCATGTTAAACACTGTTACAGGTAAATCTACTGCAGCAGTAATAACAAAATTAGCCAAAAGCTCAAAGACTAAAACAGTGGTAACTGAATTCAAAAACAGTGTTAACAAAATTAACACTGAATCTTCAATTGGTAAAACAGTTAAAACTGTTAAGCCAAAGAACACTGTTAAGTCTAAAATTAGTTGGATTTGGACACCAATTAAGTCTGATAAATTAACAGATCCAAATACCAACAGTGCTTCACAATCAATAATCTTTAAGAAAGTTGATTATGTGAATGCACATGGGAAACCCAAAGCCAAATTGGTTTGGGTTCCCAAGAGAAATTAATTCTCTTTTTGACTGTTTGTGCAGGGCAAGCCTAAGAGCTTATGGCATATTGATAGTGGATGCTCACGGCACATGACTGGAGACAAAGAAAAGCTGCAGGACTTTAAATCTTTTGATGGAGGATATGTAGCTTTTGGAAGCAATCCAAAAGGAGGAAGGATCACAGGGAAAGGAACAGTTCAGAGTGAAAAGCTAAGTTTTGATAATGTTTATTTTGTGGAACAACTGAGGTATAATTTACTAAGTGTGAGTCAAATCACAGATAAAAAGAACCCAGTTCTTTTTACTGACACTGAATGCCTTATCTTGTCCAAAGAATTCAAAATACCGGAAAACATGATTTTGATGAGAATTCCAAGACAAGATAATGTATATAAGTGTGACTTAGTAAATATGACACCTCAACCTGATTTAAACTGTCTTATTTCTAAAGCAAGTGTGAATGAATCTGAACTGTGGCATAGGAGGATGTGTCACATGAATTTCAAAACCATTAATAAACTTGTCAAAAACAAGCTTGTTAGAGGTTTGCCTGAAAAGGTCTATTCATGTGATGACCATTGTGTTTCTTGTCAAAAGGGAAAGCAACACAAATCCTCATTTAAGTCCAAATCTGTGAACACAAATAGCACACCCTTACACTTATTGCATATGGACTTATTTGGACCAACCAGTATAAGTAGTATGGGGAAAAAGTCTTACTGTCTTGTGATTATTGATGATTATTCTAGATTTACATGTGTTTTCTTTCTTAGGACAAAGGATGAGACAGGTGAAATACTTAGATCATTTATAACTAAGATGGAGAATCAATTGGATAAAAGAGTAAAAATCATCAGAAGTGATAATGGAACAGAATTTAAAAATCATGAGATGGATAAATTCTGTGAAGTTAAAGGTATTAAGAGAGAATTTAGTGCACCTAGAACTCCTCAACAAAATGGAGTAGCTGAAAGGAGGAATAGGACACTGATTGAGGCTGCTAGAACCATGCTATCTGATGCAAAGCTACCTATGTCTTTTTGGGCAGAGGCAGTTAGCACAGCTTGTTATGTTCAGAATAGAGTATTAGTTGTTAAGCCTCATAACAAGACACCATATGAACTGTTGTTTAAGAGAAAGCCTTTGGTTAGTTTCTTAAAATCTTTTGGGTGTCCTTGTACAATCTTAAATACCAAAGATCACTTAGGTAAGTTTCAGAGTAAGGCTGATGAGGGGATATTTGTTGGTTATTCTATTCAAAGTAAATCTTATAGGGTATTCAATCAAAGGACCAGAATCATAGAAGAAACAGTGCACATTACTTTTAATGAAAACACTGTTAATCCTGAGGGAAAAGGTCCTGAATCACTGTTTGATATTGATGCACTTAATACTGCTTTTAGATATACAAATGTGGATACTAGTGCAGGTACAAGTGCAGGTACAAATGCAGGAACAGGTGATGAAGAAAGTAGAGCAAAATCAGGAAAATCAGTTGGAAAGAAGAATGATTCATTGGAATATATATTATTTCCAATTTGGTCTCCTGATCCTCCAGAAGTGTTTGATACTGATCAACCAACGACATCACAGGATGTGGAAACAGGAAAATCAGATGAAACATCATTTTCTCATGTTGATGATTCTGATAGACCTGTTATTGAAGACAGTACAGAAGACAGTGATATGAGTCCAGTACAGAAGTCTACAAAGGCAGGTGTGAATGTTGATCAGACACCTACAAAGCATCTTGACACAGAGCAGGAACAATTGAATTATCTACATTTGATGAGTTCTACTCCTTTGTCAAAGAGAATTGCAAGAGAAGTGTCAAGTAGTGAGTCTGGTCAAGAAGGAAATTTTACCAACTTAGAGGAGAGTATTCAAGAAACAGCAGCATCTAAATACATTTCTCATAAAGATCATCCACTTGAGAATGTAATAGGTGATATTGAATCAGCTGTTAAAACAAGAAATCAAAGTCAGGTGTTTGAAGCTTCAGCAAATGAGGAAGAAGTAAATCTTGATACAGAAGCTGTTAATACTTCTTTGTTTGCCTGTTTTCTGTCTCAAACAGAACCAAAGAAGGTTACTGAAGCTTTGAGAGATCCAAGTTGGATTGAAGCTATGCAAGAGGAGTTGCTTCAGTTTAAGATTCAAGAAGTTTGGACATTGGTTGATTTGCCTAAAGAGAAGAGGGCAATTGGTACTAAATGGATTTTCAAGAACAAGAAGGATGAAAGAGGTATAGTGATCAAAAACAAGGCTAGATTGGTTGCACAGGGGTATTCACAAGAAGAGGGGATTGATTATGATGAGGTTTTTGCACCTGTTGCAAGGATAGAGGCAATTAGATTGTTTTTGGCTTATGCTTCATTCAAGGGATTCATTGTGTATCAGATGGATGTTAAGAGTGCTTTTCTGTATGGCACTATACAGGAAGAGGTCTATGTATGTCAACCACCAGGGTTTGAAGATTCTAAATTTCCTGATAAAGTTTTCAAACTGGATAAAGCTCTTTATGGCTTACATCAAGCACCTAGAGCCTGGTATGATACTTTTTCAGATTATCTGTTGCAGAATGGATTCAAAAGGGGTGCAATAGATAAAACTTTGTTTACTAAAAGAATTAAGAATGATATACTACTGGTTCAAGTTTATGTAGATGATATCATTTTTGGTTCAACAAAGGATAGTCTTTGCAAGGAGTTTGAATCATTGATGCATGAAAAGTTCAAGATGAGCTCCATGGGGGAATTAACATTTTTCTTGGGGCTACAAGTAAAGCAACAGAAAGAAGGAATCTTTATTCATCAAAGTAAGTATGTGAATGATATACTGGATCGGTTTGGGTACAAAGATGCTAAAGTTGCAAGCACACCAGTTGAGACAAACAAGAAATTACATGCAGATCTTGAGGGGGAGAGTGTGGATGAACATCTTTACAGATCAATGATTGGGTCTCTTATGTATCTCACTTCATCAAGGCCTGACATCATGTTTGCAGTGTGTTTATGTGCAAGATTTCAAGCTAATCCAAAGCTATCACATCTTCTAGCAGTCAAAAGAATTTTTAGATATTTGAAGGGTCAATCAAAATTGGGCCTTTGGTATCCAAAGTTTAATTCTTTTGATCTGATAGCTTACACAGATAGTGATTATGGAGGAGCTAATTTGGACAGGAAATCTACATCAGGAGGTTGTCAATTTTTGGGAGAAAGATTGGTTTCATGGCAATGCAAGAAACAAACCACTGTATCTACATCTACAGCAGAGGCAGAATATGTAGCAGCTGCAAGTTGCTGTGCTCAAGTGCTATGGATTCAGAATCAGATGCTAGATTATGGTTTTACCTTTCTTAATACTCCTATTTTTATTGATAATAGCTCTGCAATCAGTATTATTAATAACCCAGTTAAACATTCTAAAACAAAGCATATTGAAATCAGATATCATTTCATTAGAGATTGTAATGAGAAAAGACTTATTCAAATTTTGAAAGTTCATACTGATAATCAGTTTGCTGATCTGTTTACAAAAGCTTTTGATGTAGGCAGATTCACATTCTTGGTTACTAGTATAGGAATGATCAATTTGTCATAAGTTATTTCTCTTGTTACTGCTTTCTGTGAATAATATCTACTGTGATTTCAATTTGGGTTAATACTGATTTGTTAATTGAACACTGATTGTGTGTAATGTGTATCGTTATCACTGTTTCTTAATTTTATTATAAACAGTGGTAATAATCACTTCACCACTGTTGGTGTATCGTTAACACTGTATACTTGTATTATTGTTTGAAATTACCACTGCAGGTTATATTACTATGTCTTGGAGTCTAACTTATGCAGGTGTTTATGAAGTTTTTACTGCTTGTGGCGTTTGCTTTCGGTAAAAAAAAAAAAAAAAAAAAAAAAAAAAAAAAAAAAAAAATTCAACCACTTCTTTGTTTATATGATTCTGCTAGAACTGAAGTACTACTTGTATTAAGTTAGCACTGCCTTGGTCGGTTAGTACTGCTTGTACAAGTTAGCACTGCTAGCTTAATTATGTAAATGATGCATTTGAGAAACCAAGTGTTGATTACCACTGATGGTTATTTTCACAGTTATCACTGAACGTGTTATTTTATTTAATTAACACTGTTTTAGTTATAATTGGGGATCTGATCAAATTAGGGCTTACAACTGATTTAATTTCAGTACTTAACTCTCAACATTTAGGGTTTCTCATTACGCTTTCAAAATTACACATACAAACAACTGCGCTTAGTCTCATTGATTTTTGATTCTGTAAAATCATCTTCGATTCTTCTCGATTACTTGATTTCTTATCATGGCATCGACTTCGTCTACTGTTCAACTATCGATTGGAAAAGATCACAATATGATTGCATTCTTAATGAAACCTGCAGAGGCAAACGAGTATGTGGAAATCATTGATTTCCTTCGTGCTTCACATATTCGTCATGCTCTCACTGTAGCACCCAGAATATCTCACGATCATATCAACAATTTCTGGGTGAATGCATCAATAGAAGAGGAACAGGGGATTAAAAGAATCGTTTCAGAAGTTATGGATACACGTGTTGTAATCACAGAAGCTACTGTTAGAGCTTCATTACAACTAGATGATGAGGCAGGTATATCTTCTTTAGAGGATACTGTTATGTATGATACTTTACGATTGATGGGTTATGAGGGTTCTTTTGAAATTTTTACTTTTCAGAAAACCTTATTTTCTCATCAGTGGAGATTTTTAATACATACAATTTTACACTGCTTATCATCTAAGAGATCATCTTTTGAGCAGTTTGGAAGCAACATTGCTTATGCAATTACTTGTCTTGCAACTGGTCAAAGGTTTAATTTTTCAAATCTGATATTTTCTGGTATGCTTAGAAACATTGAGCAGCCAAAGATTAAGTTTTTGATGTATCCACGTTTTGTGCAGTTGTTCTTAAATGAACAAATTCCTAATATAACTGCACTTGAAAAGATTATTGGTATTGTCTCTTTTAAACCAAAAGTTTTTGTAAATATGAAGAGAGATACTAAATTTTCTGGGAAGGTTACAGCATTATTTTCTACAATGCTTCCTGCACCTTCCACCACAGCATCAGTACTACCAACTGAAGCTGAACCAACTACTGAGAGAATGGTTCCACCCACCACTTCTCAACCCACAGTAGTTGGGGGTACTAAGAGAAAACAAGGGACCACAACAGCTAAACCTACTAAAGCCAAAAAGGCTAAAAAACAGGCATCTGAGGCTGCTGCTGCTCAGGTGTCTCAGACAAATGATTCATCACAGCAGATGATCAATGAGGAGGAGGATGATCATTCTGAGAGGGCTGCTTCTACTGCTTCTAGCCCACTGGCAGAGCAGGACAGAAGTAACATTAATAAGACCCAATCAGAGGCAACACATGGACATGATTCTACACCTGTAGATGATCCTAGTGGTCCCAGTACCAAGAACCAAGGGGACTTTGATGATCATGCTAGGCATGAGTCAGAGTTTGATGATGTCAATGATTCATCAAAGGATTCACATCCTGAAGGTGTTGAGGCTAGAACTAACTTGGAATTGACGAAAATGGTTGATTATGTATGGGCTGAGTTTGTACAGGAGAGGAAGAAGAATAAGGCTAAGGATGAAGTTATTACTCAGTTGCAGAGGAAAGTGAAGCAGTTAGAGAGGATTGTTATTAAATGTTTGAAGAAAGGAAGGAAATATGTGGTTCATGATACTTCAGAACCTGAGGAGACTTATAACTTTAAACAAAATGCTTTCAAAAAGGGGGAGAAGGTCTGGACAAATTTGGGTGATAAGAGGAATGAGAATGATAAGGTTGTGTCTGATGATGAAAAAGTTGATGAAGAGATTGAAATGGAACAACCAGTGGATGATGATTTTGTGCATACACCTCCAACACCACCTACATAGCCAGAGCCAGAAATAAATGAATCAGTATATGAGACAGTGGAAACAGAAATGAAGGAATCAGTGGCAGATGAAGATAAGTCTGATCATACTGAGGTTATTGGGTCAGTGGAGCAAACTGAAGAGGTGAATTTGGATGATAAGACTGAGGAGTTAAAGATTGATGAGGATGATGGTGAAGAGGTGAGTAAACCTGAGATAGCAGTTGAAAAAGAAGAAGTAAAGACTGATGTTAAAACTGATGCTCAACAAGTTGAAAAGACTAGAAAGAAGAGTATTCCAGTTAAAACTGCTAAAATGACTGGTACAGGAAAGAAGGTTGAAACTCCAAAGAAGAAATCTTCACAACAACCATCTTTGCCTGGATTTCAAATTAGAGAACCTGCTGCTGTTCCTGTTCAACAGAAAGAATTGCCAAAGATTGATCCAAAAGATAAGGGCAAGGGAAAACTGGTAGAAGAACCAAAGAAGAAAAAGCAAAAACCAGTGCCACCAGAAGTAACTGCTCATGATATTGAGTATGCTCAAAGGTTACAGGCTGAGATAAATGCAGAGGGATTGATTGATGTTGAGATTGAGGAAGGAAAGTTTGTAAAAATGACAAAAGAGCAAGTGGCAGAGTGGGATGAATATTTATTGAAAGAACAGAGACAGGATGATATTGAATATCTTGTGGAGCAGGTTAAGAAAAAGAAAGCAGAGGAAGCAAGAAAGAAAAAAGCTGCAAAACCACCAACAAAAGCTCAAATGAAGAAGAACTTGATTGCAAAGTTGAAAGGTGGGTATATTCCTTTGAATGCTTTGAAACAGATGAGTTTAGAGAGATTGCAGGAGTTATGGGATAAAGATGAGTTGAATCCTGATGTGATTGAAAAGAAACAAAGAGAAAAGAAAGAAGCTGAGAAGAAAAAGCAGGAAGTTGAAAAGGAAAAGAAAGAGGCTGAAAAAGAAAGAAATTGAAAGAAAAGGAAGAAAAAGAAAAAAGAGAAAAGATAGAAGCTAAGAAGAGGAGGAAAGATGAACTTGAGAAAAAGAAGAGAGAGTTAGATGAAATTTCTGATAGAGAAAGGGATATTGATGAATTTAAGGAGTTTATTCTGTTACAGCCTATGGAATCTGAGGTAATTAATGTTGAATTACCTGGTATCATTGATTGGTCTATAGAGCAATTTGTCAATCCTGTTAAGATTCACAAGATTAAAGTTGAAAGAGCAGATGGAAATATATCTTGGTGGAGATCTTTTAGGAATTTGATAAAGAGAATTAGTAGGACTGATTTGGTGAGAATGTATGAGATTGGGATGGAAAAGAATTTAGATTTGAAAAGGTTTGATAATCTGGTTGAAAAAGTTACATGGCATTGGATTAAAGCTATGTTTGAGCCAGAAGAGTTTCCATTTCAATTTGCTACTTTTAGCAAGGTCAGAAATTGGATTTATCATGCCAAACCTGGAGTACATCAGATTGTTATGGAGGATGCAGTGTTTATGTGGTTATTGACAGATAGATTTTATGATATCAATCTGAGATTTTTGATGGGTTTGAGAAATGCAAGGCTACAAGCTGCAGTTTTAGATGATGTAGCTCTGGAATTGGTATATATGGTGCTGAATCAGATTCATAAGAAGGAGGAGATTGATAGGAAGAAGAGAAGAAGTGACTAACAGTTTTGAAAGAATTTTGTGAAGCTTATAATGGAGGATTAGAAGAAACTTAATGCTGTGAAGGACAGATTAAGTTTAGGGGGAGATTGTTGGGTCAAAACTGTTTCAGGTCTGAGTTGAAGTTCTGATGAGAAGACAGAGTACAAGTGATTAAAACTGTTTGCTTTGAAGGATAAAACTGTCTTTATGAAGTTACAACTGATAGAAGAAAACTGATGAGAAGACAAGTGTTACAACTGATTGAAGATAGATTACAACTGATAGTTATGTGTCTGTAAGTAGTTAAAACTGCTTATGTATTAGTAACTGTTAGTTATATATGAAACAGTTAACACTGATTATATATTTGTACTTAGTCGTATATTACAATTGAAGCAGTTACCACTGAATGTGTAACAGTTACAACTGTTTACATCAGAATGGTAGTTAAAACTGTTTATGATTTTGTGATAAGTATGAGTCGGTTATGGAAGTTAGTTTATTCCATATTTGTAGGAGATTGTATAGGACTCTATATGATATAAATAGAGATCCTTTAGACCTAGATAGGTTAATGATTTTTGCGCAGCTTCAAGGTTTTCTGTAACCCTAATACATCAAGTGTATTCGTCTTATATCATTAATAAGATTGAAGCTTTCGGTATATTATTGTGTTCATTAAATTAATTAATATTCACTGATCTTCTTAATATTATTGAGTGTGATTCCGCAACTTCTCAATAATATATTCAAGGCTTATTAAGTAAGATTGTTTATTAAGTTAAACAGGGACTAACACATTTGATTAATTGTTATTTGTACACTTAATCACAAGTGATTTGTTATATAATCACATATGATTTTGCATATAATCACATATGATTTTCATTTAAAAATTGATATTTGATGAGAAATTTACCGATATATGATAATTCATGTATGATTTCAACTTGATTTTTACTTGATTGTATACTTCTTAGTCAATGATTTAAAAATCCGTATTTTATTACTCTTTAAACACATGTGATTACACCTTAGTTTTTCATGTCTTAATCTCTTTACATCGTCAATGATTTGAATTTAAAGTTTAATCGAAAATATAAGCGGGTGTGATTATTTTTTAGTGTTAAATCACATGTGATTTCACATTAAAAGTTTCTAAAACAAAAAAAATGGAAAAAAAAACTTCGTCGAAAGTATATCTTGTTGGATATAGAATCGAAGAGAAAAAGACACTGATTCCGAATATGTAATTTTTATAATTTGGAGACATACGGTTTGTGAGATATTTAGATTTGAAAAAAAAGGTGGAAATGGGTATTTGAAATGGAGCAATCCTATTGGTTCCTCCATTCTCCCCTTTTTTTACCATTATTTTTTGAATTTTCCTCTATATAGTAAATATAGAAGGGTGTATGTAATTAATTAGATTAAAAGTTAGTTTTTTATTGTTGATTTTCATTATTATTCTTTCGTAATTTTTCATATAATGTATACTAGATAAAAGACCCGCGAAAACGCGGGGTTGTCTAATTTTTTTTTTTTATATTTTTTATATTATAATTGAGTGAAATAATAAAGATTGGGAAATATGTATGAAGAAATCATATTGTGTTATTTATAATTCACACTCGATGTGTTATTGAGAATCTTGAGTGTGATGTCCTTCCTCCGGGTAGTAGAAGAGCTGCAATTCCACTCGATGCGACGTTTAGGACGATTTATCATAATTCACAGGAAACTCATAACATTAGGTGGTTGTTAGTTATCTGTTATATGAATTGTTTTTGCGCTGATTGATTTGGATTAAATTTGTCACGTTATGGTTATGTTGGTTATTTTTATATTTATTTTTTGTTATTGTGGTTTGTTCCCTATTTTTACAGGTATGGTTCTAAGGCCGGCTTTGTTGCATGAGTTGTCTCCGATTACTAAAAGATGGAAGATTGTAGTTAGGATACTTAGAATGTGGAATGTTTATCTAGATTACAATCTTCCTGCTGTGGGTCATGTTTTGATGGTTTTGATGGATAGAGTTGTAAGTTTTAATTGTGTCCATATATATTTTGCTTTAGTTAAAAAATTATAATTTTAGTTTCTTTTTTTAAAACTATGTTTCCTTATTCTATTATAGGGTAATCAGATTGTTGCAGTTATTAAAAATTGTCTTATCTCAGAGTTTGCGCATTGTTTTCCGGAAGGAAGTGTAGTTTTCATTCGTAAGTTCCGCGTTGTTAACAATATCGATTTGAATTCGATAGTCAACCACCGATACAAACTTGTGCTTGGCAAGAATAGTTTTATGAAATTAACATACAATGTTCAAGATACGTTGTATGGATTTCGTTTTGCTAGATTTGAGCATTTATTGTCCTCAAAGATTAAAAGGAAGATTACATTTGGTAAATTTTAGTTTTTTTTTTAATGTGTACAGTATAGTTTAATTTTTTTGGTTGCTGATGGTATTTTTAAATAATGTAGACGTAGTTGGACGTATGATTTATTATAATTCTGGAGTGTTTATTAGAGGTGGCAAGGAGATGATGTAACATCCTCAAATTGACCTAGTAGTATTTTAATATTTCCCCAATATTTAAATAGATCATTTAAGGTGTTGGGGATAAAGTTTAAAATTATTATTTATTTGATAGATGTTGAATGAAATGGTCAAATAAATAATTGGAACTAGTAAATTATTAATTGTTTTAAACTTGTTAAGTTGAAAGAATAATAAAAGTTTTGGTTTCGCGAAATAGTTTTAGGTTCCAGACAATAGATTGAGAAGGGGATGAAAATTACATATTAATTAAAAAGGAAGTCGGTCAAAGGAGCCGACTTAAATTTGTTACTTTCCCTTTTACCAATTTCCTTCCATCTAGTGAAACCTACAAATACCATTACTAAAGAAATTAAAGAGAGATTACAATCATAAATTAAGACAACAATTTATTGTGAAGATCTTGAATCTGCACCAACTTTTTGTGATCATCATCTTGTTTTACTTCCTTATTGTAAGTATTCTATATTATTATTCATGAAACTTCTATTGAATGAGGGTTGTTGATTTCTTGATTTTTAAAGACAAGATTCCGATTATGAATGAATAATATGTGATATTGCTGATGATAATTGTTGCTATTAAGCTATTTTGTTTGAGTTACTCATTAACTTGTGAATCGATTAAATTGATTAGGAAAAAGCATATGTATTGAAATGATTAGGAAATTGAATGACGATGTTAAGTTTCAGCATTAGGACTATTGGAAAAGTAAAGATTGTGAAGTTTGGATTGGTAAATAACATGATTATTCTATCATCATGAAGTAGGAATTACTTGACTTGCCATGATTGATATTTTAACAAAATTATTATTATAGTTTAATGTTATATAACTAGTGAATGATCATGAATATATTATCCTAATACCGGATAACTGTATGAATATATGATATGAAGATAATACGGAATTAGATAAAGTGATTATCAATAGTTCGATTGAATAATTATACTTGAGATTATAACTTGATGAGTGTAATTAAGTTGCTACCATGTGTACAAGTATTCTACACTATGAATGGATTAACAATTGGAGTTACCAATTATACAAGTTATTATGGTTATGACTATAAGTGTAGAATAGTATGGTTTACTTATGATTCGGTAAAAGTTTAAATTATATGACTTTATAAATGATACATGTGATCTCAATCGAGTTCAATTACTTATAAAGTTTAAGAGTTCCATTGATTTATATAATGTAATGTTTCGGTAATTGAAGTGATATGTCCGGGTAACATTATATAAATTATGAGACAAGTGACTGACTGGTATTATTCTGTTATGTTTTCAGATAAACAGAAGGACTCAGTGACATTAGACTACTGAGTGGACGACTGAGGTAATTGGTGAGTGGATCGATAACCCTCAGTTTGATTGAGTTGTAACAAGTTTGTTACAACGGATAATTGTATTATTACTATTGTTTGATTTCCATTAATGATTATGGTTTATTAGTAATAATACTGTGGATAGATTGTTGATATGATATGATGACCTGTTGAGCATGTTGATATGTGATCACTTGAGATATTGCTGCATGCATTGATGATTGGGAGGCCAGCGTGGGGCTGGGCTTGGGTTGCTATTGGTTGGATAACACAGGGTCTTAGTACAAGTTTTATTGTCGTAGCCTGTGTTGTATGAGTAATAGCACCAAGTAGTCGGTTAAACCTCTGGGGCCTGCAGTTGGTTTTAAAGTGTTCTTTGAGGAAGTTACTCAAGAACCACCGGTCCTCTTTGACCTGAGTTGATTGTGACGTGATAAGTGGTAAACAGATGAGTTGTGTACATATAATTATTTGTTGTGCACAAGTTTGTTATGCTGAGTTGATCTGTTGATTATTGATTTACTCACTTAGTAGTTGTGCTAATCCCACCACTTTAAATACTTCTTGCAGGTTATGTTTGGATAATTGATTGAGCAAGAAGCTGTTGACCCGGATGGAATGTTTGAAGAACTTGCGTATACTCTGATATCTGATTTGATTAAATCAGTTCTGTTTTGTATTATATAACACCTCATTTTGGTTGTGTTAACTTTGTAATATTTTTTGAACTGTTGGGTACCAAGTTTAAAATAAAAAAGTTAATGTGTATTTTATAGAATATTTTATGAATTTGTTTTAGACCTACGCTTCCGAGTCGAATATCATTATTATAATGGTTACGAAATGAGGGGTGTTATAAGTTGGTATCAGAGCATAGGTTTGGGTGAATTGAACAGTGGTAAGTGTTCAATCCCAAATCTATGGTTGTGTTGGTCAAACATTCCAGATGTGGGATTTAGCTGTGTTGGGAATCGATTAGTATATTAAGTACTAACGATTAACAGATTTGTGAGTTGTTGTTTTGAGTACAGGTATGGCAGAAAACGAGCACCTGACCAGTACCCTCAACAGTTCCCCGAGATTGGATGTCCTTGATACAGAGACAGATACAGAGAAACATGGGCAGATAGATACAGCATTCTCAGTTGAGGAGCATACAGCTAGAAATGAGTATGTATTACATGTTGGATCTTCTCAGCAGCATTTACAGTCGCAGTATCATGTTATGAGCACTGTTTCACAGCCTAGGGTGTCATCTTCAGGGCCTATTACTTATCAGGTACCAGTGTTTCTATCACCATATCAACAGAGAACGGGTTGTTCATTTAAAACCTTTATGTCTTGTAAACCTTCAAATTATTATGGAACTTTTAATCCATCTGTTACACTTGAGTGGTTACGGGATACTGAGAGAAAACTTGAGGTGTGCCACTGTGAGGAGGAATTCAAGGTTTCTTATGCAGAACAGCTTTTGAAATGACAGGCAATGTTTTGGTGGGATTCGATTACATCAAATATGACACCACAACAGAAAGCATCTATTCGATGGAGTGATTTTTATAATGAGGTATGTCGACAGTATTGTTCTGAGTTTGATGTGTCACGTATTAGACAGGAATTCATGGGATTACAGTTGACTGATGAGATGACTATTGATGAGTTGATTGCACAGTTTACAGAGAAATTGAGGTTTGTGCAGCAATGGGTACCAAATGATAGAACTAAGATAGATCATTTTGTTGAAGCATTACCACCTGAATGTCGTACGACAGTGAGATTGGCAAGTTCTCTTGCAGATGCTTTTGCTTTAGCCCGTTTGGTGGACAGTGACTTACGAGCTCAGAGTATCCAGAATAAAGAAAGGATTGTATATCCAGTTGAAAGTGAACCTTCTGATAAAGGTAAACACAAAAGACAGAGCAGAAAGTCAAAGAGTCATAGTGTTTCAGATGATCGATCTCTTTGGTGTAATGATTGTAAATCCAGACATACGGGAAAGTGTACTTCCCAAACTATCAGATGCATTAAGTGTGGATTGATTGGGCATAAAGTGAGGGATTGTAATTATCCTGAGAAAGTATGTTGGAATTGTCAGAAAGAAGGTCATCATGCGGGGCAGTGTTCAGAGGAGATAAGACAGGGATCGGGGTTGGTCGGTGCGTCGTCATCTTCTGGCCATAAGCGGAGGAATCTGCAGTCAGCAGCTGGCAGATTTTCTGATGATAGTTGATAAAGCTGTCAGGATGGTTGACATCATTCCAGGTATTTCTGTATTTACCTTGTATTGGTGTGTGTTTATATAATGTGGAACTAATTGTTCATTATATCTGTGATTATGTGATAAATTGAAAGTGACCCTTAGTGATTCTAATTCTTTTAGAATAAAGATAGTTGAGAATGAAATAATTTCTGTTACTGTGTTAGTGACTGAAATTAAGTGTTAATATAGGGTCATAATATTTGATGATCTGTGTTAGTGTAAATCCTTAGTTGATACAAACTTTGGTATAAAGTGGGCAAATAATATATTATAGTGAAAGAAAGTAATAATTATCCTTGATAGATGAGTCTTGTGATTGACTTGATGGATATGAGAAAAGGATTATGTTGTTGAGTTCAGAATGTATGTGAATTTTGTAAATCTGTTGAACGGGATATGTTGACAATTTAAAAAGAGTTATTAGTGTTTGATGAGATTGTCGGTATAATATGGTATGATTCCCAGTATTTGAAGAGATTGTTGAATTAACCTGATTGATTGATAAAATACTGAATTGATATGATTCAAAGTGTATGTTGAAAAAGCGGTATATCATGACTGCTCGTTGAATCAGTGTGATCGTTATAAGTCTGATTATATTATTGAGATTAATAAATACTCATGGGATTTTAGTGGATCAAATGATGTGAATATGTCAACTTTGTTGAACAAGTTGAAATTGCTGGAATGATGATATCTTGACATATTGTAGGATTGGATTTGAGCATATAATGCGTTTGTGATTGGTTCTTGGAACTGTAAAAAGGGGATTATCCTTGTGTTAGATTATTAATCTTATGAATTTGATTTTGATAGATGAAAAGCTGAGACATGTTGATTGTAGCAATAAGTTTAACGTGAAGTTGAGGATTGAATTTGATTGAAACAGTTTTGCATTTGACCGTTGTTTTGTGCCATTTGATGGACTTATTGACTTTACAAAGTATTATATACTTTTGATGAGATGAGGTGGTGTTTGATATACAGAGATTAGATTATTGATATTAATTGTAATAATTTGAGTTACCTGAGAGGAGTTAATCATTATGACTTGGAATTTACAGTTGATGTCGTGTTGTGAATCCGGAGACAGTGTTTAGATGGTATTAAATCATTGTTGAACAACTTTAGAGAATTAAAGATTATTTGATCTTGAGTTCGAGCAGTAGATTTGAAACTTTTGAGATGTGACTTTGACTGAGCTTTTTAGTCGAATCTGATTGTTAATCATTCAGGAGGTGTTGAATTGGGTTGAAACCAGATTTGACTTGTGTTGTGATACAATTCACAGGATTGAACTGTGTTGTTATGTGATGACTTGAAATTACTTCCATTGTGTTTATTAATTCTGTTAAAATAGAATTGATTGATGATAAGATAATCCAAGTTGCCACATAGGTGACTGGGATTAATGTTTGATAGTGAGGCAAACTTTGGGCTTGACATGTTTTGATTGAGATAAATTGGTTAATAAAGGCAATGCGGAAACTTGATGATTGATTGTAATTGTGAACCAGTACTTGTGCTTGGGGGGAAAAGATAGAAGCATATACATTGGGATATGTGAATGTGGAAAGAATTGAAAACATGTAATTACATTTATAAGTTGCTCACGGAGTAACGTGTGACGTGTGTATCTATTATGATTAAGTAGTTAATGATGCTACCTTGACTTGGAGTGATGACAATTGTTTTGCCTTAAACTCATGGAGACACTGTTGATGGATAAATTAAATCCAAGACTTGATTGTGAGACTTGATATAATTGGAACCGTTGCTGGATTTTGATGGAATATAATCTAAATTTTGGAAATTGTTATCGAACTATGTTAGTGGATTAAAGACTGTCTAGTCTTGTATAGAATTTAGTTGATTTGAGATTATCGAGATGTAATTTTAATTGAAACTTCCGAGTGTTTGTTGATTGTGTATTTGAGAATTATATAAAGATTCGAAATCATTGTATCGATGAATTGTCATAGAGCGGATGTGATATTATCGTGGATTTTGATTATTGGGTTTCGAGTATAAACCGGTGTATTAACTGATCTTTGTGGATATTATGCGATTGTGTTATCTTGGATTATTGAGCTGGATTAGATTTCGAGGACGAAATCTCTTTAAGGGAGAGAGATTTGTAACATCCTCAAATTGACCTAGTAGTATTTTAATATTTCCCCAATATTTAAATAGATCATTTAAGGTGTTGGGGATAAAGTTTAAAATTATTATTTATTTGATAGATGTTGAATGAAATGGTCAAATAAATAATTGGAACTAGTAAATTATTAATTGTTTTAAACTTGTTAAGTTGAAAGAATAATAAAAGTTTTGGTTTCGCGAAATAGTTTTAGGTTCCAGACAATAGATTGAGAAGGGGATGAAAATTACATATTAATTAAAAAGGAAGTCCGTCAAAGGAGCCGACTTAAATTTGTTACTTTCCCTTTTACCAATTTCCTTCCATCTAGTGAAACCTACAAATACCATTACTAAAGAAATTAAAGAGAGATTACAATCATAAATTAAGACAACAATTTATTGTGAGGATCTTGAATCTGCACCAACTTTTTGTGATCATCATCTTGTTTTACTTCCTTATTGTAAGTATTCTATATTATTATTCATGAAACTTCTATTGAATGAGGGTTGTTGATTTCTTGATTTTTAAAGACAAGATTCCAATTATGAATGAATAATATGTGATATTGCTGATGATAATTGTTGCTATTAAGCTATTTTGTTTGAGTTACTCATTAACTTGTGAATCGATTAAATTGATTAGGAAAAAGCATATGTATTGAAATGATTAGGAAATTGAATGACGATGTTAAGTTTCAGCATTAGGACTATTGGAAAAGTAAAGATTGTGAAGTTTGGATTGGTAAATAACATGATTATTCTATCATCATGAAGTAGGAATTACTTGACTTTCCATGATTGATATTTTAAGATAATTATTATTATAGTTTAATGCTATACTAGGTAAAAGACCCGCGATAACGCGGGCTTTAATATTTGTCTTTGTTAAAAAAGTTAAGTTAAATTCTGTTTTGAATTGTTTTGTTAAATTACTAACATAATAAGTAAATTTTTGTTAAAGTTGTAAATAGGTGATTGCTTTCATCATTGATAAATTGTTTTATTTATTTAGATTTTTTAGATTTGAATAATAATGAGAAAGTTACACTTACTAAGTGTAGTGGCAATATTAACAAACATCATTCTATGTATATTAGAATTAGAATTCACAACAAAGTATATTCCATCGTTAGTGTCACTTTGTAATCATAATTCAAAATTTTTTAATCTGACGATTTATTTATACATAAGTATCAAATTCACTAAATGAGCTACAAACCGGTTGAAACACTATATCTTTTTGTTAAGAGATCCTTTTTCTATCCACGTCATAGTTATAAGCTACTTCACATTCAGCTAGGTTGATAATCTGAAATTTTGCAATCACATCAAACATTGAGGCTAGCTTGTTAAACCAAAGATAATGTACATTTTATCACAATATATTAGCTGGTCTAGAGCTTTGTATAAGGTTTCCATAAGGGAACGATCTTCATTTGTTCCCATATGTTTATCGGATAATATGCATGACATACATAAGTAAAGGATTCATGACATATATACATATATATGCATGCACATCTAAGCAAGAGTTAAAGGTTTATAGAACTCCTTGAATTGCATAGCTTCTAAAATGTGTAACACTTCAACACCTTGTACATAGTATCCAATTACAAAGGGACAATTAGCATACTGGTTTTCTCTCGAAATATTCGGGTTTCCCCTGGAATTGGTGATGGGTATATGAAGAGGCAATGCCACTGAGCCCAATACTGTCTTTCAAAAAAAAAAAGATAACTTTGAAGTCAATCTCATCCAGATGAAAGAAATAAAAGAGTAGAAATGTAGTATTATTCAACAATTGGATATTACACTTTATAAATTGGTTACATTATAACCATAATTCATAAATTAAACCAGGTAGAAAAACATGTAATACATTGGTGACATTACCAGTGATGGAACATATTCCGACCTCGCAATAAACTCCTATTACTAAGCAATAAGCAATCTCTTTGTATATTGTGATAACAAACTGAACAAAATTAGCTGCCAAGAATAGGAGGTAATATCCTACACGAACCATAAGTATGTGATATATATATTTATATAGTACAAATGGGTGGACTTTCGTGATACAATTTACGCAATGCATACTGCAGGAGAAGAACAAAAAAGATAAGTAAGGAAGCAATTAATAAATGGAACATAGGTCATTCAATAAGGACACCAAACAAAAAAAACACTTGGAATAAAGTTTATATATTTTGGCCCTTGTGCTTAGTAAACCTTTCCTGGGGCGAGATCCTTCTTAACTCACTCATTCATGGTCCTACCCATAAAATGATTATAAATTGACACAAATCTGATAAGATGATTATTAAAAGCATTTAGCAGATAAACTATGATCGGTTGTCATTTCAAATATAGTTCCCTCAATGAACTACTAACTCAAATACAATGCTAGCTTATTTAAAGTCAGTCTTTTTTTACACCTTTAATGATTATCAAAATTTACAACAATATAGCAACTACAAAATAAAATATCATAAATATAGACAGAATATGGTAATGGCCACTTAACCATCGAGTATAGCACAACGCAACCTGACCCATTCAGAAGTAATTGGGATGAAATTGCCACCTTTAAGCTCAAATATAACCCAATTAACATAAGTGTTTACTTATAAAGTTGGCACTGTTAAGTTGAATATCAACCAAGAATAGTTCGTAATCATCCTTACTATATTCATTTACTATTTAGTTCGTAATCATACCCAAGCCGACCTGTTTTCAAAGGTAGTAAGACTTGCACACTTTAGAATTGAGCTTGGTTGACCTGATAACCAACCCGTGTCATTTTGCCCCTCATGGTCGTTGCGATTAACGAAAAATAAACATTCAAGTGCAGGAGAAATTCAAGCAATAACTTACCCATGAAACTATATTATGTTCTGCAGATTATTTGGTCATTTCAGTTACTTTACATCCATTGCTCGAATCCGGCATTATAATGCGTCTCCGCCACTGCATCGAGATAAAATCACCAACATATATATACATACATATATACATACATACATACATATATACATACATACATACATATACATATATATATATATATATATATATATATATATATATATATAATAAAACATGTAAATAAATAAATACATACAGCACCTGTAACAAACAAAAAATTTAAATCAAAAAATATATTTCTAACACGCAGAGGCTTATCATACCAGAAAAAACAACATTTGTGTTTTAAGTACACTCTAGACTTTGCCATCTAAGTGCTACAACAGTGTCACCGGTAGAGATGGCTACGTACCTTGACTTTTTATAACCTGTCAATATAGTTTTGTCCATCAAAAGTAAATCCTAAAACCATTACACTAAAAAATCAAATCAATATATTCATTATATATACTAAATAAACTTTGTGAACTATCTTAATATAATAGTTGGTGTCATTTTCAATTATTTCTATGTCGAGTTTACCGATCCAAAACATAGCCATAGCTGAAAAAATAAAACTTTTTCTATATCATATAGGTGAAGTCATCATAAAGGCTAATAGGACAAGACAACATGATGTTTTTTGTTTTTACATATAGGTGATAAAGGCTCACATAAGTGTATTTTGATTTCTATATATCTTTTAGCATCTAAGAAATTAACCGGAAACAATCTTGGCACATCTCCAATGTAATCTATTATTCACGAAATCATTAAAGTGAGTCTGAAATCTGAATTACCTTATCACTATGGGAGCAGAAAATATAAGGAAACCATGAAACAACTTGATCATGTATTTATGTTTAACAATCTCTCGAAGCCCACATCACTACAAATTTCATGAAGCGATGCATCACCAAGCCCTTGTGTGTATCTTTGTGTATATCTCAAAGCATGGTGAACTTTATATGAAAGTGGTTCCACTTCCAAGTGACATCCATCATATCAATTATATGCCCTCTATAAGTCGAAATTGTAATAAAAAGAAGAGGATCACCACTTGCCAGATTAAGAAACAAATATAAAGGAACTCTTGTATCTTAGTATGAAAATGATGAAATTAGAAAGCAAAATATGCAAATACCTCATCTAGAATGTAAAGTGGAGCTGGTTTATAGCGGAGCAATGCCAACATTAGTGAATGCATAAGTATAGGTCTTTGCCCTCCACAAGACTTGACTACAGCATTCCGGATCCACCAAACACCATTGCCATGTTGCCCATTCGACATCGTCATTTTTTACCCACCGATCTAGGATCACAAACCCACTGATTTTAGTTAAATTTCTTCAATTTCTTTCTTGCCTTTATCTATTCGAACTCCTGAGCTGCACTTCCCGAAACAATCCCACCCATTCAATAAACGATCTATTTGAGGCTTTGAGCATTCTCAAACATTTTTTACCTATTTTCTTTTCCTCGTTATGTTAGCAAGGTTTTAGAATACTACACATTAACCCATTAGAGAGTAAATCCAAGCCAAATCTACCCATTTTTAGGTAAAAATCTGCATACAGTTTGAGTTGCACTTACAAAAGTTCAATTTCAAGAAACCTGCGCACAAAGATATTGAATAAAAAAAGGATAAACTTTTACTCAACACAAAATCTATAAGTGACATTCAATAATTTTCCAATGCAAGTCCTAAAAATATAAAAAGTATCAATATTGACACTAAACTTAATAGTGTTTTTCTTGCAGATTCATATAACCGTACCTCTTAAATTTTCCAATGCAAGTCCAAAAAACATAAAATGTATCAATGTTACAGTAAACTTAAAAAAGTGTTTTTCTTGAAGATTCATATAAACTTACCTCCAAAGATAAGCTTCAAAATTTCAACCTTCCACGCTTTCCTCCAACACCAATAGCAATCTTAAAGAGTACATGTATAAGTGAATGTTAACTGATGTATCAGAGTTTGGTAACCAAGAGTTTGTACAAAAAGTCACAATGTTTCAAAATTTCTTTTTGTCAATCAGTTCACGAAACTAAATAAATGGTATCACAAAGAACTGATTTTGTTGCCAATCAGGTCAACTAACTTGGTGGGTTTAGTTTGTTGTACATATGCATGCTGAATCAGCAACAGTAAATCTAGTGCTTTTCAGTAACAAATAAAACTAAATTTGCCAGGTCTTATCCCATTTACCCAAAAATGACAAATGAACTACATAGCATCAAAAGTAGGTTTAGTAATCATTTTCACCAGACCAACAGAGTAATATACATACCTTATTTACTGTCGTGTTTTGTCTACAAACAACATTTGCAGTTCCAATATCACCTCTTGTTGAAAACTTCACCCCTTCCTTTGACACAGATATTACAACTGCAAGCAACAACCATTCAAAAAAAAGTATCTTCTAATCCTTACAAATTATAAGAATTACAGAGTAAACTAAACCAACTATAGCAACAGCGATACCCAGTAACATATTAGAGTACCTGTATCGCCAATACTGCTGAGATCTTTACAAATGCCATTTTGAACAGACACAATTTAATATAATAATCTTGATACACATAATTTGGAAAACAAAAAGTTAACCCATTGCCTCATCATATAAGAATATCATATTTATTGTTCACATAAGTAATCACATTGCTTGCAAGTAATAAATCAACATTAGAAATTTCAAATATGTATACCTCTAGATCTGCAAAGAGCACTTCAATAGCATAGAAACATAAAGCATTCTCTTCCTACAAATCCATTTTTTTCCAATAAACTTGCTCACACGCCAATCGATCCATGCCCTTTTGGTTACTATGTCCAATACATAGCCATGAAAAATTCAAAAGCAATTTTATATTACTATATTCTACCCCCAGTTGAACATCGCTGCACATAAACACACGAATCCATTTTTTTCCAATAAACTTGCTCACACGCCAATCGATCCATGCCCTTTCGGTTACTACGTCCAATACATAGCCGTGAAAAATTCAAAAGCAACAATTATATTACTATATTCTACCCCCAATTGAACATCACTGCACATAAACACTTTTGTAATTACCACAAAATACCCCAAATCTTCTGCCTGGCTGAACAATTTGTACATAGTCACAAAGCATTAAATCATGATGTATTTTGGTTACATTTAAGAACTCCCCAGATAAAAGAGACTCCGTATATGAAGATAAAGTCCAAGCATAATAATGTTCTTACCATCACTTCTGATTTTAGACCCGCACCCATAATCGAAACTGAAACTGAATTCCTATATGCCCATGAGCTTTATATATCGGATTAGGGATCCATGAAGGCGTGCGTGATACAATAAAAGTTCACTTCCTGATAAAAAAAATTCACGTCCCTGTATAATAACTTAATTCCTCTCATTCCAATAGCAACAGCAAAAAAAAAAAAAAAAAACCTCAATTCCCAAATAAACATTACTCATACAAAATTAATTAAATTTTAGTAAAAAGGAACGTACCTTAGGGTTTTTAGCTTTTGTTAAATGAAATTGAATCAATCGTTTAATTTATGCTTGAATTAAACGCTGATTTGAGCTGATCGAATGTCGTTATCTTCAAGCGGTGATTAGGTTACGTAGTTGAAGAATTCGAATCTTTAATAACAAAACTTGATGAGAGTAATGATTGGTAGGCCGACGCTGACGACGATGACGATGATGAAGGAGGAGTGAGTGAAAGTCGGGATTAGGGTTTGTGAAAGGTTTTAGGTTGGGTGGTGGTGGAGGTGTGATTTTGGTGGAATGGTTTCAGGGGCCGGAATAATAAACTAAATTAGGGATTGAATTATTATTTTAAATTGATATGTTAAAATTAAATTAAATATTATTATTTATTATTTCTGATGTTTAAGGGTGGTAAGTGAAAATATTAAGATTAAATCTTGATCATAGGATCGATTTAGGAAAACCTAATTAAGGGTCGGGATTAACCCATGCTATTTTACTTTAAGTATATTTTATAGATAACTAGTGAATGATCATGAATATATTATCCTAATACCGGATAACTGTATGAATATATGATATGAAGATAATATGGAATTAGATAAAGTGATTATCAATAGTTCGATTGAATAATTATACTTGAGATTATAACTTGATGAGTGTAATTAAGTTGCTACCATGTGTACAAGTATTCTACACTATGAATGGATTAACAATTGGAGTTACCAATTATACAAGTTATTGTGGTTATGACTATAAGTGTAGAATAGTATGGTTTACTTATGATTCGGTAAAAGTTTAAATTATATGACTTTATAAATGATACATGTGATCTCAATAGAGTTCAATTACTTATAAAGTTTAAGAGTTCCATTGATTTATATAATGTAATGTTTTGGTAATTGAAGTGATATGTCCGGGTAACATTATATAAATTATGAGACAAGTGACTGACTGGTATTATTCTGTTATGTTTTCAGATAAACCGAAGGACTCAGTGACATTAGACTACTGAGTGGACGACTGAGGTAATTGGTGAGTGGATCGATAACCCTCAGTTTGATTGAGTTGTAACAAGTTTGTTACAACGGATAATTGTATTATTACTATTGTTTGATTTCCATTAATGATTATGGTTTATTAGTAATAATACTGTAGATAGATTGTTGATATGATATGATAACCTGTTGAGCATGTTGATATGTGATCACTTGAGATATTGTCCTAATACCGGATAACTGTATGAATATATGATATGAAGATAATACGGAATTAGATAAAGTGATTATCAATAGTTCGATTGAATAATTATACTTGAGATTATAACTTGATGAGTGTAATTAAGTTGCTACCATGTGTACAAGTATTCTACACTATGAATGGATTAACAATTGGAGTTACCAATTATACAAGTTATTGTGGTTATGACTATAAGTGTAGAATAGTATGGTTTACTTATGATTCGGTAAAAGTTTAAATTATATGACTTTATAAATGATACATGTGATCTCAATAGAGTTCAATTACTTATAAAGTTTAAGAGTTCCATTGATTTATATAATGTAATGTTTCGGTAATTGAAGTGATATGTCCGGGTAACATTATATAAATTATGAGACAAGTGACTGACTGGTATTATTCTGTTATGTTTTCAGATAAACAGAAGGACTCAGTGACATTAGACTACTGAGTGGACGACTGAGGTAATTGGTGAGTGGATCGATAACCCTCAGTTTGATTGAGTTGTAACAAGTTTGTTACAACGGATAATTGTATTATTACTATTGTTTGATTTCCATTAATGATTATGGTTTATTAGTAATAATACTGTGGATAGATTGTTGATATGATATGATGACCTGTTGAGCATGTTGATATGTGATCACTTGAGATATTGTCCTAATACCGGATAACTGTATGAATATATGATATGAAGATAATACGGAATTAGATAAAGTGATTATCAATAGTTCGATTGAATAATTATACTTGAGATTATAACTTGATGAGTGTAATTAAGTTGCTACCATGTGTACAAGTATTCTACACTATGAATGGATTAACATTTGGAGTTACCAATTATACAAGTTATTGTGGTTATGACTATAAGTGTAGAATAGTATGGTTTACTTATGATTCGGTAAAAGTTTAAATTATATGACTTTATAAATGATACATGTGATCTCAATAGAGTTCAATTACTTATAAAGTTTAAGAGTTCCATTGATTTATATAATGTAATGTTTTGGTAATTGAAGTGATATGTCCGGGTAACATTATATAAATTATGAGACAAGTAACTGACTGGTATTATTCTGTTATGTTTTCAGATAAACAGAAGGACTCAGTGACATTAGACTACTGAGTGGACGACTGAGGTAATTGGTGAGTGGATCGATAACCCTCAGTTTGATTGAGTTGTAACAAGTTTGTTACAACGGATAATTGTATTATTACTATTGTTTGATTTCCATTAATGATTATGGTTTATTAGTAATAATACTGTGGATAGATTGTTGATATGATATGATGACCTGTTGAGCATGTTGATATGTGATCACTTGAGATATTGCTGCATGCATTGATGATTGGGACGCCAGCGTGGGGCTGGGCTTGGGTTGCTATTGGTTGGATAACACAGGGTCTTAGTACAAGTTTTATTGTCGTAGCCTGTGTTGTATGAGTAATAGCACCAAGTAGTCGGTTAAACCTCTGTATGGGCCTGCAGTTGGTTTTAAAGTGTTCTTTGAGGAAGTTACTCAAGAACCACCGGTCCTCTTTGACCTGAGTTGATTGTGACGTGATAAGTGGTAAACAGATGAGTTGTGTACATATAATTATTTGTTGTGCACAAGTTTGTTATGCTGAGTTGATCTGTTGATTATTGATTTACTCACTTAGCAATTGTGCTAATCCCACCACTTTAAATACTTCTTGCAGGTTATGTTTGGATAATTGATTGAGCAAGAAGCTGTTGACCCGGATGGAATGTTTGAAGAACTTGCGTATACTCTGATATCTGATTTGATTAAATCAGTTCTGTTTTGTATTATATAACACCTCATTTTGGTTGTGTTAACTTTGTAATATTTTTTGAACTGTTGGGTACCAAGTTTAAAATAAAAAAGTTAATGTGTATTTTATAGAATATTGTATGAATTTGTTTTAGACCTACGCTTCCGAGTCGAATATCATTATTATAATGGTTACGAAATGAGGGGTGTTATAGATGATAGCATTGCTAGTCGAGATTCGAGATATTAGGTGTGTAGAATATTTATTCGAATAATTTTTTTTAATAAAATTGGATTTATTTACTTTTGTTGTTTATTTTTTAATATTGTTTGTTTTTAAATATTTACAGGGGGAACGTTTTGCCTAAATTGCTGTTTGGATGTTTTGCCAATGAATTATACGATTATATTGATTCAAATATTGGTAGACGACATCTGCCGACTATGCTAGCCTTTCGGTTTGTTAAACTTGTATTTGTTGGAGGTATGTATATGTATGTGTTTTCCTTTGATTGTTGATTATAATTATATTTTTTAATAAATGTTGAATAAGATGTTATACATGTAGGTGCTCCGTATTTCTTGAATGTCTCGACGGCAACGAAGATGCTCATAAATCCTGACATACCTGAAGCTACGGTGTCTGATTACGTTGACAACAAAATTGAATTGGACGATTCAGATAGTTCTTGTGAGATTTTAGATCCTTAAGTTGTTTTTTGTTTTTAATTTTTGTTTATTTTATTTTTTTATGATTAGATAGTTGAGTGGTGGATGTTTATTAGTTTTTTGTTGTCTTATTTAGGGATGAGCTTGGTACCATACCGGTACCGAACCGGTACCGACCGGTTGGTACCGATTTTTTTTTTGTCCCAAATCAAAAACCGAATACCGTACCATTTGTATCGGTTGGTACCGGTTCGGTACCGGTCCGGTGCGGTTCCGGTTCGGTTTAGGTATTTTGGTGTGCATGGTACCAACCGGTACCGACCGGTTGGTACCGGGTTTTTTTTTGCCCCAAATCAAAAACCGAATACCGTACCATTTGTAACGGTCGGTACCGGTTTGGTACCGGTCCGGTTCGGTTTCGGTATTTCGGTTTTTTTGCTCATCCCTAGTCTTATTGATATTTATTTTTAATTTTTATATTTGCACTTTAACGAAGATTTTTTGATATTAAATTTAGATATTTATCATAAATTACATTCTTAGTTTTTAGTTTTTTAATTTCTAATTTACTATTTATAATCTTATGATAAAGGATTTTAATTAAATTTATCAAGTTATTAAACTTGATAGTTAATTTCAATATCAATTTAAATTTTGCTTTGCATATAGATCACTGATAAAGACATGTTGAAAATAATGTAACTCAATGAAACTATAGTAGGATAGGAACCATACTATTTTGGTTGATGGATTGCATGTGGAAGTATATTTGTATGATATTAGTTGGTTTTTATAAAATTTGGATCGACTCTTTGAATAATCGGAGACCATTAATCTACACCGAATACTATATGTGACATTATCAACTTTTTAATTTATGAATTTGTATCTGAAACAATGGTTAATAAGTGTTGAAAATAAAGAAAATTAAACTATAGTAGAACCTATACTTTTTTGGTTGATTGATTGCATGTTGAAGTATATATATGTATGATTCTAGCAACTTTTTTATCCATGAATCTCTATTGTTTTGCTGACGTTGGTCTTTATATACTTTATCAGATGACACGAATTTTATACTTCCCAAGTTATGCGGTTGTGTAATTTGATTCTTCTATTACCTCTGGGATATTTAATAACGTTATGATAGTAAAGTCTATTTTCCGCAAACATAGTCACCTTATAGGGAGCTATTACTGTGTAAAGGAGGATGTATGAGAAGACGCTGTTAGAAGGACATTTGATATGGTGATTATAAAGTAGGATAGAAGACTGCAAACAGAAAAACAGAGGGTGATAGAAAAGTATCAGATCCATTTAGATAAATAGGCATTAGCGATTTTCTTCTTTATAACAATATCATTTAGCCACGTATAATTTATCCTGGGGACATTTATCCTAGGCACATATGGTCATTTAATCATCATATAGGGCGTGAACCTCAAGGCTATTACCACATGTATTTCGGCTATTACCAACATTCATGAGTACTATTTGACACATTTAGCCTAGGAACACCCAATAACACACAAAACATTCCAATTTAAAAAGACTAATATATGAACAGTTACAAATCAATTTTTATTTAAAAATGACATTTTTGTTTGGACTCATTAACTAATCTGATGACAGCTTCTAAACTTCTTCCTTATCAAACACAAATGATAACCAACAACCTCAAGACCCTAAATATACTTGCTGCATATGAGTTCTATTTGACCCTTTTCGCGTAGGCAGACTAAAAAACAGTCAAAACATACCAACTTGCTACTCAACCTATTACCCATTTGACAACATAAATCTATTAATCAGTGACTATACTATCTGACCCGTTGTGCCTAGGGAGACCCAAAACCAAAGGCAATGTGTTTCTGTATAAGCATAAGTAAAAAGTAAACCGAATAGAAAATAGGGAAGACTATTTTTTTCTACTCCTATTACACCATACTTTAAATAAGGATTACAGGCATACATGTAATACTCTGTTGCTTGATGACAGGTATTACTTTTAATAGCATGTAACTCCGTGGCAATACATAAAATCTGCCCATGTTGACAACTCTAATGGGATAATACTATAGAATTATGTTATTGATATGTATATGCATCAGTAAAAAATGAGGAAGGTACCTGCCTGAGGCACAATATGATATTTACCTGCAACATCACTCCTGATAGAAGAAAGTGAAGACAATCCAAAGTTTTTTGTGGTGAACACTCCTGATCGTAGTTGACGATACTATGTGTACATAATAAGCACTCACAATTTCAACTCATTCAACAGTAATATAAAAGTGATGAACAAATGTTGTGAAACATGGCTCAAATTAAAACCCCATCATTTTTATTGTGTAAAGTAGTTAAAGTAAATAAATAAATGTTATGCTTAAAAGTTAAACATAAAGTATCTATAAAATTGTCTTACTAATAATAATAAGGAACACATTAATTGGGACAATAAATGTACCCAATTAATTGTAACAATCTCACTAACATTGTTACTTATTGAAATAAAAAAAAACGATAAATACTCTAAAAGATGGGGTATCCACTGCTTCTAAGGTTTCTCCAATTTAGGTATCTTCGGTTTTGAAACGTGATACTTTCCTTCATTCTCATGTTTGCTGGATGTTGAAGCAACAAAAGCATCACAATCAATCACATCTGAAGACTTACGCTTGAAATTCTCATGGACCGGTGGAATGTGTATGAAGTTAATTGGCGGTGGGTGGTTGTCATCTCCGTCCATGTTATCGATATCAGTAATTACCTGTACAAAGAATTGTTAATATATTAAAGACTGTATTTGTTGTTGCTGGAAATTAAATCATATGTTAATAAACATTACAATAATTTACATTACCTTGTCACTTTCAGGTTTCAAAGAAAGCGAGTTTTCATCAACTCCATTCTGGTTGTGTTCAGTATCATCATCTCCAAAATCAATACCGACTTCCTGCAGCTTCTCCTTTACGTAATTTACTACTAAAGGTTCTTCAGTTAAGCGTAGAACAGTGTACAATGGGTAATTATGCTTTATATAAAAAGTAGAAACTTGGATCTTTATTGCAAACCGTTTCTCCAAAATTGTGTCAAACTCATCAGGAAACTCTTGGGTATTATTATGCTGTTTTACATGAGTAAGTTTAGTTAAGTAATCAATATGTAGTATGATGTATAACTATAACTATGCAGTGGTTGTCTATACTTACAGTTATCATCTTCGATTCAAAGTAGTTTACTCCACGGTTGAGTAACCTTGGAATAAGGCGGTCAAACAGGACCACAGACATTACACCTGTGGTGTCTTGAACACGTAACTGTACTCTTATCCTAATATGTGTTTTTTGGGTTAATAATAAGTTGGAATTGTGTAATGAAAAAAAATCATAAAGACTAATATATTATTAAATATAGTAATTAAGTAATATTTAGTATGAGATTATCAAACCTTCCGTACACACGCTTAATTTCACCGCATTCAGCACAATCAAAGGGCCCATCAGAAGAAGTCAGAGATTTGTCTTTGTTTTCAATTTTCTTCCCCCAACGACAACATGCCAGATAGAACCAACCATCACCTTTTTGGAACTTCAGAATTTTTGCCAGAATAACACATACAGTAGGCTGTTTTTCATGTAAAGGTAATAGGTGCTTTAAATTATACTGCCAATTTAAAATGAACACAATATAGGTTTGTATTCAAATTTATTAAAGCAACATTTTTATTACCTCCATGATATTGCGAACCTCATCAATAGGTAGAACTGGAACACCAGAGTAATAGTCGATTGGATGGCTTACAATTGTATTAGCCTTGAAAACTGCATTTTCCATTGAGGGGTCGTTTCCAGTTGTTGGGTTGCAAAGCCTGGGAAATTTAAGATAAAATAAGCTGTATTAGAGAGAGTACAGTGTAAAGTTTTATTTACTTTTATAATTAAAATTATTATGTAACCTTGATTTGTAACTGTTGATTGCAGGGATGTCAGCATTTATAAAAACACGTGAGCCAAATAGCGAGTTTGATATATGTGGAATACCTACAGGGTTGTATTGTCAGATATATGAGTCGGTAGTAAGATAAGTGTCAAGTACAATGGTTATTGTGATGTCAAAATTGATTGAACTTACTTGCCCATTTTTTGTATTTAGCATTGTTAATCAATACAACTATGGGACCAGTAGTTTCACCGGGTGTTGAGATGTTATTGTACAGCTGAGTAGCAAAGTCATCCCAAAGTGTGAAATCCAACTTTAAGCCGCTGCAAGAAATTAAGTGTATATGACAATTATTATTATATTTGATGTGAACAGAATGGGAATCCAGTAAAGTATATTTGGATAGTGTAAATACGTATAAGGAAAGACATACCTTAAATCATGCATATGGAAAGTGATAAACCTTGAACCTTTGTTGTCACCCTCTATTATCTTCATGTCACCCATATGAACAACATGGCCAATAACATCTGAATATAAAAGTGTATAACTTAGTAAGTTGAGAATAACTTTAAAATTACTTTCATTTAATATTAAATGCATGTTGAAAACAGGAAAGATAGTTTACCAAGTGAAACTTGCGTGTTGATATTATCGTTGATGATATCCGCGAATGAAGTGAAGCTGAATTGTGGGATTTCATGAGCAAAAGCTTGTATGGCCTTGATTTTGGTGCACTTTAGGAAGTTTATCTTGTATGCATGTGCCACAAGTAAATAGTTTCCATCATTTGCACCAACTCCAAATTTAAAAACCTCAATAAAAGATCCTTGTTCTACATAGTCTTCAAATTCTGGGATCAAGTTTCTCTTAATTGTACCTTGTATCTTATGTCCCTAAACATAATAATGGAAAAAAAAATAACAAAAATCAGATTGTACTTTAGCCATAACCAAAAGTTTAACATACATGATACTAAAAAATACCAAAAATCAGATTGTACTTTAGCCATAAGCAAAAGTTTAAGCTAACTATCACCTGAATCCAAATTCCCATTGAATCTTAATCTCATCTTATTCCTATAACTGATATGTAATGTACAATCGTATACTTACATGACTAATGTATAATATAGACCCATGAGACATCAACATGACCATACATATTTTTCAAATAATAATACACACTAATATGACACCTATTTGACCAAACGTATGTCAGCAAAAATACATCCAATAATATGTACACCAATCCACTCTATACTTCCTCATTGGAAGCATGTCACAATAACCCCAACATTAACAACAGACCTTGAACCCAGCAGTACCCAATGATATATATTACTCCAAAAACACAATCACTATTACTATAGCTCCACTCTAAAATTAATGATATATCCTCACAGTAACTGCATCAGTCATCCACCCAACTCTTAACATAAAAAAATAAATTAAACTGAAAAACTTAACATAATTTTGGTCAATTATGGAGAACAACAAACATATTATATTCCTACTTTTTAACATAAATAACCAAAATACGAACTTAAAAAACGCAGTAGTAAATTCAGGAAAAACTTACATGCTCATCGGCAATTATAATTTCGATGGAAGCTACCACAGCAGTGTTATTCCTAAAATACTGCTTCCAGATGTTGAGAATTTGTACTTTGATGCTTGAATTTTCGGAATCAGCATTGATATTTAACACAGATTTCGTTTGAAGCCATCGAAGAGAAGTTCGAGAATAAAATTAAAGCTAGGGTTTTTGAGGGGGTTTTTTGCTTCCGTAAGATCGTATGCGAGATAAGGGTTTTTTGCTTTCCGTAAGAACGTATGCGAGGGGTTTCAACTTCTGTAGGCATACCGTCAAAAGAATAAGATTATATAGGGGTTTCAACTTCTGTATGCGAGGGTTTTTTGCTTGCCGTAAGATGTGTTTGGTATTGTAATGGGATTTGGTTTCCTTAATATATTATATATTATAATATTATATTTATATTTATATATTTTAATTAAATAGTATAAGATTGAGGAAGTGCGGCCGTGGCATTTTTTTGGTTTTTTCCGATTTTTTTGTAATCAAATTGTATCTAAACATTTATTACTTAAATTATTAATTAAATAAATATCTAAACATTTATTACTTAAATATTAATTAAATTATTATATTAAACGGACTAGAATTTAAACCCGTGTATACACACGGACCGTTAATTTCTAATATAAAATTTCTTATTTAGTATCTTGTTTCTAATAATAAAGTGCGTAAGTTAATATTTATATTAAGCTTTTAGTTGGATTCAAGATGATATTACTCTATATAAATAGATTTATATAAGTAAAGATTAAAAAATTAAAATTTTTCGAAACCATGTTAGTGATAAAAATTAATTATTTTAAGTCTATATTAACCTTTTCAAGTAATTTCATTTATACTCGGTTAATTAATAATAGAAATATTGCAGATCAATTTAAATAATGTTTTAATTAATGAATTAAAATTTTTTTTATATGTAAATGAGTAGTTGATTAAAATTTTTTTTTAATAAGCTATAGATATTATTTTAAAATTTACAAAAATTAAAGGACTTTTTTGATCAATTGAACTTTAATAAGAATGATGACATCATAAAGGTGTTTCCTGTATATAATTTAAGATTTCTTTTTTCCGATTTGTTTTAATGAATGTAAAAAATCGATTTTTTTTAATCAATGTAAAAAATCGTATCTAAGAATTTATTAATGAGTAAATATTATTAATTTAATTAAATATATTAAATGAATATATTTTAATTTAAATAAAAAAGGGTGCTAAGTGTAACAATCATTAAATTAATCTAGATCGTTGGATTAGGATGCAAAAACCAATTAAGGGACGGGATTTCACCATGGTATTCTGCTTTAAGTATATTTTATAGATAGAATAAGTATTATTGATAGACGTAGTTGCATAGTTAGGAAAAAAAATATATAAATAAAATAAATCTTTGGGCAAGAAATGTAAGGGGATTGATAAATACAACATGGATTTTGTTAAATACAACAAAACTGTGCATTATGCAGTTGTACATCATGCATAAATATCATAATTTTGTGTTGTATGCATCAAAACTTTTGTTGTATATATCAATACCCGAAATGTAAACATGAAAAAGCGTTGATCATGTGACACGTGTCAGTAAAGAGTTGCACTCTATTATTGCTCTGAAACTTTATTGGCAATGAACTGCAATTTGCAGTGCTGTACAATGCCTACGTTTACTGCCTATTAATGAAGAATAGTTTATATGTTATTAATAACATTTAATTTAAACAAAATAGACAAAATTATTACTCCATTTAAATCTTAATAAAAATGCAATACCAAGGTAAAGTATTATTAACACATTAATTAACAGATTAACTAGTAAATTACCGTGCTTTACGGCGGTAATTTGTGAGTATAAAGCAACGTCAATCGACAATTATAGCTGGCGGTAGTGTGCATGAAATAAATAATGATAGTTATTAGCGTTAATTTAAGTTTTATTAATTGATGTAGGTAGAAAAGAGTAGTGATATCGTATCATAAGTGATTCATATTTTGCTTAACATTCATTAATATATCATAATGTTTTTCATGATAGTCAAATTTTAAATGTGTAAATAGACACTTTAATTTATCATGAAAATTATTAATGTAATTGGACTTTTAACTTTCAAGAACAACCGAATGTTTTAATATAAAGTTCAACTACAATAGCACATCACCGCAACCTTGTGTTATCCCCACAACTCTTGTAATGATAAAAAAAAATTGTGATCGGCCCCACTAAGTTAATTTAATTTTACCTATCTATATTCCTATATAAATAGCCTTATTTTAATCTCTCCATCTAAATTTTTGTAAATGTATTTTGTATTATCCACTCACTCTCTATTTTCATTTTAATCATTTAATTTAAACTACAAATCTCAACAATTAAATAATGTCCAATTAATTAAGGAAGTATGTAGATATAATATAATTTTAGTTATAACTTATGAAGGATTGGTATTGAATTATATGTTAATTATTATTATTATTTTTTTGTACCTTCGGTTTCTTTTTGGATTTTTTCAATGAAATGCTTTGCCCGTAAAAAAAAAAAATGTTAATTATTTTTATTGATGTTAAGTCAATGTAATGGCATATTATTAGTACATTTTGATTTTTGATAAGGGATTGAGCCGAACATATAAACCATTAATAATATGGTATAGATATCAATTAATTTTTTAATTCCTTTTGGTTACGATTAATTTTTTTTTTTATAGGAAACTATAAATAACGTTATTCACAAAAATAATATCAATTTTTGTATTATCTTACACAGTAATGATTTGGGTTATTTTTATTTTTTTTGGCATGTGCACATATTAACTAGTACATTAGAAATTAGAGTAAATGTGCAAGTGTGCAACGTCCTGTTATTATCAATCAATAAGACAATAACCAAACATATCACATATTCATCATATTGGTTGGATATATTAAAAGTTGTAACATGCATAAAAAGAAATTAGAAACTTTATGACGCACATATAAATAAATATGTAGTTATGTTATAAACATAATATAAACCAAACTATTCAAATAGTACTTCAAATAATAATCTGTACTTAGAGCATCTCCAATGTAATCACTATACGTATCTTTTTGCACTATAATAGTGTAAAAGTGTGAAAAACTCACTCCAGTATCAACACTAAACACTGCACTATTTTAGTGCAAAGGTAAATAGTGTTTAGTGCAGCACTAAATTTGGTGCAACACTAAACACTGCACTAAACACTATTCACATCAAATAATAATATATATAATGTATAAAATGTTTTAATATGATGTGCTTATTATAAATTTTGTGATAATTATTTTTTATAATTAAATATAATGTTTGATATTATATTTGTTAAAAAAAACTCTACGATTTTTATATAATTTCAATTTATATTTTTAAAATTTCTAAATACAATGATTGTTCTAACATTTATCAAAACAATATAGTGGTTATATAAAAATGGGGTAAGTGCACGAAAATGTAACGAACTATGCTCTGACATTCATTGTATGTAACGAACTATTCTGACATTCATTGTATGTAACGAACTTGCTAATTTCCTCCATTGTATGTAACGAACTAATATTTTCCTTGATTTTTCCAAGTGTTGATTATGTAGGGCGACACGTGGCGTTCTTAGGACCGTTGATCTGCCCAAAATACAAGTTTGTTACATACAATGAAGGAAATTAGCAAGTTCGTTACATACAATGAATGTCAGAATAGTTCGTTACATACAATGAATGTCAGAGCATAGTTCATTACATTTTCGTGCACTTACCCCTATAAAAATTATATTATTATACGGTTGAGTTGTGTATTTTAAATCAATTAAATAAGATTTAGTGTAAAGATTTAGTGCGACACATTGTAGCAACTTTTTTTTAGTGTAAGCATATTCTTAAAAGATTCTATTTTTTCACTAAAATAGTGCAATTTTGTGCACTAAAATAGCGAACACATTGGAGATGCTCTTACATTAGCGAAACCAACATTGGTCGTAAAATAATAGAAAAGGCGAAAGCTATGCAACATATAGGGCGTGTTTAGTCGAAGAAAAATGTGGCACTTGTTTAAAAATTTTGTTAAGAAAAATGAAAAATTAGAAAACGCGCTCAAAATGATTATTTTTCATAAAAGTTTTTTAAGAAAATGGAAAACTCTTTTTTTCATACTAGAACTAGGAGTTGGAAAACAATATGTAGTTCTATGCATGATTTTTTTTTTTTATCAAAAATGACTTAAATACCCTTCAACTGTGACCGACTACCCGAAGCTAGGTGGCCCACCACGAGGTGTATTATCGTCAATGTACATTAAAACCCATTAAACGATACTGTTGACCATAAGGCTTTTTTAATTTCTGGCGCCACCAACCACCAAGGTACACATTTGACTCAAATCAAGGTTGACTGGTTGAAGCTTATATATAAATTTTTGTACTATACTTTATGTAAATGTCAATTAATCATAAATAGTTTATGTTGTATAATTCCACGGTGTATGATGGTAGTAATAATAGGTAAAACTTATAAGTTATAAATAACCCATGTGCATGGTTTATTATCAGAGTATTCTAAATAATGGAGTATATATACTACTATTAGCTTAGCTTCATATTTCATAAATTATATGGACATAAAAAATTGTTTGAATAACAATACAAGGTCTTCGGTTTATGCCAATATCCAATTCAACATATACAAGGGTATGTGAGAAGAAAATAGTAACAGTCGTTACTCTATGCAAGGGTAATGAGAGGCGTTTATCTACCTGAGGTTAAAGAAAGTCGTTTCCGATGGTAAAGAGATTGCTTACAAAAAGACATCCGCACTGCATGAAATAAAATAAAAGAGTGCAAAAAGATATATAAGTAAATAAATATTGAACATACAAGCTAGATACAACTATTTGTTATACTAAGCTAAGAATGTATACAATGTAAATAGACATATATGGGTAACATAGCTATAATATAGTTTATGTTAAGGTGTGTTTTACTGTAAAAAAAAAACATACACTTAGATGACAAAATGTTAATCCGTATAAAATAATGCATTGGTTTGATAATTTGTTACACGAAATCAGGGGCGGAGCCAGAAAATATAAGTAGAGGGGGCGAAATAAAACTTTTTTATTTATTTTGTTGTTTAGTGGGGGTGAAAATTTTAAAATGTCATTAATACCTTAGAAAAATTTATTTTTGCGTAATTTGAAAATTCTAGTGGGGCGGCTGCCTACGCTGCCTTCGCCCTGTATCAGGCCCTGCATAAAATAAAGTAATCCGATTCTACTATTTGAATGGGTTGCACAAAATTGTATTTGGACAATTTGAAGAACACACTCAAATTAATGACAATGCAAATCATAGCAAAACAAAGAGAATTGTTGTTAAGAATGTGTTCATGTGACTAGAATCATTTTGTTATAAATAGGAGTCAGTTAGAAACATAAAGTGAATTACTTTACAATTTAATTTGGCTTTGTCTAACCATACCCTCCCATGTCTCCTCATCATACCCCCTTTTGATTTTTTTTTAAAGTGGTAGAATAAAGTACAGAAAAGTACAGAAAAAGTACGGAATGTAAGAAAAAGTTGTGGAATAAAGTACAGAAAAAGTACAGATATAAAAATGGAAGGTATGAAGAGTAGAAACCTTTAATTTAATGTAATAAACGTGTAACAGTGTATATAAATAAAAATATAAACTTCATACAGAAAGGAACATCATATACTCCCTCCGTCCCATATTAATAGTCCAGTATTCCATTTTGGAATGTCCCAAATTAATTGTCCACTTCCATAAATGGATAAAAATGATGAGATAAAATCCTTTTACACCCTTACTTTATATATGTAGGACAAAAAAGTAGGTAAAAAGTAAAGGGTAAAACTGTAATCTTATCAAAAAGTAAGAGAGAAGTTAATGTTTTCTTAAACTGCGTGTTTTTTGTCTGGGGACAATTAAATTTGGACGGATGAAGTAATATTGATAGATGTGACATGCTAATAGATTAGATAACTATTAGGAATAAATTGTACCAAGACAAAAGAAGGAAAAAAAAGTAGGGGCCCTTGTCTTCTCCAAAAAACGACACCGTTTCTCACTACATCACACATAAATTCAATGCATACACAAACTTTGTATGTATAGTCCCAAAAGCCTTTCGAATCTCTGTTTCTGTATGTACTTCCCTGCACTCTTTCATGTTCCTTAAACCCCTTCATGAAAAAATGTCTTAAAATAAAATAAATTTTATTCAAACTTCAAACAAACACAAGCAAAAAAATGGTGATCAACATTTTGTTCCTCACAACCTTATTGTTCTTCAACAACAATGTTGTTGTTGTTGAATCCACAATTCTTGAACAAAACCAAGATGAAAAGACCTTGCTTTCTTTCAAAAACTCACTTCAAAACACACACATGTTACACACATGGAACCCTAACTCCAGCACATCACATTGTGAATGGGAAGGTGTTTTTTGTCATAAAAATCAAATCTTTAAACTTATTCTCTCACAATACTCACTTGTGGGTACACTTCATGAATCCATATTCTCACTTTCCAACCTCATTGTTCTTGATCTTTCTTCCAATCACTTTTCCGGCAACCTTTCACCCAAAATTTCCCAGCTCCGGCGACTACGTGTGCTCAACTTAGGACAAAACCAATTTTCCGGCGAGATACCGCCGGAATTAGGTGACTTACCGGAGCTCCGGACACTTGAGCTTGGACCCAATTTTTTCTCTGGTGAAATCCCAAAAAATATTGGAAATTTATTATATCTCGAGTCACTTGATTTATCATCAAACTCACTCACCGGGAAAATTCCGCTGGAAATTGGGAATCTTGTAATGCTCCGGTCACTTGGGTTTGGTAATAATATTCTTTCCGGTTATCTTTCTGGGGATCTCTTTATGAATCTTAAAAGTTTAAATTTTTTGGATGTTGCTAATAATTCACTGTCTGGTAAACTCCCACCGGAAATTGGTAATCTTGAAAACCTTACTGATCTTTTCATCGGAATTAACCATTTCTCCGGTGAAATTCCACCGGAAATTGGGAATCTGTCCAGATTACAGAATTTTTATTCTCCTTCTTGTTTATTTAATGGCCCACTACCAGAAACAATGTCAAAGCTTAGGTCTTTATCAAAACTTGATCTTTCTTATAACCCATTAAAGTGTTCTATCCCCAAGTTTATTGGGAAGCTACAAAATTTAACAATTTTGAACCTTGTTTACTCTGAACTTAATGGTTCAATCCCTAGTGAAATTGGAAGTTGTTTTAATCTCAAAACATTGGTTCTTTCTTTCAATTCGTTATCCGGGTCATTGCCGAAAGAGCTGTCCAAGCTTCCAATGATGTCGTTCTCAGCTGAAAACAACCTGATTTCTGGCCCGTTACCATCATGGATTGGGAAATGGGATCAGGTTAACTCGATTTTGCTGTCCGGTAATCAGTTCATGGGTAGAATACCGCCAGAGATTGGTAACTGTTCATTGCTTAATCTTGTTGGTTTAAGTAACAACTTGTTAACAGGTTCTATTCCTAAGGAGATATGCAATGCAGTTTCGTTGACCGAGATTGACCTTGAAAGTAATATGTTTACGGGTTCGATTCATGATACATTTACAGGCTGCGGTAATTTATCTCAGTTGATAATGTCGGATAACCTAATTGTTGGGTCCGTACCCGGTTACTTATCAAAGCTTCCTTTGATGGTTCTTGATCTTGATTCCAATAACTTAACTGGTTCAATTCCAGTGAGTTTGTGGAATTCAGTTAATCTCTTGGAATTTTCTGCTGCAAATAATGTGTTAGAGGGTAATCTGATTCCAGAAATTGGGAATTCTGTTATGTTGGAAAGGTTGATTCTTAGTAACAACCGGTTGACAGGGTCAATCCCGAAAGAGATTGGGAAGCTGACTTCACTTTCTGTTCTTAACTTGCATTCCAATCAGTTTGGTGGTTCAATTCCTGTTGAACTTGGGAATTGCATTTCTATAACTACATTAGACCTCGGTGATAACAGGTTTAATGGGTCAATTCCGGAGGAGATTTCTGGTTTGCCAGAGTTGCAATGTTTGGTTCTTTCAAACAATGATCTGTCCGGGTCAATTCCCTCATCTAGAAAGTCAAAGTATTTTAGGCAAGTGAGCATTCCAGATTCAAGTTTTGTTCAGCACCACGGGCTGTATGATCTTTCCAATAATCGGTTGACAGGCTTGCTTCCAGACGAGCTTGGTAGTTGTTTGGTTATTGTGGATCTTTTGCTCAATGGAAACATGCTTACCGGTGAAATCCCAAAATCTTTGGCTAAGTTAACCAACCTCACGACGTTAGATTTATCTGGGAATCAGTTCTCAGGTAGCATCCCGGTGGAATTAAGCGATTCTTTGAAGCTGCAAGGGCTCTATTTAGCGAACAACAACCTCACTGGTGCCATACCAGATAAATTAAGTCAACTGAACGGTTTAGTCAAGCTAAATTTGACCGGGAATAAGCTTTCGGGCTTGATACCTGTCACATTTGGAGGCTTAAATGGGCTGACCCATTTGGATCTAAGCAATAATCAGCTTAATGGTGAACTTCCTTCCACCCTCAAGGAAATGGTGAATTTAGTCGGGCTTTTCGTGCAGGAAAACAAGATTTCAGGTGAATTGCCTCGATCGTTAGGCAATATGTCATACCTGACCTTGTTAGATATCCATGGGAATGGATTTACCGGGGAGATTCCTTCGGAACTCGGGGATCTAATGGAGCTCGAGTATTTGGATTTTTCAAACAACAAGCTTTCGGGTCCGATACCTGACAAGTTATGCAGCATTTCGAGTTTAAATTTTGTAAATTTGGAGGGAAATGAATTAGAAGGCCCTGTACCCAGGAATGGAATTTGTAGCAACATGTCAAGGCTTTTGTTATCCGGGAACAAAGATTTGTGTGGCGGGATTCTTGATATGCAATGCCCGGTTCAACAATTTGGAAAAAGATCAAAGCTTTTGAAAATTTGGGCTCTGATTTCAATCGTGATCGGATCATTACTAATAACAGTATTCACATTTGCAAAAATATGGATGAACAGAATCAAGAAAAAGGATATTGAAGACAATGATGACAGCAAGTTAAACAACAATTCACTTGATCATAATCTGTATCTATTGAGCAGCAGCAGCAGGTCAAAAGAGCCTTTAAGTATCAACATCGCCATGTTTGAACAACCCCTTTTCAAGTTGACTTTAGTTGACATTTTAGAAGCTACCAACAACTTTTCTAAATCGAACATCATCGGTGACGGCGGATTCGGGACTGTTTACAAAGCCCGATTGCCTGATGGGAAAATTGTGGCAGTCAAGAAATTGAACAAGTCAAAAACACAGGGTCAACGAGAGTTCTTGGCAGAAATGGAAACACTTGGGAAAGTCAAACATCAGAATCTAGTTTCGTTACTCGGATACTGCTCGTTTGGTGACGAAAAACTTCTTGTTTACGAGTACATGATTAACGGGAGTTTGGATCTTTGGTTAAGAAACCAAACTGGGCCCACAGGTTTGGGAATCTTGGGTTGGACCAAACGGTTCAAAATTGCACTTGGTGCCGCCCGTGGGTTAGCCTTTCTTCACCACGGGTTCATTCCTCACATTATTCATAGGGACATCAAGGCAAGTAACATCTTACTTAACGAAAATTTTGAACCTAAAGTTGCCGACTTTGGGCTGGCCCGGTTGATAAGTGCATGTGAGACCCATGTGAGCACGGATTTAGCTGGGACATTTGGTTACATTCCACCTGAGTATGGTCAAAGCTGGCGATCGACAACCCGGGGTGATGTTTACAGCTTTGGTGTGATCCTTCTTGAGCTAGTAACTGGAAAAGAGCCCACAGGGCCCGAGTTTAAAGACATTGAAGGTGGGAATCTGGTAGGGTGGGTGTTTCAGAAAATTAAGAAAGGTCGGATTGTTGATGTGCTTGATCCAACGGTTATGAATGCAGATTCAAAACAAGCGATGTTGAAGACCGTTCAGATTGCTTCTATATGCCTATCAGATAATCCTGCGAGTCGTCCTACTATGCTTCACGTGCTCAAGTTCTTGAAAGCGATAAAAAATGAGTTCTTGTGATGTTTTTTTAAGTATGTAAAAATGGTAGTGTTGTGTAGGAAGTAAGGTTTGCCAAGCTCAGCAAGAAGATGAACGTTTTACTACTGTCTTAAATTTGAATGCTTTATAGGGTTTTCATAATTCAAACATGTTTTACTTATGATTTGGGTTTGGAAAGTTAAATGTTCACCATCACACAATATTATAGTAGTTTTTTCAACTCTGAATAACTGATTATCTAATTGGTGTAACTTAAGTTACAATAATCCATTGTTTAATGTAGCTACTAGTACATATTGGTTCATTAGTTAGTCTCGTAAAAGCCAGTATTGAAGCTGAAGATTATTCATATTGGTTAGTTACACAGTTTGGTGTACCTATACCGCTATACATCATATCCATTCATTTTAGTATGCTCAAAACAAACAACTTGTGCTCGATTTCCATATGTCAGAACATGTATCAACTGATTTCAGTTTCCAGCTAAAATCTGTTACAACCCAACCTGCCCATATGGCGCAAATACTTAAGTTTACGACCCATAGCCCAACCTGCCCATATGGTGCAAATACTTAAGTTTACGACCCATAGCCCAACCTGCCCATATTGCGACATGTACCTAAGGTTAACAATTTCAACTGTGAAGTATGGAAGATTTAAAATAAAGTTCGCGACATGCTTATGATTGACCATTTTAGTGGAAATACAATAACCATTCTTATCTGTTAACAAACTGATTGAGGTAATTATGAGCATGAAAATACTTATTGGCTCAGTTAGAAAAACAGACCTTCACTTTTATTTCATGTTTGTTGAATGAATTCTGGTCATATACAACAGTATCTTCTTCAAACAACAGACTAACCTACTATGCTATGTAATAAATTACTTTTTGCTACTACATATGTACTTATGTCTGTTCAACGTATCAGATCGTAACTTTTCATTGATTTAACGCCTTACCAATGTATATGTAGAGTGTAGGAGAGTTCCGTCATCAAGATTTATCAGCACATCCTACTATTATCAGTTAGTATATACATATTAATTAACTTAGAAAGAAAAAAAGAAAAAATCACAGATCTCAATGGCTTGTCATAATCATTAACCACACGAAGAACACGTGAATCAGAAGTTGATCATCCTTTGAATGTAGATCACAGAAGTTGTAAACAACTAATCAAAATATCAGAATTGTGTCACTAATACAAAACTCTACAACCAATTCTAGCCAAAACTTGATATCATTTAATCTACAACAAACGTAGACACTGAAACCATCAAGAAACATACACAATCCCCTGACGATAAAGAGAAAGGTTCACCGAAACAACTACACCGGAAACCAAAACAACCCACCACCCCATAAACAAACCCATTTCTTTAACCAAAGCAGAACAAGGGATCAAACCACACATAGCTGGAAAATGATCAAGAACATTGTCATTAATTCGAGATAATCCAAGAAAGAGTAATACCAATGCAGGAGGCGAGAAGAATTGTATCCCAGCAAGGCATATATAATGATTATGCAAGAACACTTTCGCTCTACTGTAATCCAAATCTGGTATCTTGCTAGCATGCAATCTTTGGTACCACGACAACACTGCTTCATTTAGAAACATTTGCAAATTCGCCCGCAAAGATACCATATTAAAAACTCCAGTTGCTAGCAAACAACATAACCTAAAGCTCTCAAAATCAGATCTTGACATACCCACATTGCCAATTAAACGATTGGTGTATTTAACGTTCTTGATATTGATGTTTTTGTTAACAAGTAAATCAGAAAAAGGGCTAATCCAAAGCAATGAAGTGAATATAGTCAATAAGTAGCTAATGTAAAGCAGCATTCTCCCAAACCATCCGCAATAAATCATCGACAGATTGCAACGAATCTGATCGGTTCCAAGCCAATAAGCACAAGCAAATTTAGTAGCAGGAACATACAGAATCCCAGCCAAAAAACCCATAAAGATTGCGGTACAAAGTTTTGCAAATCCATCTAAAGATTCAAAGTCTAAGCCAAAATCGAGAACCCACTTAGGGATAACTTCAAGAATGATTAAGAATCCAACTAAAGTGCCTAAAAATCCAATCAAAATACTCAATTGTTTCTCAGAAGTCTTGGAAGCAGATCTCTCAAAGGAAACCCTGGAAATTATAAAAAGTACCCTAGCAAACCCTAAAAACCCTAACAAAATTGGAATCAATGTACCATTTGGGAGAACCCCAGATGAATCTGTAGACACAGGTAAGAAATTATGAACCAGTAACGAAGAACAAGCAACGATTGTGAAATGAAAAACCCCAGAAAATTGAGCAAAATAAAGTCTTGATTGGAGGTGATTGTGATTGAGTTTGAGTCTAAAAATTTGAGCTTTTTGTTCATCAAATTCAAATTTTGATGACGATTTCTTTCTGGGTTTTAATTCGGATGATGGGTCACCGGGTCTTCTGATGGCAGCTTTGATACCAGATGAGTTTGGGTTTGGGGGAGTGACGTCATCAGGGTGAATGTAAGTATGAAGGCCATGAAGATAAAGAGATAGGATCTTGATGAAGGTGAAGATGAGTGTGAGGAAAAGAGAAATTGATATTTGGATTATGAGGTTATTGTTAGTTAATGTGAAGAACAATGACATTTTTGTTTGTGTGTGTATAGATCATAGATGTATGAAGAACAGAGAGTAGATTTTGTAAAAGTATAACTAGAGATCTAAAATCACTACGTATTTTGATCCTTTTGAAGTTATAACTTGGGCTTTCTTGATGTTTTTTAAAGAACTTCTGAGAGATTTTAAGTTGTGTTGCCTTTTATGGGTTGATAAAGAACTATAGCCCAAATGTTTTTCTATTTTCCAAAATCTTGGCCCATATGAATATGTTCAAATACGTACAATTTACATTCTTAAATGGTTCAAATGTTCTGATAAGTTTTAAGGGTTTGTTAAAACCCAAAATTAAGAATCTTTAAATCATTCATACATTTGTTAGACATCATCTAATCTAGAGAGTATGTTTGTGACTTGATAAGTTGCTAAAGGTTTATTCGTTGGATACTTGTTTAAACTAAATTGAACATATGCTGCAAGTTATTATGCGTTAAAAGCTCTTATTTTCTTAAAGTGTCTACAATAATAATCTTGTTGTCATGATGATTAGTAGAAAAAAAATGTAAAAGGATACTCTTTTTGAACTCATGTCAACATTACAAATTGCGAAAAAAAAAAGCGAGATGGGATGCCTAAAGGCTAAAGACTGTAGCAATTAACTGTTCCCCTATTCGTTTAGAAGAAAGATGGACCAAATTGTTACTAAAACTTACTCAGTAGTAATCAAAATGGATAGTTTTTTATAACAGTAATAAAATAAATTCTAAACCCATAAGTTACTTGTAGGAGTGTTCACGGGAGGATCGGTTCGGATTGTACTTAAATTTTGATCCGTGTTTGCGAGTCGGGTACTTCATATTACTATCCGTAACCGACCCGTAGTAGGAGGGTACCCGTAATTAAACAGTTACCCACGGTGCAGTTTGCGGATAATCCATTCATAAAGCTTGTGATTGAGTCAAGCCGAATAAAAAGATGTCAAACATATATTTTTTTAGCGTAATATATTCCGTAATATATATGTGATTTGTAAATATTGAATCATATTAAATTTGTCTCATAACAATAATCAAAATAGAAAAATATACATGTAAAACTTATAAAATAAGAGTTAGTGACTCGTTAATATGGTGTTAAAATTGCCTAAATATAACGTTGTATCAATAATATTGCTACACAATAATCATATTTAAATTAAGAGTTAATTGCATGGTTCGTCCCTGTGCTTTACACACAACTGCACCGTTAGTTCTTATACTTCACTTTTTGCACGAACAGTCCAAAAATATAAAAGTTGTTGCACATTTGATCTCTCCTCCAACTAAAATGACTAATATGCCCCTAATTTCGTATATATATATATATATATATATATATATATATATATATATATATATATATATATATATATATCTATAACTACATATAATGCATCTTAGGTTTCTATTTCTAGAAATTTTTAAGAACAAATTTTTAGACTCAACATCTAAATAGTCCTAATTTTAGAAATCTAATTATTATAAATTTGTAACTCTTATAGTAAATAACAATTAACACACTTTCTCATTTACTAAACATAATTATTCAAACATTGTAAATGGACAAATTATAACACCATAACTAATATATCGACAAAGAAGACAAATGACATAACATTATCACGGGTTACTATTATAAATAAATTTTGTATTCCGCTGCATTGCGCGGGTTTTTTGCTAGTATATATATATATATATATATATATATATATATATATATAAGAAAACCTCTTGAAGAATCTCCCTCATTAATTTCAAGCTAATCCTTTTATAATCACCCCCTGGATTAAAACATGACATACTTTAATTCATTAATTGTGTAGTAAAATATGCCCTTGACTTATTTAAACTTATCATCCTCAATTCTCTTTTATTTGTCATGATAAACCCTTCAAGTTTTGACTTAATTTCTTTTTATTGTAATAAACTTCCATATTAATAATCAACCCTCACATTTAGGCTATAAAGAATAAATGGGGGGCCGATGTACACACAGACAAACTTCAATCTTCTTTTTCTATAAACTTTAATAAAAAAATATATTATAACAATTAATAAAGATCTTCACCACCGTCTTTCCGTATTTAGTTATTTGGTTTTTGAGTCGCAAGCAAAATGAAACGCCCTGAAAATTTGAATTTTTTTATTTATTTATTACTTGACGATGTCCCAAACAATATAAGTAATTTATTACATATACCTCTTAACGAACATGATACATTATATAAATATCTGGACTCCAACAATTAACTTAAACATGAATTGCCAATCCCAGTTGGGTACCCGCCGAGTAAGCCTAAGGCTTTCCAACACCAATTTCGTCGGTCTAAATTTGTACATGCTCTACTCGTTTATAAACTTTTACCCGCCGGATACTCGACCGGGTAAACACTCTAACCGCCGGGTAGGAGTGTTACCCGCCGGGTACACTGCTTTTACAGCAGCTCCAGGCCTGACCCAAAACCTGCACAACACAAATTTAATACGAATTTTGGATGCGCATAACTTTTAACTCGTTAAGAGTTAAGACTTGAAAATTTGCACACACCTCCAATATGTCAAAATAAAACTTTTCCTTTTTACACCTTTTCCATCTTCACAATAATGACGATTTCGGACGTACGACCAATTTATGGTCATTTTGATCACTTTTTAATGACATACCAAAACTCAAACCATTCAATCTCTGACCTTGACCTTTTACCAACATATTATACCATACAATTGACACTTAAAAAGATAGCAATAAGTTGTATACTTGTACCATAGCTCATTTTGACATATTGACCCGTTTAAGGTCCATTTGGACACTTTATGACCCATTTTCCATTTCAACCACACTTTGACTCATTTACTTATATCTTTCATTTATACTTGACTGTTTCAAAGTAATTGATTATATGTCAATACCCAATTCAACCAAAAACCTCATTTCAACACTTTAACCTTTTTCATCACTTAACACAACTTACAATTTCATAATATAGTTTATACCCATCTTTGACACCAAACAATTAACTTTGATTTTAACCACTTTTCCACTTTGACTTTGGCGAGTCAAAGGTGTACATTATTAATCACCATTAACTTTACACTTTCAATATTTACTTATTCAAAACACTTTTGGGCGATTTACACAATGACTTTCTGTAACACCCCAACTTTCAGGTTTTAAAATCGTACGCGGATATATTTTTATTATGAAATAGTATTATGTAGATAACGAGATATAGTGAAAAACGTAAACGATTTTACCAGTTCCAGACTGTAAAGTTTAAAAATGTATTAAAATAGATAGATAAATACGTACAGTGTTATGTATATCCTTTATTTAGTCTAAAAATATTCCAGAGAATTTGAGAAAGAGCGAGGGAGAACGAGAATAAATCACAGAGACAATCCTAGCTTCAATTCTTCTTCTGTAATTCTTGATTCAAGGTTCTTAAGGTTCAATTCATGATCTTCTTCATCTTCTTCAACCTCTATGTAAGTGATTTTCTCCATTTTAACCTAGTTTGAGGGTTTTCATGGAGTTTTAAGAAATTGAGGGTTTTAATCCGAATTTAGGGTTTTAAATTGATGGAATTGATGATAATTAGTTGTAATAAGCTTGTTAGTGATCATATAACATCATGTAAGTGATTAATTTGAAGTATGTAGCATATGATTAAAGTGGGGTTTTGATGGAAATCCATGAACTAGTGATTTATGATATGAAATTAGTTTAATTAGTGTTTGTTAGTGTTTTTATGATTGTTAGTGATGATATAACATGATAGAAAGTAATGAAATTATGATTTAGTGTTTATGAGAATTCTAGTGTTATGTTAGATTATTATGAAATTATTAAATAAGCTTAAAAATGTTAATAGTGATGCTAATAGAGTATAATTATGAAGATAGAATATAAAATTAAGGTAGTAAAGTTGAAAAGTGATGATTTCTAGTGTCTAAGTGTTGTATGTATCATGTATGGATTATGTAGGTGATTAGAGACATGGAAGCTTATGTTGATCAAGATGGTGAAATCGTTTAAAAGAGTATGGTGAGTGATACGGGGGTTAAACAGGTGATTTGATTGTGTAGTACCGTATAGCTTGCGGGCTAGAGGTTTGCACAATCAAGGAAAAGTTATTTGTTTATATGTGTTTATTTAGTTTGTTATATTAAATTACTTGTTATATTTAATTGTTATGTGAATACGTGTTATTTGGAAAAGTCAGTAGTGATTAACTCATTAGCGAGTAATGAGTATGTCACTAGCTTGAAGGTAAAGGAAAGAACTTGTGTAGAATAGTGTATGATTCAATTGTGTTGGATCCGGATTACTGTTGAGTAAGAGGCTACACAATTGGGTGGAAGGTTACTTGTTAATATATGTGGATTAAATAGTGATTATGTGATGAATAGTGTACGATTCGATTGTGTTGAATTCGGATTGCAGTTGAGCAAGAGACTACACAATCGGGTGGAAGTTGTTTGTTATATGATTGATTTCTTATATGTGTATTTAAGATTTTGTTAAAAGTTGTGATAGTTGTTGATTAGTGTTGTGATTACGGTTAATGAAATGATAAAAATGATTACGTGTACGAATAGTGTGGTGATTAAAGAGCTAACTGCGGTTAGCATAGTGTTCAGGGTTCAGTGTACAGTGTTCAGAGAAATAGAGTTCAGTGATTTTATGTTTAAGTAGTCATGTATTGATATGTGTTATAGTGTTATGTGGAATTGCTTGCTTAATTGCCTGTGTACTCACTAAGCAGTGGTGCTTACCCGTTTAAGTGCTTATTATGTAGGTTGAAGTTTGGCTAGCGATACGTGGATAAAGAATGTGCTTATGTTAGTGAAGTGGATAAGGAGCTAGCTATGTGGTTAGATAATGTTCCTTCTCTTTGAATTGTTGTTTTGATATACGATTGTGTAAATCGCCCAAATGAAGATTTTTGGATTTTAAATATGTTGGTCAATATGTTGTATTTGACTTTGAAAGTCAAACAGAGAAAAGAGTCTTGTATATGTGGTTTTGTTTCGGTTAAAAGTGATGAAAAGTGAAAAAGGGTCAATTAGGATTGGTTGGTCAATTGTGAAGTTGACATATAGTCAATAGAGTTATAATGGTCAAACAAATGTGTTTTGATTGTTGAATTGGTTGAAAAGTGGTTACATCATGAAACGGGTCATAATAGTGTCAAAACGGGTTTAAAGAGGTCAAGTGGTGAATTTAGTGTGTGGTGGTGCTATGGATTGGGTTTCAATTGCTTTAAGTTTGTTTTGAAGTATTGAAATAGTGTATAAAGAGTTAGAGTCATAAGATTTATGGTTTGTGAATTGGTATGCTCTCAAAATGGTCATTTTAGTGCCGAAAAGAGTCATACGCCAAAATCCCGCGTTTTTGGGAAATTTGGAAAAGTGAAAAAGTAGAAAGTTTCATTTTGTTGATATGGAAGTGCCTGCAAAATTTTAAGGTCTAACTTGAAGCGGTTTGGATTTTATGCGCGTTGGAAGTTTGTGTTTTGGTATTAAAAATCTGCAGTATGCTGTAATCTGATGAATCCGGGCGGATTCTGATGAATCCGGGCGGATTCCCGAGGTCGGATTCCTAAAAATCTCTTCTGCTCACGAGTTGTGCTGAGTACGCAAGGGAATCCGGGCGGATTCCCCTGAATCCGGGCGTATTCCCCTGTGTCCCAGAAATTCGAAAACTTAAAATGGTCATAAAAGATGAACCGTAACTCCGTTTTTGACGTTCTTTATATCGTTGAAAAGCTAAGAGAGTCTACTTTCCAATGGTTATGTCCTTATGATGAAATTTAGATTGAGTAAAATAATTAAATTAGGTTGAAGTGTGTTGGTATAATGAAATATGAAGTTTTGAAGTATGGTATTGATTTAAATCATGACTGGGACCAATAGCGAGTGTTTTATGATATAAAATAAATGGTTTAAAAAAAAAATGGTTGCGTTTTCGGGGCGTTTCACTTTCACAACGATAATTCAAAAGAGAGAGGAGCTTATCTAACCATAAAAGCAAGCTCCATTCCACTTTAATGTCTTGTAACAGTGTTCTACCCTTTCTAGCCAATAGGTTCAACCGAACCAAGCACCTACAACATTAAACACATAAAGGGGTAAGCTTTAAGCTTAGTGAGCATACGAGTAATTAAATGAATAATATTTAAACAATAATACAACAATCATAATCTTTACTAACAACACTTAACATATCAATCTTTTCTTTATTAAGCTAGTGCACCATATTTCAATGTTAATACTTAGCTAAACACCTTACATTAACATTCTTATCTTATCAAGTTAGTATGCTTTAAACACAATAAACTTACTTAACCATTCTCTTTGCATCTTCCACAATGTTAAGGATCCTTATCAACTTCCACAAGTTAATTATAAATAATTAACATCTTATCTCAAGTAATGCCATAATCATTACTTGGCTAACATCAAGCTAATATCATGGTCACTACTTACTTCCACAACTATTTATATACTTACATAGTAAGTCATGGAGACAACTTCCACTTATTTTCTTCCACCTATCCAACTACTTACATAATCAATAATATATGAAATAAATAACAAATATATGACATAAATAACACTTCCACCGGTTGTATGAACCTCTTGCTAGGAAGCAATCCGGAACATACAACCCTTACCCATTTAACCCTCATATTACTCACCTTAGCTTTTTAGACGATTAGGCGACCTAACACTTGCTTAAAGACTTCACACCTTTCAATCACCTATCATATAACATATAAATGTAACAATACACTTAGCATCACATGATGATCAAATTTCAACTAATCATCAATATTACTCTTTACCCTTACAAGTTGATCTTTAATCAACAATACATGACTTTACTTTACTTGATCATCTTTAACTCAAACCTTGCATACTTAACTTATTAATTTAATAATGATTAATTATCATCACAACTTTCATAACTTAACAATTAGAGTGAATTAACACCCTATTCAAACATTTATACAAAATCACTTTCATCACTAATAAACATAATTTCAATTCATAACTTTTAACTTGAATTAATAGTAATACAATCACTAATAGCTTTACTTTTATCAATTCAATCATATTAATTAAGCATCTTATTTCACCTTAAAACTTCTCATAATCACATTGATCATCAAGAACCTTAACCAATTTAGGGTTCTTTACTTCTAACTTGTAATTAGGTTAATCATCATCATTAATGAGCTTAACTAACGCCAATTTAACATACACAAATCCTAAATTCGGATTTGAACTCACTAATTACTTAGAACTCATAAAAACCTATTTCTAGGTTATAAAATTGAAGAACAATCACTTACCACATGTTAAAGAAGATCAAAGAGTGATTAATCATATGTTTCTAGCTTCAATTTCGTGTTTCTTACTCGATTTCATCTTCTCCCTTTTTCTTCCTGTACTTTCTTTCTTTTTCTTCCTCTGTATGTTTGGTATGGATATGTATGTAAAAGAAACCGACTTATATGTGTGTATGTAATATAAATCATTTAATTTCATTCCCCGTAATTACTATTGTCTGGAACTTTAAAACCGACTTGCAATTATTACTATTTTATTTTACCTAAAATAATAATAACTTAAAACAATTACTTTTACCTTTACTACAATAATACTTCAAAATTTGGGGTGTTACACAAAAAACCCTGCCGGCAAACCCCTTCACCACCGGAACGTCGTCGCCACCTACAGTCCTGCACCGTCAACCGTTCCCAGCTGGCAAACCCTTTCACCACCGCCTTTCTGTTGCCAGATGCGCGCAGTCCTCTACCGTTATCCTTTTGCTATCTTCCAGGTGAGATTTTATTTTTAATTCTGGAATTAATTTAGTTATATACTAGTTAATTTTAGTTGATATTATGTGATTTACATCATTTAAATCATAAAAAAGAAAAAAAATCTTGATATTATGATTGATGAGTGATTTCCACCGAAATTGAAATGTTAGGCATATGAAGATGAACTTGTTAAACTAATGATTCTATCTCATTAACAAATTGATTTTTTTCTTCCATCTTACCAATTTTATATGTATTTCAAATTTGCTAGGTCAACAATGAAGGTATAAATACATATTGTAGCCCTATATGATCACACCTACTTGCAAATCAATATCTAACTTCATACATTATACTTTTTGTTTGTCTTTCAATATTAACAATGGCGAATCAACATCATTTAAACTATGCATAATTATTTTATAAACAAGCTAATTACAGTAAAACATTGAAGAGTCCCGCAAATTTTGCTGGTTCTAAACTAGTTTTTTAATAATAAAACATTAAGGGTAACTTCGACATTATAGATGGAGGAGGGACCAGCTGCGCAACAACTTTTGTTTTTTTGAATGCCGGTTCAAAAAATGAAGTATAAGGACTGATGGTACAATTGTTTGTAAACCACAATGACGAACCATGCAATAAACTCTTAAATTAACTATTGACATTCTAAAACAATAATCGTAGCATGATGCTTGTATAGTTTGTAAATGTTGACGTGAGTTCTATAATGTGTTTTTATAGTCATACGATAATGTAAGGAAAAAATAATGTATATATGATTAGTATATGATTTATTCTTTAATTATACATCGGATCAGTTCGGGTAACCGCAAATATTTAAAATTAAATACCGTAACCGACCCATACTAGATCGGGTTTTTGGATTTCGAATTTTTCGTATCTCAATTTTTTGGGATTCGGCTTAAGCGGGTCGGTTCTATTTTACAATTTTATGGTTTTTTTAACACCCCTAGTTACTTAATATGTTTATTACTTCTCTAAATCAATTTGGTTATTCAGTTAAAATGGTGAGGTGGAAAGGGTCGATAACCTTTTTGACTTTTGGCATGTTGGTGTGTGCAAATTATAAAAGTTGGATCACGGAGAGGATATTATGCCCCTAGAGAGAATAGTTATCATCGAAGCATGACGGTCGGCTAGATATTTTGATTTCTTACAAAGATTTATTTAATAAATGGATTTTTTTTTTTCACAAACTCCAAATCCAAGTTGCATACTTGCATGGTTTAATAACTTATTTTGTTAACTTCACACAATAATGCATACTCTAGACAAAATTTTGTTATGTGAAATGTATTATCTATCTACTCTATGTAAAACTAAATGATCTTTTAGATTAACAATCTTATTTTTGAATAATTCGATTCCGTTTTCAGATCATGATTCGATTAATTCAATTTTTTTCGGCCCCATGGCCCTACTCAACATCCCATCGCAAATTATTAATGTGAGTAATGTAAACTTTAAACGAAAGAGATACGATACTGTTGCTGAAATTATGTACATATATGTAAAATACGGAGTATGAACTTATTATAACACAACATTATTAAAAATCTCGACCAAGTCAATTTTCTAAAATTCTAGTTGATATAAATATATATATGGTGCAATTTAGAGGGAGAAGAAGAGGCGGACGAAACAACTACATCTTATAATAAATTCGTAAGGGTAAAATGCAATATTGTTATGATACTGTATTTTAAGATGTAATGTCGTTATGATGTAGTGAGTTTGAGTCGTGTATTAAAAAATCGATGGCCGAGATTGCATGGTTCTAGTGCCTTCTCTTCTCATCCCAAATCATAAACATATAATTATCCAAATCATAAACATATAATTACAAAAGTAAAAGAATGTATTAATAGAATATAGCTAAGATTATTCAACTTAAAAATATAAAGTAAAAGGATGCGTCAGCAAAAAAGATCTAAGAATATTAAACTTAAAAATATATCTTAATTTTAAGTAGCATTTATTAATTAATCAACCAAAATAAATAATCTTATGTTATACGGGTTTTGATAAAGTGTGATACACGTTAAATTACATTTTTATTTCCTTAAATATCAGCAAAACCCATCTTATAATTGACCGTCATTACATGTCTCATCTTCCCGATTGTTTCCAAGATCTCAAAAATATCTCAATAAATAAAATATCTCCTCCACCAATAAATAAAATTAAATATCATCCTCGGATATTTTCGCTGTCGGTTTATCAACAAATTTCTCTCAATCTAATTCACACGCGCCCCTAAAACAGCTATCTAGGACACGTGTAAAATCTCCAGAGCGCGTAGAAACACTACATCTTCCCTGGCGCGTGAAACTTTCATTGCGTAACGTGAAAAAAAGAATATATATAATGCAAAAAGTGAGAGCTGGTTGTTATAAAAGCCGGATGAGTTGTATCTAACACGTACAAAACAAACGGAAAGAATTTGTTTACCGGAAAAATATATACTACACCGATCGATCACCGGAATATTGGATCTGAAATTAAAAAATGGATGGTAATATTAGAGATCGAACTGAAAATGGATGGACAAACGAGCGACATCTTTGTTACTTGAAATCGGTAGAGGCTTCGTTTGTTCGAACAATGCTAGATAACGGTGACGGTCGGGTTCTTCCGATGGATCGATACGTGCCGGATACTTGTGAATCCACGATGGATTTGAAGTCGGCGGTTGGTACTAAGAGACGGAAAAGATATTTTTCATCAGGTATATTATTATTTATTTATTATTATTATTATTATATAATTATTATTATTACGTTTTTAACTCATCATTACTTAATTTTAGCTTTGTTTTTTACATTTATTATTTTATCTATTAAAAGCAAAATGAATATCTAAATATGATATGATGGAATATGAAATAAAACTATCATATTTGAACCTTTCCCTAATTTTTATTTTTAGTATATTTTAATTTTCGTGTATTGAAATATCTAGAGCTGTAAACAAATTTTTTTATTCTCATTTTCTGTTACGGAAATATTTTTTTTGAGAGGAAATGTGCCTGGTTTATATTTAGTATTGAACACCCTCAATTATCGATAATAATAATTAATAATACGAGTAATGATAGTGTGTCGCCTTGGTTACGAACTCATGGGCGGTTACTCAATCATAGGGGAGTAACCGTTTGTGGAGATGATGTGGACCAAAGGTCCGTCAGTGATGCCTTTTAAAAAAAAAAAAATCAATAATAATGTAATAATAATATCTATTAAGCATTTTGATAGAAATTTTTTAAAAGATTTAAGATTAAAACTCAGCATCTCTATATTTAATTAACTTATGTAATTTCATTTTATCAACATATTTTTATTATTCTCGAATTTTCTTTCACCATCATTACTTAACTACTCTTCATACAAACTATCGTTATTGACTCAACATATGGCAGATTTTATGCCTTTTTTTTTTTTTTTTTTTTTTTTTATTGTTAGCCAACTTTATGAGCAAATGTGAAAAAGGGATTAAAGGAATAGAAGGTTACAATTAAGTAGTTAGCTAGTGACACAATTTTTTGTAGGAAACTTAACAAACATATATTGTATAACATTTTATGGTATTTCTTCACGCACAGTTCATTTAAGTATCGTTATCGTCAAAGAAAAAAATTAATATAACAAAAGAATATAATACTAGCTAGATTCAATCGATTAGGAGAAGATATTTTGATGTCTCCATATTTTATTTGTTATTTGTATGTATTTCTTTAAAACAAATCGTTTTTAATTAATCGACTTAATGTTGTCTTAATTGACTTAATTAGTGTTGTTCTAATATTTAACTTTATAATCAGATAATTTGGATATCAGAAACAAAAGAGATATCAGAAACAAAAGAGTTACTCGTAGAAGATTAGGCATTCAACAATCCTCTTCTTCATCTCAAGATGATCAGGTATTGCATGTGATATTATTAATAACGTCAATTATATGTGCATCATTGTTATTATTGTTATACTTGTTATTATTAGAAACTGATAATTGGGTTGTTTTTGTAGATAGTTCCACAAATCAAACACCTAAAAGACGACGACGAATATGATAAAAGTTGGACGAGTTCACGATGAACGAATGCATATATCATCATCCTTCCTAAATTCATTCATCATGAGCGTAGGAGAATGATGTTTTTATTCATGGTTGGATAAGGTGTTGTTTCATGTTAGGAAGATTAGTATTGAGTATTGACATTTAATGGTATTAAGTATTTTAAATATAGTTGATTTGATATTTTATTTACTGTAACTACATCAACCTCAATTAATTTGGTTGGTTTGCATTTCCTGATCTAAATTAAATATCTAATTTATCATTTAGGCTTCATCCGGAACTTTTATATTTTGATTTGGTTAATATATAATTGGCGTAATCATACTCTATCATGCCTTTGGTAAAGACATTCAAAAATTCGAGATGTGGATTCTTTTCTTCTCTTCAATCTATGTCGTGTCGTGCAGGCGGATTTCCTTTAGGTGAAGAAGGAAGATCTTGAATTGACACCTTTGGGTGTTTGACGAACGATCAATCTTTTGTTGTTAGTATGTTTTTTGTTGATTTTTTTGGTGTCCGTTAATCCTTCCGTCTTTTTTCTTTTCTTCTTGGTTTTTGCGGTCCTCCTCCTTGGAGGCTGTTGTGTTGTATTGACTTCCCCTTTGAGGTAGGCTTGTATTAATTAAACTACCTCTTTGCATTGCAAAAAATTTATACGGTTTATTTCTAACAAGCAGGGGTGGATTGCCCCCAAAAAGTCTAAAATTACTGGAAAGAAAATAATATTTTAAAGTTATTAGAGACATTTTAGTAATTTTGCCCCCAAAAAGATAAAAAGGGGGGAAAATAAAAAATTTGTCCCCCATATAACAAAAACTTAGCTCCACCCCTACTAACAAGAACAAAATCAATAAATATTATATTGGAGAGTAAAACAATTTGAATTCAATACATAACCAAACAAACTAGAAGAAAGCAAAATATTATGGGTTGAAGCATCACTTTTTTTCCATTCTCATATGAAATTGCTGAAGTTCTGCACCTTAAAAATGCCGTACTTACAAAATAGATCGCACCTTATAACACATTAGCAAAATATCATCGCGACTTAAAATAAAAAAAAAAAAGAAAAGAAAAGAAAAAGAGTTTACTAGTAAATCCAGCCATGGATGATAGTCAATTGTAAAAGAGTACTAATATCATATCAAGAGCTCCAATGCATGAGGTGGTACATCTGTAATGTCTATGTCTTTCAAACCAGATGTCAACGACGATGATGAAGAAGAAGTGGAACCACACTTCCCATTCGTTTTTTCCCATTTTCTACGTCCTCGTCAGAAGATTCTTCATCCAAAGAGCCCTTCCGTCGCTTTCGCGGTTCTTTTACTTTACGGAATTCATCATAGTGTGCCCGTCTGTACTCTCTAAAGCATGCACTCTTTCCTGTTTCAGAATCTGTTCATAATTCCACACCAAAATGTTAACAAAGTCAATTTTAGTTCTGAGCAAGTCAAAACGCAAATTTTTGGTACCAGTCAGATTGTGTTGACCCGGAAACAGGCTTATCTAAAAAGTTATTCTAATAATAATTGGTGTCATATATATTACACATTATATTTATTACCATTTCAAATATAATGATGGGCAAATAGCATAAAAAGGTAAGTTACTTTAGATCTGTAGCAAATTTTGTTATTTCCTATAGACACGTCAACAATTCGGCATTTGATCGGGTAACCAAGTCAGATTAACATGAAGCAAAATTATGAAAAGGATGTTACCTTCTATTGGAAACTTCAGATGACCTTTTTATAATTCAAATCCGCACACATTTCATAAGATACATTGTTTTTCTATACAATTTGCCTTAGAATGTTATGCATTACAGATTTACAGGTACAATTTCACGTGCCTTCCCTATTAGATATTCTTTGTTTTATCTGACTGCCTAACTAGAAATAAGACATGACCCAAATTATCCCCATTTATAAGTAAAATAAGTTGAAATTGCCACCTTTAATTTCACTAAAAACAACATTATAGAAAATATTGAACGAACCTTCATTGTCATGGCTCTCAACATGGCATTGCAAATTAGTAATGCGAGTCATGTAAACTTTAAACAAAAAAGATACGACACGGTTGCTGAAATAATTATCTATACATCTAAAATTTGAACTTTACTATAACACAATTATTAATTAATATTTTTGACTGAATCAATTTTCTAAACTAAATAAACATAGGGTGCATTTTATAGGGATGGTGATTCAAAGATGGAAGAAACAAGAGAAATATCTACGTCTTATGACAAATTTTAAATATAATATAAGAATCACCTTTGTGACATCATCTTTAAAATTTTAGTTCAATTGGACAATTAGATCCCTAAATTTTACCTAATGTTAAAAATAGAATCTCAATTATTAATTTCCAAATTATATCAACTAATAATATAAGAATCACCTTTGTGACACCATCTTTAAAAATTTAGTTCAATTGGACAATTAGATCCCTAAATTTTACCGAATTTTAAAAATAGAATCTCAATGATTAATTTCCAAATTATATCAACTAATAAAAAATATTCAGATTATTATTATTTCGTACGTGTTTAAATGTAATACTTTATTAGATAATGAAGAGAAGGATGGAAAGCAATTTATAGAATATAATTAGCTAATATAATATTATATTATTTATCTTCTTAGTTACTTTATATATTAACTAGGTAAATGATCCGCGGTAACGCAGACTTTGATATACTATAGGAAGCGGACTTGTAGCTTTCAATTTCAAAATTGAAATCCAATTAATATGTTGTTGATTAATTGTTTTTAATAAATTAATTATTTTTAATATTATATTTTAAAGACTATATAAAATAATCCCTCATTTGCTACGTAGGTAAATCAAGAAGACAAACAGTCTTTGAGTATAACTCTAATACTAATCTTTTTGATTACTTCTTCTCATAAATGGATTTATTCTATCTTCACAAACCTTACTTCGGTAGCAATAGTAAGTTTTTTTTTTATATTTTAATACTTATAATCGTTGTAGTGATCCACCCCTTTTTTAATAGAGTAATGTTTTATAACACCCCTCTTTCTTTCTCATAATATTCTATTATTTTACTCGGAAGCGTATGAATTTAAAACATATTTATATACTGTACTTTAATATAATGTACATAAACAGTTACATATTCTAAACATACCAAATTAAAACTGTTTAGAAACTACACAAGCCGGGGTATTATATATTACAAAACTAGGTTTATAACAAAACCATATCAGAGTTTACAAGCTGCCAAACTTTCCTTGCAAAGCATTCACTTCCCGATCACCCACGTATCAAACATAATCTGCAGGAAGTTAAAATGAGGGATTAGCACGAAGCTAAGTGAATGAATTTATCACACACTATTCAACTTAGCATAACAATCTGCTTACAGCAAATAATCGTAAACACATTTCTATTTCAATTTCAATGAGGATCGGTGGCTCTGGAGATATCATAATACCCGGGGATTCTCCAAGAACACTTAACGTCAATCTGTATGGCCATTACAGAATAGACCGATAACTATTGGTTATTAAACTCATACACAGGTCTCAAACACAACATATGAATCAAAACCTGTGTAATTCACATAATAACCAAAAAGTCCAACTATACGTTGACCTCAATAATCTGATACACATAGAATCACATATCACGTAGATTCATAATCAATATCACAGACTAAACAGTCTAATAATCAGTTCACGTTTACTTGTTGCAACCATACAGTTACAACCAAATCGAAAGGTGAGTTCTAAATCCACTCACCGATACCTTTGTCTTCACAAAAACTCAGAGTCCAGAAGTCACTTATCTTTTGGAGGATCTGAGAATCACAATCAGATATAAGTTAGTAATTAGAACCATCAATACTTAACTTATATCAATCTATAACAATAGGAACTTAACATAATCAACATTACAATTACAAGTTCCTAATCACATATTACCAATCACAATTAAGCATATGCACTTAAATGCATTATCATTTAACTTGTAATAGACTAAAAATCAAAATTCATCAAAAACGGGTCACTATCCGCCGGGTAGCCTAAGAACCCGCCGGGTAAAACCCGAAACAACCGGGTGAATTTCCATTTCATGGTAACAGAACTATTTCACGTTTTAAAGCCTATACGAGCCGCCGGGTTCCTGGTCTTGATGAACTACCCGCCGGGTTCGGGTATTACCCGCCGGGTTCATACCCTAAACCAGCGATCATCGCCCAGCAAAACCCCATAACCCGAATTTTAACACCAAACTCACAAAATCAGTTTCCAACTCATGAAATACAATCGCAGACCTCATATATCATCATATAGGTATACTATAACATGTTTGGTACTTAAATTTAACACCAAATCATACAAAACTTCTACTAATTATGATCATGAATTTAAATATGAAAACTACTTACAATTAGATGATGATGATGGTGATGATGGATTCAAAACCACAGCTCAATCAATCTCAATTTGTTTGATGTTTTCTTGTTTAGATTTTGGTTTCTAATTGATTTAAGTCTTAGGGTTTTAGTTTAAAAAGGAAGTGATAAAACTTTCCTAAAAAGGAAAGGTTATAAGTTGGCCTAAACTTTTACACCGACCCGTATCCACTTAAAACTAATCCCCTTTCAATCTATTGTCTGGAACCTAAAATCATTTTGCGAGAAACTTATTTTATTTTACCGTTAACTAAGGTAATTTAAAACGACTAATATTTCACTAGTCACAATAAGTTCTGGGACTTATTTAACTAAGTTTCTCAAATTTAAACAAATAATACCAGGTAATTTCTAAAACAATTAAATACGCGATTAAAATAATAGAAATTACCAGACCGGTACGGAGGATGTTACATGTTTGATTTTTTTATATAAAAACAAATGTATCTGTTAAACAATCTTATCTTATAAAACCTTTATGATGTCATCAATTTTAATTTTTTAATTAATCAATTTAGTCCTTTAATTTCACTTAATTTTAAAACTAATACCTCTTAAAATTTTCAAATATTAAAATTTCACCAAATCAAATGCTAACATATAATATATAATCATATGCTAATAAGAGTACAAAACTCTTCAATTTAATTTATAGTGGCATTTAATAAAAAGTTGATTCAATTGATGTCATAACCTCCTCCACACTTAGTATGATCATCATACATTTTGATATACTTGTGCTTAGTTGCATATATATCTTTGAATTCATATAGAATATTAGATTTTAATTTACGATATATATCATTAGCTAAATATTTCTAAATATCAATATACATTAAACGACCCGTATGTATATACAGGTTTCAAGGTTAGTAAATTATATATAGGAAACACCTTTATGATATTATCATTAATTAAGTTTTAATTTTTCAATTAAGTCTTTTAATTTTACTCCGTAAGTTTTAAATAAGATCCTTAACTTATTAAAAATGAATTTATTTAATCAACTATTCACTTACATAAAAGATATTTAATTAATTAATTGAAACATAATCTAAATCGACCTGTAATGTTTCTATTATTAATTCACCGAGTAGGAATAAATTTACTTGAAAATATTAATATAGACTTAAAATAATTAATTTTTTTCACTAACTTGATTTCAAAAACTTTTAATTTATTTTATCTCCACTTATATAAATCCGTTTACATAATGAAATATTATCATGAATCTAACTAAATAATTAATATACATATTAACTTACACACTTTATTATTTGAAACAAGATACTAAATACGAATTTTCCGTATTAAAAATCAACGTCCCGTGTGTATACACGGGTTTAAAGTCTAGTTTAATATAAGGGGAATGATATTTCCATATGCAGTTTTATTTCCTCCAGAGGCTCCAAATGATATCTGACAAGTATACCCTTCCCTTATTTTACCCATTATCTTTTGTCTTCCCAAAAACTCTAGGCATCAAAACTTGTTCCTCCTTCCCCTCTTTCTGTTTCCAGTGGCCTCCTCCACTTCCAGCAACTTCACCTCGTCGGCGTCGTGATCCCAATATCCCTAAGCTCAACTGTGGGTGTCTAACAAAAATTGTTAAAGAAAACCTCTAAATAAGTTAGGGATTTCATTTCCCTACAATTCATCCGTGGCATATCTCTAGTGAATTTCAAAGGTACCCAAACATGATGATCAGGCCTTACAACAGGTCAATCGGAGAGCGCATCAAAATGGTTTTCAGCATCTGATTTTTAATCTGAATGTGGAATTGCAATTCATGATGTTTTTCTGTTTAATAACTTTTGTAATGCCCCTCGTACAACTACAATTCATCAGTATAG